>OZ010787.1:524280320-525480320 GCA_963932465.1 Maratus speciosus | reverse complement strand
TTGTTATTTTAAATTGCCCAAATGTTCTAATTAAATAAAAGAACATTTTTTGTATTAAAATACTGGTATCCAAAAAGCCAGAGACTTGGAAGCACTGTTAATATGCTTTTACAAATATTTTAAAAGCAGAATCATATGGTAGATAGAATTAGTGGGATGGATAAATGAATCGCTCAAAGAGTCATTCATTTGTTTCTTTATTTGGAATTTGTGCTTTTGAATGGCAACTGTATTCGTTTGTTTACATTGGTAACATGTTGTTGGTAGCTGGTTATTATTAATTTAGAACTTAAAGCATTATAATTTTATAGGTTTTGAAAGTTTTAAAAAAAATTGAAGAAAAATAGATGTTATACAACATACCGGGTGTCCCAAAAAGGACTGACTGATTTTAAAATTCAATAACTTGCAAACGGTGACAGATATTTAAAAAATTCTTGCAGGAGGGTTATGCATAAGGTCAAAAGTTTTATTACAGTGATTTTTGATTTTAGTTTGAATTATAAACAATAGATGGCGCTGTAAGCAATAGTCGCTAAACACAGGCTTGATTTCTGGTCCTTTCTCCTGTTCCATGCTGAAAAAGGAGATGGAAATGTATTATCCGGGCCACGAAGTACCAAAAATCGAGCCTGAATTCAGCGTCTATTGGTCGCAGCGCCATCTATTGTTTGTAATTCGAACTAAAATTGAAAATCACTGTAAAAAAACTTTTGACCTTATGCATAACCCTCCTGCAAGAATTTTTTAAATATCTGTCACCGTTTGCAAGTTATTGAATTTTAAAATCAGTCAGTCCTTTTTGGGACACCCGGTAGATTAAATAAGGCAGTTGCTTGTCTTTGCAATATGGCATCGGAATGTTTAAGCCTAACATGGTCAAAATTAAATCGCAGATTTTAAGGAAAGATTATCAGGATCCAGATGAGTTCACCCCGGAAGTGTTAGCGCTATTATATATATAATATATACACAAGCAGTACTGCCCAGCATTGCTTGTGATTCTTGAGATAATATAGGGAGAAATTTAAACAAATGACTACTCATTTGCCCATAGGCTAATCTGAGAAGAGACTACTTATTTTGCTGAAGTTTTCCCTCAATGTTTACTAAACAAAGGGTGCAAGAGGGTTAAAAAAAAGATAAATGATATGATTTTTTGTTCTTTTCACTTTAACACTTAGATCACACATACAGGAGAATCCAATTCGACCTTCCCAGGTTATAGAACATGGTGTGCAGTGTTTTAACATCATTTTTAATTTAAAACTCTAATTTTTGTACATTTAATATATTTTTTTAGATTTCCAGTGAAGAACGCCAAAAATAATTTTTTTGTTAAAAATATAAATTACGTATTCAAATAAAGTTTTGGAGTTTATTAAAAACTGGACATTCAAATTCACAGCATGTTAGGGATTAATGACCAAAAAAATTACCAAATATTTCACTATTCTTGGCAGCCTTTTCAGCTGCAATGTCAAATTTCATTTTTCTACAGACATTTCTGTCGTCTCTAAAATATTGGAGTTCACTTTTGTGCTACTGATAAAAATTAATAGATATTTTTAGAAATGCATAAGGATTGTGGCAATGGCCTGCACTATAATTTTTACTTCTATTGTTCTTGCATCTCTTCTAATCATATCATTTTAAATTTTACATAACCATATATTAACAAAAATAATCTTTTCGATGATATATATTTTTTTAACTTGCTCAATTTAGGGATTTTTTTTATGGTTTTTCAAGTCATTTTCAAGAATAATTTTCTTAAAACTCTGTCTCAAGAATGAAGTTATTTGCTACACTGATGAAAAATAGTTAGTGACCGATGGTTTGTCACGTATGGCAATTGATTGCCCAGAGCAAATTGAAAAATGCTCTATTTCGTTTTTTAAATGTTAATCTCTCGCAGTTAGGTCCATTTCCAAGTTTAACCATCATGGTTACATTGTCATTTAAAATGGATGTGAATACCACCTAATGTGGCCTAACCCAATCGCCTTTTCGAGCTCGAAAACGATATAATACAAAATTTTGCCAAATCGTTTAAGCTGTTTTATAGATACATTTAGCTTCACTCTGACCTAAAATGACTCACTAATCGAATTTTCTTGAACATGTGACCTAGCCCAATGGTCTTTTCGAGCATGAAAATGATAGAATACAAACTTTAGTCAAAATTGTTAGCGCCATTTTCTAGATAAAATTAGTTTGACCCACAGTCATCCAAAAATGACCCACTAATCGAATTTTCTCTAACATGTGACTTAGCCGATTGGTCTTCTTGTAATCCAAAATGATAAAATGCAAAATTTAGTCAAAATTGTTAGAGCCGTTTTTTTATTTAAAATTGGCATGACCCATGGTGATCCAAAAATGATCCACTATTTGAAATTTCTCAAACATGTGACCTAGCCTAATAGTCTTCTCGTGTCCAAAAACAGTTGGATACAAAATCTAATCAAAATTGATTGAGCCATATTTTAGATATAATTAACTTGACCCAGACCCATTATGACCTAAAATGACCCACTAATTGAATTTTCCCGAACATGAGACGTAGCCCAATGGTCATCTCATGCCCAAAAATGGTAAAATACAAAATTTAGTCAAAATCGTTAGAGCCGTTTTCAAGATAAAATTTACATACACACACAATTTTTGCTCATATTATGATATAAGATTAATAATAAGATTAGATTGAGTGTAAAATATATCTCTTTGGAGCTGAGCTGTCTGTCAACATAGATTTCAATTTTCTAAAAATACATTCAAGTTTTTTTTTCTTTCTTTCTTAGAATCAGATAAACTGAAGGAAACTTCTCTAATTCCTTTGATTTAGAATATTCGAATGTATTGTTTCAAGATTCTGTGTATCAAATTAAAAAGATATTATACTTTTTAATTTTTTGTGGTTCATAATGTAATACAGTTAAAATGTATTAGCTACAGTCTACTACAATACTTTGTCACTGTATAAAATGTGTTAAACTCTCTAACTTTCTCCATCTTTAATTTTCTCTTTTTTTTTGTAGAACATGCATGTTAGTTTTCCTGCTTCTTAAATATCCGTGGTAAGAAGCATGATTGTTGGCATAAAAGCTCGGCAAGATGTATTGGAATTTTGTAGATCCTAACTGTTTCAGTGGTTATGTGCATAATTTAATTACATATCTATTAATCTTGTGTTTTATTTTCTATTGGTGAACTTCTAATTTTGCAATGGAATATTAAACGAAAAAAGATGCTGAACTATTTTTATCCTCTGAAGTGTGAATGGGTTACTCTTTGATAATCAGGCTGTATGCTAGTTGATGTACATTAACAAATGTGACTTAAACTTTTTATGGCATTAACTATTGCTTAAAAAAAGTATAGCATCATTCAAGTTGTTAGCAAATACTTAATATATGTAACTTAATTACAGAATATTAACATGCAATAATCCTTTAACCTGACATTTGTGAAAAGCCTCAAGTTTTTAAAACTTGTAAAATTGAATTTCAAGAAAAATGACGCTATTAAAGTAAAATGTTTCAGCTTTTAAAATCACAATGCTTGTTTTCTTTAGTGCGTGTAACAGAAGTATACGATTGGCCTGACAATATGCTGAAAAATGCAATAAATGCATCTAAACAACCTAGCATTTACTGAAATTTTGTTTCATGTGTCAAATAAAGCTTTCACTTTATGGATGATAATAATGAGGAATAATTTCAGAAGATCAAGAGCTTCTTCTCATTAGAAAGTGATGTCAGTTTAATAGAAATTGATGTCATATCTAGCAAAATTATCTTTTTCAGGGATGTAGTGGGGGTATATGGTGTTATATGCCATATACCTTCTGGATTTTCATGAGAAACCCAGTGAGCCCTCCATAGCTATAGTTAATATCTATCCTCTGAATATAGTGTTATACCCTCTGTTTTTCTTACGACTACACTGCTGATTTTTTTCCTAAATTGTTTTCTTAATAGTCCTTCCGTCCAGTGCCAGGAGGAAGAGGTAGCTTTCACATTCCTTATTTTTAAAGAACCAGCTTATACTATTTAAACACATGAAGCTCAAATTAGAGGAATCTGATTATAGAAGATTCAATATTAATTTTTGTCAATGCTGAATGTGAATGAGGATTTCGCGAAATTAGTCAGTTGTATCCAAACTGGTTTTATTTATAGTGACTTATATTTGGTTCTCGCGTTAGGTTGACCACCTGGCCGGGACGCATGCTGCATAGCACCTCGGGGCCCAGGGTCAAGAAAACAGAGATGGGCACTGTTGGCCCAGATCTTTCTTGGATTGTGTATAGCCACAGAGTTTAGTTTTATATTTGGTTACCAAATTCGGCGATATCTTGAAGTGCTGGCCATTTTAAAACAACATCATGGGTGAAGCTAACCAGTGAACTTAGTCGAGACCTTAGTAATTCCTGTGCACATGCTCACTCCCATTCAAATCGGTTGATATATACGAGCGCTGTCGCAAGCAAAAAATCAGATTTTTCAAAATGTCACCCACATTAGAAATTCAAAGTGCTATATTTCAACCATTTTTAAAGATAAAGACAAAACAAAAAATGGTTCGTAATCCTTGTATCAAGGTCAAACATCTAAGAAAGAAATCTTTTTCAGTTTCTAATTTTTTTGTACCTTTTTTTAAATTTAAATAAAAAAAAATTTAATGGCCGCCATTTTTAAACAAGGTGTCGGATGAAGCTGGCAGCTAACTTGGTCGAGACATTGCTATATACTATGCACATGCCATCTCACATCCAAATTGGTTAATAAATACGCGTGTTATCGCGTGACAAAAATCAAATCATTTCAAAATGTCAGCCATGCTGGAAATTCAAAGTGCTGTAACTCAGCAGTTTTTTAAGATGTAGGCAAAACAAAAAATGCTCCGAAATCTTTATATAAAGGTCAAACACACAAGAACAAAATCTTTTTCAACAAAATTTTTTTTCTATTTTTTTTTACCTCATTTTAAATTTTAACCTTTTTTAAAAATTTTAAATGGTCACCATTTTGAAACAATATGGCATATGAAATTTGCAAACCATCTCGGTCAAGTCATTGGTATGTACTATGTACACACTAAGTTACATCCAAATCGGTTCATAAATACGCCTGTTATCGCATGACAAAAATCAGATCATTTCAAAATGTCAGCAACACTAGAAACTCTAAGTGCTATAACTCAGCCATTTTTTAAGATATAGATGAAACAAAAAATGCTCCGGAATCTTTGTATCAAGATCAAATACATAAGAAAAAAATCTTTTTCAATTTCTAATTTTTTTGTACCTCATTTTAAATTTTTTTTTCAATATTTAAATGGCCGCCATTTTGAAACTAGATGACGGATGAAGCTGGCCAATGAACTCGGTCGAGACATTGGTATGTACTATGTACACACCAAGTTACATCCAAATCAGTTCATAAATACAAGAGTTACAGTGTGACAAAGATCAGATATATATATATATATATATATATATATCATTTGAACGGAGGGTGGTTTCGGGGTCTGGAGGGTAATGATCGGTGAAAATATACCAAAATTTTTCAGAATTGTTTTCCTCCGAATGGCTGCAATAGGTAGCTTTTTGTAATGAAAGCTACCTAAAATTGAAATGTCTGTATTAAAATAGATGTTTTAACTTTAAAAACAGTCAAATAAAGGTATTATATCATTTTAACATATAAACTTTATATATATAAAACCATTAATGAAACATTACTGACCACCATCAATAATTGTGATAGTGTGAATGATTTTACAACAATTCATTATATATATAATATATATATATCTGAAAAATGCCAAAATATAGCAAGAGAATCTGAGTTTGTATTGGCGTATAAAAACAAAGTACATGTGCCATCATATATATACAGGGTGTCCATAATTAAATGACCCTACTTTAAAGTTATCTACAGACAAAACTATTGTTCATAAAGTTGTGAAATTTTAAGAAAGGCGTAATAAAGGGATGGGAATTTGTTTAAGATAAAAAAAAATAAAAATAGTCTAAAATTTTGCCACCAGAGGACGATTTTTAATAAATTACACATTTAGCATTAAGATAGTTTAGAAATTTTATTTACAGGATGTTCATAATTAATCGACCCTATTTTTACGTTGTCCACAGATGAAACTATTGTTCAGAATATTGTGACATTTTTTGGAGGACATAATAAAAGTATGGGAATATGGTTGAGCGAAAAAAAAAAAAAAATATGAGGCTGTTTTTTAATGAATTACCCATTTAGCATACATTTAAGATAGTTTAACAAATTTTGTTATAAGCAAACATGTTCTGCATGACTTTTATCATTTTCAGATACCATCTGGAATCGTAAGATAGCTTGTTCCACAGTTGACCGCAGTACGTTCAGGGAAAAGCTAGGAAAATGTCGTGAAATGCTGTCTTTAGAGTAAGGTTAAGTTAATAAATAAAATTTCTAAATTACCGTAACGCCAAATGTGTAATTTATTGAAAAACGCCCTCTTGTGGCGAAATTTTGAACTACTTTTATTTAAATTTTTTTCAGCTTAAACAAATTCCCATCCCTTTATTATGTCTTTCACCATATTTCACAACTTCATGAACAATAGTTTTGTCTGTAGACAACTTTAAAGTAGGGTCGTTTGCTTATGTCACCCTGTATATATAATAAAGTTGAAATCACAAATATATGAACAAATTGGTAAAATTCTAAAGATGAACGTGATATGAACATAGGAAACAAGTATGTAAAATAAGAAACTATATATATATATATGTGTGTGTGGGTGTATACAGTAGACTCTCTCAAATCCGCAACCCTAAAATCTGCACATCATCACAGACATAAACAATGGAACTTTCAGTTCAGATGTAGTGGCAAAATTACAGAATTCTTTAGTTTTATATCATTCCTTATGTATTTTAATATGTAACAATTGATAATAAGACTGAACTTCTGGTATTTCTTAAAGGAAGTATAAATTTATTTCTGAAAAAAATCAAGATATTGCTGATATCACTGGTAATCACAAACATTTTACCAAATATATCTATGTATTAATCAAGCTTCTTTTGGTTATTAAGACTGACTAAACTTGAAATAAAACTTCCTCACTTTATTATTTTGATGAGAATTAATAGGGTACCTTTATGAGGAAAGTTTCATTGAATAATTTAAGGAAAATGTATCTCATCTATATTATGCGTACTTAATTATACATTATTTATTATTTACTTGACCTTTACTTTTAATAATTTAATCATTTTTAAAATTATCCTACTTTTTAGTTTATTACTTTACTTTGCAAGCATTCATTAAAATTTTGATTGCATTATTACTTTCAGATTACTGTTTAACCCGGGAGAACTCGCTAGTGAGAATGCCCAATTGCTTTTCTTTTACTTTACATTCATATAATATCAACTTTTTTTGGTTGGCTTAGTACTTTTATTCACAAAATAGGTAAAATAATTGAAAAACATTTTGAAATTTTAATTAAAATGAAAAATGATTTAAATAAGAGTCTTAAAAAAGTACATCTGTGAGAGAAAATCTCA
Organism: Maratus speciosus; assembly: GCA_963932465.1. Lineage (NCBI taxonomy): Eukaryota > Metazoa > Arthropoda > Arachnida > Araneae > Salticidae > Maratus > Maratus speciosus. The sequence continues at coordinate 525,472,744 of OZ010787.1, read as the reverse complement.
TGGAGCGAGTTCTCCCAGGTTAAAAAGTGTAAACAAAGCAATGACCAGAAATCTGCCAAATTCTAAAATCTGCACAACCTCTGGTCCCATGCTGTGCAGATTTGAGGGAGTCTGCTGTACATTATATTGCCATTAATGACCGGCAACTTTCAATTTTAAACATTTTGCGAATATTTAGAAATATACTTGACACATTCTTCTGGAATTTCAGGATTGAAAAGAACAGATATGGCCTCGTATTTAGCAATGTTGTAAGGGGGGCCTTTAGGGGGCCAACAAAAAATCAAAGAAAAAAAATAATACTTGGGATCACCCTGTAAAATAAAATGCACGAAATTATCTATCGCTACCGAATATAAATAAACAGACATTGTGCAATATGTGTATTCTTTTGTATAAGAATAGCATCTATATTAATAGAGATATAGCGATTTATTTTAAAAAATTAAAAAATTCTTGCATGTTTTTTACTTATAACATGCAGGGTCTTCAACCAAATTTAACTCTGGTTTCAGAAAAATTGACAAAATATAGTAGAAACAATATAGTGCAATTGGAATATAAATATATTAAATATTTTAGGAAATATGAGCAGTTGTATGAAATAATTTTTATCTGCGCATGCACGAATGATAACAAGGATCATTTTACATAATTTAATAGTCAACTCTATGGAGCAACTTATTAAAAAAAAATCTAGTCAAATATTGTAAAAATTCAGAAAGATATCGGTGTTAGAGTGAGCAAATTTTTAGTTGTTCTCTAAAAGCAGCTGAATGATAAGGGATTTTCCACAAATTGTCATTTTTAATTTTTTTAAATTTTCATTTTTTATTGATACTTTAGTTCTTCTTGGATATCCACCAGAATGAGCTTATACCATGATCAAAAGAAGTATCAAAATTGAAGCATTTTTTCCAAATCTGCTCGTTGATACTCACTAAATACTAACTTTTTTCTGAAAGTCAGTTAATAAAAAATGACAATTTGTGTAAATCCCTTATCATTCAGCTGCTTTTAGAGAACAACTAAAAATTTGCTCATTTTAACACCGATAACTTTCTGAATTTTTACGATATTTGACTAGATTTTTTGTAATAAGTTGCTCCATAGAATTGACTATTAAATTATGTAAAATGGTCCTTGTTATCGTTCGCGCATGCACAGATAAAAATTATTTCATACAACTGCTCATATTTCCTAAAATATTTAATATATTTATATTCCAATTGCACTATATTGTTTCTACTATATTTTGCCAATTTTCCTGAAACCGGCGTTAAATTTGGTTCAAAACCCTGCATGTTATAAGCAAAAAACATGCAAGATTTTTAAATTTTTTTAAAAATAAATCGCTATATATATCTATTAATATACGTGCTATTCTTACACAAAAGAATACACATATTGCACAATGTCTGTTTATTTATATTCGGTAGCGGTAGATCATTTCGTGCATTTTATTTTACAGGGTGATCCCAAGTATTATTTTTTTCTTTTATTCTTTGTTGGCCCCCTAATTACCCCCCTTAACAAATCGAAATTGTTAAATATGAGGTCATACCTGTTCTTTTTAATCCTGAAATTCCAGAAGAATCTGTCAAGTATATTTCTAAATATTCAACAAAATGTCTAAAATTGAAAGTTGCCGGTCATTAATGGCCGTATAGTGTATAATAACGATGAAATCACAAATATATGGGCAAATTGGTAAAATTCTGAAGATAAACATTGGAAACGAGTATGTAAAATAAGAAACTATGAATAACCCACACAATCATCAGAGGAGCTTGCAGGTTTAATTCATAGTGAAGATGTGTTATTTCATTCAATTTTGTCAGCATTAAGCCTAAAAAGACAAAGTTTAGCTCCTAATAGCGCGTCAAAAACCAAAGAAATGATAAAAAATCAAGAGATCTAAAGAAAGATACATCTCTCACAAGATATTAAAAATTGAAAATCAATTACAGTATGGAACCATTTATCCGGAAACCAGTTATCCGGAATGATATTTCTGATAGACTGATTTCAAAATGTTTGCAGAAAAAGGTGTCATACACTGCCAGTTTGACATAGGCTTTGCTTGAAACAATTGTATAATTTGATGACAACATCTAGTATTTGTTGTCATCAAATTTAGTTGTATGTTAGATATTTTAAATTTTTATGCAGAGGAAACAGAAGAATTTTTGTTCATAAAGGATTCCCATAAATTACCTTCTTTTAAACTCTGGTTAACTTTTGATCTTTCTTGCATTGATTTTTAATCCAAGTAATCTAATAATTTAAAATCAGTAATAATGTCACAACCACACATATTCCACAAAACTTATCAAATGGATGCTGCTTTAATGCACAACCAGTTAACTGGAAAAACCAATTATCCGGAATACATCTGACCCCAAGCATTCTGGATAACTGGTTCTGTACTGTAGAGCACAAAACCTCAATTATAGACCAAAAGCCAAAACTCCAGAAATTTGACCCACAAAATTATAACACGCGAGGATGCAATCAGGTTTAAGGCTATTAAAACATGTGGCATGGATGAAATTGACAGCAAAACCAGCAGATAGTGAATGAAAACAAAAACACTGCTGCCATCTGGTGTGAAAAAGGAAAACTATATGGTAACTAGATTTTTAACAAAAATGTTTAGTGCTGCCTTCTATACCCATAGAAAAGAGTGAAATCAATTGAAGAAATCAAGAAGTTACTTAAATTAACATTATTCTTATTTTTTCATTCTACTTTAAATTAAACTTAATATCAATATAAGTTTGAGCTTGCAGAACAGTAGCTGTTTTTGTCTTTAAGTGATTGGTGAGGACAGCTATTAGCAATTCTTTATTCTTGGAGTTTGACTTAAAAACATCAGGTGTCATAACTCCATAAGAGATAACTTTAGACAATTCCTAATGAGAATATATATACTCTTTTGTTGACGATACATTGTATCCATCAAAAAGTATGGTTACATTGAAGAATCCGTTGTGACCAATGACAAATGAAAAATATTTCTCTTTATAATTTTCATGGTGATGTCATGTACATTTATGTAACAGATGCCCACCATCAATATATCAAATCATCCATTATAATTTTTGTAGTTGTTTGGTAAGTGGTCTTCTGATTTGGACAATGTCTCTAGCACTCTTATTACTATCGCCTTCCCAGATGCCTTATGCACAGGGTTCGTGATTTTTTTTTTTTTTTTTAATAAAAATCAAAATAATCAGTTTTTCAAAAATTTAGATTGGATTTTTTTAATTTAAATCAGATTTGTTTGATTTTTTTTTAAAAAAATCTTGCACGATATTATTGCCTTACATGACTTTTCTTTTAATTTATAAAATAAAAATTATACATACACACATGCATGCATATTATAAGTATTACCAATATCTACTTATAATAAAACCAAAGTGGAGAAAAGTGTAGGTAACCATTCCGGTGTAAACCATTCTGGTCTGCAAATCAAACGTGGCTAAACGCCATGTTAGGCTTAATGGAAAACATATACCAACATATAATAGCTAATTGATAATTTCTTCTACTTGAAATAATGTTTGTTCAGCATATTTTCATATAAACATGCATATCATATCCAATTATAATGTATTAAGTTCCAAATTAAAAATAAGCTATTGCTATTAAAAACATTAGATTACTAGATATAAACAAAAGAACACTGTTGCCATTCACAATTTCCAAATCTTTAAACAAATGAATGACTCTTTGAACGCTTCATTAAAAAAATACAGGTTAATTATCTGATTCTGTTCTTAAAATATTTGTAAAAGCATATTAAAGTCTTTAAATATTTTAATTTTGTTTAAAACCTTCAAAAATTATCCAATTAAGTTCTAAATTAAAAATAGGGATGTTGCAATCAGCTGATAAACCATTGTACTTCAAGTGAAGACCAGGGTAGTTCCACCAGTCAGAACTGACTATTTGTTGTGTGTGACCTCCAGCATGACGTCAATTGCAACTGCCCTCAGAAGTATCAGGAGCTTATGTTTCTTGCTAATTATTTTGGTGCCATCTATGAGCAATTAGTATAAACAAAAAACTTTTTGCTGTAATCGTACTTTTTTTAAATGCATTGTATCAGATTTGAAGGCATTGCAAATAAAATGAATATTTCTTAAGAATTCTCATTCAAATTGAAATAAAGAATGTATAACACACTTGTACAACATATTTTAATTATCTTGCAGATAAAATTATGAATTTTAACAAAGTAAGTTTGTGGAAGTCTTTCAGAAATGATGCGGATTAAAATCATTAAAAAATTGCTGTTTAGCGTCTTACAGAATAATTCAAAATTAATTTTTGAGTTGTAAAATATTTTGTAAGTCACAAAATTAATATAAGGTAAAAAATAATATATAAGAAAAACCTAATATGAATATGTAAAATATTTTATAAAAGGTTTTATAGAATTAAGCGTAATGTTTCTTATACTATATATATATATCTAAATTTACTTTTTCCAGCTACATTTCAGTTATAATTTACTACACCAGGGGGAATTTTTAGCTAAATTTTGACGATATTGTTTTACAGTTTTTAATAAATTTAATAGTGCATTTTAATTATGTAATTACTTTCTATTTATATTATTTTATATTATATTAAAAGTTATTTAACATTTATTTCAATATGTATTAACTGCATCCTATGGTATCAATTACTGTGATTTCTTAACTGTTTTATTCACCTTAATCTTTACGATATTATGGGTGCCATGTGCGCGTGGATTTATTCTAAAATATTAATCGGTATGGTGTTTATTATTTCATTTTATATCTTATAAATATTTAAATAGGTTTTATTGATTTTTCCATTTCATATTATTTGTTTCTATTCTGTTTTCATTTTTAATCAATTCACTTGATTTTAATGGTTGTTTGGGCACAGGGGAAAATAACTTTTAGCTTTAGCTTATTTTTCCCACAGAAAACAACCATTTTGCTTATATCATTGAATTCTGTGCCCTTGAAAACGTAATTCAATATATAAGCATTTCCATTATTTGTCAGTGTCCACTTTCTTATTTTTCTTCCATAATAATTCTTATAATTAATTTAATCTTTTTATATATTCTTACAGCTTTAATTCATAATTACGGTTTTTGATGGTGGTAGGTTATGTTTAATTATTGGTTATATATATATATATATATATATATATATATATATGTTAGAAATGCAATGCAACTTTGATCTTTTCCTGATCCATGCTGAAATATTTAAAATATGATTTTAAACTGTAGTTTACATAATATCTTTGTTCTAATCATCAAAAATCAAAGGATAATGCTTTTTAATTAAAAAAATGCATGAGGAATCTTTTTTTTTTTTTTGGTCAGAAAAATATTTTTTTAAGTATTGTTTTGAAGATTTATCATTAACATTCCATCATTTTTGACGGCATGGTTATATTCTAGCATATTAATAATATTACACATTCCCATAAATGATTAAAATGAAACATTTTAGGCTATGGAAAAATCTTTATTACACAAAATGCATGGAAAACTACAAATCAGATGTCAAAAATTAATTTAACCTTAAGTATTTTAATTAAAATAAAAATAAGTGCAGAACATGAAAAGTTTAAACAAATTTGGAAGCAAACTAAGAAGTTAACTTTTGTATTGTTAAAGTGCTGGTACAGAAAAATGAGTTTAGCAGCTTTATCATTCCTAATTTTTGAATGTACCAAACCAAATGCATAAAACATTCATTTTATTGAAACAGATGAAGCTATTGCAATAGAAAGCTAGTTGATCATGTATTCTATAAGTTTTTTTAGTATCATTCTTTTTGATAAATGTAACAGGTACCTTCCACCATTCTAATGGGCCTGAGATCCACTATATTAGATTCAAATAAAGATTTTACTCAAACTTTAATATAAAAGAGCACACAAAGTCATGCAATTTTATTTGACCTCAACTTTCAAAAGTTTTTCTAAATACTAACAAGTAAATATTCCAATATTTAATATATTCCTTACTGTTGAAAGATTATTTTATAATTTGGTTCAAATGAAATTTTAAAGCATTTTTTCTTAAACTTTACCTTGTGCTTTACTTTTTGACAAAGATTAAGCTTTATCTTTCTAAAAGCTGTTTGATTATCTGTATTATATAGAACTAAATTATATTAAAGTACACTATTATGCTTATTTACATCTTTAATTTATTTAAAAATAATTTAAAAGAGAAACTGATTTAAATCAATGATTTAAAAAAAAAATCAGTTGATTTAAATTGAGATTTTAATCATGATTAAAATCAAGCTGATTTAAATCAACAAACCCTGCTTACGCATTACACATTCATCAAGTAAAGCTGGTAGACAGACTGCAAGTATTGGGTCATCCGGAAAGTTCTGCAGTTTTTTTATGATAAATTTCAATAAAGAAGTACAAAAACATAAGAAAATTTTATTGAATCACATAAGCGCTATTTTGTGCTATGACTTTTTGCCATCATTCTGGCAGTTGGAAAATTCCTCCCTTTTTTTAAGTCATTAGATTTAGTCATAAAGAAATGATCAAAATGCTGTTTGACAGACTCCAAAAAAATGAACTCCTGGTCGTTCAGAGAATTTTGAAGTGAGCTGAAAATGTAAAAACTCAAGGGGGCCAAGTCTGGTGAATATTCTGGAGGGCACAAAACGTCCCAGCCATACTCAATAAGGCATTGCCTGGCATTCATTGCAAAGTGGGGCCAAGCATTGTCATGTTGGAGCACAACGCCTCAGCGATTGGTCAGTACTGGTAGGTTTTCTTTGATTTTTGCTTTCAAAACTGCCATTTGGGAACAATATTTTCCCGAATTTATTGTCTGATAAGGTGGCAACAATTAATATTAAATAACTGCTTAGTAGTCTTACATTACACAAAGCATTACTTTTTTGGGATGCAGCTCTCCTCTCGATGTTACTTGGGGAGGCTCATTTGACTTACCCTATGATCTTCTACTTGTACATTATGGTATAGTATCCATTTCTCATCTCCAGTAATGAACCATTTTAAAAAAGGAGCTTCTTCCATTTTATTTGAGCAAAGAATCACATGCCGAAACTCGAGCAAGCATATTCTGCAGTCTTAAATCATGGGGTACCCCCATATCATAGCAGCTTACATACCCAATCTTCTTCAAATGATCATGCACTGTACTTTTTGGAATATTTAATCTGTGTGACAGCTTTTGAACTGTGTAACGTGGATTTTCAGTGATAGCTTCTTTTAAGATGTCGTACTTTACAGATGATGGTCATCCAGAGCGAGTGTCATCTTTGAGGCTGAAATTTCCAAAATTAAACTTCTCAAGCCACCTTCGAACTGTGTCATCTGAAACAGCACTTTGTCCATATACATCACAAATTTTACCAGCAGTCTGACTAGCATTTTTACATTTTTTGAAATAAAAGAGCATAATATGACGAAAATGAACTTTTTGGTTCCCCATTCTTAGCACTGCACTGAAACAAAAATTATGTGACAATACAAGCCAGAATTATGCAATGCAAGCAGAAAAGACTGAATGTACATTTCTGCGTCACTTAAGATCACGCCTTTTCAGTAGTAGCAAAATAACTAGACAAAACCTAGCTTCACTTTGAAAAACCGCAGAACTTTCTGGGTGACCCAATAGAAACTGGAAATTTATTTCTAGTTCATTATCCAATCGAATATCGAATAATACCTGTCATATAGAGAAAAAAAATTGTATTGTGTTAATTTCAATAACATCATTCCTTAATAGTTTTTGTTCCTGTTTCAAGTGTTACAACAACATTTTCCCTTGGCCAGGTGATCTTCCTAAAAGATTTACTCACTATTTTGTCCATTGATCTAAGATCTATTTCTTTGGCCAAATCGCAGCTTATGATATACCCTTCGGGGTTGTCATCTGGGAAGGAAACCATCACACAAATTTAACAAAACAAATATGCACCTTTTTATGAAAAACTAAGAGGGGGAAGTTCTCTCCGAAAACTTACTAAATTTAATGTACTTAAATCGGTTCCAAATGCCCCCACTATTCATTCTACAAGAGCATAAAAAAACCCTTTAGCATATACTATCACTATAAGTAGAATCCCGTGGATTCCAGTGGATCTTTATTCAAGTAAAAAGCTCAACTTCTTACCAAATTGGGGCTACTCTGAGCCAAAGGCTGTCCAAACTGCTAATCAGAAACTGCACTAGAAGTGAACACATGTATCGAATTTTTCAAGAAAACTCATAAATCTGAGAGTGAGATGCGTTCATTCATAACTGTTTTCTTTTTCCTGAATAAAAGGCTTACATTATCTAAACAAATTTGCTTAAACACGGAAAAAACTGTTTTGTTGAAATTACTAAATTTTGGTTCATATAGCTCCATCCAAATATTTTGGTTAAAATGACCAAATTTTGGGTGGACTAACCAAACGATTTGTTGAATTAACAAAATAATTTGGTTAATCTAACCAAAATTTAATCATTTCAACCAAAATATTTGGATGGAGCTATATGAACCAAAATTTAGTAATTTCAACAAAACAGTTTTTTCCGTGAAGCAAAATGTTTCAGCTTTTAGTAATAAAGGGTGCATATGATTTTTATTTTATCAAGATAAATTGAGGTAATATATGATATTTTATATAGTCTAGGATATTTGTTAAATTAGTGTAATTGATTGCTCATATAACATAAGACAATTTGTTTTATTTATTTCATGTTTCCAAAAGTAAAAGAGAATTCACATTTTCAAATTATTTTTTATATATATATATTGCTCTATTTTCTAGCAGAATCTCGTTACAACGAATGTCACTTTATCGAATTTTTCAGTTTAACAAATATTATTTGGACTGTTAAAAAAAATCCTACTATCCTATAAATTATAAAAATATTCACTTTAACAGAGCTGCCAACTCTCTCGTTTTTCGCGGAAGACTCCCGTTTTTATGTTTAAGTATGATTTTTCCTCGTTTTTTACGTATTTTAAAATTCCTAGAAACGTACTTCTGAAACAAAGAAAATTGTTCTTTCCAATCGCAATAAATAGCGTTACAGGATCTCATCAGAATTTCGTCAAAGAATCGCGAAAACCCCCCACAGATTTCGTCAAAAAATCGCGAAAAACACAAAATTCGTTAGTAAATTGCGAAAACACGCAAATTTCGTCAAAGGGTCAAGTTCGTCAAAAGATCGCGGGAAAATGCAGAGTTCGTGCCGAAAGGGGATTCCCCGACCTCCCCCCTACCCAGTGGCGTAGCTAACGGGGGGCGAAGGGGTGACCCGCCCCGGGTGTCACCCTCTAAGGGGTGACACCCAATCTTTATTTAAAAATGTATATTTATATATATATACACATATATATATATATATAATCTAATAAGATTTTGGAAAAGAATCTGAAATAAAATGACATTTCTAGTGCAACACGCAACATAGTAAATTAACTTTTCTTGGAAAATCTGAAATTTTATACAGAATGGGGTGTCTAATTAAGATATGCACCAGGGAACAAAAAACTACCTATCCAACGAGTGGGTAGCAAAAGCAAACTTTAAAAAAGAAAGAATTTTCTTCTACATATAGGCACTGCATTGACTTATGCGGACTATAGGATGAGTGATATGTCACCCCTGTGGTTTTTTATGTGGGAGGACAAAAAGTAAATAAGGAATGGTATGGTCATTTCTTTTGCTATTGTTGCCTTGGAATTATTTTGCCCTTTTTTCGAAAGAGATTGCACCCACAGACAATATCATCTATACTAAAAGACAATATAATCTATACTTTAGTCTGTGATTACACCTTGAATTCCAAGAAAGCATATACTTTAGGTTGTAAACTAGTAGACCTCATGCTTACAGTCATTGCAATATTCAACCATCAGGAGAAGACGGCTGTGACGTATGAGTCACGTGTGGTCAGAAAAGTTTATTTCAGCAATTTAGCGAGCAGAGGAATGAGAAGAAAACTTTTTCAACCGAGCGCTTTGATTTGGGATTACCTTATTTGGCTAGTTACCGCCTTTTGATGTAGAATGAAAATAAAATTATGCGTTATGTTTACAAGATTTCGATTGAGGGAAAATATACAAACATATTTTAAACGATGTTAGCGATAACATTTATCTTTAAAATATTTTTATTTCGTTGGTATTAGAAAAGAAATTGCCTTTAGAAAGGGAAAACTCAGCATAAACGAATGTCGTCTAAATATTCTGGGACGCATAACGGTTTTTTAATAGACCAGGAGCCGGCAGCACAGACAATCATCTCATCGAGTTCACAGATGAAATTCTAGGATTAGTTAAATCTTAATTCGCATATTAAAACGCAATCGGTCTGCCAAGTCCTATCATGGTGGAAAACACCGGAAAACCCGATTTTAGCGGCTGCCTCATAGATTTACCATTGTGTTTTCCTGCACCAAAAGGTATGAAAACATAGAGGACTGGGAGCAGGAAGACACAATGGTAAACCTACGAGTAAGCCGCTAAAATCGGGTTTTCCGGTGTTTTCACCAGACCGATTGCATTTTAATATGCAAATCAAGATTTAACTAATCCTAGAATTTCATCCGTGGACTCTATGAGGTGATTGTCTGTGCTGCCGGCTCCCGGTCTATAATTAAAAATGAAATATAAAGTAAAGCACCTTTCATACGTTGAATTTTCTTGCGTTTTTACTTTCTTCTATCTTTTCAAGAAGAAAGTATTGAGTTCGTGAAAACAGATCAACTTCCGACTTTCGACGGATTTATACGTTTTGGAAGGTCCTGAACACGATTTGACTGTATTTAGAAAATGTTTGTCTGTCTGTATGTGGCATACATTTTGTGGGCGCTCCTATCTCAAGCACTAATGCACGAAATTTAATAAAACTTTAGATTAAGTTATACCTTGATGTAAATTGGTGCTAATTAGTTTTTGGTGTAAATAGTCCATCAAGTGGCGCTGCTATGCTGCATTTTTCACGATTTCCGCAACAGTTTTTTCTCAAGAACTAATGCAAAGATTTTCATCAAACTTCAGCTTCAGTTATACCTTGATATAAATTGGTGCTGATTAGGTCTTGTTGTAAATCGTCAAATAGGTAATGCTGCTGTACTGCATTTTTCACGATTTTCGTGATATCTGAATCTATAAAGCAAATGCACGGAATTTAATCAAACTTCATATTCTGTTACACTTTCGCATAAATAGATCCTTATCAGGCTCTGGTGTGTATTCTGTCCAAGAGCCGTTTTTGTTGTAAATTTTGGCTGCAGACATCTAAGAGGGTGGGTGCTGCAATTCAATGATTTGTTTGAAAGATGCGATCTCCTTTTTAATGCACACAATTCGGCGAACCTATACCTTTAGAATCCTCATGATGAGTCTAGATTGTCATTTAATTTTGGCACTGGGATACCGAATTTTGAAGTATTAACAGGTATGATATAGAAGAAAGTTTTGGAATTGGCACTTCCGACTAGTTTCTTTTATTTAAATGTTTTGAATCTTAAATCGTATTTTATTCCATTATGTTCTAATGTTAAAATATTTACTTCTACGATACAAAAAAAAACTTAATTTCATTTCTACGTTTTATTGAATGATATTTACGAATATATTGACTAAAGTATAGAGCATAAAAAAATAATAAAATATTTTTCTTGTTATTATTATTATTATTATTACTATTATTGAAAATATTATTTTTTTTTATATAAATTTCTTAAAAGTTCTCCAAAAAATGTTAAAATTTTATTTGTAATAACGTAGAATTGTGATGGAAAAATATGATGGATTGGAGGGGGGGGGGGGGGGGTGATACCATAGTGGATGGGGGTGACTCCATTTACATTCGCCCCGGGTGTCACCCATCCTAGCTACGCCACTGCCCCTACCTCTGCTGTAACCTTTCAGAATTTTTTTTTTACTCAGAATCATCCCTGGAGCAGCCGTATAAAAAAATTTCTGATGTAATGCTTGGAAATTTGTCTATTACAGGAATGCTGATAAGAAAAAATAGATCGGAATTCCGATCATCCATTTTGGATGATGATGAGAGTTTAATTGTTAAGAGCAATTTCTTTGGTCATTGCTGTGACCAAAAATTTGATGTAGAATTTTTAAACACTGCAACTTCTTCAAAAGTGAAATGCTAGAATACCATAAATAAAGTTCTAATAAATATTTTCATTTTATTTGAAAAAAGTTTCTTTCATTTGTTGATATCTTAAGTTTTTTTGCATAATTTATTTAAGTTATAACGTATGAAAGTAAGTGTTATTTTTCAATTTTTAAGGTTCCACACTTAAAAAGTAAAAACGGAGCCATTATAAGATCACTCCTGTGTCTGTCTGTCTGCCATTTTACTCGAAAACTATGGAACGTGGAAAGTTCAAATTGGGGGAAGTAATAAAGACTACTGACCCACATATTTTCAGAGTATTAAACATTCGTAAATATATTTAGTAAAACTGTAGTGGGGCTAATTAAGCTACTTGAAAAAAAAAAAAATCTCTCGTCTTTGTATATCGCGTGAAAGCTTTCATAACGCTGAACTCAAAAATACATTCCTTTTAATTTTAGGTATTATATTTTCAAAGATATCGTTGAAAATGTAGCGCAAAAATGTGTTCCCCCCATCTAATTCTGAATCTACTGAAACTAAAATGATTAAAAAATTAGAGGTATTAGACGTTAATTTAAACCTTGAAGGAAAATTATAGCGATTACTTTAGGTCACGTAGTTTTTGAGAAATTCACATTTTTCTGTTACACACAAATTTCGATTTACGGGCATTCAGCAAAAGTGTTGATCAGCGCTGGCGGTACCTATCAACAGAAGTGTAAAAGCATTATTGAGAACGATTTTCGAAGAAAATCGTCTGTAATTAGCCAAAATATTAACCATTAAAGATATGGACAAGTTTGGACATATGTAATGACAGGGGCGGCATACTCTATGCCTAGTTAACAACTTTTAATGATATATATGTCTAAGGTAATGTTCAGTAGCAGTATAAAAGCAATAAACGTCAAATTGTTAAAAACAGACCAATTTAAGGGGTCTCAGGTCTCTTAAAATTGGGAAAAATTAAAAAAAAAAGACAATTTTCAACATTTAATATCTTACTATATATGATTTTAAAACACACTTTTTATTGGGATGAAAGATATAAGTATGTCAGTGGCGCAGCCAGAATTCGGCTCTAGGGGGAGATGTTGATAATGGTGATCGCCGTTTACTTGAATCACCGGTTAATTGAATCAGTCTAGTTATTGAATTGAATCATGATGCTTTTTTTCTCGGCTAGTAGAATCAATCGTTACGTTGGATGTGATTCATTTAAACAGCATTTACAATATTACAGTTATAAAACATAAAATGCACCAATGAAATAACTATGGTACTATGTTAGATTTATATAACTAAAAAATGATGAGAAAAACTTTAAGAGATGGAAGAGCACAGTTCAACAAACAATTTTTGTACGGAAAATCAGGAATCCATTGTTCAGTCATAAATACACACGGGGTTCACTCCAAGACACCCGAATTTTCCGAAAAATTAGGGCAGTCATTTCCGAAAATTAAAAAAAAATCGGTCATAAATCCGAAAATTCGGACATAAAATATATGGCGAATTTCGACAAATGATCGCCGAAAAAGATCAATTTCGCCAATCGTTCGAAGAAAAAATCACCAATTTCGTCAAAGGATCGCGGGAAAAACGCGAATTTCGTCAGAGGATCGCGAAAACAGAGCAAATTTGGTTAAAGGATCGCGAATTTCATCCAGGGATCACAAAAAAGCTAATTTCGTCAAAGAACGGAAAAAACGCAAATTTCGTAAAAGATCGCAAAAAAACCACAATTCTTGTCAAAAGATCGCGAAAAAACGGCAAATTTCGTCAGATGATCGCGAAAAAAACAACAAATTTCGTCAGATGATCGCGAAAAAAAACAACAAATTTCGTCAAAAGATCGAGAAAAAAAAATTCGTGCCGGGAATGGATTCCCCTGCCGTATTTGTGAAAAAAAAAAAAAATTCGCTAAGAATCATCCCTGCCAAGACAATCTCAAATTCTTGTTCCTAACTTAAAAATTAATTAAACAATTTTGGCAAAATTTTCAATAGACTCACCTTGTATTGCGTCAGATCACTACCCCCTACATACTAAATGCCTCTCGCATTCACTGTTTTCCCCATATAAGAACTGGAAGTCAGCTTAGTCCCAAAATGGTCTGCCATCTATCGGTGACAATTGACATGAAGTTTTAAAAACCTATAGATAAATAACGTAAACAAAAGTTGTTTTGAGAATATTTAAATAGAAAATTTTAAAATAAATTAGTTTAAAAAGCAAAATTTGTTAAAAAACTTTTGTTATTTATTCCTAGAATTTCACTTTTTTTTTTCTCTCTTTTCGTATTTATTTTAATTGTTGTATTAAATAATATTTTTTCCTATAAAATATTTGAAAAGAGAAATTATTTCATAATTTCTCTTCAATTTCAAATGATGAATGATAAAATAACGCACATAATTTATTTTATTATATGAATTTTAAATTATATGTTCTTTTTTAAAATTAATTATAATATATAAATAAATAGCACTTACATTTACTTGTAAATATATTTCCATCAAAAATAAAATAAACAAGGTTTATGAAGTGAAAATATTTATTAACACTATAAAATGGTACATGAATTTTAATCAATGGATCAAAAACTATGAGCAAGTTTAAAAAGCTTATTGCAAAACATAAAAGTATTTGATTAAATTAAATTTTACTAAATAGTAAGACATGTATTTTTTTCAGGCAAAATAATAATAATAAACAAAGTTAATGTGGGATGAATGTGTCAGTGAAGTACAATCTTAAGGAATTGCTTTAAAAATAATTTTTAATTAATAATTATAATTATTATATTCCTGTTTTTTTGACATTATATTAATCTATCAACAATATTTAACTAACTTCATAGTTGTACTTCCCATTGTGAATTAAAATTTAATTCTAATAACATAATTACTTGACACTCCAGTACTAGTATACAGTTGCCTCAATAAATAGATTGCAATATTTTTCTGAACTTCCCTATTTAATATTTTCTATCTAAAATAATTAAATCATTGATATTTTGATAATAATACTATAAATATTGATTACCTTTATCATAATAATGAAACTAGCAAGTCTTTTTTTTTAAGTGTTTAAAAAACATTTAACCCACAGTTTCATTTCTTTTATATTTGAATTATTAATTATTATAAGTAATCATCAAGTACTTTCAGGAAATTTAAATAGTTGGAAATATGATTCTGTTCAATGATGCTCCAAGACACTTTTTTTTTTCATCTTTTTGACTACCCCCCCCACACACACACACACACACCAGGGCCGAAACTAGCCTTTTTTGCACCCGGGGCAAACATGGATTTTTCGCACCCCCCCCCCCCCCTCCCTCCCTCTTCCACAAAGTATATTTACAAAGAGAATTTTACTAATTTTATAATAGACGACTTATTTCAAAATTTAAAATATGTAATCATAAAATATGTAATACTGAACTACGTAATCTACAGTGGCGGATCAAAGGGGGAGGGCCCTCTGAACACCAGCAAAAATATTCTAAAGATCATTTTTAAAATGAAATATACAGTACAGTCCGATTATCTGAGTCCTGCATAACCGAGTTTCCGCTTTCACCGAGTTATTTTATTCTGATGGACTGATGGCTATCTTTATTATAAAACAGCCATTATAAATGAAGTGTTAGGTGAAGATGAAAGAGCAGTCGTAAAAAGTTAGAACTCTGATTTTCTGGTCAGAATGGGAAAAATATGGGCAAAATTTTTTTGAAAAAAAAAAATTATGGCCATTTTTTTTTTCGAGAACTCTGATTTTCTGGTCAGAATGGGAAAAAAATGGGCATAATTTTTTTTGCCATTTTTTTCTCCATTCTAACCAGAAAATCAGAGTTCTAACTTTTTACGACTGCTCTTTCATCTTCATCTAACACTTCATTTATAATCGCTGTTCCATAATAATGGAAGCCACCAGTTCGTCAGAATAAAATGATCCATTCTAAAGGTAAAATCCTTCGTTTGGCGCCCGGGGCACATGCCTCCTCTGCCCCCCTGAGTTTCGGCCCTGCCACATACACACGCACGTTGCCTGAATAAATTGATTACAATGTTTTTCTGAAATTCCCTATTTAATATTTTCTATGTAAAATAATTAAATTATTGATATTGTGATAATAATATTATAAATATTAGTGACATTTATTGTAATAATGAAATTAGCAAGTCTTCGGGTCAGGACCTCAAATGTCAATTCTGCAGCTTCTTTTTCTTTCTCCCTGTCTCTCTTTCTCTCTCTCTCTCTTTTTTTTTTTTTTTTTTTTTTTTTTTTTTCAGTGTTTAAAACAGTCAGCTCACAGTTTCATTTTTATTTGCATTATTAATTATTACGAGTAATATATGAAGTACTTTCAGGAAATTTAATAAATTGGAAATACGATTCTATGCACTGATGTTCCAAGACACTTTTTCATCTTTTATTCGGGTCAGGACCTCAAACATCAATTCTGCTCCCTCTCTCTCTTTTTTGCAGCGTTTAAAACAGTCAACTCACAGCTTCATCTCTTTCATATTTGCATTATTAATTATTACGAGTAATATATCAAATACTTTCAGGAAATTTAATAAATTGGAACTCTCTCTCTCTCTTTTTTTTTCTTGCAGTGTTTAAAACAGTCAACTCAGTTTCATTTCTTTCATATTTGCATTATTAATTATTACGAGTAATAGATCAAGTACTTTCAAGAAATTTAATAAGTTGGAAATACGATTCTGTGCACTGATGTTCCAAGACACTTTTTTCATCTTTTTTACTATCCCCCCCCCCCCCCCCCCGATACACACACACGTTGCCTCAATAAATTGATAATAGTATTTTTTTTTAATTCCCTATTTTATATTTTCTATATGAAATAATTAATTTATTGATATTGTGATAATAATACTATATATATTAATTACATTTATTATGATAATGAAACTAGGAAGTCTTCTGGTCAAGGCCTCAAAACGTCAATTCTGCAGTTTTTTGTTTTTTTTAAACATTTAATTTAGTTACATTTCTTTTATATTTGTATTATTAATTATTACAAGTAATAATCAAGTACTTTCAGGAATGAAATTATTGATATATTTCAATTACATAATATTTATATTGCTTCAAAACACAATGCTATGAATACATATTTATTTTGATCACATTACTAATTCGTATTCGATTTCATCGTGTATCATTTATTATTATTATCATTATAATTTTGCTGGAAGAAATTTAAATAATTTTGAATGTTATTGTATTTTCATTTTCATACAGAAAAGGCTTAGCATAATTATTTGATAAAAAGAAATACTTTGATCTATCATTTTTATTATTAATAATAACAATATTATTTCAGATTCTTTCAGATTAAGGTACTCTTTTCCTTTTAAGACATTGTAAATTAATAAAAATACATCTTATTAATAGCAACTGTACATTAATTTAATTTACTATTATTCAACGTAATGTTATTAGAAACATGCAAATAATAGTAGTAAAAATATCCATTTGTATTTTTAAAAATACAATGAAAAAAAGTTAAAAAGACTCGTTGGCTGTCTTCTACAGGAATGGTGAAAAGAAATATTTTCCTTTATTTTGCTGGATGAACAGCAGTAAGGCACACAGCAATGTGGCAATTTATAGAGAATATATTAACTTCATTAAAAGTAAACATTCTGTTTAAAAAAAATCACAAATTACTGCAAAAAATAAAAAAATAATAGCTTTCAAAGTTAGGTCTATGAGGCGATCCATGTAAATACAGCAATAACATACCCCAAACAGTAGCGCCATCTATCAACCTTGCTGACTTCCATTTTTGAGTCAAATGCGAGAGGCATGTAGTATGTAGGGGGTAGTGGTCAGATATAACAGTATCACGAGAATTGGTGAAGTTTACCATCATCCGTGTCCAAACAGTGGTGAATTTTAGAATGTAGTTGACATTATTATATGAGGGGCTCACAACCATAGTAGACCGACCACTTAAAAAAAAAAAAAATGAGATAGCTCATGTAGAAGGTGCAGTAAACTGAGTTTTATCTACTGCCATAGTGCACCAAGCCTGTAGTTCACATACTTTCTCATAGATTGCATCTGTGTCCAGAGTAGGCGAAGTAATACAAGAAATCTTCACAACCATACTGAATCAAGTCCATTCATCAGTGTACTACTCCACCACTACTTTTTTATATGTTTCCCATTATTGTCTAAATCTTGCCTCATTGCTATTAAAAAAGTTTTATTTTAAATAAGTAGCGATTTCAAAACTTCTGATGAAAAATAAACGTTTGTGAATCAGATGTATAAACTATGAATGGAAAGTAATATTGTTTTTGATGACCAGCCCCTCTGCTCTCAGTAAAAAAAACTGTAAAAATTGCGACAGTGGTTTTCTTAAAAAAATTATTTCAAGGAAAAAAACTCTAATCACATAGTTTGATCTTACGCCAAGAGAGGAATATACGACAAAGAACAAGACCCCCATTAAAGAGAAATTCTATAACAAAGTCTTGAGCAAAAAGTTTAATTTACACTTCAAGCCGCCAAGTACAGATACATGTAAATTATGTGATGACATATCAATCAAGCTCTCGACAAAAAATGGTGAAAACACTTGAAAAAGGTCTTGAAATCGAAGAAGAGCTCCACTTGCGGATAGCTAAACAGGCTAGAGAGAAAATGAAAACTGAAAAAATTAAAGCCTCAGATGAAACTTACTGCTATACATACTACTTGCAAAAAGCACTACCCTTTCTAAGCTTTCAATATAGCTTATTATAAACTCAATCTATATGTTTATAACTTTGGGGTGCATTCCTTTAACAATAATCTGGGATACATGTACGTCTGGAATGAAATATATGAAATAGAGGGAGGAAGATGTTCTCAAGACCTTTCTAGCATTGTTGCAAGACACCAGCAGAAAGTTGTAACTGGATTGAAGCAGCAACAATCAAGAAACAACACATCTATGATCCTGGAGACTGGAAGGAAACCATTACGAATGCAAAGAGGAAATATCCTAAATTTGATGTCATTGAAGATAAGAACGACTTTCTTTCTACTAACAGCTTTGGAACAAAATATCACAAACAGAAAGAAGGATAACGCGGGAACTTATTTTAGTTGGGTGGATATTGGATGGCTGCGAGTTGCGAGAGGTTTCCTTTTCATGTTACTGTTGAAAGAAACCCTCAATGTGGATCAACCTTTTCGCAAGGTAAATTTGGAAAATCGGGCTCGTGGGCGCAAGTTACTTTCTTTGTGAAATGTTAGTCAAAATGTGTTGTACGTGGGCCGTAGAAAAATCACTTTGGCTAAAAAGAAAGATATGATGGATCTTCTGCAATACATTCCACCAATTCATGATGTTTACTTCAAGAATCTTCCAAAAGAGATCAATACCAATTTCCAAGCTACTTCCTCTAGAGTACATCATGTGACATTGATGATGATGATGATAGTAGTGTACAGTGAATGATTTACGATAACTGGCAATATCTGTCTCTTTGAGTAAAAAATAGAATAAGTAAATATAAATCAAAATCAAGAGATTTTGTAATCATAATAAACAAGTCTTTATTTACACATGGAAATTTCACAACCATACTGGACCAAATCCTTATGTTTTTTTTAAAACGTATGAATTTTCAATAGAAATATTAGTTTGTCATTTGTAAAAGTAACGCGCTATGAAAATGGTACTTCAAATTGAATATTACCACATATAATTCTTATAAATCACTTGGCCTGAATTAATTATTTATTAAGAACTTTAAAGCGTTATTACTCACAATAAAGAAAAATGAACTTGGTCTACTATGGTTGTGAGCCTCATATATCCGTGTAAAAATTAGTAAAATTTCGCCCGGCCCAACAATTTTTTCAAAACTTACATATATTTTTAAATTTCCATTGTTTTACAATAAAAATTTTTAATTTATTATTTTTAAAGAATTGTCATTTTCTAGGCAATTTAAATGTTATAAATAATTCTAGGCAATAAAAATAAATATAACGTTTGAAAAAGAACCTGCGTGTGACGTCTTAAACGGAAAAAAATGTGTTGATCCATACAAAATGAATATAATAATACGTGTGAAAAGAATATAATACATATACAGTAGACGCTGTACCTGCTAAGAAGGGAACTTGTCTATATCGAACATTTCTGCTCTCTTATGCAACCCCGTCTTAGAAAATTTTACGACATAGCCAGGGGTGATTCTGTTCTAAATTTTCCGAAAATTGAAACAAAAATCAGTCATTATTCCGAAAACTCGGGCATAAAAATATCGCGGATTTCGACAAATGGTCGCCGTAAAAAATCAATCGTTCGCAGAAATAGAAAAATCTCGCCAAAGGATTGTGGGGAAAAGGCGAATTTCGTCAAAAGATCGCGAAAAAAACACTAATTTCGTCTAAAAATCGAGAAAAAGCTAAAATTTCGTCTAAAGATTGTGAAAAAACGCAAATTTCGTCAAAAGATTGTGGGAAAAATGCAAATTTTGTCAATGGATCGCGGAAGAAGCGCAAATTTCGTCAAATGATTGCGAAAAAAGCCCGTAAATTTCGTCAAAAGATCGCGAAAAAAAGCAAATTCCATCAATGGATCACAGAGAAAGCGCAAATTTCAAGAAAGGATCACGAAAAAAATTTCTCAAATTTCGTCAAAGGATCACGAAAAAAACGCAAATTTCATCAAAGGATCGCAAAAAAAACGCAAAATTCGTCAAAGGAAAGCGGAAAAACGCATATATAATGCCGGGAGGGAATCCCCCCCCCCCCCCCCCCCCTGCTGTAACCTTTCAGAAAATTTGCTGTGAATTTCAAGATAACAAAATAAATGTCGCAGCCCAGGACACTTTTTTTTTAACAATGGAGAATACAAGCATGAAAAAAGATAAAATAAGTATTTTTTTGTCTGAACTCCTCGTACAAGACAATTTTTAACTGTAATGGCGTAAAAACTTGTATTTTGTAGAAATTCAGTCGGGCAGAGTAGGGCTTGTTAAGTTTTTGTATGAGCCAGGCCGAAAGTTTAGATTTTATACCGGGCCAATAAATTTTTGTGAAAAAAATGGAAAAACGTGCCGGACTGGAAATTTTCGCTTTTTATACGGGGGGTGGGGGATTTTTTTCTACGGATCGGTTCACGCTCGGGTGCAGAACTTTCGGCCTGTACGGACTAACAAGAAGTTTGAAACTGAAAGAGACCTATAAAACGTATGTTTTTGTCTGGAAGTCGATGGTCCATTATCATTTTGAACGGAGCAAAGACAGAAATGCAATTAAAAAACTGTACACTGTACAATACTTAAACTCAAAGCGTCTATACGGCAGGAAAGGATCATTCTCTTAGCCTAACAAGGAGAGGGCCAACCTTATTAATCATAGATTTTGATTATTTTAATATATGTTGTAGGGTAGAGACCCCTTAGTGTCAGGTTCAGGGTTCAGCGGATTTTATCCAACGCTCCTTATTTCTTTAGAAACCGGGGGGGGGGGGGGGTCTAATAATAGTACACAACTTAAATACTTGTTTTGCAAGCATAATGATAGGTTGGTCGTAGCTCAGTTGATATGGCGTTTGCCGGCTGATCCGTGGGCCCGGGTTCGATAGCTGAATGCGCTACATTTGTTTTTCTCATTTTTTGTTTTATAAATATACTTGTAAGTATAATTAATAATCCCACTGTCAATTAACATTTATAATATTGTATATCAATTATAATTTTAACCTATTTAATTTTTTACTTTTAACTAAATAGTAATATAAAACATCATAAAACTGTTAATTTTTTAAAAACCACTTTTAAAATTATTTCATATATTCTTTATCGATGCAATGATATTGAGCAATTGTGTCAATTCGTGATTTTAAAGAAACATCATTTTTGCATTGCTTGAACGAAGGAAGTCAATGCGATAATACTATTATTCTGTTTTTAAAGTATCAAACATAATTATATTAAAAATTAGCATCAGAATTAAATTACAACCGATTTTTTGCATATTAAATATTTTTAAATTTGTAATACGCATGCTTACGCATTCAATTATTTTGCTTTCACCTTTATCTTCTTTCTGCTTTTATTTTTATTTTATTTGAATATTCTTTTATTTTATCATAACTAGATGGCACCACAACAGATTTTGTCAAGATTTATGAATTTTTATCATTCAATAATAGATCCAATTTCTTTTTAAACCTCTATAAAGGATGAGAAGTGATAGTTTAAAAATAAAAATTATAAATTTAAGTTAGTTAACATTATAATTAATGTATGATATTAAAATTTGTAATTGAAATTATTAAATTATAATTGCAAGTATATTTATAAAACAAAAAATGAGAAAAACAAATGTAGCGCGTTCGGGTACCGAACCCAGGCATGCAGATCAGCCAGCGAACGCTGTACCAACTGAGCTACGACCAACCTATCATTGCGGTTGCAATGTAAGTATTTAAGTTGTGTACTATTATTAGACCCCCCGGTTTCTCAAGAACTAAGGAGCGTTGGATAAAATCCGTTGAACCTGACACTAAGGGGTCTCTACCCTACAACATATATTAAAATAATCAAAATCTGTGATTAACAAGGTTGGCCCTCTCCTTGTAAGACATCTCGAAAATGTGATAACTGACCTTTTTCAAAACAAATGACTAGTTCTCACTTTACCAATGCATGTAATATATGCTTTCACAGTTTTAAATACAGTATTTGCAGTTTAATTGGATCACTTTGGTGAATAGAATTTGAATTGCAAAGCCACTGATTCCAAATAAGCCAAAAAATTTTAATATTAATTTTAGTTTTGATTCATAAAAGCGGTTAATTTGCTTAACTAATGATTCATATAAGCAGAAATTTTAGTAATTTTTGTAGCTCTGGGAGAGGTTTTAATCCCGAACCTTCCCCCCCCCCCCCCCCCCTCCTTCACTGCGCCAGTGAATTAGTTATTGAGTATTAGGCGATTTTCATCGCGTGACGACCGGTTTTTTCTCCTTCTTTTACCTATCACGTCGTAAATTCGGTCCAAAATATCCAACTGTGACAATATCTTCTGAAAGATCTTTTGCGTTTATCAAAGAATGAAAAACTTCTTTCAGTTACATAGTTTTTGAATGACAAAACTTGCCTATTTCATACATTTCTGAATAAGAATTAATTCAAAAAAGGGTCTGAAAGTCCCTTTGGATTTGAGAACAGCCTTAACAAAAGGACAATATACCCGAACTGTAAAGCATGTACGTGTATATCTTTCCAGAATTATAAATATAAAAGAATTATATACTTTCCGAACATACCTGAATTAATGAAAGCTTGGAGGAAATCAAAGACTTAAAAAAATGTTTTCCTACCATCTTTTTCATAATTTTCTTATCTGAAGAGGATTTAATATCAAACTAATACCTTAGCACAACAGCAACTAATAACAGAATGTGTGTGGAGTATACTCACCCCTCTGAGAGTCTACTCTTCAAAGCATGCGTTTTGTGTTTTTCCTGGAATTCGAGGGTGTAATCCCGTTTCAAAAAAAAAGCAAGAAAGAGATGCAATTAATTACGGCTCCCAATGGTGCAGTATCGAAGAACCCAAGGCGGCATTGACAGCGACAGGAAATGACAATTCCTTTTCTGATTTCCAATAGTGCGAATGAATGCTATCCTCTTTCAAAATGAGTGACCAGTTTTCGTTAAATCCGATACCTGTTTCCATGTGTTTTCCCCATTTTTAAAATAAAATACATTATCGCCGTTTAAACGAATCAAACTTTTGAGCGTGATTTGATTCGATAAAGCGGCGAATTTTGAACAAAATAAATATAATTCTAAATTTTGTTTTGTTTTAAATGATTTGATTCATAAAAATGGAAATTTCTGAATTTTTGTCTGGGGGGGGGGACCCCGACCTCCCCCCCCCCCTCCCCCTCGCTGCGCCACCGAGTCAACAGACCCCAGCCTAAAAAAATTTTTTTTTAAACAATAAAAAGGAAATTTTAGGTTCAGTTTATAAAGAAATATATGTTTTGAAAATTTAATGAAAAAATATTCAGAAGTTTTTGAGGTATCCTGCGCATTGTGCCCAAAATCGTCATTTGGAGAAAAATTACTTCAAATTTCCAGAAACGCCACTTCAGCTGTTGAGCGGGTATAATTCTAAAAGCCATAACTTCTGTTCTAATGGGAATGTCAAAGAAACAATTATATCAAAATGTTCAGAAAAGATAGGAGTTTAACATCTTAAAGAATTTAAATTTGTAAAATTTTGAAGCTTTAACACTTAATTCGAATGAATCACATAAATACTATGGGATTCGCGACTAGTTTACATGGAGTGGATCTCTGAATACCCTTCGAGTGACTTTAAAAGTTAATTAAAAACCTATCTTGAAAAACGCGGCACGGACGAAGGCAGCATTTCAACTTTGCGACCTCCTTTCGAAGCGAAACCATTTTTTTTTTTTTATAATACAATTACAAATTCATATATTTATTCTACGGAACCCTCTGTGTGCGAGTAATACTCGCACTTGACCGTTCATTTATAATTAATTATTATATTTAGGTTATTGAGTGTGACAATGAATTATAAAATAACTTTTTATTCTTACGTAAATTCGCTTAAAAAAAAACTCCCTTTTCTCCCTTTAAACTGTGGAGAATCTCCTGTTTTTTCTCTTGCTAAGGTGGCAGCTCTGCTTTAACGAATTTTTCTGTATAGTGAATTTAAACAGTGCTCCCCAGAAATTCGTTGTAATAGGATTTTACTGTATATATATTTAATTTTTTATATGATTAAAATGTTTCAAATTAACCAAGAGAATGAACTTATTTTTATTTTTTGTTTAAATTTTAAATAAAATTATATACGCTTTTCTAATCTTAATTTTAATGATTTAGTGGAGTTTATTTTACTTTAAAATGTGTAGTTTTAAAATTATATTTTACATTAAAAAAAAAATCTGATTTAAGTATAAAAATATCCGATTTTTTGATTTAAAAAAAAATCATAAACCCCGACAAAAAATGATTGTTGATATTCAATGGAATGTGATATAAATGGCAAGTTTAGTAAATAGGTGTTGCCCTTATAGAACAGCCAGTCGATGTGATGTTGTAAATGGCCCGGTATCACCTAGAAGTAGTATCTTCTGTGCATTCTGCTTCTTTTGACGTTGTGCAGATATGGAGAAAAAATGTGGTTTCTTTATTTTTTCCTGAGTTTTAAAAATTTCTTCTATCTATAATAGAAGTAAGTATTGTAATCGAAATTGTTTTAGACTTCCGTTTTCGGCGCATTTACACATTTTAGGGATCAGATATCCCGAAAAGCACATTTTTACAAATTGTCTGTCTGTCTGTGTATCATCTCTTTGTATCATCAAAAAATGTATGAAATTATGCACAGAATTGAATTTGCTTCATATACAGTGTGACTTCAAAAATCCGCATTCAGAAATCCGGCATCAAAACCATCTTTCCCCCTCCTTTTTCTTTTACACTTTAAAGTTATGGTAGAAGAAAAATATCAACTGTTCATGAATTAAACACTTCAAGATCGAAAGTAAAAATGCAAGAAAATAATATTTGACATTTTTTTTCATTTGTCAGAGGCGATTATTTTCTGAACAAATTTTCTGGGAGCTGCACTGTTGCACAGCAACGGCTTGGAGACTACTACACAATATCTTTGGAGTGTCTCTTCTGACGCTGTGCTAAATAGAGCCGCCGATAACGCTAATAACAGCTCCGAAGACGAGGATGAACAACAGGCATAAGAAAAGATGTCCCTAGAAAAAAACATAAATTTGACTGGAGAAATATATCTACAAGAGAGCAATTCCGAAATAGAGACCCTCCATTTGTATAAAATACAAGAGAAACTTGTTAAAAAACGGCCAAAAAAATTGAAGCAAATAAAATTGACATCGATGTTTCCGAAATTGCACGAGAAGAAATAATTTCACTCTTTGTTAGATTTTTTTTTTTTTCTGTAACATAGAAAATATCAATTATTGTAAATTTATTTTAAAATTTAATTTTCGTTTTTGCTTGCGTAATTATCACTTAATAATGAATTAAATTATGGCTAAAAGCACCATTAAGAATATAGTACTACTTTTGACATTCCTTCAAAAATCCGGTATAGTCTCTGTCCCGATGATGCCGGATTTTTGAAGTTATACTGTATATGTTTCTGGCTATGGACAGCAGATTCCAGTTGAAATTGGGGATATTCCGCGGGAATGGGGCGCATTGATACCGATTTTTTGTGCCATTTTCCTCATTGCACCATCGGAAAATGTACAGACTTATGCATAGACTTGAACCAAACTTCATATAATATGTTTTTGACTATGGCCGTCAGGTTCAAATTGAAATTGGGGATATTCCCTCGGAAGGGGCGCTGTGATAGCGATTTTTCTTTTGGATAACCGGAATGTGTGCGAAGTTATGCATAGAATGGAACCAAACTTTATATATATTTGACTATGGCTGCCAGGTCCCAGTTTAAAATGGGTATAGTCCCCCGGGAGAGGGCGCTATGATAGCGATTTTTGTGTGATTTTCTCTATTTTTTTTTTTGCAGTTTTACATGAAGAATTTATGAATATTTTACGACGAAAATTTTTATTTAGATGTACTAGGCCGAGGTTTGAATAAAATTTTGTAGAAAATCGGCCTGGAGGTGGCCTATGATAGCGAATTTTGTTCGATTTTCAGAACGAGCGCGGTTGTTGTTACAAAAAAAAAAAAATCATACTGAGTCAGAGAAAATAAGTTGAAACGGGTGTGAATTAATACAAACTAAAATAACTTCGTAAAACACCATCAAAACCTTAAATGCGCCATCAAACCAAAATGCGCATTTAAGTTTTGATGGTGTTTTAATAAGTTATTTTAGTTTGCATACTGAGTCATCCAATTGTCCAATCTAGGTTAAAGTTGCATATTTATAATAAGTAAAAGAATTTCACGTTTTTTAAACACATTACCCTTTGATTGGACTTCCCCCCACACCCCGATGGTTTTGAAACATTTACTGACACAAAATTCGAAGTGTAATAAAAAAAAATAAATAACACATCTGTTAACTACTCATTTTTAGGGGTCCGTACTTAAAAGTGAAAACAGAACCGTTATAAGATCACTCGTGTGTTTGTCTGTCTTTAACAGCTGTTTTTCTCGAAAACTATGGAACATACAAAGTTCAAACTTGCCAGAGTTATAAAAACTACTGACCCACATATTTATAGATTACTAGTCATTCACAAATATTTAGGGGAGCTAATTAAGTTACTTGATTTTTTTTTAAATATATATATATCGTGTAGGGTATCGTTCCAAAAATCTCGTAACACCGCACTCAAAAATATAGTTGTTTTAATTTTGTGTATTATATTTCAGCGATATCGTCGAAAACGTGCTGCAAAATTATGCCCTCCGGCCCCATTTCCGAATCTACTGTAATTAAAAGTATGACAAAATTAGGGGTGGTAGGAGTTTATTTAAACATTGTAGAAAAACTACAGCAATTGTCCTAGGTCACACAGTTTTTGAAAAAAATCGCATTTTTCCATTACACACAAACTTTACTTTGTGGGCGCTCAGCGGGGCAGTTGAGAGGCACTTGAAGTGGACGTGGAATCATCCAGGTGTTAATAATGATTTTCGAAAAAATATATCGGTAATTAGTCGAGATATTAACTAAAATCCTATCTGGAAAACAGCGGCATGGACCAAGGTGGCGTTGACTTTGCGACCTCCTTTCGAAGCACGTTTAGCACGATGTCAAATTTAAGCCTCGTACAAGGACTTTGTTGTACGGAACCCTTTATGCCCGAGTAAAACTTGTTTATTTGTTTCTAGAATGCGTAATTAAAAAAATCACGCATTTTGAAATATTATGTATCAGATAGAAGAACGTTTTGGGAGTGGCACATCCGACTAGTTTCTATTTGATGTATAGTCGTGGAAAAAAAAAAAGTAAACACCCCCTACTAACTCCTCAACAAGTTATCGTAAAAGAAAGTTACTGGTACCGAACGATTGGAAATAAAGTCTACTTTTAAATGATGTATATAAAATTTGCTTAAGGGGCCATCTACATATTAAAACGAACCCAAACTTCATTTTTTCAATGGCAATACCCAATTTTAACAAGATAATTCAAATCTTCGGTTCAAACTATGCCTAGACACCAAATTTCAAGTCATTTGAAAGATAAGCTTTTGAATACAAAATTCAATACAATTTGAATACAAAGCATTCAAAATTTAGTGTTTCTAATGTTAAATTACGTTTTCATATTCTTATTAATATCTCCTGAAATTATACTCCTAATGTGCTAATTTTTTGTGTAGCAATAATACTAAAATACCTAAACATAAATACGTTGAATTTGCAATTTTTATAATTTTATGATATGAATTATGAAATTAATATTCAAAAAAATTATGAATTGCAACCTACAATTTTTTTGATGGATTTAGATTTATTAAGTATTGCTTTATGAAAATCCAAAATTTCACATTTTTCTTCCAAGTAGTTTTCAAATTATGCTTAAAAAACAGCAAAATGATGGTTTAAGGGGCCGTCTATGATAGAAGTGATTAGATATTTTGAAATTTCTTAGGCTATCCTGTGTAATCTAGCAGTCTTGAGTGGCGCTCGAGATGCCTTGATCAAGAATGGGGCACTCTCGGTCAACAATCGAGTACTGAACTTCAATTTGGATAGAGCCCCTAAAATACGTTTGTTTTAAAATAATTAATTTCTCGAAAACTTGTCGTACGAATAGCATAAAAATTTGTTTTTAGACTAATTAAAGGATGTAGAGTTCATTTATGCTGTCAGAATTGTGTACTGCTATTGAAAGAAACAAAGTTATGGTTCGTTTTAATATGTAGATGACCACTTAAGCAAATTTTATTTACATCATATAAAAGTAGACCTCATTACCAATCGTGTGGTACCAATAACTTTCTTCTACGATAATTTTTTGCAAAAATAATAAGGGTTGTTTACTTTTTTTCCACGACTGTACCTTGACTTGTAATTAACACTGAAATCTGTTTAAAACATTTACTTCAAATGTACATTAATTAAAATATATACTTTTTTTAATCATATTTTCATGTATTTATTATGAAAGATAATTATTCTCTCTCTTATAAAACTCTCTTAAATAACTCTTATTTCTGACCAATAATAAAGCTAAACTATTAAACCATTAATTTTAGAAGTATATTTCCAATTAAAAAAAAAAAAAAAAAAAAAAAAGAGCTTTAAACGTTATTCTTTATTATCTTAAAAGCCCTTTAAATCAAAATAGTTATTTTTATGAAAGTTATGAATAGTATGAAAGTTTTGATCTTACAAAAAAGAAATTATTTTGTTTTACTTGTTAAAGCTTGGAGAATGTTTTTTTCTAAATATAACTTACAGGACCCAGTGATCGTATAGATTATAAAAATTTAAATTTCATAACTTTTACAATAACAACTTTACCGATGCAAATGGATTTTAATATGATCAAGAATAGCATTTGAAGCATTTTTCAACTGGAAGTATACCTCTAAACCTAGATTAAGAATAGGTCCTCTCTTATTTCTTGATCAGCTATAAGAGTAGTAGGGTTCTTTCCCTGTAGTAGAGTTTCCTTGGCATCACATAGCTTCTGAATATTGCAGGAATTGTTTTAAAAGTCCCTATAATATTGCTTAAAAAAAATAAAATAAATAATACCCCAAACGGGCAAGCGATTCAATGTACTTAAATAGATGTACACAAGAAAAGTTTTCATATTTATATAAACAAGAACATCATTATATTTATTTTCCTTCACGTGTGCCTTTGCAAATACACACGTAAACAAATACATGATAATGTATTATATTATGCATAATGCTGTTTGCAATTGAAGTTCCCCTCCCAAATCCTTTTTCTGGATCCGCCCTTGTACCAAGGCTGTGAAAAGACTTTTAGAAAATAATTTCCAACGAAGAAATACTATGCAAACCCTAGTCATTGCAGTGTTGAATTCAGACACTTTTCTCCGGGGGGGGGGGGGGGGGATTATAGAGTTCAGTGGGGTTGCACTTTTTGACTATTGAAAGCACAAAATCTCAAATCTTCCGGGGGCGGGATGTCTTCCCCGGTCCACCCCCTGAATTCTACACTGGCGTTATGATTCAAGGTTGTCCCATGATAACTCGAAATCTTGTCTTATTAATATAAAGAATATCTCTTTGATATTCTCAAGACTGCGATCATAAATGTTTATAAGGTAAACATCCTCATCTGTAGGGTAGTGGCTGTAATAGCCGCGTACAGTGCGCGTTGCCCTAGGCGAAATTATTTTTCAGCGCCTGAGAAAGGTTGTTCCATGGCTATTGAAAATCCTCTCTTATTAATACCAAGAATCACTCGTTATTCCCTCCTGAGAAGTCTGTGGTTATTCCCAAGCAGCAAGCGTTAAAATTGGGGAAAAAAAAAAAAAAAAAAAAAAAAAAAGTCATTGGTCCCAAAGGACCAGTAAGCATCAGAATTTGCTGTTCCGCAAGAAAAGATGAAGAAAATGTAAAATTATAATTTGTTTAAAATTAAATAAACAACAGCACGTAAACAAAAACTATAAAATTTATTATTAAATGTTTTGTTTCCGATTATTTATTTCAACTTACTGTAAGGTTTAATGCAACTTTTTAAAATTTCAATGTATTTTTTAAAATAAAGTAAAATTGTGTGATTTGCGTTTGGTTGCGGTTTTCTCAGGGGCGGTGAAAATTTACGTTTGCCTGTGAGAAAGGAGAAAAAAGTTAATGGTCTTGCAGACCACTAAATTTTTCAAATTGTGGTTAGATTTAATTTTCTATGGTCTCGGAGCAGCGGACCACCAAGGATTTCGAACGCTGCTAAGATTGTGATTGCAGATGTTTATCGCCCTCCCTTTTAGTCTTCAGCTCCTGCCAATCCTCTCACCGACATCGCTAATCCTCTGAAGCCGGCCCCAGGGACCGATTTACAAATTTGGGGGCCCTGGGCACAGATGCTTACAGGGGACCCCTAGAACCGATCCTTGCAGGAGGCTTGAGTAAAAAAATAAATATATGTATTGAAAACGGTACTTACTACGATAACCACTATTGGCTTTAATAATTACTTTAAAAAATTTAATTTGATAATCACTAATTTATTTTTAAATAATTATTTCATAATTATGAAATTTAAATGGGACGTTTTATAATAAATTGTGTGATGCTGATTATCTTTTCCTATACAAGTCCATATATCCGGAATCATAAAGTATACAACAACTAATAATAAATTTCTCGCAACGACCAAGTTACAATTATTTAAAATAGTAGGAGGCTCTGCGCCTACTCACTATTCCCCAAACAATCTGACGAGAACAGGAACAGGATTTAAAACGAATTAAAAATAAAGTGAAAAAAATAAAAGAAAATATTCCTTAAAATAAAGTAATTAAATATGGATGTTTCAGAGAAAATATACGATTTTATAAAAATACAATATGAACACATTAGAATGTAGAATGAAATGTAAATACATCAGATTTTGGGCAATAATTAAAAAAAACCTCAGCAGCATTTGGGGGCCCCTGAAAATCAGGGGCATTGGGACTGTGCCCCGAAGGCCCTGCGATAAATCAGGCACTGGCCGGCCAAAATGCTCATTATATTATCGTTTATAAACAATTTTCTTGAGAGGTTATTTCGACCCAATAATGTTCATCCCTATTAGTCCAGGCAATAGGGACCGTATAGGGGCTCTACCTAGCAAAACTCATGGTAGTTCTGGAAAAAGGCTTATTATATGTTTTTTGGGTCGCTGAATCCGAATTTTTAACTTCCCACCAAAATTTTCCCCGGCAACTCCCCCAAATTTTGGTAAAAAGCCCCCCCAAAAAGGTTTTTATTAAAAAAAATCAAATGTTTTATTGTTTTAGGTAAACATTATCTAGAAATTCAGAAAGTAGACAAAATTTTCAACAAATTAGATGTATGACATTATGTCTTAGGATGAAGGGGAAGGGGGGGATCTGCCTCGGAGCATGCGTGCGGTGCTGCATGAACTAAGTTGCGCAATTCCACTTAACCACTCACACGTTTACATTCGCCCTCCTATCTCCCCTCCGAACTTTCTCTATAAGGTTTACTTTAAGTTTTTTGGGTCGCTTAATCCGAATTTTTAACTTCCCCCCAAAATTTTCCCCACCGAACCCCCCCCCCCAATTTTTGTTTTTAACTTAAATTTCGTATAGTTTTAGGGGAAAAGAATTACGAAATTCAGAAACTAGACAAAATTTGCAACAAATAGGATACATGAGATTATGACGTAGGATGAACGGGGAGGGGGAGGGCTGCCTCTGAAAATGCACTGCGGCGCTACGTGCACTAAGTTATGAAGTCCAGGCAATAGGGGATTTTACCTGGAAAAATTAATACTAGTTCTGGATTTCGACTCACTATATGTTTTTTGGGTCGCTGAATCCGAATTTGTAACTTCCCACCAAAATTTCACCCGGTAACCCCCCAAAAAATTGATTTTTTTTAAAAAAATTTGGTTTTTGAGAAAAGCGCGCTGGGAATGTTCCGAGGCAGTCCCCTCTCTCCCCGTTTATCCTAAGTCATAATGTCATATATCGTATTTGTTGCAAATTTTGTCTAGTTTCTGAATTTTGTAATGCTTTTCCCCCAAAACAATAAGAAATTTAAGTTAAAAACAACTATTTTGGGGGGGTTTCGGGGGGGGGGATTTTTGGGGTAAGTTAAAAATTCGGATTCAGCGACCCAAAAAACTTAAAGTAAACCTTATAAGGAAAGTTCGGAGGGGAGATGGGATGGCGAATGTAAACGTGTGAGTGGTTAAGCGGAATTGCGCAACTTAATCAACGCAGCACCGCGCGCATGTTCCCAGGCAGATCCCCCCTTCCCCATCATCCTAAGTCATAATGTCATATATCTAATTTGTTGCAAATTTTGTCTACTTTCTGAATTTCTAGATACTTTTCCCCTAAAACAATAAAAAAATGGATTTTTTTAATAAAAAACTTTTTTTTGGGGGGGGGGGGGTTACCAAAATTTGGGGGGTTGCCGGGGGAAATTTTGGTGGGACGTTACAATTTCGGATTCAGCGACCCAAAAAACATAAAGTAAGCCGATATCCAGAACTACCATTAATTTTTCTAGGTAAAATTCCCTTTTGTCTGGACTATATACTGTTAATCAATATTTCTATTGAATGTGTTAACTTTAGCTAGTGAATTCTCCAGATTTGTTGCGAATTGAGCATACTGGGACATGATTAGACGTAGGGAAGCACCGAATATTCGGTATCTATTCGCTATTCGGCCGTGCTACCGAATATTCGGTTTGGCCGAATATCAAACTATTCGGTATGCCGAATATTCGGCTTGGCAGAATAGCAAACTATTCGGTCTGCTGAATATTCGGTTGCCGAACCGAATACTTAAAAAAAAACTTTTAAAACATATTTTTAAAAACCGTATACAACTTCTATATTTAACAGTTAACTTATAAAGATATTCAGAATAATTAGAAACAGAATCATATTTAAATAAAAGAGAATGTTTTTACATTATTTATTTGCTGTTTATTAAGTATTATTTAAGAAAATTAACCAATCACGTGGATTTTCATAGGAATTAATTATGTACAAATGCAAGTTCCTGAACATTGTCCAGTAAATTACCTGTTTCTTGCAAGATTTAAGAACAATGTTTACAATCTCTGAAAATGATTGCCCATTCCTAGGGAATTTTACCTAGCAAAATTAATGGTAGTTCTGGAAATAGGCTTACTTTATGTTTTTTGGGTCGCTGAATCCGAATTTGTAACTTCCCACCAAAATTTCCCCCGGCACCCCCCCCCCCCCAAATTTTAGTAAAAAGCCCCCCCAAAAAAGGTTTTTATTAAAAAAATCAAATTTTTTATTGTTTTAGCAGAAAAGTATCTAGAAATTCAGAAAGTAGACAAAATTTGCAACATATTAGATACATGACATTATGACTTAGGATGAAGGGGAAGGGGGGATCTGCCTCGGAACATGCGCGCGGTGCTGCGTGGACTAAGTTGCGCAATTCCACTTAACCACTCACACGTTTACATTCGCCTTCCCATCTCCCCTCCGAACTTTCCTTATAAGGTTTACTTGAGGTTTTTTGGGTCGCTGAATCCGGTTTTTTAACTTACCCCCAAAATCCCCCCCCCCCGAAACCCCCCAAAATAGTTATTAACTTACATTTCTTATTGTTTTAAGGGAAAAGCATTACGAAATTCAGAAACTAGACAAAATTTGCAACAAATAGGATATATGACATTATGATGGAGGATAAACGGGGAGAGAGGGGGCTGCCTCGGAACATTCCCCGCGCGCTTTTCTCAAAAACCAAATTTTTTCAAAAAATCAATTTTTTGGGGGGTCAAATTTAATATTTTTAAAAACCCGAATTTGCCGTTTTAAAGGAAAATGAACGTAGATGTGGTTTGG
The DNA here is from genome assembly GCA_963932465.1 of Maratus speciosus. Classification (NCBI taxonomy): domain Eukaryota; kingdom Metazoa; phylum Arthropoda; class Arachnida; order Araneae; family Salticidae; genus Maratus; species Maratus speciosus. Next base: position 525,438,049 of record OZ010787.1, on the reverse strand, counting down.
TGTTTGTATTTTTTTCGTATTTTGAATTGCGAAGCCGATGCAGAAAGGCCCGTGCGACGGGGAGGGGGGGATCGCCCCAGGCACTTAAATTGAGGGGTGCCAATTTTATACTACCAGCCTCGTTTTTTTTCTCTTTTTTTGTTAAAAAAATTATACATATGTACTTATAATATCGTATTTTTCTTCCTCAGTGAAAGTATGTTCATTTTTCGTTTCCAAGTTATTGCATCGTTCCTTACCCCACATCCAAAAGCAATTTCTGAATAAGGACTTCTTCCTTTTTAAAACTTATTTTAGGTCTTTGTCTTAGGGGCGATTCCATGCGGAGAGTCACACACGTAATGCAGGCTTTAATTTGCATTTATTCAATTATTTATTATATTTTAATGTTAATTCTGATTTTAGGTGGTATGGTAAATAAGTTATTAACATATTTTTTAGTTTAAATGTGTATAAGTAAAACTCACAGAAATATATCATTTAATTTCATACTCAAAATGTGTTTTTTTTTTTCTGAAGTAGAAAAAAAGCACATTTTGAGTAATGAAATTAAATGATATACTTCTGTGAGTTTTATTGCCACACATTTAAATTTAAAAATATGCTAATAACTTATTTACCATACCACTTAAAATCAGAATTAACATTAAAATTTAATAAATAATTGAATAAATGCAAATTAAAGCCTGCGTTACGTGTGTGACACTCTCCACGGAATCGCCCTTAGTGTCTTTTGTTAATTTTCTATTTTCTTAGTCTCTTTTGTTTACCTTCTATTTCCTAAGTCTAGAATTTTCTTTCTGCGCTTGTGACAAGAACATACACGCTCAAGATAGCATGCGTGGTTTTCTTCTTGTAATCCAAAAGGGTTTCAAACTGTTTTACTGTACAGTCGTGGAAAAAAAAAAAAAAAGTAAACATCCCCTACTAACTCCTCAACAAATTATTGTAGACGAAAGTTACTGGTACCGAACGATTGGAAATAAAGTCTACTTTTAAATGAGGGATATAAAATTTGCTTAGGGGGCCATCTACATATTAAAACGAATCCAAACTTAATTGTTTTCAATGGCAATACCCAATTTTAACGAGATATTTTAAATCTTTGGTTCAAACTATGCTAGACCCCAAATTTCAAGTCATTTAAATGATAAGTTTTTGAATTATAAACATTCAAAATTGAGTGCTTCTAATGTTAAATTACATTTTCATATTTTTATTTATAACTTCTGAAATTATGATCCCAATGTTCTAATTTTTTGTGTAGCAATAATACTAATATACCCAAACATAAATACGTTGAATTTGCAATTTTTATAATTTTCTGATATGAATTATGAAATTAATATTAAAAAAAAATTATGAATTGCAACCTACAATTTTTTTGATGGATTCAGATTTATTAAGTATTGCTTTATGAAAATCCAAAATTTCACATTTTTCTTCCAAGTAGTTTTTAAATTATGCTTAAAAAACGGCAAAATGATGGTTTAAGGGGCCGTCTATGATGGAAGTGACTAAATATTTTGAAATTTCTTATGCTATCCTGTAATCTAACAGGCTTAATTGACTGCTTAAGGTGCCTTGATCAAGAAGGGGGCTCTCTTGGTTAACAATCGAGTACTGAACTTCAGTTTGGATACAGCCCATAAAATAAGCTCGTTTTAAAATAATTAATTTCTTGGAAACTTATGGTACGAATTGCATAAAAATTTGTTTTTAGACTAATTGCAGGGTGTAGAGTTCATTTTTGCTGTCAGAATTGTGTACTGCTATTGAAAAAAACAAAATTATGGTTCGTTTTAATATGTAGATGGTCCCCTAAACAAATTTTATATACGTCATTTAAAAGTAGACTTTATTTCCAATCGTTCGGTACCAGTAACTTTCTTCCACGATAATTTGTTGAGGACTTAGTAGGGGGTGTTTACTTTTTTTTTTCCCACGACTGTTAGATACTGTTAGATACATTTTTTCAACACCCATTTCTCAGATCCTCTTTGTCAAAATATATCTGCAATTTTCTCTTATGTTATATAGTTCAGGGTGTATACAGAATATGGAAATCAGGGAAATGTCAGGGAACTTTGTAAAAATACTCGAAAATCAGGGAAATTTGTCTATATGCAAAAACATTTGCATTTTCACATTGCCAATGAGACTGATTCGTCTATTTTATATACCATATTTTTTCACATGCTGATTAATCTTTCCCAATATTTTTTAAAAGATGCGCATGGATGAATTTTTGATTAACGCAAATTAAGGTGATCAGATGTCCTTATTTTCTGTAGGTAGTGATTGAATGCGATTTACCCATTTTTAAAATTTAAATGATACATTAGCGTAACCTGACAAGGTGGCTAGCTTAATCCAATTAGCTATCCCGTCAGATGTAGATTAGTCTTAGAATTGAATATCTTTCAGAAAATGAGGAACATTTTCTGGTCACACTATATCCATTAACCACTATATGAAGTTGTTGGACTAAATTTTGAGTTCGGATTTATAAAACTGTCAACCAAAACCTAATGAATATTAGACAATTTCTATGTTTTTCTCTTGTTTTTTCTCCCAAATGAAATATTAGCAAGCTGGATAAGTGGTTGTACGAGGAATCAGCATAGGGGAGATGGGGGCACATGTGAACATCGCAATTTTTCGATAGTTATTATAAGTTTTTTTATTTGCAAAAAATTACTAAAGATGATAGTACTTGTAGACATATGGTAAAAATTTTTTGAAGCTCTATGACATTTTGTTTATCCTCTGTAGCCAAAACACTGTTTTTAGATCTCAAAAGTAAAATCTTTGTTCCAAGTTGATAAGCGAATAACTTTATTTATTTATTCATTTGTTTGAATTTGAGTATTTTAACATAAACTATGAATACTAATAAACATTTTTGATACAGTTCTTTTTCTTCTAAAATTGAAAAATGTTAATGATTTATCAATTTAACAAAAGGAGCAATGTGGGGCACTTGTGAACAGACTAGTTGGGGCAGATACGAACAGTTCATAAGTGCCCCAATACTCATTCTGTGATTCTGTTTCTTTCAGTTAACTTAATGAGAAATAATGTAAGTTCCATTATCTAAAATTTTCCTGAAATAGAAGATATTTTCCTTACAGAAAGTTTATTTTGTATTGAAATTTCCACAAACACATCTTTCAGCAAATACATAAAGAGCAACAAGCTCGTTTACGTTCAATTGTACTTTAAATAAATTTAATGTTTTCTAAAATGCAATAAGTGTTATATATTATTTTACTAAACGGTTTACAACGATATTTTTTATGCATTGTTAATACAAAAGCATTACCTTGAACAACTTTGCAAATTTTTCTGTTACATTTGTTCTAATCCTGCAATGATGGCTTACTTCCATCATTAAAACAATTATGTATATGATGCTTTGAATGGAGCTATCCATTCAAAATACCATATCCATAAATACCAGTAATATTTTAAGAAAGTGAAATTTTTAAACTGATAACTACCGTAAAATCGCGATTGTAACCCCCCCCCCTCTTTCAAAAGCAAAAGAAGCTGGGGGGGGGCTTATAATCGAGATTTTTTAAAATCATTAAAAAACCCTTCTTTATCTATAATTTACAAGTAAATAAGGCAAATACAGGAGTGAGAATCTTTCGCATTTCGGCAAATTTCTGATAAATAGTATGTAAAGGCCCCCTCCCTAAAATTTCCCCTAAGCAAAATTTAAAATTTTTAATTTCTTTTTTAAAATTGCTTTTTTAAATATTGTTGCAATAAAATAAAAAAAATAATGAATCATCTAAGCCTCTCCCCTCCAAATCTACTTATTTTCATTTTATAATCTTTTGCTTAAACATATCACCCAGAACCTAGAGAAATATATATATACAGTCGGACCTCTATTTAACGAACCTCTATTTTGCGAACTTTTACTTGGAACGAAGAACATTTTGCAAATTTCTTCGTAAAATAACCTCCAAATAGCGAAGTGCATTCTCTATTTAACGAACTTTTTCTTGGGATCTAAATTTTTTTTCTCATTATTTCGCAAAATATTACTGGACATTTCAAACTTATTCTTTCTTTTAACACATTTTATGTTGATCAATGACCAAGACCAGGTCTTACAAGGCACCTAACTCACCGAGAACAGTAAAATCGCTGAGATTCTTTGCTTTTCATCCAAGAAGTGCAAACTTTCAATATCCCCTCAATGGAGCTGCCCCGTGTCCTTAGAGTCTCCCGTCTTCTAAATTGCTGATCATGATCAGTCGTGTTGGTAATTTCGGTTCTTGTAGCTCTAAAATGTAAAATCAAAAGTGCTTGAGCATAAAAGAAAAAAAAAATACTCTTGATGAGGTGGATAAAGGCTTGAAGAAAAAGAATACTGCTTTAAAATTTGGTATTTCTCCAAACAGCTTATCAACCATAATAAAAAAATCGTGTTTTTAATGTAAGATCATTTTTTTAAACTGAAAATACAATGTATTTCCAGACAATGTTTTGTTTCATTCTTATTTCCCTTGCAGATTTCTTTTTGATAGGTAAAATAAATAAAACAAATAGATATAATTTATAAAAAAAAGTGTGGTTAATTTCTTTTTAAATTATATTTAGTGTTTATGGACATGTTTTATGTAGTTTAAAGTGTTCTAAAAGGTAACTCTCTATTTAACGAATTTTCCATATAACGAACTTTTTTTCGGGATTTAGCGACTTCGTTAAATAGAGGTCCGACTGTATATACATATTTCTTTATGGTGAATTTAAAAGGTAATATAACTAATGATTACGATGGCAAATGAATAACAGAATAAAAAGCATGTTAAAGGATATTTTTTCCTTGTGTTCACATGTGCCCCACGTGTGTTCACAATTACCCCGCTTATGGGTCACATGTGAACAATTTTTTGAATTTATAAAACTATTAAAAAATGTAAGAAAAACTCTACAGGTGATTTTTAAAAAATTACCATGTGTAAAAGAATGTTCTGTTTACTATATTAAGTAGTTTTTGTTTATATAAATTAATCCAGTTATGAGAAAAAGCTATATTTATGCGAACTGTTCACATGCGCCCCCATCTCCCCTACATGAAAAAATACCGTGTGTGTGTTGTTAATAGTGGAAATCAGGGAAGTCTGGTAAAGATAGTCAGGGAAATCATGGAAAAATCGGGGAACTTTTTTTTAGAATTTCTGTAGGCACCCTGTAGTTGTTTTGAATTTCTGAATTAAAATTAAACCTTTTAAAGTTCCAAAATAAATGCAGAATATGTATTCTGTAGAATTTATTTCTGTTTCTGTACTTTGTCAATATTTTGACGCCTGCCACTAGGAGAAGGCGACGGGTGGGCGGGGGGCGCCAAATTGTAACTTTGCCCCAGGCGCAGCTTTCTCTTCGTGCGGTCCTGCATACAGAATTTTAAACATCGCAGAAAATACGGAATTCGCGAAATTGAGTTTTGCAAACAAATTTTTCATAGGGGGTTATTCACATTTTTCGAAACGCATTGCGGCACTCGAAAGGATAATGAACGTATAGATTAGGCCTGGGCCTTAAATTGATTTAAAGCTCACATTGGAAATCTGATTTAACCATTGGTCTTAAATCGATTTAAGCTGAAATCGGAAATCGCGATTTAACTAATGCCAAATCGCGATTTAGCCAATATCAAGTAGCAATTTAGCCATTGTCTTAAATCGCGATTTAGCCATTGGCCTTAAATCGATTTAAAACAAAATGTACTGATTCAGAGCTAACATCGGAAAACCGGTTTATCTATTTTGATGTATCTACACTTACATGGCAAGCTGGTATTAAATCGATTTAGGAGGATCCGATTTAAGCAAACATTGCAAGCCTCAATGCTTTCCGATTCAAGAAAAACAAGGCAAGCTGGTGTTAAATCGATTTTGGAGGATCCGATTTAAGCAAACATCGCAAGTCTCCATGCTTTCCGATTTAAGAAAATCAAGGCAAGCTGGTGTTAAATCGATTTAGCAGGATCCGCTTTAAAAAAACATGGAGCCTCAATGCTCTCCGATTTAAGAAAAAGGCGATTTAAGAAAACGATGATTTAAGTAAAAATTGATATTCATTTATGTATTTTGTAAACAAGATTCAGAGTTTACGAGATTGGAATGTGTATTTTTCAGAAATTAAGAACTTATATAGTGGAAAGTTGAAAGGAAAAAGTAATGTTTAAATGTTAAAATCAAAATTCATCGAATTTCAATTTATATGCTAATGCAATCTTTTGATGAAAAATTAAGTTTTCACATATTTGAGTAATATTGCAATATGTATTTTTTATTTTCCAATATTCTGTAATTAATTAAAATGTTTTAAAGTAGAATCCTGCATTGTTTCAAAACATTGTTTTCTTGAAATTCATTCAGCATTTATATGATTAAAAAAAATAATAATAAAGTTTTATATTTAAAATCCAAACTCATCGACTTGCAGCTTATACTTTTATGCTTTTTTATGACGAAAAATTCATTTTTTACATGTTTTAGTAATATTTTAACATTTATTTTTTATTATTTTGTAATTAATGAAATTATTTTAAAGTATAGTCATGCATTGTTTTGTGTATCACTATTTGGCCGTAATCCACATGAAATATTTTTCTTTTACTAATAATATTTTCCCCCTGAAATTGACGGAGTATTTATGGTTGGAAAAAAAAAGAATAAAGTTTCATATTTAAAATCCGAATTCATCGAATTTCAGTTTATTTTTATGTATTCTTTTAACGAAACATTCATTTTTCACATGTTTGGGTAATATTTTAATACATATTCTTTATTTTCTATTATTCTGTAATTAATTAAAATATTTTAAAATAGTCATGCATCAGGTTTGACATCTGATTTCAACGCCAGCCATGCGGATTGAGTATCTTGCTAAATTTGATTCATTATTTATATCCAAATTCATCCATTTTTAGTTTATTTTTATGCATTATTTTTATGAAAAATTAATTCTCATATGTTTGGGTATTATGGGAATATTTTAGTTTTAATTTATTATTATTTTGTAATTAATTAAAAATACTTTAAAGCTCTGTAATGAGTCGAGTAACTTTATTTTTACAGCAGAATGAGGGAGGGGTGGAGGAGGCATTCATTAGATTTTTCTGCAGATCTGCGATTTTCTGCTTTTTTGACATTTTGTTATCATTAAAAAGAGATTATTTTAAGATTATATTTTATTACTAATCTTAAAGGATGGCAACGGCCGCGAAAAAAAAAAAATCAGCAATTTCAGTAATGTGCTTGCTCCCAAGGCTCACACTTTCAATCCTTCTCCATCCGCTATATAAATGTCAGCATTTATGTTAAACGAATCTTATTATAATCTAAAAGTTAAAAAGATATAAAATTGCACCTTATTTCGCATATCTTCCCCCCCCCCTTTATTTATTTATTTATTATGTTTTTTTACTACTTTTCTCATCATGATAAATGAATAGTTAAATTCATCATTGACTTCTTTTAATATGCTTCTGTTTTACCTCAATACCTTTTTAAATCTGTGTCTGTAAAAATAAAAAAAGTGTGTGTAGGTTGTTAGCAATGAAGTGCTATTTGGGTGGGTTAGGGGAAGCCCCCCCCCACCCCCCTCCCTTAAGGAATTTAGATTGTAGCAGGCATAACAAGTCAGACAAAAAAAAAAAAAAAAAAAAAAAATCTTAAAGAATGAGTTTATAAAATGTATTAAAATAGGTCACTAATTTTTCAAATGCAAAAAAAAAAAAAAACTAGTGTTTGGGACATTCAAAGTTTTTTTATGTGTAAAATATACCTCTTTTCAAAATTATTTGAAAAATTAAAAGCTAAGTATACTAAATAATAGAAGAGGGGGGGGGGGGGCACATAAAGACCGTATTTTGTTACTAAAAATTAAAAAATAGGCTTCCAGATTCCAAAATGTAAAATCGGTGTTAAATCGCGATTTAGCACTAAAAATGCGAAGTTAGATGGATGATAAATCGATTTAAGAAATTTCTACATCGCCCAGTCCTAGTATAGATATGGTCTGGTATTTTTAGTTTTTTCTTAATTTGATCATAATCCCGGATGCAGATTTTTAAATATTGCAGAAATCGTGAAGAACACCGAAATGGCTCTAGGGAAACTTTTTTATTTTTTTGAAAAGATGAATATTGATATCTTTTCGATCCGATTGCGGCTCTTTAAAGCTAAAAGTATACGATCTTAAATTTTGTGTAATTGGTTTTACCGTATTTCGAAAAGTTACACCGATGCGGGTTTGGAAAAACGGAAGAGAAAACACGAATTCGAAGTTTCTGATTTTTTTTTTTTCTTTTTTAAGTGTTAACTTTCATATTTTTCGAGACGGATTGCTCCGTTAGAAAGCTTAAAAAACGTAAGTGTTGTTTGGTATCTTTAGTTTTTGTTAGCAATATTTAATCTTTGCTATCAAAAAATTCGCGTGATGTTCGATCTTTATCCTCAAAATTAATTATCTATTTCTCAATATAAAAAGCATAGGTAAGATAAATTGGGCTTACCTTATATTTATGTATATCCTTTTTGACATCTGGTATTTATCCTCCGGATAGAGTACATAAATCTATATCTTGCTCCTGTATTTCTTATTTATTCCGTATATGTGACTGATGGTCTGAACTTCATGTTGTTTAAAAAGACGCATATTTTGAGTGTCTTGTGAAGTTAAATTAGTGCCGAAACTTATGAATAGAAAAGTAAAATTACATTTAATAAGAGCTTTAAGGCATACATCTCTCAGTTTTGAGAGTTTGAGTAACAACTGAAAGTAGAGAAAAAATACATGAATAAAATATTATTAACAATAAAGAAACAGGAAATTAATCCCATAAATCAGCATAACAAATAATTTGTATCAATATTTATATTTACGGTAGTGTTCACTCTAGGAAAAAAAAGGGCAGGGTGCTAGCCACAAAAAGGGCACAGTTGAAGATGAAAGAGGGCACTTTTTTCAGCGAAAAAGGGCATTGTTTCTTCAGAAAATGTAGGGCCGAAACTAGCCTTTTTTGCACCCGGGGCAAACATGGATTTTGGTGCCCCCCCCCCCCCCCTCCTCCGCAAAGTATATTTACAAAGAAAATTTTATTAATTTTCTAATAGCCAACATATTTTAAAATTTAAATTATGTAATCATAAAATATGTAATACTGAACTACTTTAATCTACTTTGTCAAATATTGATTCATTAAAATCTTGAAAACGGAATTGAAAAAAATTCCGCTTTATACAGCATCCTCATGCCATATCCTTAGATTCTTCTGTCCTTTGGCATACCACAGACAGGACGATTTTAACAAAATAGTGCTAAACATGGACGTGAGAAAAATCAACAACTGGCGCCTGGGGTACATGCCTCCTCTGCCCCCCTTCCCCCCCCCCTCCCCAGTTTCGACCCTGAGAAAATGTAGATCTTCGAAACTGATATAAGAATTATACATTACTACAAACTCATCATTGTTTATGCGCACATTTAGCAACAGATTATATATATATATATTTTCTTAAATTGATATTTTAAAGATCTAGGTAAGTAATTTTTGTTTCAAATAAAAAAACTAAAAAATTATTAGTCCCATAAACTAGCAGTTTTAAGGGTAAAGCAGAGATTTTAAGGGGTAGTAAAATTTAGATGGGTGACCAATTAATTATTATTACAATAAATCACCAAATATAACTTAAAGATCATAAGCTTTGTGAGCTGTGAAGGTGGGGGCAAAGAGACAAAAGCGATTTTTTTTTTGGGAGGGGGGGAGGTTGATTATATAATGAATTATTTATCGTTAGCAAAATTTTAACAATTAGGACAGAAAAAACAAAAGCCTTTAAATTTGGTATGTTTGATAAGAAAGAGAAGCAGAATTTAGATGTTTGGTTATTTATTGTCACAATGAAGTGACAGAGTTGCAAGTAAAAAAAATTAGAGTTTTAAATATTTTAACCTTCGAAGAAGGAGGGAGGCGGGGGAAGAAGAGGTAGATTAGATTGGATGATTGATTATTTATACATTACATTTATTGCAATACTTTATATTTATACTTTATTTATAATTTTTTTTTTTTACTTTATACTTAAAATTTACAATTAGAATAGAAAAAATTATAATATTCTAAGAGTTCAAATTCTTTTATAATAAAATAACAAACAAAACAGAAAAAGTAATAAGGTAAATAATTTTAAATATTTAACTGAACTGTGGGGCTGATTAACCCTTTATGCACCAATGGTACATTAAAGTACCATTAAAATAACTTGTTGTAAAATTAATGTAATAAATCGATTAATAGTAATACCGCAGTAAGAAGTGGGGGGGGGGGGAGATTTTTCACTGGTCTACATACTGAATACATTATTAAAGTACGCTGAAATCATGCTGTAGTTTTAAGAATCTCATTTAAAAAAAACTAAATCCCATTTTATGAATGTTCTACCGATAAGTTTGGTTTGCACATCTTTTTTGGTGCATTGGAGGCTTTGACTAGATTCGCCTTTTTTCCTCGATCCTTTGACGAAATTCGCGTTTTTCCGCGATCCTTTGACGAAATTCGCTATTTTTCGCGAACCTGTTACGAAAATCGTGTTTTTTATGCGATACTTTGACGAAATGTGATCTTTTTTTCGAGATCCTTTGACAAAATTCGGCTTTATTCCGCGATTCTTTGACGAAATTCACAAATTTTTCGCGATCTTTTGTCGAAATACGCTATTTTTTCGCGGCCCTTTTACGAAAATCTCATTTTTTCTGCGATATTTTTATGAAATTTGCGCTTTTTTCGCGATCCTTCGACAAAAATCGGCTTTTTTCCCGCGATTTTTTGATGAAATTCGCTATTTTTTCGCGATCCATTGACGAAATACGCTATTTTTTCGCGGCCCTTTTACGACAATCGCGTTTTTTCCGCGATATTTTGATGAAATTTGTGCTTTTTTGCGATCCTTTGACGAAAATCGACATTTTTCCGCAATTTTTTGACAAAATTCGCTATTTTTTAGCGATCCTTTGACGAAATACGCTATTTTTTCGCGGCCCTTTTACGAAAATCGCGTTTTTTCCGCGATATTTTGATAAAATTTGCGCTTTTTTGCGATCCTTCGACAAAAATCGGCCTTTTTACCTGCGATTTTTTGATGAAATTCGCTATTTTTTCGCGATTTTTTGATGAAATTCGCTATTTTTTCGCTATCCTTTGAAGAAATACGCTATTTTTTCGCGGCCCTTTTACGAGAATCGCGTTTTTTCCGCAATATTTTGATGAAATTTGCGCTTTTTTTGCGATCCTTTGACGAAAATCGGCTTTTTTCTGTGATTTTTTGACGAAATTACGCGTCCCACGGACACGTAATAACTATTTTTTTGCGTCCCGTCTCCGATTTTTCGCGTGATTTACGCGCTATAGCGCGTCCGCGGCATCGCTTAAAGCGATCGCTGAGAACGACTCCGGGCACATTTGACTATTTTTGAAATATGAAGGGCGCAGTTTGCCGATTTAAAAAACGGCAGGGCGCGTTTTACCGATTTTAAAAGGGGCAAGGCGCTGCGCCCTTCAAAAATGGCCTAGCGGGAACACTATTTACGGTAATTTAAAATTAGAGTTAATAAATGTTTTATAGTTCTTGAGTATTTCAAAAATGTTTGTAATAAAATATCTGTTTATGATTGTGCCATCACTTTTCAGTTTCACTTCCTTCTTTTAGATCGTAAACACTTTCGATAATTACTTTTGTAAATCACATTTGACACATGAAAAGCAATTTACTTCACTTGATTATTTTAATGCCCTTGTTTGGAGATTATATTTCACAATATATCTGTCAACAGTTTTCAGGTATTTTCTAGTGTTCAGCCAATGCGCGTTTCGAAGAACTGGGGGGCGGGGTTACGGTAAGACTCCGTTCAGAAGGAAAAAGTGCCCCCTCTCCTTCAAAAGTAATAACCGCCCCTTTTTTTCCAACCGTTCTGTGGTTATCAGCAAAAGAAAAGGGAGTCTCAACAGTGGAAAGGGGTGGAGATGGATTTGACGAAAAGATTTCCGACCAATTTGGATCTTTCAAAAGCAATAAAAAATTAAAAGCACTGACTAACCGCAAGAAAGACACCGGCAGTTGAAGGATGCGTCTATGTGGATCTTTAAGCCGCTTTCTCACTTTCAGATCATCTATGCTTAGGCAGGCCGCACACTGAAGCGACTCAAGCAACATGTTACTCTACTTCAGAGAAAAAACAGGTTTGAAACAACTTTCTTTTTTGTATTCGACCTGTTTCGTCTTCTAAGTCACACATTATGTTGCTTGTGTTGCCTCAGTGTGCGGCCTGCCTTACGCTCTTCGGAATGGGTTTTCTGACGTGCACTGGCACGACGATTTTTCGATGGACTTTTTTAATTGATGGGTTTAATTAATATCTCGGATAGTTATCAAAAAATGAAAAGTTTCAGGTGCATTAGGATCTGTCTCTCGGACTATCTTCATCCAAATTTTCAAATCTCTACGTGCATTAGATTTCCCTAGCCATCACATGCGCACACACACAGAGAGAGGGAGAAAGAGAGGGGACGGATAAATTAATTTTTTTTATTAGTTTAAATATATAAGTAAGTGGATGACGTCTCGAATGGTTTGAAATAAATTAATTCAGGCAGGTTTTGAAGTAGCGTGATTGCACGAAATGCGCTCAAGGTTAAAAAATTCCCCATTCGGAAAAATCCTGTGCGGCATCCCTCCCCCTTCCAGTTTAAATCTTTCACAGGCATGTGATTCTCCCGTGATTATTATTATTATTAATATCTATGTATATTTATTTTTTCCGAAGTTACGAAAAATCAATTCACCAATCGGTCACGGAAAAAAATCGCCAAATTTGTAAAATGAATTGCGTAAAAAATAGCGAATTTCGACAATCGATCAAGGGAAAGAATCGCGAGTTTCGTCAAACGATCGCGATAGTAGGGAAATAAATCATGAATTTTGTTAAACGATCGCTGGAACAAATAGCGAATTTCGTCAGATGATCTAAGGAAAAAAAAATCGTAAATTTCGTCAAACAATCGTGGAAAAAAAAAAATAATAAAAAATCGAGTGTGGTTACCGAATTCAACTGACAAATATAGTCATGTAAAATACCATTGTTTTTATTATATATATATATAACCAATACAAATTCTCAACAACTAATGTGAATGTATAAATAATAAAGGAATTTATTCAGATTAAAAATGATGAACCATTATAAATTTTTTTAAACAGATCTTTATAATATATATATATATATATATATATATATATAATTATTACTATATTATCTGGGGACAAAATAGCACCATGACGCCAGTTGCGCGCAAAATTTTCACGACGCCAGTGTTAAGCAAGCAAGGTAGGGGAAAAAGAGAGAGAGAGAGACAACTTCATTATTATTGCAAACACAGAGGATTTCAAGTGCTGCGCATATCTGCGCGTTTTTTCTTCATTTTGCGCCAAACCTGCGCCTAAACGTACTTAGTACAGGCATGAAATTCTTCCGCGGATCCGCGATTTTCCACTTTTTTACTGTTTCTCGCATCAGGGGTGATTTGCTCCGCAATTTAAAAAAATCGGTCCTCAATCCGAAAATTCGTACATGAAAAATATCACGAATTTCGACAAATGGTCGCCGAAAAAACAATTTCATCAATCGTTCGCAAAAAAATAGCTAATTTCGCAAATGATTGTTAAAAAAAACCCCGATTTTCGTCAAACGATCGCGGAAAAAAAAAAAAAAAAAAAAAAAAAAAATTTCGACATAGTATCACTAAAAAAAAAAAAAAACTCAAATTTCGTCTTTGAATCTCGGAAAAAACGAGGAATTCGTCAAAGGGATGCAGAAGCAATTTTATCAATGGATCGCGGAAAAACGCGAACTTCGTTTAAGAAGGCGCGGGTAAAATGTGAATTTCGTTAAAGGGGGCGCGGATGAAACGGGAATTTCGTTAAATGATCGCGGAAAAACGCGGATTTTGTCAAATGATCGCAGGTAAAACGCGAATTTCGTTAAATGATCGCGAGAAAAACGCGAATTTCGTTAAATGATCGCTGAAAACGCGAATTTCGTTAAATGATCGCTGAAAAACGCGAATTTGGTTAAATGATCGCGGAAAAACGCGAATTTCGCTAAATGATCGCAGAAAAAAAGCAGATTTTGTCAAAGGATCGCAGAAAAACGCGAAATTTCGTCAACGGATCTTGGGAAAATGTGAATTTCTTCAAAAGATCTCGGAAAAATCGCGAATTTCGTCAAAAGATCGCAGAATAAACGTGAATTCAGTCAATGGATCACTGAAAAAATGCGAATTTCATCAAAAGATTGCCAAAAAAACTCGAATTTTGTCAAAATATAGCGTAAAAACGCGAATTCTGTTAAAGGATCTCGGAAAAAATGCGAATTCTGTCGAAGGATCTCGGGAAAATGCGAATTATGTCAAAGGATCGCGGAAAAAATGCGAATTCTCTCAAAGGATCGCGGAAAAATGCGAATTCTGTCAAAGAATCTCGGGGGAAAATGCGAATTCTGTCTGCGGAAAAAATGCGAATTTCGTCGAAGAATCGCGGAAAAAACGCGAATTTCGTCAGGGGCTCAGAAAAAATGCGAATTTCTTCAAAAGATCACAAAAAACGTGAATTCTTTCTAAAGTTCGCGGATAAAATGTGAATTTTGTCAAAGATCGCGGAAGAAACGCGAATTTCGTCTAAGGATCGCTCGAAAAACGCGCATTTCGTCAAGGGATCGCAGAAAAATGCGAATTTTGTCAATAGAGAGCGAAAAAGTCGAATTTCGTCAGAGAATCGCAGAAAATTTGTTGCGACATTGTTTTCATCAGATTTTTTTGTAGCTGAGTGGCAGGTTAAACATTAGCTTTCCATGTTTATTAACGGATGTTTTGAGAGAAAGCATGTTAAAATTTAAATTCGACAACTAGCTAAGATTGCGGTGTAAAACATTGCATCAGAATTATGCACTTAAAATAGAAATTTTTATTTCACAATTACTTATAGTATTTTCATAAATTATTTATTTGTCTGACTCTCTCTCCCCCACTCCAAATAAAAGAGGATTTAAACAGAAATATTGACAGTTTTATTGCGAATAAAATAACCTTCTTAATTGTCACATGCACTATTTTAAATAATATCTCATTTTCCCATTTCAAGTGCTTTTCTTCCTTTTTTTTTTATCTTTTTGCAATCTCATGCCTGCAAATAAACAATTTTTTTTTCTTTCTGCTGCTAATTTTTCCTTATTATTCCAATCGGTACCCAATTGTCATTTTGAATGTTCAGAGTTAGCAAAAAGTGTGGAGAAATTTTATCCGAGTAATTATTATTTCAAATGTCAAAATATTTTCAAGATACAGTCGTCCCCGTTTAAACGAATATTGGAGGTTCCAGAAAAAATATTCGATTACGCGGGGTATTGGATTAAACGGGAAATCACAACTGTAATATTTAATGTGTAATAAAGAGGCAAAATAACCAACTACTGTATATTTAATTAACAGCATAATAAATCGTTAATAGAATAACGTACAATGAAAATAAATACAAATGCTAATATAAAGTAAATGCGTATTAATTTAATGTCAGTACATACATTTGTATGGTTTACATCGCACTTAATGCAGCTCGTTTGAATTTGGTCAAAATTTTGCTACTTCTAATTTACGTTACTTATACTGCCTTAAAAAAGTCGTTTAATGTGGTTTGTTTAAGTGGGAATTTTAAAGGAGCAAATATCGAGTTATTTTTCGAATGAGTGCAAAATATCACAACTACCATCTCGAGTCTCGAAGTGACAGCGCATTGCCATTAAAGCCTGGTTAACAGCAAGAAGTGATGGTGGGGTTAGACCAAGGTGGGAAAATCATTTGACCTTTTCATTATACACCTGCCGGATGGAAATCATTGCAAGAAGAACTGAAAATTTCTTTTCAGCGTAAAGGAACCGAAAATGACAAAAGGTGGAAAGAAATTCCAGCTGAAAAGTGCTTTCCGCGCCTATTTTCAAACATCGGTCACACAGTTGTCATTCGATTAAGCGGGGACGTTCGTAAAAGGTATTTGGTTTAAGCGGGGGAAAATGACATAGAACCAATAGGAATAAATTCGGTTCCGGGGGATTCTATTCGAATAAGCGTCATATTCGATTAACCGTGACCCGATTTAAGTGGGGAGGACTGTAGCAATCATTTTAATTTTTAGGAGGTTATTAGCATTAGAATTTCAATCTGCTTCGAAAACAGCTTTTATTGCGACAAAATTAGATTTTTGCTGCTACAAAAATGGATTTCATGGCTACAAAATGAGATTTTTACTGCCACAAAATGATACTTTTACTGCTACAAAATGAGATTTTTACTGCTACAAAATGAGATTTTTGCTGCTCCAAAATGATTTTAGTGCACTTTCATCCCTGCAAACAGAATTTTCTGTTTGAAATAAATCGAATGTAAGTAACATAATTAAAATAAAATAAATAAATATTCCGAAAGGTTGGCAAAATTTTAAGCGGTGGAAAAGTGTGATAATACCACCATAATTCCTAATTTAATAAAAGTGTCATGGCATTCAAAAATTCGCAATCTTGCCATATCAAAGTGGTTCGTCTTACTTTGTTCATTGTGGTCGTTTTTCTCTGCAGCTAGGTTTCTGAATACTCTGAACTCCTTTCATTCATGTACGAACCATAAATGATTCGAAATTAATCATCCCGTAATTAATTTCGAATGAGAATTCCTAAAATGAGACAGTTAAGTGGTTATGTTCCGCTAAACACTTAAAATTTCACATTGTACGTGGTATGCGTTTTAACCCTTAAAGCTCCGGAGTCTCTTGCACAAATTTTATTCGATCGGCACCACTTTTTAAAAAGCAGTTTCCTTCAAGTACACAATTTCAAAAATGCTCTGATTAAATAAAGTGAATTTTATTTTCCTTTATTACTGGTACGAAAAACAAATTTTGCAAAGACTTAGGATGTCTCCGCAGCGGAGGCAACGGAGTGGGAAGGGTTAAAACATGCTGGAAACGACTGACGCTAAACATCAGTTCCATGAAAAGAACGATAGCGGATGAAGAAAGACAGCCGTGTTCACATTATGTAAATTAAGTCACATATAGCTTAATTTTTTTTTAATAGGACAACCCGGAGTAAGGCTTTAGCCGTTCACTTTACCAAACGTTTTAAGAGAATTTAAGTTAGTCAGACAATTGGCATGCGTATAGGTTGTTAAATTCGTAACTACAACTTCTGACTGTAAAATAGTTTATTATAGTTTTCATTTTTTTTTTTTTTTTTTTTTTTTTTGCGGTGTTTTAAATAAATAAACAATTGAAAGGATAACGAGGGAAAAAAAAAAAAAAAAAAAAAAAAAAAAAACCTGACTAATTACTTGAACTTAACTCTAAATTTAAGAGCCATTTAAAATAAGAAAAAGAATTCAGAAAGGAGAGCTCCACTCAACTCATATTTAAGAGAGTTTCAAAAAACTTGCTCAAGTCGAAATTTTTAATTTCGGGTCGTCCGCTTCAAAATCTTCGTTTTCCCAAGTTCGAACGATGTCGCTAGTAGACGTCCCTATTTACGCCGGATGTGCCGATTTTAGGTTTTAGAAGATGCGTCCTGCGAATCAAATGCCAAAAATTTTCAGAGTGCACCACCCCCCTTAAATTTTTACATGCATCATTCAATTCCTTACTCTGTGTCAAATTTATTTTATAAAACACCAAACATTTTAACTTTAACTTTTTAACTTTCACAAAAATTCTTAGGTTGCCATTAAATTTAAATATGTTGTTAAGATGGAGCACGTCGTTTTACACCTAAATTTGTTGTTTCATGTATAAATTATAGATCCCCTAAGCAGTAAATTATACTGTCTTTACTTTGCTGGTTGCAGTAGTAACACTTCTCCGATGAAATGATTATCACCTATTAATTTGGAATGATACAACCATAAATGTTAGCCAACATTTTTGTGGTCCTAAAGGACTGCAAAAATGTCGCAACGCCAAAGCAAAGAAATTTATCATTTTTTTCCAGCTTCGATTCGTTCAGGCCAGTTTGTGTCTCCTAATTTTTTAGAAGGGTTTCTCAGAGATATGAGAATATTTAGTCCAAGAGCCGACAGCACAAAATTCTATGTTATCAAGCACAAAAAAAAAACCTTTATTTTATGGAAGAGTAGAAGTAGGGGAATCTAATGATCCATGTCTGCCGGAAGTGAAGTGGTGCATAAGCTAAAAATTAATACCACCAGTGGTTGACTCGTAGGTTTATCACTGTGTTTGTCCTACAAACAAAAGTATGAAAACATGGAGGATAGTTGTAGGACAAACACAATGTTACACCTACGAGTCAACCACTGGTGGTATTAATTTTTGGCTTATGCACCACTTCACTTCCGGCAGACATGGATCATTAGATTCCCCTTCTTCTACTCTCCCTTAAAATAAAGGTTTTTTTTTTCTTGTGCTTGATAACATAGGTTTTTGTGCTGTCGGCTCTTGGACTATTTGGACATTCAGATTCTAACCAGTTCAGATTCGCCTGGCATATCTCTCCAGAGAAAATCTCTGGTATAAGTAAACCCAAGAAAGTATTCTTGTCTAACCCCAACATTTGCATTACAAATCATGGCTTGTATATGTAAGAATTCAAATATATTATTGCTAGTTTTCGGCCTCACTTCGAAATGTCCCTACCACGATATAGGAAATCGAACAACAGATCTCTTCTCATCAGAGAAATGCTGTGCTCCATTGAGCTACTGAGGTAATAAGCTGTAGCGTTAGTTTTCTTCTGGATGTTGTGACGGTCCTTATTACTTACACTCTACTTATTTTGATGATTATTATTATTATTTTTTGTCTCACAACCGTTTTTTCTATCCCGCCCCACTCACACACACACATACTACCCAGAGATTTTGAAGTCTGGTCGTCCTTGTAATGTTTCCGCTATCGAATCGTGGATTTATTCTCTCGGGAGAAATGGTCTTTTCCATGGACTAGAGTCCTGCGCGGATTGGGTTGTACCCGACCCGAACTCGAAAATGTCATTTGAAATCAACCCGCAACCCTACCGGCACCCGAGAAAATAATTTTCGGCAACCCGACCCGAATCGTACATATTTCAACCCGCAACCCGCCACAAACCCTAAATGAAAGGAAAAAGTAAATCATATTTCAATGCAATTATGAAAAGTAATCTACAATTATTTCTCTAATACCAATTTTATGTTTTATATAGAAAAATGGACAAATCTATATTCTTTAATATTCAAATATAGTAAAACCTCTGCAAAGCGGACACCTCGGGATCGTTAAATAGAGTCCTGCATCGGGTCGGTTTGTCCCTAATTTTCTTTTTTTCGGGTCGGGATTACTCTATTTTCTTTCTGCGGGTCGGGTTCACCATAGAATATTTCTTGAGGGTCATATTAAGGTTTTCTGCAAATCGGGTTATTGGGATTTTCGTAAAGTTTGAGCAGAACTATGTTTCAGTTGAAAATAAATACGCATTTGAATATGAATGAGTATATATTCAACTTACTGCATGACAAATAAAATGTATATAAGAAATGTGATCATAAATTATTCTTTTTTTAAGAACCATTCTTTCTTCTCTCGAATATGAAAAATATTACCAATATTTCGTTTTTGATACTTTTTATCAAAAGCGAAATTTTAGTAATATTTTTTAAAACATAAAAATGCATGTATCGTATTTGGGATAGTTTATACACACATGTTGCATTACTTTTTTGCTGTATGTTGCGACGATTCTTAAGGTGCGATCGGACTGCATTCTGCTACAGCGGTTCCTTTGATGTGGTGTGTATCGGCTTTTTTGATGTGGTCAGTCTTCTGAAGCGCTTCAAGAGCGGGACGTTCCGAGCAGGAAACTTCCTAACATGTTTATCACCTCTCCTTTCTTTTGTTGATGACAGCAGAACCTTTGGAAAATAAAGGCCAGGAAATGACTTTTCGAAGCTGATTTTTTAAAATGTGGTCTGAATCAATGCTGCCTTAAGGATCGAACATACTGCGTTTTTTCTCAGTGGAACTTTTTCATGTGGTCAGCCTTCAAAAGCTTGTCCAGTGGAGGAGATTCGTGACATGTTTATTATCGCCTCTTTCTTTTTGTTGATGACCACATAACCTTTGGATAAGAAAGGCCTGGGGAATAATTTACGACTTTTTGACGCGGATTGTTGAAACCCCGATATAAACGCAACCTTATACTCTCCGGCCTCGCTGTTTTCTCTCTTAACCTTACCTCCTATCGGCCCCGGTTTTTCGATTTCGGGCGCCACTGTAATGTTTCTATCCCAACCAGGAATCGAACTGCGGATCCCTTTTTCTAGAGCGAATTGCCCTTGTCCTTTGAGCTAATGAAACAGTAAACGTAGCGTTTTCTTCTAGATGTTTTGACGGTCGATATTGATATAATATGAAATATTTATTTTCGTAGTGAGTTTATCGTAATGGTAATTGGAATTTGGCCTCTGCGCTGAAAGCCCCAGCTTCAAGTCCCAATAAAGGTATGGTTTAAAAGGGGGAAAAAAAGGTTTTTTGAAGTAAAATTTTCTTTTACCTGATTACGTTTTGTCTAAAAATACATTGCAATTATTTCCGCATTTTGGTTTAATTCTTGATTAGCAGCCCAACCTCCTTTTTTATTGGAAGATGTTGAGATCCATATGAGCTGTAATTGTATTAATTGTCGGTGGTGGATCGTATTTGTTGATAGGGCTATGATTGATAAGCATTACGGCTGTGCGAAAAAGATAGACTTCTTACAATCAGGTACTAGTCGGGAAAAAATAAGCAGCAATTAAACTAATTGAAATTGCCTATATTTGCATTTTGTTTCATTACTTACTTATTATCGAACCTTCAGTTTAATCATAAAAGCTTGGCACTATTCTTTCTAATTGAATGAAAACGTATTTCCAATTTCAGTTTCGTATGTTTTATGTATAATTAAAAAAATTTGAAATTCTTCGCGGTATTTCTTCCTCTGAAATGTCCCTACGCCTTGTTTATCGATTTTGTCTCGGTGTAATATCATGCTAGGCGTTAGACATTGGTTCCCCTAGTTCACGTGACCTTTAGGTTTATACCCGCAACGCAAAGAGAATGTAAGATGGATACTTATTTTATTTGCCATGTCTCTTTTATGCAGTTTCAAAATCCTTGCTTTTATTTTCAATGGTAGCCAAAGATGGTATTAAATCGTAAGTGGATGTTGATTTATATAGATTTTATTTTTAGCTGTACTTATGCGGCTAGATTATTTCGATAGTTACGTTGTAGCTAGTGTGTTTCACTTCTAGGTTATTTATTGCAGAAAAAGTTGTATTTAAGAGAGAAGTTGTATCTTTAATTATATTATAGTACACTTTTTTTTATGAAATTGATTACCTTGTTCAGTTCTGCATAAAAATTTATTATTTGTGCACCGTAAGTATATGCTTGGAAGCATCTTTGTTTATATTCTGTATCATTATGGAAAACGCAAATTTATGTAGCAATACAGTGTGATTTTTATTGAAAATGGATTACAATTTTATTTCTAATTATTATTTTGTAAATATCTAAGAAAATACCACTTAAAAAGAAAGTAAAAATAAAATCTGAAATATTAACTCCGTTTTACTAGAAGTACGTGTAATTCATGCATTATCTGTGTGTTTATATGTGTGTATTTGAACAGATATACGCACATGCGATGTATGTAATATGTGTGGTATGTTTTGTTATGCAGGCTGTGTTTAAGTTAGGTTTGTCATATATGCAATATAACAAGAAAAAAAATGGATTAATGAATAATTTCATTATCCAGCCGCCTTTTCTGGTTATAGTACCATTTTCTTGATGCTTTCCAAGGAGAAATGACTCGAAATATTTTACACAGTTACACGTATTCTATCGCGTATTATTGAACCAGCGAACTTCGGTTTTAAGCTCCTCTCATGCTCACAGTAAGCGAGCACATTGAATAATTAAAACTCTAAAAGACAAATCATGGTACACAGCATAAAATTAGATTGAGAAACTGTTTTCTTTTACTGGATTTTTTCTCGTTATTTAAAAGAAACGACTGTAATAATATGTACACATTACTTTATTGCTCACGCAATTATTTACAGTAGCTGATATTTTGCTAGGCAGACAATTTTTAAAAAATGCATTTTTTTTTTTTTTTTTTTTGTAAATTAGAATCAATTGTGTATTTTGTGTATGGTTTATAAAATTCTCTATTTATTGTTTTTATATCATATGCCTGATAAGTATTTTACATTAACAACTTTGACTGTTGGCTCTAACATTTAATTAGATAGAAAAATGCTCTAAGACGTCTATTTCGCACACATATATGTGAATATTTTAAAATGTGAATTAGTTTTTGAAGGCTGAAGGAAATAACTTCATTATTCATGCTCTTATGTAGGTTTCCGACTTGTCTGGATGGTTTGTCTTCCCACTATTGGGATTCATTATTTTACAAAAAATATTACATACTAGGGATGCACCGAATAGTGATTTTGGCGGAAATACCGAATATTCGGCCTTCAGGTAAACAGAATACCGAATATTAGGATAGCCGAATAGTAACTGTTAGGCCGAATACCGAATACTAACTATTCGGTCTAATACCGAATATTCAAATAGCCTAATACTTTTATATCTCGGAGTTTAACGGTACTAAAATGTTAAATTTTAAGCTATTTTACATAATATTTAGCACAAATATTTCCATTTTGATAAACAAGATTTTTTTTTTTTTTTATTATTAAACTTTGCACTAAAAGGAATCTTTGTTTTGAGTTATTATTTAAGAAGAGGGTGGTTTAAAACTTTTTTAAAACGTTGACTGCCACGCTGCGAGTATACTCGTAGCTTTAATATTCGTGGCTTTAATTTATTACTTTCTCACCATTATTTTAAAATTTAAAAAATTGCCTTATATATTGGCAGAAATTTCGCTGTATTAGTAAAGCGAAATTTACCTTTCAGAATTTGTGGTGGCAAACGGCCTTCAAGAAGAAATTTGAAAATTCTTACTTTTTGCGGCAGTGAACATGTTAATAAGCAAAATTTAAATTCCATGCCTTCTTCTGCGAATTCAAACAAATTAACAAGATAAACAAGATTTTTTTTTTTATTATTAAACTTTGCACTAAAAAGAATCTTTGTTTTGAGTTATTATTTAAGAAGAGGGTGGTTTAAAACTTTTTTAAAACGTTGACTGCCACGCTGCGAGTATACTCGTAGCTTTAATATTCGCGTGGCTTTAATTTATTACTTTCTCACCATTATTTTAAAATTTAAAAAATTGCCTTATATATTGGCAGAAATTTCGCTGTATTAGTAAAGCGAAATTTACCTTTCAGAATTTGTGGTGGCAAACGGCCTTCAAGAAGAAATTTGAAAATTCTTACTTTTTGCGGCAGTGAACATGTTAATAAGCAAAATTTAAATTCCATGCCTTCTTCTGCGAATTCAAACAAATTAACATTTTTTTTTTTTTTTTTTTTTTTTTTTTTTTTTTTTAATGCTGAACAAGAAACAACATATCATTCCATTTATTCCATCAAAAACGCAAGGTGCGCTACAAGCCGTAACTGAATTTTCGTTCACAACTTTAACAAAAATCAAGATAATTTTAGCGAGATTTGAATCATAGTAATTTGTTTATATGAAATGCGATGATATCATTGGAAGTGACTGCATTTTTGCCAGTGATACAGTATAAGTACCGTAAGCTGCATTCTTAATAAAAGAATGTCTAGCTCAGTGCTGTTTAGATATGAATGGTTGCAATTTCCAGCTTTTCTTGTCATTTCAAAGAAATTAAAGTAATTCTGTTGACAATATACCGGGTGTCCCAAAAAGGACTGACTGATTTTAAAATTGAATAACTTGCAAACGGTGACAGATATTAAAAAAATTCTTGCAGTAGGGTTATGCATAAGGTCAAAAGTTTTATTACAGTGATTTTCAATTTTAGTTCGATTTACAAACAATAGATGGCGCTGTAAGCAATAGTCGCTAAATACAGGCTCGATTTTTGGTCCTTTATCTTGTTCCATGCAGAAAAAGGAGATGGAAATGTATTATCCGGGCCACGAACTACCAAAAATCGAGCCTGTATTTAGCGACTATTGCTTACAGCGCCATCTATTGTTTGTAAATCGAACTAAAATTGAAAATCACTGTAATAAAACTTTTGACCTTATGCATAACCCTACTGCAAGAATTTTTTAAATATCTGTCACCGTTTGCAAGTTATTGAATTTTAAAATCAGTCAGTCCTTTTTGGGACACCCGGTAGTTACAATACCTTTATTATTGTTAAAGTAACAAAAGAAAACACTGTATTTTTGACTGAATAAGTGAATTGCGATCCTGGTTTGCTGGACAAAAATTTGCCTGTTTTGATGTTTATTATTATCCCTGAAAGTTTTTTTCCATTTTGTTTAGAAACACTCTTTTTGTGAAAAAGCAAAAAATCACTGTAAAAAAACGGAGATTATACTGGCAATCTAGACCCCAATACTATTTCCGTATTTTTACAGAAAATTTTCCCCATAAATTACAGAAAAATTTCCGTTTTTCTAATTAAAAACGGAATATTTTCTGTAATTTATGGGGAAAAGTTTCCGTAAAAAAAACGGAAATAGTACTGGCGTCTAGATTGCCAGTAGAATCTCCGTTTTTTGGTCCGTTTTTTTTTTTTCTTTTTTTTTTTTTTTTTTTTTTTACAGTGATGGGTTATATTTACCAGACACTGCTCAGGAACTTGCATTTATACATCATTAAAATTCCTATGAAGGTCGTCATTAATTCTTTTTCACATAACAATTCACATTAGTTAATCTTCTTAAGTGACACGTTTAAAATAGTAAATAAATAATATAAAAGCCTTCTCTTTTTTTAAAAAAAGTCCTTCCGGCCAGTGCCGGGAGGAAGAGGTAGCTTTCAAATACCTTATTTTAAAAAAGCCAACTTATATTATTCAAACACACGAAGCTCAATTTAGTGGAAAACGAATATAGGAGATTCAATACTAATTTTTATCAATACTAAATCATTATGAATGAGAATTTCACGAAATTAGTCAGCTTTATCCAAGCTGTTTTTATTTAAAGTAACTTATATTTGGCTGAGATTTTGATGTATACTATCCGCATACTTTCTCACATGGAAATAGGCGAATACGTGTGTTATCGCGTGACAAATACAAGATCGTTTCAAAATGTTAGCCATACTAGAAATTCGAAGTGCTATAATTCAACCATTTTTTAAGATATGAACAAAAGAACAAATTTTCTGAAACAAAATCTGCTCCGGAATCTTTGTATCAAGGCCAAACACATAAAAAAATCTTTTTCATTTTCCAATTTTTTAATACCTCATTTTAAATTTTAAATTTAATTTTTTTTAATGACAACCCTTTTGAAACAAGATGGCGAATAAAGATGGTCAACGAACTCGGTCGAGACATTGGTATGTAGTATGTACAGACTAAGTAACATCCAAATCGGTTCATAAATACGCTTGTTATCGCGTGACAAAAATCAGGTCGTTTTAAAATGTCAGCCACAATAGAAATTCAAAACGCTATAACTCAGCCATTTTTTTAGATATAGACGAAACAAAAACTGTTCCGGGATCTTTGTATTAAGGTCAAACACATACAAAAAAAAATCTTTTTCATTTTCTAGTATTTTGGTATCTCATTTTAAATTTTAAATTTTTTAAATTTTTTTAAATGGCCGCCATTTTGAAACAAGATGGCGGATGAAGCTGGCCAACGAACTCGGTCGAGATATTTGTATGTACTATGTACACACCAAAGTACATCCAAATCGGTTCATAAATACGCCTGTTATCACGTGACAAATATCAGGACGTTTCAAAATGTCAGCCACGCTAGAAATTCAAAATGCTATAACTCAGCCATTTTTTGAGATATAGACGAAACAAAAACTGCTCCCGAATCTTTGTATCAAGGTCAAATACATAAAAAAAAATATTTTTTCAATTTTCAATTTTTTGGTACCACATTTCAAATTTAAATTTTTCTTAAAAATTTAAATGGCTGCCATTTTTAAACAAGATGGCGGATGAAGCTGGCCAACGAACTCGGTCGAGACATTGGTATGTACTATGTACAAACGAAGTTACATCCAAATCGGTTCATAAATACGCCTTTTATCGCGTGACAAAATTCAGGACGTTTCAAAATATCAGCCACGCTAGAAATTCAAAATGCTATAACTCAGCCATTTTTTAAGATATAGACGAAACAAAGACTGCTCCGGAATCTTTGTATAAAGGTCAAATACATAAGAAAAAAATATTTTTCCATTTTCAATTCTTTGGTACCACATTTCAAATTTAAAATTTTTAAGAAAATTTTAAATGGCCGCCATTTTGAAACAAAATGGCGGATGAAGCTGGCCAACGAACTCGGTCGAGACATTGGTATGTACTATGTACATACCGAATTACATCCAAATCGGTTCATAAATTCGAGAGTTACAGTATGACAAAAGTCAGATATATATATATATATATATCAACTTTTGAACGGAGGGTGGTTTCGGGGTCTGGGGATCATGATCGATGAAAATATACCAAAATTTTTTGAAATAGCTTTCCTCCGAACGGCTGCAATAGGTAGCTTTTTGTAATGAAAGCTACCTAAAAGATGATTCTGTCTAATTATTCTGAATATCTGTATTAATTGACAGTTAAAAGTAGAAGTTGTGAAGGCTTAAAAAAATATTTTTTAAATGTTTTGTAAGTATTCGATTTGGCCGATTATTCAGAAGACCGATTAATTTGATATTCGGCCTAACCGAATATTCTGTATTCTGGCCGAATTCCGAATATTCGGTGCATCCCTATTACAAACAAAACATTCTCAATTTTTTGTCTCCCAATTGTGAACATTTTTGTGTTTTTGTATTTCCGAATTCAGTGCCCGATTTTAGAGTTAGTTAGTGCCGGATTTAGTGCCTATTTGAAAAACTTCTATTTTTATTTGGGAGTACATATCCAATAAGAAAATACCTCGTATAGAGAACTTTGACGGTCCTGAGCTTGTTTCGAAAGCTTTATACATTGTCTTACTGAATAAGAAAATGTATTTATAACTGTATATGTATATGATGTCCCCTTAAGATTAAAAAGAGGTTTAATTTTTTACCTGTTGGATATCCGTAAGGCAATTTAAATTGCAAAAGTGTTCAATATAAGGTAGGAATTAAGGTTATGTTCATGAAATTGTTCTGCCATTAATTTTTAAAAAGTTACGTTTTTAAATTTTTATACGGCACCTGTGTACTATATAAGGTATAATTTAGTGTTTCTCTTTTTACCGCCGGAAAGTTTCGAAATTCGATAAAATTTGAAGTGCCATAACTCGGTGAGTTTCGGTCATAGAAGAATGGAATTTGTACCGTTTTACTTCTCAGAGCATGGAGAAAATCTAATGAGGAATCAGGAATGTTATAAAGCCAACAATGTCCATGAATAACACTGACGTCATATTGACGGTGGGAACGACTTGACAAATAAATTTAATTTTTACTGCAATTTTTTTAAATTCTAAACGTCACACATTTTAAATTTTACACCGTCTAATAGATAAAAAATGTAGTTTTAAATGCAATTCGTCTGAATACTGATTTTGTCTACTGATTTGCTTTACTGATTTGTTATGATTTAAAAATAATTTTCAAGCATGAATTTTAGATAGCTTTCATTACAAAAAATAAAAAGCTGCCTATTGCAGCCGTTCGGAGGAAAGTATTTCCGAGACATTTTGGTATATTTTCACCGATCTTGACCCCCTGATCCCAAAACCACCCTTCGTTGAAATCTGACTTATATATATATATATATATCTGAATTTTGTAATGCGATATTTCACGTATTTATAAACCGATTTGGATGAGATTAGTTGTATGCATAGTACATACTAATGTCTCGACCGAGTTTGTTGGCCAGCTTCATCCGCCATCTTCTTTCAAAATGGCGGCCATTAAAAATTTTTTTTAATTAAAAAAGTGGTGCAAATAAATTAAAAACTGAAAAAAAAATTTTTCTTAAGAGTTTGACCTTAATATAAGGATTACAAGCATATTTTGTTTCGTCTTTATCTTAAAAAATGGCTGACATATAGCAGTTTGAATTCCTAGGGTGGCTGACACTTTGAAACAATCTGATTTTCATCATGCGATAGCACGCGTATAAATTAACCGATTTAGATTTGACTAAGCATGTGTACGGTAAGTAACAAGATCTGAACCGATTTCGTTAGCCAGCTTAAATGACCCTTTTGTTTCAAAATGGCGAGCATTTAAAAATGTTTACAAATTTAAAAAGCGGTACAAAAAATTAGAAATTGAAATTTTCTTTTCTTTAAGTGTTTGAACTTGAAACAAAGATTTCTGGTGCGTTTTTGTTTCATCTTTATCATAAAAAAATGGCGGAGATGTAGCAGTTTGAATTTTTAGGTTGGCTGACATTTTGAAACAATCTGATATTTGTCATGCTATAGCATGCGTATTTTTTAACCGATTTGTATATGACTAAGCACGTGTACAGAACATACCAAGGTCTGACCATATTGATTGATTAGCTTCATCCACCTTGTTGTTTTAAAAAGGCGGGCGCATCAAGATATCGCCAAATTTGGCCAGAGCCTGATTAACTCTATGTTGGGTCCAGGGCACACATGCCGTGTCGGGGCGCCCTTTCTCAAAAAAAATTCACGCATAATAATATTGAAAAACAGCTTTACGTGCAGTTTACAATTTAAAGCTTTACTAAAAACCATATGTTATAGGTTACACATTTAAAAATGCATTAAAAATATAAGGAAGGTAAAATCTTCTACACTACATGGTCTTTAGAGTGAGTGAAACTCTAAACCTATAAGATAGCGTGAAACATGTGAGATGCAATATCCGTCCTTCTCACAGTTTCTAAGTTTACATTACAATTGAGGGCGTGAGCTTCAAAACTCGCCTTATCCAGAAAAGCAAAATTTGGGAAATAGCGAAAAACCTCTTAACTGCGTTCATTGGTTTCCATTCTAAAAGCAAGATTGCAAAAAGCAAGACAATGCCAGAAATACAAGATAAAACTTTTTTTTTTTTTCCAGATTGTTGTGATTTTTCGATGCAGGTTTACTAATTAAATAGATTCATGGGGAAAACACGATTTTTTGAATTTTGGATAAGGCGAGTTTTGAAACTCACATTCTCAACTCATTGTCGTTAGTGAAAAATACAGAGATAGTTTAGTTAACATGAATGGGAAAAATACATTTTTTTTTTGTATATTACAAATGGAAATTTGCATTTCCAGAGAATGCACAAAGTGCATTTCTGGCCCCCCTGAAAATGTGGGCCTGGGGCACGTGTCCCATGTGCCCCTGTGATAATCAGGCTCTGAATTTGCCGACGAAACATAAATCACTCAAAATGAAGCCACTTGGATTTAGCTGACTAATTTGGCGAAATTCTTATTCCTATTCAGTATAGGGAGAAAATTTTTATTGAATCATCTAAAATCGAGTTCCACTAATTTTAGCTTCGTGTGTTTTAGTAAAATAAGCTATATTAAAAAAAAAAAAAAAAATCAAGGAATATGAAAACTACCTTTAGAGGTCTGCACGGGCCCGGGCTTGGCCCGAGGCCCGTACCTGGCCCGGCGGAATGAAGGCGAATTTTCAAACGGGCCGGGCCGGCAGAATTAGGACAATTTTTTTAACGGGCCGGGCCGGCGAAAATATAGAACGGGCCTGCAGGGCCGGGCCGATAAAAAAATTTATCGGGCCTATCGGCCCGGTATAACAATTCAAGCGAAGCAGATAAAAAACGAGCCATTTTCAATGAATATGATTTTCACGAGACGTATAAACGTGCGTCACGAGCCGATACGAGTTTAACAACATCAATACAGAAATGTAACATGTCCGTCGTAGAGATCGGCATCGTACAGTTACAAGATGTCTGATTCCGAGTTTAATTTTTTTCAGCAGACTCGTGCCGGGACGGAACTGGTCTTAATCGATCTCAGGATGTGTAGGACAGTCATTATGTTTTGTAGTATTAGTAGTGATAATGAACTTCTCTTAACAGTATCTTTGGAACTATGCCTTAAGGTGGTTCTCATATTCTCTGCTCAACAATGCGAAACTTTCAGACACATTTTCTGACTCATTTTTAACTATAAAGGCATAAAATTGACAGGCCTGACTATTGAAGGCATTTGGAAACGAATAGCTTTCTCCATAATTGATAAATTACTTAGAGAGATAAGAGATTCTTGTCACGTGACTGTACGTTCTTCTCCTTTCCTGTGCTATCGCTTCCGGAAATTCGATTTAAAACGCTGACTTTGGCAGTATTTTCAGAAAGATATATTGCTTTTAACTATGAAAAAAAAACGACATTTACATAGCTTCTGAAATAAGAATACCTGCCAATCTTACGCGTTTCCGAAAAGAAACGAATTCATAAATGTGTCGAAATGCAGCTCCTTTGGATTTGAGAAAAGCCTTAAAAATGAGAAAAATATTTTCACAAATCTACTTTTTATTATACAGCTTCAAAAGTTAACATGTTTTTAATCTTTTATTCTGAACTACATTATCTTTTAATGAATCGTTATTTGAATTTTGAAATGTCTGTAGACACGATGACTAAAACACTTTAAGTAATCGTTAATGTTTACTATTATGTGTTTTCTGTTTTGCGAACATCATAGTAATCTAAAATATACTGTAAAATGTTCCCATAAATATTTATGTAGTATTTTAAGAAGAATAAGAATCTTAATTGTCATTAAAAGAATCTTAATTGTATGTTGAGAAAAAACGGATTTTTTTTTTTTTTTTTTTTTGTAAAAATTGTGTCGGACCGGCCCCCGGCCTGGAAATTCCGGCCCGTGCAGACCTCTAGCTACCTTATCCTCCCAGCACATGCCGAAAGGACTTTTTAAAAGACATCTCTAAAAGTATTTAAAAAAAAAAAAAATCTGAGAAATGTTTGATGAAAATGCTAGAACGCGGGCTGTTTCGGTGCGACTTTGGCTCGTTTTCACTACTAAATATGTATATTTTTTCAGGAAATTTTAAATAGGTCATGGATACAGTTACATTTATAACCGGTTAAAATTTCATAAAAATCGAACAATAAGAATTGTTGTTATGTTAAATAACCTCGACGTAGAGGTCTGCACGGGCCGGAATTTCCAGGCCCGGCCCGAACGAAAGCTATCTTGGCCCGGCCCGGTGTAAAAACTGGAAGTTCGGCCCGAGCCCGGCCCGGCCCGTTTGCATTTTTACAGTTCTCGGCCCGGCCCGGTCCGTACAGAGTTCAGTGAAAACAGGCCCGGCCCGGCCCGACACAATTTCTACAAAAAAAAAAAGAAGAAAAAATCCGTTTTTTCTCAACATACAATTAAGATTCTTTTAATGAATACTACATACATATTTATGGGAGCATTTTACAGTATATTTTACATTACTATGATGTTCGCAAAACAGAAAACACACAATAGTAAACATTAACGATTACTTACAGTGTTTTAGTCATTGTGTCTACAGACATTTCAAAATGGAAATAAGGATTCATTAAAAGATTAATGTAGTTCAGAATAAAGGATTAAAAACATGATAACTTTTGAAGCTGTATAATAAAAAGTAGATTTGTGAAAATATTTCTCTCATTTTTAAGGCTTTTCTCAAATCCAAAGGAGCTACATTTCGACACATTTATTAATTGTTTTCTTTTCGGAAACGCGTAAGATTGGCAGGTATTCTTATTCAGAAGCTATGTAAATGTCGTTTTTTTTTTCATAGATAAAAGCAATATATCTTTCTGAAAATACTGTCAAAGTTAGCGTTTTGAATCGAATTTCCGGAAGCGGTAGCACAGGAAAGGAGAAAAACGTACAGTGACGTGACAGGAATCTCTGTTATCTCTGTAAGTAATTTATCAAATATGGAAAAAGCTATTCGTTTCCAAATGCCTTCAATAGGCAGGCCTGTCAATTTTATGCCTTTATAGTTAAAAATTTTGTCAGAAAATGTGTCTGAAAGCTTCGCATTGTTGAGCAGTGAATATGAGAACCACCTTAAGGTATATTTCCAAAGATACTGTTAAGAGAAGTTCATTACTACTACAAAACACAATGACTGTTCTACACATCCTGAGATCGATTAAGACCAGTTCCGTCCCGCACGAGTCTGCTGAAAAAAAAATTAAACTCGGAATTGTAACTGTACGATGCCGATCTCTACGATGGACATGTTACATTTCTGTATTGATGTTGTTAAACTCGCATCGGCTCGTGACGCACATTTATACTTCTCGAGAAAATAATATTCATTGAAAATGGCTCGTATTTTATCTGCTTCATTTAAATTCTTATATCGGGCCGATAGGCCCGATTCATTTTTTTGCCGGCCCGGCCCGTTTATTTTGTCTGTCGGCCCGGCCCGTTGAAAAAATTGTCCTAATTTTGCCGGCCCGTTCGAAAATTCGCCTTCATTCCGCCGGGCCGGGTACGGGCCTCGGGCCCGTGCAGACCTCTACCTCGACGTAAAAACAAAAAAAAAACAAAAAAAAAAAAGAGAGAGAGAGAGAGAGAAGAAAACATATTTCTTTAACTAGATATCAGTATTTTTTCCACGAAATTTTTACACGGGCTGCAAAACCGTTATATTTATAACAGATAAATTTTTCAAAAAATTTGGACATCAAGAATTTTTTAAACTATGAAACTACCCTACGTGCAAAAACAAGAAAATATTTTCTTACGAGCGCTTTTACTACTAATTATCAATATTTTCTCGCGAATTTTTCATTTAAAAATGTAAATTCATACAAAATCGGATTAAAGATGTAAAATCATACAAATTTGAGTTTTATTTAAAGTTATCACGGCCCGGACAACGCCGGGCGGGTCAGCTAGAATGAATATAAAATGCTGCATTTTTTTTCGAATTTAACACTAAGTTACAGTGATCAGTTAATTAAGAGAAGAAAAGAATGACGGCGACCCCTGTTGAGTATTCAAATTTAAAATTAGATCGACGTATACATTTTTACTCATTAAACTCAAATATAAATTTTGCTGCATTTCTACACAATAGAAAATAACATACAGCTGTAATATTCATCAAAAGAAGCATAAGGCTAATATTCCGTAATCGGATCCACAGCCAAAAAATTGGCGTCAAAAATGAGCTATTCTGGATCAATGTTGTTAAATCAGGGTTCCCAGTGACATGGAAATTCTGGAAAGTCAGGGAATTTGAAAGTAGTCAGGAAAATTAAAAAGTATATAGGAAAAGTCGGGGGAATTTACAAATATTTTCTAAACAGTTATGTAAAAGTCCGGGGGAAAAAAATGAAAAATGACTTGAAATGCGTTAAATGTTTTTTTTTTTTTCTTGCGGGGGGAGGGGAAGATTGCGAAATTCGTCAAACGACTGTAAAACAAAAAAATCCGTGAATTCGAAAAGCAATACCAAAAATAAAATCGCAAATTTTGTCAAAGGATTGTGGAAATAAATAACGAATTTCGTCGTATGCTCGTTTGGTCCTGGAATTTTTTGAGGTTTAGTCATGGAAATTGGCAGACATGTTTTGCTGGGAATCCTGTAAATGTGTATGATGAGAGTTACAAGAATGGAGTTAATAATACTGCATGTTTTTTAAATTGTATCATTTGATTGTGGACCTGAATAGGAATCTTTCCCCAGTCATAGGATAGCAGTTGCCCCTGATCAATAAAGTCAAAATTGAATAGGCATCTATTTATGTCACGGCCTAACAAAATATGCTATTTCACGTAATTCCGTGCATTTGTTCTTCAGATATACCTAAAATCGTGAGAAAAAAAAAAGCAGCGTCATCTGTTGGGTGATATACAAATTTAATCAGCACCAATTTATGTCCGTGTCTAACTGAATCTGAAGTTTGCATAAATTCCGTACATTAGTTCTTGAGATAGAGCGGGCATAAAATTTTTCACGCACAGACTAACAGAATTTACGGACATTTAGGCATTTTCCAAAATAGTCGATTAGTGTTCAGAACATCCCATAGCGTGAAATCCACACGGAAGTCGAAAATTTTTACGATTCCAGTACGTTC
This sequence comes from Maratus speciosus, assembly GCA_963932465.1. Taxonomy (NCBI): domain Eukaryota; kingdom Metazoa; phylum Arthropoda; class Arachnida; order Araneae; family Salticidae; genus Maratus; species Maratus speciosus. The sequence goes on along the minus strand of OZ010787.1, from coordinate 525,403,788 downwards.
TTTTTATGTATGTAAAAGAAAGTGATAATACTCATGGATAAATATCCCTGCAAGCTCGTATTTATTTATTTATTTATTGAAATCATCGATTTTTTTTAATTTTCAAGTATTTTTGCATTAATTATTTAATAATCAACATCACTTGGTAACTAGTTTTTAAATGAAAGTTCTTAAAATAGATTAGGGATATTTTACCTTTTTTTATGCTGTTCCTTGTATTTTTCTCTTTTACACAAGATTGTTGTTTTTAGCTCCGAATACTGCTTTTTACTTTCTACTTTCTAAAGAAGAAAGAATTGTAATCGAATATTTTTTTCGACTGATTTACATGTTTTAAGGGTCAGAGATCCCGAAAAACATGTTTATACAAAATATCTGTCTGTCCGTATGTCCGCTTTGTACCAACGAAAAGTGTATGGAGTTATCCATAGAATTGAACCTTTTTTTTTTTTTTTTTTTTTTTTTTGCGTGTTTTTGGCTATGGCCAGCATGTCCTTCGTGAATTTGGAAATATTCTGCCTAAAGGGAGCGCTGTAATAGCGATTTTTATGCCATTTTCATTATTGTGCCATCGAAAAGTGTATGAAGTTATGCATAGAATTGAACCAAATTCTTTGTTTATGTTGCTGGCCATGACCAGCAGGTCCTCCTTGAATTTGGATGTATTCCGCCGGAAGGGGCGCTGTACTAGTGCTTTTTGTGCCATTTTCATTATTGCTCCATCGAAAAGTGTATGAAGCTATGCATCGAATTGAACCAAATTTCATACATGTTTTTTGGCTATGGCAAGCAGGTCCTCCTTGAATTTGAAAATATTCCGTCGGAAGGGAGCGCTTTAATAGCGATTTTTCTCGATTTGTCGTAGTTTTGTTATACATCGGATGTTAACGCAGTGATGGGCCATTCGCATCCAGCTAACCCGACGATTCTCAACCAGCTGATGTACAACAGAATAACGAAAAATATTGATTTTATTAAATAATAATGATTGAGATTAACTCGTTTTTACTCCGATTAGTATAAAATGAAGCAGAAGCTTAAGATGTAAATCAAAGTTGGTGTAGTATTGAAATAATAACACTGAAGTATTAGCATGTGTTTTCTCTGAAATATGTACATGCATGAAAAAGAAGAAAGTTTTGTTATTCGCTCATCCGATTAGTTTAACCTTTCAGTGGGTGTGCTTTTTTTTTTTTTTTTTTGATCAAGTGGGCATGTGACGCACTTTTTTTATGGAGAAGGTCTTTTAATAGTACAAGGTTTTTCATAACAGTAATAAGGAACATGTTAATGAACAAATATACATATTAGCAGTAAAAATTAAATTTTAATTTCGGTGTCATTTGTAAAAACAAAGTTTCATGCAAATCATGCTCCTTGTAAAATTTGGAACGTCGTGCCCGCTGAAAGGTTAAAAACAATATTAAAAACTATTTTATGTTGTACAGTCTGTATCTACAGAAACAAAGGCAGACTTTGTTGATTGTTTTATGAGAAAGGAACAGGTGCTGAGCTGTACTGTGAGAAACCATTGTTAGAAATAATGTATTATAAAACATTGTTTGAATTTTAGGGGGCAGAGATTATCCCAAATTTTTAAGGGGGTGGATTTAAAATTTAAGTTCTTAATTCTCCCCCCCCCTTTTTTTTTACCCGTAATTATAGTCACATATTTACTCGATCATTACAATGCTATGAAATCATTTGCTTTGTATAATACGTTAATTTATTCATATTATATACAGTATACTCTCAAAAATCTGCACAGCCTTGCACCATCAAGGGCTTTGCACATTTCTGAATTGTGCGTATCTTGAACTTGAGCGCTTATTTTTTTCTTGTGTCATTTGATGAAATTCGCGATTTTTATCCGCGACCGATTGCCAAAATTAGCGATATTTTTCTGCGATCGATTGTCAAAATTAGCGATGTTTTTCTGCGACTGATTGACACAATTCATTATTTGTTTCCGCTGTCTTTTGAAGAAATGCGCGATTTGTTCCGCGACCGATTGACGAAATTCGCAAGTTTTATCCCCACAAAGTGGGAGAATTACAGCCTGGAAAAGAGTTTTACGTAGGAAGGGGATCTCGCACGGCATTTTCCGTTATGTAAGGCCCCACCAGTGACCGACAGGTTCTGCTCTCGAAGCTGGTACACGGGAGGTGCTGGGTTCGATCCCAATCGCGCCCGTCGGCCTAATCGTTCGGAGTTTTCGTGGTTTTCTTCGAACCTTGGTTTTCAAAGCGTAAATACGGGTTAGGTTCCCTTAGAAAGACCCCCACCCCCCCTTCGGGCCTATATCCCTCGTGCTGATAATGTGCCGTCATAATCACAACCAACCAACCCTGTAGCGCCAACTTTTTAAAAATATTGGGTGGGCTCAAAATTTTTTGAATAAATTAACACACACAATTTTTTCCCCATAATGTGTATGTGTGTAGAAAGAGAGGGGAAAGGAGCGAATGACTAAAGGTGAAAATTTGAAATTAAAATATGTTTTATCTAAACAAATTTTTAAATTATTATAATTCAATTATAATTTTAAATAATTTTATTAAATTTTATATAATTTTAGCAAACTATATCCTTATAAGTTCTTCCTTATAAATACATTAATATTTATTTTAAATAACATTGTAATTGCTAACTATTGAAAGTACAAACAATTGAATTTCAAGAAAAGCATACATTTTAGTCATCTAAGTACTTTATTAGTTCAAGATATCAAAACAGAAGGCAAAATAGGCAGGAAATTTGTTTTCGTGAGAAATTCAACTATACATCCGCTGAAGGGCTTCTCAGTGCTCCTGTAAGTCTGATGGATGTCCGTACTTATTCTTCAAACAAAACTAGTTTGAGCACTTAAAAACAAAAACAAATTTCATTTCAGCGATTAAATAAATAAAAAAATAAGTAACGAATTAAATCAATTGAAATTGGGTGGACGGAGAGATCCAGTTATTGGGTGGGCTCGCGCCCCATGGGCCTATATAAGTTGGCGCCACTGAACCAACCGTTATGTAGGATTTTCCTATTTTGTGCGCGATTCACACAATTTCATATCCTGTAAAATGACTAGAGCTGAATTAAGAAAAATAATGAAAGGGTTTTAGAATTATTTATTTATATATTGAAGTGATCATGATCAATCACCAATTTTTATATAAACCCTTTTGTAAAGTATCATTGCTTTTGTTTACATTTTAAAACTTTATCTGAATGCAGTAAAAATCTTCCGTGAATGACATTTAATTAACCAGTAGTATTAATATAAATGCACTTTTGAAGGCCTAAATTTAAATCTGAAATGTAGGCTATGAGATAAATTAGAAGAAGAAGAAGAAGAAGAAGAAATGGGCTTTTTGTTTTTAAAACGCGTCCAGTGCCCGTGTTCGTTTATTAGATTTAGTTTCATGTTCGAAGATTCGTCTTAGTGAAGAGAAAATTTTCTTATCCCCGTGGAGTAACAAATTTGTAAGTTTCGTGACTGGTTGAATTTCACGATTTTTTCACGAAATTCGCGGTGTTAATTTTGCGCGATGTTTGACGAAATTCATGATTTTTATGCTTCCGTACTTAAAAAGTATGATCGCGAAACCATTATAAAATCAGTGGTGTGTCAGTCACAACCGTTTTTATCGAAACTATGGAACATTGACAGTTGGACAGTTCAAACTTGGCAGTGTTATAATGGCTTTGTCCCACATATTTATAAATTATTAGCCATTCACAAATATTTTTAGGGAAAATTTAGGGGATCTAATTAAGTTAATTGATTTTCTTATATATATATATGCATATATACTATATATATATATCGTGTGGAGTATCGTTCGAAAGTATATCTCTTCAAAAATATATCTGCTTTAATTTTAGGTGTTACATTTTCAGCGATATCGTAGGAAATACAAAAATATCCCCCCCCCCCCCCAACATTTCAGAATCTACTGAAAATAAAATTATGGAAAAATCAGGGGTAGTGGGAGTTTATTTTAGCCTTGCAGAAAAACTGAAGCGATTATCCCAGCTCACATAGTTTTTGAGAAAATCGCGTTTTTTCGTTGCATATAAACGTTATTATGCGAACGCTCAGCGATGTCGTTGAGGGGCACTCGAGGTACCTATCGTCGTGGAATCATTGAATTCATTTATTGAAGGCAATTGTTGAAAAGAAATTCATAGAATAATTCCAAGTTTTCTTTACAAAGTCTTACTGTTCTTTTAGCGTAAAACTTGAGCACTTATTCTTTTCTGTCATTTGACGAAATTCGCGATTTTTGTCCGCGACCGTTTGTGAAAATTAACGATATTTTTCTGCGATCGATTGTCAAAATTAGCGATATTTTTCCGCGACCGATTGACAAAATTCGCTATTTGTTTCCGTGATCTTTTGACGAAATGCGCGATTTGTTTCACGACCGATGGACGAAATTCGCGATTTTTTTCTTCCCGTTTTGTGCGCGATTCACACAACTCCACACGCGATTTCATATCCTGTAAAATGACTGAAGCAGAGTTAAGAAAAATAATGAAAGGGTTTTAAAATTATTTATTTATATGTTAAAGTAATCATGATTAATTACCAATTTTTATATAAACTTTTTTGTAAAGTAATCGCACTAGAAAATAGTCTTTAGCATCAGTTTTAGAATAAGAAATTATTGTGTGTCTCATCATCAAAATTATTTGAGAATTTAATTGACCATGATAGAGACAAGGGTCTTGGGCTTTCTGAAAATTTTCAATCAGAATATGAATTTTTTCTTAAAAATTAAAATTAACAATAAATACTATATTAGTTAGCTGAAAACATAATTTTTTTTTTCTTTTTTTTTTTTTTTTTTTTTTTTTTTTGTGCAAATGGTCAAGAATTTGAGAAGGGTTATTATGTTAATTATCATCTAAAAGTAATAGTTTAAACTTAATCCACTTCTGTAGTTAAATTTACTTATTCACAAAGACATGTGGCTGAAATTGCACTTTCGTTGTGTCTTTGGAAAATATGCCTTTCAGCTTAGTAATAATAAAATTTCAATTACATATTAATTACAATACGTACAGAAAGAGGAGAGCATGGAATAAATATATTTTCTCTTTTGTATCTAAAAACAACAGTAGAATGTGTGAGCTGATTCAATGAATATGCATGACAGATGCTATGTAAGCATGTGATATTATTTATAGGCGTCATTCATTGTTAATTTAATAATTTAATACTTATTTTTAACTTCATATACATGATAGATGATTTATAAGTATAATTATATATTTAATTTCAGAAAATGGCCTTCTTAGTTACGCCAATCCAAATTATCAGCTGACTGCTTCTGATGAAAATTGTAACACTGAAGCTGATGATGGATTTGATGATCTCTATGAGGGATTAGACATTTCTTGCAGATATAATCGTAGACCTGGCATCCATAGTCGACGAAGTTATGCCTCTTTGGATCCAACTTCTATGGGTGTTGATGTTGAGACAGAAACCTCACCAATGCTGTCTGTGAATTCTGAAAGTAATCTGTAAGTTTAACCTACATTAAATAGATATTTAGGTAGTTTCGTAAGAAATACTATCTATTACATTCTCCCCTATGTTGGAATTTCTGAAATTTTTTTGCAGATTTATGCTGATTATGATCCCTAGAACCCAAAACCACCCCCCAGTTCAAAACTTTATCTATCTATCTATATATCTATATCACTTTTTTATGGACACAATAACTCCCATAATTCTGCACAAATCTCTTCCAAACTGATACATAAAATCAAGGAATAGAAAATCTTGGTCAAGTTCATTAATGGGCAAAATTGGAACAAGGGGGTGGAAATAGGGAGAAGTTGTGTGAAAATCGAAAAAAATCCCATAACTTCTTAAATATAATACATATCAAATTCGTTTAAGTTATTACTGTTTCTTGAAAAAGGGCCAAAAATTTATGTCTCACAGGGTTTTGATAAAATTAAAAATGTGCTCAAGGGTCCAAAAAAAAGAAAAGAAAAGAAAAGAAAAAAGGTTTCAGGGAGAAAAATTCATAACTTCGTCAATTCTTAAGATATCAAATTCACTTAAACTTATCATAAATCTTCTTAATATTATCTACAACTTTTATATTGACAAGTTTTTGATAGGACCAACTCTTACAGCTAAAACAAATTAAACAAAAATAGGAGTTGATGAAAAAATTATCGTATTAAGGGTGTACTCATCCTTATTTTCTGACTCATTTTCAAATTCATTTTTGTTCTCAAATGCATCCAGTTGGCAGGTTCTCTTATTCAGAAACTATATAATGTGCTGCATTGGTCGGTTTTTTGATAAAGGCAGAACATATTTTAAAAAATGCTGTCAAAGTGGGCATTTTGAACCAAATTTCCTGAAGCAATAGTATTGGAAACGAAAACAATGGTCATACTGAGAAATTGTTTGTAAATCAAGTTCTAATTAATTGAATGAAAAATAAAAACTCAGGTCGCTTATAAAATATCTTTTAAAAAAAATCATATCAACAAGTTTCATGTTTTTACTTTTAAAAATGAGTCTGAAAATGTGTCAGAAAATTTCGAGTTGTTGAGTGTGGAAAAATATTTTTTTTTAAATTTTGCCTTAATGTGATTCTGATAAAACCAGCTCTTACAGGAAAATGAAATTAAAAATTCGTCAAAAGTGGCCAGATAAAATTGCTAAACTAGGTTTATCTCCAATTTTGATTTAGTTTTTGTTGGCGAAATTAGTACTTAACTTCGAAATCTCCTTCCATCTGTAGGCCGATCCAGCAGGGATTTGTTTATTATTAGAGTTTAGATATATTATATTCTATTATTAAAGTGAAAATGCTGTAATTGTATTTATTTGTTTGTGCTCTTTTGTATTTGAAATGGTTATGTAAATTTATTGGTAAATGTGGTCACATTTATCAATATTTAAATATTCTGTACTACTAAAGAAGAACAAAAAATCATGTAACAAGCATAGATTATGAACCACTTTCCAACACATTCAGAATATTATAACAGAACTTCACCGTTTAATAAGGGGAAAGATGATACCTAAGTAAACAATTTGGCAGATGCATAACACCTTTGAAATTACCCTCTATAGTCAGAACAGTATCCAAATTCTTTTGTGCAGTGTTGTACATGATCTATAGATTTGTAAATATACCACATAGTATGGTAAAATTTAATTCAGTTAGAAAATGTGTAACACAGTTGAAAATTTCCCTTCAGGAATTTCTGTCAATAAACAGAAATGTGCTTGATTTTTTTAATTAATTCTTTTGTTCAGCCTGGTATATATTCTATAGAATTTATACACAACAAGTAATCTGCAAACATTAGATAAATTTAAAATTGCATACCGTAACTAAAAATGCACTTTCAGGAATTATCGCTTATAGAGTGTACTGTGACCAATTATTTTTTGTGTCTCTGTTAATTGTGCAATAAATACTATGCACGCCATATTCTACCATAAGGAGTCTTGTTGTACAGCTCATTTATGTATATAAATTTCAATATGTTTGAAGTAGTGTAACATCATTGAAGTTCTTTGCAAGCAAAATATTACACACTGCATTTTCAATCCCAAACATGCCATATTAACACAACATGCCTCAATAACATATATCAGTTACATGATAGTCGAAGTATATTTACTTGAGTTAGAGCATGGACAGTCAGACCATATAGTTATAGGCCAGATAAACTGAAGTCATAAACACATTTTAATTATGTTGAAAAGTGTTAAAAATGAAGTCCTATTCAATTTATCAGATATATCCTATTATTTGATATATTTATGCTTCTTAATTTTGCTATATTAGATTTGAGGAGTTCAGATGATAAAGGTGGTATGTGACAAAAAAAAAAAAAAAAAGAGAGAGTTAATCATATGATTGAAGATAATCAATGGTCCCCTACCATCTGTTAAACTACTATTTGAAAAAAACCTAATACTCATACAGATTTTAATTGATAAAGGAGGCATATGACAATAAACACAAACTAGCAGGAAGGACCAAGCTAAGCTCGGTCAAAATTAGCTTTGTGTTTACCTCAATATGTTATTCCCATTGAATCATTATTGCTGTTTTAGATACAATTAGCTTGAACCTGAGCCATAGTGACCCAAAATGACCCACTAATCGATTTTTTTTCAACATCCAATCTAACCCAATGCTCTTCTCCAGCCTGAAAACGATGGAATATAAAATTTATTGAAAATCATTAGTCATTTTCTAGATAAAATAAGCTTGATGCACATTGATCCAAAAATGACCCACTAATCAAAATTTATCAAACATATGACCTATTCCAATGGTTTTCTCGTACTGACAAACAGTATAATAAAAAAAATTCTCAATCGTTTGAACCTTTTTGAGATACAGTTAGCTTGACCCTGACCCATTATGACCCAAAATGACCCATTAATACAATTTTCTTGAGCATGTGACCTAACCCAATGATTTTCTCATGTCCAGAAACAGTATAATGCAAAGTTTTGTCAACATCGTTGGAGCCATTTTTTAGATACTGTTAGCATGATCCTGATCCATTAGGACCCAAAATAACCCACTGATTGAATTTTCTTGAGCATGCGACACCCAATGGTCTTATCATGTCCGGAAACAGTATAATACAGAATTTTGTCAAAATGTTTTGAACCGTATTTTAGATACAATTAGCTTGACCCTGACCCATCGTGGCCCAAAATGACCCACTAATAAAATTTTCTTGAACATGCTACCTAACAGAATAGTCATCTCGAGCCCGAAAATGATAGAATACAAAATTTAGTCAAAATCGTTGGAACTGTTTTCTAGATAAAATTAGCTTGACCCTTAGTGATCCAAAAATGACATGCTAATCAAATTTTCTCGAACATGTGACTTAGGCCAATGGTCTTCTCGTAGTCCAAAATTGTAGAATATAGAGTTTAGTGAAAATCGTTAGAGTTGTTTTTTAGATAAAATTAGCTTGACCCGCAGTGACCCACTAATTGAGATGTCTCGAGCATGTGACCTAGCCCAATGATCTTCTCGAGCTCAAAAACGATAGAATACAAAATTTAGTCAAAATCATTGGAACCATTTTCTAGATAAAATTAGTTTGACCCACAGTGATTAAAAAATGACCCACTAATCGAATTATCTTGAATATGTAACATAGCCCAATTGTCTCTCGTAATCCAAAATTGTAGAATATAGAGTTTAGTGAAAATCGTTAGGGCTGTTTTTTAAATAAAATTAGCTTGACCCGCAGTGACCCAAAAATGATCCACTAATTGAAATTTCCCGAGCATGTGACCTAGCCCAATAGCTTTCTCGTACCTGAAAACGGTTGGATACAAAATTTATTCAAAATCGATTGTAACGTTTTCTAGATAAAATTAGCTTGACCCACAGTGACCCACTAATCGAAATTTCTCAAACATGTGATTTAGCCCAATAGTCTAGTCATAATCCAAAATGGTAGAATAAAATATTTAATCAAAATCGTTTGAGTTGTTTTTTAGATAAAATTGGCTTGACCCATAGTGACCCAAATATGACCGACTAATCAAAATTTCTCGAATGTGTAACCTACCCCAATAGTTTTCTTGTGTCCAAAAACAGTTGGATTCAAAATTTAGTTAAAATCGATTGAGTCAATTTTTTAGATATAATTAGCTTGACCCTGACCCATTATGACCGAAAATGATCCACTAATCGAATTTTGTCGAACGTGTGACCTAGCCCAATGGTCTTTTCGTTCCAAAAATGGTAAAATACAAAATTTAGTCAAAATCGTTAGAGCCTTTTTTAAGATAAAATGTTCATACACACACAATTTTTGCTCGTATTGTAGTATAGATAGATATTTCGAATTTCACATCTCGTTTTTTCAAAATGATGATTGTGTCACATACCACCTTCATCATCTGAGCCCTTCATTTATTTAATACATATTAGTTGTAGTGTGTAGCTCTTTTATGAAGAAATATAAACTATATCATACTACTATTTTAATTTGCAATTTAGTGAGTGAAATTTATATTTAAAAAAAGCCATGAGTATTCTAGTCTGTAATTATTTAAAAATGAAACAATTAAATTGAATATTCACTATTTCAGGAATGAAACAGATGGTGTGAATTCCCCTATGGGACAAAAATCATTTCAGGTAGTTGACAATGGTAATTTAGTTTTTGATTCAAATGACAACAAAGAAATGGGAAAGAGATCAAATCTATTAGATTACTATATAAGTTTAGAAGCAGCAACTCAGAAACAAAAGAAAATTTCTGCACTTCAGCCATTTTGTAATCCTGCACCTATGTCACCCAATCCAGCTCATGCAGGAGTGTAAGTTTAAAAATTTTAATGCATATTTTATTCTATTGTTCAGTATTTTAATAACATCCATATCGATATTTCCTTTCCAATCCTATCACCAATCCTATTTTATAAAAATCTATAAGAATCCATATGCTTGTTCTTTCAAATTAGTTTTTATATTACTATAATATACATTCCAAATTAATGCAGTTTGTTTTGTCCTAGTATTTAAAAAGGTTAATTTCAGTATTAAAAAAATTATTTTTGTATATATAATTTACTTTAATTTTGTATGTATTTTTTTATGTTTAAAAATTGTCATAAATTTACTTGAATAATTTTAAATGCGTAAATAAGTTGGCTGCAGTTGTTGTTTATTAATGTTGTAGTGTACTCATCAGGATACTTTCTTCTATTCCCAAGAAGTATTGCAATTTTCGTCCTGAAAACATGTGCTATAAACTTTTCTTCTAACCATGGTCTCTTAATTATTATTTGAATTTATTGTTGTAATTTATTGTCAAACTCATTTAAATTTTATTTTTAATATCTTTCTACTAAAACATAAAAGATTTCAGTATCTGATTTGAAGACATTTAAATGATATGGAAAGCTGCCTATGGGAATGAAATAATTGTTAAACTTCAAGTTTTTCTTAAAATTATGGTACTGAAGATAAAATCAAAGCAAAAATATTTTCATGATAAAATTGTCAATGAATCATCACTTATCCTTTATTTGTTGTTCTGCACTCATGAAATATGGAATACATTTCACACCCCGGCAAGAAAAGTAACATAACTCAAAAATGCAGCATTTGAGAAAAATCAACTTAAATTCTAAAATAAACTAGTCAACTAGTCTAAAATAAAACTGGCACAACTGCCCTCAGGTGGATAAATTACAAGATAGAGATCTGATACTTTTCCTGCATGCTGGGGTACCTCATACATATTTTTCAATGGCATAACATCAAAATTGCCATTTTTTGACGCGTCACTTTTCTTGCCAGGGTGCGATTTGTACAGAGATGTATGTATTCTACTGTGTTTGATGATGAAAATCTTGAATAATTAATACTATCAAAGTCATTTCCTGAAATTTTTTCTAATTCCATTGTTGTTATAGAAATAGTGTAGTTTTCTTCTTGTTTTTATGAAGTCTTTTCTTGTTTACCATATTAATATTTATGAGAGATAAGTGTAAACTATGCTGAAAATTGATAAGATGTATGGTTAGCATTTACATTTATCATATAATAGGAATTGAAGTATTTATTAAAATCAGCCCATTATTATTTACTTAAGTTTTGCAAATGCCATTATTTAAATTATTTTGTTTATGCTCGTTAGAATGTTCTCTCATTTACTGCAGTCTTCTAGTGTATCTATATATTCTTGGGAAACTGCTTTGGGTTTTAAGTGCAGTTTGCCCCATAAGTTTATTACTGTTTAAAATATTTATTAACATTTGAAGGAATCCCTGTAATTGAATGCAGTTTGTGGGAAACTTATTTTATTGAAGAGCGATTCTTTAGTATTATAAAAAATTTAGCTGAAATATTTGCCAATAGTTGCACTTCTACCAATCACAGGAAATATGCCAATCCTATATAATGCAAGAAGCACAACTGAAAGCCTACACCTGAATTATCTTTTATTAGCAACAAAAGCATCCCAAATATACAGAATAGCCTGTCTTTTTTAGTATCATTGAACATTGCTACTTCTCAGAAGTTTCTGGCATCCATCCAACTAGTCTCCTTGCTTTATTTAAAGATATTCTTAATTGTATGTAATGCATAATTGTTTGTGGTTGCAGACACATTCAGCAATTTGTGGTATAAAATGCTTGTAAAGTTTAATCTGAACTCAAATAAACACTGTTTACTACAGAATTATACAATTTTAATTTATGCTATTTCCAAATATATTAATTATTCTTTATTTTTCTAAAAAATCCCCTTTCATTCAAATGCGTTTTCCTCAAACTTTGTTAAATTATACTAATTCATACCACCTTTTTGAATTAATAAATTATTAAATTTATGGAACAACAGCGAAAACAATCATCATATGATTTTTGAACTTAATTGTTAATCCATATATTGGGGTAGAAAAAAATGAGTGCATTTTTTTTTTCCTTATTTTGTCTGCAAATTTTAATGGCATACAAAAAAAAAAAAAAAAAAAAAAAAAAAAATTAAAAGATTTCTAACTTTTTGTATAACAGCCTGAAAAGATTTGTTCTTAATATGAATAAAAGAAATTGAATTAGAGCCTATGAATAATTTGAAATTGAAGTCTATTATGATAATGTTACATTGCAGCTCTTACAAAACAAAAGATAAATTTGTCAATGTCTTAAATTAAATTTTTACTTTACTTTGATTTAATTAGAATTATTTTTCATGGTTGATATAGTGATAATGAAATTGTCTAAATCTATTTTACATAGTCGTATAATTAAAGAAAAATTATATTAATAGCTATATATATATATTTATTTATTTAATCTTTATCTGATTGCTGAAAGTGAAGGCTTTCATTTTTTTTTAAAATACAAAATAGAAAAGAAACCTTTTATTCAATTTGTATTTTGCTTATGGAATGTGCTATTTACAAAGCTAAAAATTATTAGATAGACTATTTCATTTAAGTTGGCTATCTTGATTAACCTAATATTAGACAAAACACTTTAAAAGTGAGCTTTCTAAAAGTTTTCTGCACTTTGATGCTCTTTATCATCAGTTCATGATTGCATTAATTTTATTGTTTGTTTCATGTTTTTTATTTTTTCATTTTAGCTCCTCTTTTTGATAATAATTCTAAAAATACACTAAAATAATTATAAAGACAGTAATCTAAGTAACTTGCTTATATGTAAAGTGCTGTTTGATTTTATGACTATTATTAATATTATAATTTCATATCTTCCTAATAGCGAGATGTATATTTTAGTAACTGTTTATTATCAGATTAATATATTCATATAACTCTCATTTATTGACAGCTGGTGAAAGCAAAAGAAATGGTAAAAACATTGATTAAGTCTTTCAATTCACTTAAAATTTTCTATTAATGAAGCACCTTGCACTAAAATTAATATAAATGAATGAGAACTAATGCTAAGAAATAAGAAAATTGTATGCGTGAAAAATGTTTATATTGTTCATTGTGAAATATACACACTGTTTCAGTTAGCTTTAAGAAAATTAAAACCAGTTAGCATGAATTTTAAATATCACTTTAACTCATTTAAACAACTTGGATTGATAAGGCTTTAGAAGTGGCCCATGGCAATGTTCACGAAAATTTTAAAGTATATCATAGAACAGTTACTAATTAACAATAGGCAAGTAAAATTATTTAAAAAACACTTTAATATGCAATGGATATTAAAAATATTTTAACATTTAGCTTATGGGGAACTAATTTCTAAAAAGTGCCTTGACTACGGGAAAACTCTGACAATTTCCCCTTCTTTCTTAATGATTATGTACCGCAGGGGATGAAAACATAGCTGGAATCATTTGGAACATCTGATAATCGTTTGGGAGTCATGAGAGTGCTAGGGAATTCCGTTTCCCTAAAAGAAAGCTGTTTACCTGTCGGAAGTAATGATTTCGGTTTGGAGATAAGGTTTGAACCCAAATGATATATGTGATAAAAATTATCTTTTTCTGTGAAGTGGGTGTCATTAAATAAAACATATTGTATTTAGTAGTAATTGAGCGGTCTCTCTCTCTTTTTAAAATAATTATAAAAATTGATGAAGGTTCATTGAATGATTTAACAGCATTTTGTTTCTCGAAAGTTATAATATAAAAATAAAGGTTTGTTACAGGCAAAATAACTAAAATTGTATGGTAATACAAAAATGCATTATTTAAAAATGCGCTTAATTTTTGATATAAGTAAATAATACAAAATTGATTTCCTTAAGTATCATTGTTAATATTCTTTTAGAGATTTAAATTAAAACAAAAAAAGAAATTTCAAGAGAAAAAAAAAAAGAAATTAATATATAAGGAATCAGTAAACAATATAGTAACATATAATAAAGTGATATCTAATGGAATCTGTTTCTAGTAGGGTCTTTGTTTTTAAACGTCACTACAACCATTATTTATGAATAGTACTATAATTTAATCTGTAAATTAATTACTTAAATATTACTAGTAAGAAATATTGGTTGATATCTGAATATGAAAACGCTATCAACACAGTAGATAGAGAGATTTTCGTGTTAAAATGCCTTCAAGGGCATTTAAAGATGAGCTTTTAAAGAAGACATTTAAAAATCTCTTGTATTTCTATAAATATGGTGTGTAAAAACAAAAATAAAGGAAAACAAAAAGCAAAGCATTAAATTTGTTCTATTAAAAAATAAATTGTTTCAAGTCTTCATAATAACAGCCCCGATTTCGATGCAAAATTTATCAAGGAACAAGTTAGGTGGAATTAGATGTCTGCAATGGCCGGAATTTCCCAGTCGGGCCTGGCCTGGCCCAAGGAAAGCTATCTTAGTCCGGCCCAACATTTTCGCGGTTTACAGTCCGGCCCGTGCTATAAACAGTGGAAACAGGCCGGCCCTCGCAAAAACCAATGAGATCAAACCCGATTCAATTTCCACAGAAAATACCTATTTTTCTAAACATACAATAAATATTTTTCTCTAGAATATTGCATAAATATTTATAGGATAATTTAGCATTATAAATTATATTTTTTCGATTACTGTATGTTCGCAAGCCATAGAACACAGTATAGCATCATATGCTGCCATATAGGTCTAATATGCAGAAAGAAAATGTAAGCCTGGCTTTGACCTGGCCTGAGTCTAATAAAATAATAAAGACCTGGTTCAGACATGATGCAATTGCCAGTGCCTATGCAGACATGTTGTATTTCTAAACTCATGTTGTCATCTGGAATCAGTTCATATTTTATTGCCTTAGTTTGATCCTTTTAAATTTTTACATCAGGCTGATTTTTTATCAGTTCGAACCACCATAGCCCAAGTTTTTTTTTTTTTAAAATAATCGGTTTTGCCCGTTAAACAATTGCATTTGAGTCTTTGAAATTCTCTTTGAAAATTGTCTTCATTTAGCCGAGCCGGGTACAGACCCTTCCAGACCTCTGGACGTAGTACACATGTTAAAGCTCTTTGTTCCTCTCTTATTTTTGCTCTCTCATGACTGAAAAGGATGTTCTTTTATGAAACCTTCAGATACATAAATGCTAAATTTACTGTGGTAGTTCGGTCTTTTTATTACGTCAGTCTTTATGCATCACATATTTACAAAACACTAGCTTATGGACATGTATTACAATGAAATTGTAAATTTTGTGAGTAATTGTGGTTGAAAATACTTCCAAGCTGAGGATCCTGATTAACTTTTACCAGAAAATAAAAGTTTTTAATTGTTATCTTGTAATCATATGCTTATGCTTTCTTCTAATTAAATTAACCTTTTTTTCCAGAATAGACAGCATACAATAAATTTGTGCACGATAATAATTTTAGTATAAATATATTCGTTCTAAGTAAAATTATATTATTAAGAACAAAACTCTATTTTGTAACTTCTAAGGAACAAAAAATGAGAGCAGAAAATAAAAATATCACTAGATTTGGTAAATGGTATTAAGACAATAAAAAAGATCCGACTTTTCACAAAAAGTAAAATAATAATAATAATAATAATAAAAGGTTATTCACGTAAATTTTTACAGGTGCACTGTTCTAATTTTAAGTAACCCTGTGAAATTATTCCCACACGACCATCGATGCCAATTTATATTGACAGCTCACCGATAATTTACTCTCCCAGATCACTTAAGCCCCACCAGTGCCAGAGAGGTTCTGCTCTCGAAGCTGGTACATGGGAGGTGCTGGGTTCGAACCCAATCGTGCCCGTCTGCCTAATCGTTCAGAGTTTTTGTGGTTTTCTTCGAACCGTGGATTTCCATGCATAAATACGGCTTAGGTTCCCTTATAAAGACCCCCACGGAAGGCACCCCCCCCCTCCCCTTAGGACTTATATCCCTCGTGTTGATAATTGGTCATCATAAACACAACCAACCAACCCAGATCACTTAACTATTCCCTTATTCTGTGGCATTTCCCTTTTTTTAGTACCGTATTTTATGGAAGAAATGCCGCAGCGTTTACGAGTTTAAAAGTTAATTTTTTTCCAAGTGTGGCGTTCACAATTTTTTTTAAATAGCAAATGAGTTTCCTTAATTTAAAAATTCATAAAAATATTTAAAATCGGATTTGAATATTTTAAATAAAACTTCAGACATCTTAAGATATTAAAAACGAGGCATCCTACACTGCTCAGAAAACTTTGATTAAAGTTAGGTCAATGTGACGCTGTCGACAAAATTAGCGTTCGAATGGATGCAGCGTCTACAACAGGTGCGGTGTTTCTTCCATAAAATACGGTAACTGGAACAACATTTTGTTCCTAAAATCATTCTGTCTTTAAAATAGTAAAGATAATGTTTCGCAGAGAGGACAGGGGGGGGGGGGGGTGATCCTTTCTTAAGTCTTTAAATATTAATAATTCTGTACACTTTTCACCAATTTTTGATCAATTTTCACTATTTAGCCAATCTCTACTGAAAATTCCTCATGCACCAATTTCAGACAAATATAAGCATAAAAGTATCTTCGGCAGACAATTTTACTTTTACCAATGAATATAATTCAGTAACCTTCTATTTTAATCGCTTGACACTTACAAAACCTCCATAAGAATTCCTTTTTTCTGCGAGTGGGGAATGGGGGTAGGGATGAGGGAGCTCACAAATATTCCATTATTATCATAACTCTCATACACCCTTTTTTCTGTTAGAAGTCATATACATACATATGTTAAAATCTAACTTTGTGTATAGTGGTCTTACTTATCTGTTTACAAAAGAATCGGCTACGCCTTTTCCTATCTTTACACAATGAAAATAACACAAAAAGTGAAAGGAGAGGACTGTCTTCAGAAAGCCTGTTAAAGGGGAGGGGTGTCGGTGGGTCAATTTATCTCATCAGACATGTCCAGTTTAAACACCCCTATAGGATTACATACAATTACCATTTCTATATAATTATGTACGGTAATGATTTAAATATGTGTATGTTCTCTGTGAGAAATTATCAGTGGATATACTGAAATTGAAAGACTCGCCATTTTTATCTCAGAACTTTCTAATCTGAATCAGTTGCAAAAGATCAAGGCATGCAGAAAAAAAAAAAAAAAAAGAGTCAAGCTGTTCTGAAATTCAAACTGGTTACTGTTTTGAAGCATTTACGATTTCACTTTTAAGCTTATATTTATGAAATTTCAAGCTATATTTATTTAGAAACAAGGAAATCGAATAGTATTTTCCATTTTTCCGTAAAGGCAAAACACTTTGAGAAGATGCTGTAAAAGTTAGCATTTTAAGCTGATTTTTTTTTTTTTTTTAGAGAGAGAAATTAATTACTTCAATTTATATTAAATTCAGACTTTTGAACCATATTAGCGTACAAATATCAACACTGTAAAAATATAGTTGTTCAAATTAAGCGAGTGTACCACCGAAATTTTGAGTAAATTTAAACCCTTCACAATTTTATTATTATTATATTTTTTAATGATTGTTTGTGTCATAAAAGTTTTTAATGATTAAAACATCGCTTTTTTGTTTTCCCTTGAGGAATTTGAGAATCATAACTGTATAAAGGGTGTAGAAAAACTCTGGGTAACAACATTCTAGCAAACAGATAGTGTCACTTGATAAAAATCGACACTATGTCACTTGATAAAAATCGTTAAAAATGAAATATTTTAAAGGTGTTTATTTTATTTTATTTTTGTGCAATTTCTAAAAAAGCACTGCACCAATTTTTATGAAATTTAAATGCAACCAATTTGAATGTATCCTCATTCAACATAGCTGCCAACTTTTATGCTTTTTTGTTACCACTAAAATTTAATAGAAGTTTTTACCTTATTTAAATTATACATTTGTACGATTAAATGAAACAAAATTTTCTATACTATTTTAGTGTTAGGAAAAAAAGCATAAAAGTTGGCAGTCAATGATTGTCTTTCAATGAACAGAAAGTCACATGAATCGGTCACATAGTTTCGAAGTAATCGTTTAACATAAAAAAATACATACGTGCCAAATTGAGAACCTCCTCCTTTTTTTTTTTGTGTCAGTTAAAAAATAACTAAGGAATTATTAATGCAATCTTTATTATAGTTTGCATAAATAAATATTATTTCATTTGAATTAGACAATGAATAAATTATTTGCAAATAATGCTACAATTTGATTAATTGTTAATTTTCTGAAAAAGGCAATATACAATTGCATACGCAGGGGATAAAATGGTGGCATAAAATTAAACTGTTTTGCAATGTAAAACTTTCTGATAAATTTTCTGAATATTTTTTAATTGGCGTCATAAAATTGGCAGGCCTGACTTTTGAAGGGATTAGGAATCGAATGCGGTTTTCCATTTTTTGATAAATACATTACTTATCGATTTATTATTTTTGTCACACGACAATAGATTTCTACCTTTCCCACGCTGTCGTGTCTGGAAATTTAGTTCAAAATTCGAGTATTTTCTGAAATGCTTTTTCCTTTACTAAAAAACTGAAAGCACCATTCTATTACATACTTTCTGAATAAGAACATCTGCCAATTTCATACATTTTCGAACAAAAATGAATTGAGAAATGCCTCAGAAACTAGCTCCTTTGAGTTTGAGAACAATCTTAAGTTTCGTAACCCCCTTTTTTCAACTGTACAAATAAAAAGCTAATTTTTATTTGATTAATTATGCTGTTACAAAATGCTATGAAATGCATTGCTTTTTTATTAAAATAGTAATAAAAATAAACATTTGAACTTTCCAGTTCTGTATATAAAATTACGCAAATAATTTAAGATATCTAGTGTGTTAGAAAGAAAGAAAAAAATAATAATGCTACATTTATCATCCTAAGGACAAAAGTCTAATCAAAATTAGCAATACTAAGCTACTAAAACTATTTGCCGAAAATAATCTATTCATTATCATTTCAAAAACGTCACTATCATGTCTTGCAAACTAGAATTATCTTCAACTAATTTGCAGCAACCGGTGTAGAAACAGCTTTACGTCGTCTGCATAAACAATGTTTACTTTTTTACTAAGTAATCTTCCATGTAATTCCCTAGAATAATTAATATCTTCCCTATAGAATTTCCCTCTTTCGAGACGCAGTCGGACCCCTAATGAGTAAAACGGTCTTAACGATTTCCTGCACAGTATCTTTGAGGGGTAGAATTGTTCAGGATGACGGTAATCCCAACCCCGTATTTTTTAACACTCTTTTTCTTGGGATTATGGTAATCCTCCCGTAAGCAAAAGGTTAATATAAATTGAAACTGCAGTAAAGTTTATTTATCAACATTTCAAAAATATAATTTATTTATTTGATATTAAAAATGTCGATATAAGAAACTCTTATTGATATAAAAAAATATTGATATTAAGTATAATTACAGAAATATAATTTTAAACAAATTTATAAAAATTTGTATAATAAACTATTTTATTTTGTGAATGAAAAAGTTTTTTTTTTCAAGTTTGAGCCAATTAAGATTCTCATTTTGTTTTTATACTTTATAAGTCATTATATGCTTAATATAAACGTGCTGTTTTTACTCATTTATTTTGCACCCTTTTTGTACTTTTTGTCTGTGCTGAAAGTAGCAGGTGCATAAAATATGTGAATAGTATTATTATTATTATTTTTAGATTATTCATTTATCACAAAAGGAAACTTTGAGTAAAAAGAGAAATGACTATCTATTCTGTAATATGGATATAACTATAATCTTTTAATAAATTATTAATTAAGATTAAAAAGATGTATAAAAAAATTTCAATATTTTGTATAGATAATTTTTGAATAGGTAGAAAACAATCCTAAGTGCATTCTAGAATAAGAAAAAAGGTCCAAGTTAGCAAACAAATACATGAAAAATTTTAATGGGTTCAGAAAAAAAATTTAGTGTAAATAAATCTTGCTTTTTAAGAATGAAAATATTTTATCACATCTTATTGAGATGTATTTCTTAGATTTAAGACCAAAATAAATTTTCACTCACTTTTAATTGTTTTATTTAACACGTTATTTCTTTTTGAGCTAAAATGCTTAACTGACCTGAATTTTTTTCCAGCTGTCTTGTTACTGTTTATGTTAACAGAGCAGAATATTATATAAAATATTCTATATAATTTTTATTTTTATAAACATTGTGAGTATAACTAACTCAGCATAAATATATCACAAGACTGGTGAAACCACATTAGTTATACCTACAAATGCACACAATGCAGCTGAAAAGAAAAAGTTGCAGGAAAATAGAGGATTTGTTTCTCAGATCATAATTGCAATATTGTAAAATGAAAGTTGTTAGGCCATGTGCAGTGAGATTTAAAATTTCATTAATTTAAATTATTTCATGTTATACATGCAAAAATTACATAAATATTTATTTTGTAGTGAAGTTTTCTTTTAAAAGTTGGTGCAAAAAATATGCAAAGGAGTAAATTATGTAAGTAAATACGGTATAGTAAGATCAAAATGATACCTTTGTTTGCTCTGTATGGGCAAAATAGATAAAAAATTATATATTAAAAAGTTATACGTAATTGCCAAGTTTGGCTGTCAAAAAGATCTGTCTAACAATTACAATGAACCTAAATGTTATTTAATATTGAATGTGCAATATAATTAAAAAATATAAAAAGTTTTTAGAAGAAACTTTTATGTTAATTGGAATGGTACCACTTTCATAGACTTATCTATCATAGTCCTTAAAAATGTCAATCTAAATCATGTTACTTTGAGTTGTTTTTAAAATCAATTTATTTTCAGGGACTACATGACAGTAGCAGGTCCAGATTCAGGGAACTGTCATAATGGTATGTACCATGTTGAACAGCTTGTTCAATTTTCTGTTCAATTGTTGAAGCACTACATTTAAAAAATAATAATTGTTTGAATTTTTAGGAACTTCAAGTCCAGATAAGCTTTCATCTTCTGACTCTACTGACAGTGATTCACTTCCGTCTGGTTGGGAAAAACATGAAGGTTGGCTTACATAATTGCTATAATAGAACCAGCTACTTTTGTTTCTGAAAATTCTATCATAGTTTCTTAAGCAAAATTAAATTTATATTCAGAAAATAAAATAAAATTAAAAATTTTAAGATATCTATTTACTTTATTATTTAAGAAACTAGCAGCATTTGGGAATAAATATATTATGTATACATGTATTGAATTAAGGAATGCATTTAATTAACAACTATGATTTTTTTTTTTCCTTTTTTCAATTCAGTAAATAGTTTATTTCTGAGCTGAAGTTTTAAAAAACTTCTCAAAAATATATTAACCCTTAATTGCATAGTGATGTAAATTTCCATCACCTTTTTATTTAATTTTTAATACATAAATTAAGTTCTTACAACCACTATATTTATATAGAAATATTAATCCTCTAAAAATTACAAAAATATGCTACTAAATAAAGTTAAAAATCTATCTTAAGATTTCTGGTGTCTAATCCTTAATATAAAAATAAAAAACACAATTCTAAAAGAATAATTCATGCAATTAAGGGTTAAAGGCTTTACTGTCTTTTGAAGATCTATAGCATTAAGATAAACTGCATTTAAAAATTATTCAAACAATAATATAATATGATTTTATGTAAAAATTAAGATCCGTTAAAGCCATATGGAAGTCATTTATTTTGAGTATAATATATAGTTCCACCAGTAGCTGAGAGATTGCTCTCAAAGCTGATAGACAGGAGTTGCTGGGTTCAAACCTATGTTGTGCGCATTAGCCTAGCCGTGCAAAGTTTTCTTCATGTGGGGTTCTTAAATACTGG
Organism: Maratus speciosus; assembly: GCA_963932465.1. NCBI lineage: Eukaryota > Metazoa > Arthropoda > Arachnida > Araneae > Salticidae > Maratus > Maratus speciosus. The sequence continues at coordinate 525,381,516 of OZ010787.1, read as the reverse complement.
TCAGGTCCTCTTAGAAAGACCTTCATTGAAGCAGTGCCTCCCTTTGCATAGGCCTATATGTCTCATGCAGATAATCAGCCTTAACAAACCCCACCGGTATAAAAAAAACCCCAAAAAAACCTGATATACTTTACACTTGACACCCTTGCTGCTGAAAACAGTTTTTCCCCACTCATTAAATATAATTACACTCACAAAAGTTCTGCTTGTAAGTGCTTTCTATTCAAATTCACATTATAATTTACGTCATGAGGTGATTAGGGATAAACATAACCTATTTTCATGATCCAGTTGTTGGATCATATCTTTTTCTAGTTTTGATAATCATTCTGATAAAGTTACAGACAACAAGGATAAAAATTAAATAAAGTCCACTGGTATCCAAAGTTAAGCAACAAACACAAAATGCTAATTTTCTAACACAAAAGTTAATTCTGAATACCCAAAAGAAAAGATATAAATAGTAAGTGTACCAAATGTGTACTATCCTAACAGCACAGCCAGTTGATGTGATGTCTCCTTGATGTCAAAATGGTAATAGAGTGATTTAAAATATGAAATCTTTGATTTGTCTCATTACGAGGTCAGTTTGATAAGTCTGTGACTTTGAAATGAAAAAACTAATATACATACCAAAATGCATTTTATTTTTTGACATAATTTCTTTTCATAATGATACATTTTTTCCAATGATGTTCTAACTTTTTTTAATACTTCCAAAAAATAATATTTCTCAAACTCCTCAAAATAGGCATTTGTGGCATTAATGATCTGAGAATTTGAAGAAAATCTCCTTCCACCAAGACATTTTTTTAAATTTGGAAAAAGAAAAAGTCATTGGGGGTCAAGTCAGGAGAGTAGGGTGGATGAGGGAACAATTCGTATCATAATTCAACCAATTTAGTGTCTGTGATTGCAAACGAGTGTGCTGGTGCATTGTCGTGATGAAAAGCACTTTTTTCTTGGACAAATGGGGGCCACTTTTCTTTCAATTTTGCATTAAAACGGTCTAATAAATCAGCATAGTACTTTCTGGTGATCCTTTTTCCAGATTGTTAATGAGGATTTCACCCTTTGAGTCCCAGAAAACTGTGGCCATAATCTTTTTGGCCGATGTAACTGTTTTTGCCTTTTTTGGAGCATGTTCATTTGTCAAATCATTTGTCCAATTTGTTTATTTGTCCATCAGATTCATTGTTTAGACTGTCCTTTCATTTCTGGTGTGTAGTAATGTATCCATGTTTCATCAACTGTAACATAATGCTACAAAAATTCATTTGAATTGCACTCGAACTTGTCCAAACATTGTTTTGAAATGGTTGCACGAGTCCGCTTTTGATCCACTGTCAGCAATCGTGGCACACATCTTGCTGATAACTTTTTCATGCCCAAATGTTCATGCAAGATATTAAAAACACATTCATTTGAAATGTTTACCTTCTTAACTATCTCATGCACTTTCACACGGCCGTCTTTTAACACGATATCATTGATTTTGTTGACCATTTCTTCAGCTGTGATCTTAATTGGACGTCCAGAACATTCTGCATCTGTTGTGCTCATACAGCCACAACGAAATTCCGTAAACCACTTGTGAACCATACCATGTGATGGAGCAGAGTCCCCATAATATTTTTTCAACTTTTCTTCAGTTTCGGTAATTGTTTTTCCATGCAAAAAATAGTGTTTTATCAAAACATGAAATTCTTTTTTCTCCATAATCAAAACAAACACACCAATCATTTGCTTTTGAATCCAATAGAACACAATGCATTTAAAATATCATCTGCAAATTGCACTAATGTTGTCACAGATATTAATAAATTGAAAACATAATAATAAGAGTGCGATCAGATCGCCACCTTTTTTAAAGTCACGGAGATATCAAACTGCCCTCGTATTACTCTCAAGTGACCATCATTTGGTCACTCCACTGCTACTTTGTGATGACTCACCAGCTGGCTTTACAATGAAGTCATCTTGTGACTCTTACACAACTGTCATTTGGAGAGACTATTGTAAATTCACCATGCTAGTTGTTTTGTGATGAGTTCCTAAATTGCAGCAAAATGTAGTCATCTGGTTATTTCTCACAAAGAGGCACTTTTGATGACTTCACAGCAGAGTTCCCAAATGTTGATCACCTGAAATCACAATGTAACTGCATTGTGACACTTGATGACTCATCAGACTGCACACTTGTGACCATTTATTACATTAAAGTGATATCACTTAGACTGGCTATATTAGACTGGATAGTACTTATTTGTTACACCTTATGTTTATATCACTTTATTTTGAGTTCTCACCATTAACTTTATTGTTAAGAAATTTGTATTTGTGTTTATTGCTTAACTTTTAGATGTGAGTTTACATAGTTATGCAACTGAAAAGGTCACAACAATCACAAAACATGTATAGCATAACAGATTTAGAAACTTCATACATATGTATTTTGAATTTGCTTTAAGCAGATTAACATTTTCTTCCTTGAATTCATTTATTTATATTGTATAAGGTAAACATTTCTTTCTATGCTTGATACTAAGGGCAAAACTTATCAACACTTATAATATTACTATCTGTGCATTAGTTTTTTATATTAATATTTTTCTCCTTTAGATGATAGCGGACCTTATTATTGGCATATCAGTAGTGGGACAATACAAAGAGAGCCACCTGTTTTACATCCTAGCTGCAACAAAACACCTACAAGGTTGTCAAGAGACTTAGACTTAGTAAGTTTTTATAGTTGTTTCTTAATTTTATACTGTACGATCAATGAGATAGAAACATTTTCTATGTAAAACAAAAGTCCATAACTAATTAAAAAACCCTGTTTTTATTAGTTTTAAAGCAAGTAAAAGCAGTGCATCTGTTTATAAATCTTATTAAAATGTCTAGAGCAATTGGGAGAAAAAATGCTATATGGCTTAATTGTTATTGTTAAAGGAAAACTTGACTGATATTTTTTCCTATTTCATTTATCATCATCATCATCCGTTTTCAATCCACTGCTGGATGTAGGTCTCCCCCAGATTTTTCCAATGTTTCCTGTCTAGTGCTTTAGTCATCCAATTTACACCAGCTACTTTTCTGATTTCATCACTCCATCTTATTTGAGGTCGTCTTCTTGGCCGTTTTACATCTCTGGGATACCACTGTAAGGTGTTTGTGCTCCTTCTAGTGTCTTGTCTTCTTGCAATGTGCCCAGCCCATTTCCATTTTAGCCATTTAATTCTTTCAATGATGTCAAAAACTTTCGTCTGACTTCTTATCCAGGTTATTCTTTTTCTGTCTCTAGCATACATCTAGATTCCTAGCATACATCTTTCCATACTTCTCTGTGTTGTTTGTAATCTTTGTACCATCCGTTTTGTTAGTGTCCATGTTTCTGTTCCATAAGTTAGCACAGGCAAAACACATTGGTTAAATACCTTACTTTTCAAACAAACAGGCATGTTATAATATTGTTCTTCCCAAAGGCACTCCATTTCTTATTCTTCTATTGATTTTATGCATGATACTATTATTCGATGATATTTCCTGCCCAACGTACACATAACTTTGCACTCTTTTCATTTCAGTGTTGTTCTAGACTATTTTCTTCTATGATGCAAATGAATTGAACATCACCTTGGTCTTTTCCAAGTTTAATTTTAATCCCACATTAATGCTAGCTTCTGTCAAATCTTTTAGCATATTTTCCAATTCTTCATTACTGTTACTGAAAATCAAAATGTCATCAGCGAATCGGAGATGACTTAAATATTCCCCATTTATTCTAATCCCTTTGTTTTCCCAATCCAGCTTCTTGAAAATACTTTCTAAGACAGCTTTTCTTTTTTTTTCTATCCTACTTCATAGTCAACAGTATAGGGAAATATTCATAAGAAAATGCTGAAAGATATCAGTGATACAGTGAACTGAATTTCAGTTACTTGTTACTTTATAAAATACTTAGTTATTAAATTTCTGCTGGCTGTCTAAATCCACTTGAGATTGAAATTTCACTTGAAAGTGTGAGTTTAAGTTCTTTTGTCCCTATTTGCACACTACTATATATACACGGTATCTCAAAAATATAGCAACAAACTTTTAGGAGAGCTATGGCACATCATAAGGATTGAGAATTACATAGCAACCCATGACCCATCATAACACCAGAGGGTATATGCTAAAGGCAGAGGAGATACACTAGGAGAGTATATGCTATAGCTATGGAGGGTATACAGAGTTTCTTTATTGAATCCTGAAGGTATATCACTGTATATCTTCCATTTCATCCCTGACTATAGCTGTGTTAAAAAGCTTTAAAATTAGAAACCAGGTGGTTAACACATAAGATATGTGTCAGATATTTAACACATTTGAAAAATGTAACTCAGCAACATTGTATTAGAGCCATGTGAATATTTTTGTAATGTTCAAAACATGATGAGATCATTAGCAGTGATAAAAAAAAAAGAAGCAATATTGTATTAAAGCCATGTGAATATTTTCGTAATGTTGAAAACATGATGAGATCATTAGTAGTGGAAAAAAAAATCCTCGTTTCTAAGCATTTTTGAAATTTAAAATTGTTATTTTCAGTTATTTATGCAACTTCCATAAAGCTCATATCTAAAAAAAAAAATTTATCTTGTATTTGCATGACCTTGATAAGATTTAAAATAAAACATAGACTGAGGGTGTTACACATTATTGTAATGATTTTAGAAAAAGAAATACATAAACAAAAAAATAATTGTATTTTCTAATTTGTTCAGCCTGATAGCCCTTTTGTTGAAATATTATATTACATCTTGATTTCCAAGATAAAAGCACTTTTTTTAAAGTATCAAGGTTGATTTTGATCCACTCCTTGACCATTATCTTCCAGAGTCCATCCAATGTTTTGGGATGCCGCTTATAAAGGGCTTGTTTTAAAAGTCCAAATGCACAGTAATCCACAGGAGATACATCGAGAAACTTGAATAGAATGCATTTAAATGAAATAGCCTCAATTCCAGTTTATTTCACATTTTTTCTAAAAATATAGCAATGCATTTAGAGGTATTGCCGGTAGCTGTATCCTGATGTAGCTTAGTACAAAGATATAATGAAGATTGTTTGGGTAAAGTGATGGAATGTCTTCATTAAAAGCAGGCATTAAAACATATTTCTGACAGTAATCAGAGTTCATTTTGATATTCTTTTCTACTTTCCTTATTTTAAGTTTTCTGTTATAAGAGAATCCAGCAATAACTATATTAAACAAAAATCACTTTCCTTGTTTTCTATGAACCAATGTTTTAGGTCTTTTTTCTTTTTTTTCGGAAGTAAATCTATTTCTTTCTGTTGCAATCAGATAAATATATCCAAACCTCATCAATTGCAACTATATATTAAAATTCTTCACCTGCAAAATAGTTTTCATACAACAATCTGCACATAGCCTTACACTAAGAAAAGCGTTTTTGCATTAGGTGGTAAACATCGTGTTTTTTTGTTTTCATTAGATTTAAATCAGATTTTATAATTTTGTTTACAGTTCCTATAGAGATACTTAAAGGTTTTACACTAGTTCTTTGGAGGATTGGATTTTCTTTTAAAGCATGAAATGCTTGCTACTTTAGATATAATTAGCAGTGAATGTACCTTCGTTAAGTATGCATATTTTATATTTTCACTGGTCAAATGTAAACCTTGATGTTTCTTTTCTTTTTTTTATTAATTATGTCACTTATTTTATGTTTAGAAATACCATGCTTTTTCACACCTTTTTTAAAGGATAGAATGAGAGTATTTTTCTTTGTAAAGAGCAAATACATAACCTTCGAGCCATTGTTCATTTTCTAGTGACATTTTAAAGCAAAGAATATTTTTAAGATGCAGATGATAATTAAACCCTATTTCAAATTGAGCTAAATAGATTTTTTTCATTTAAATTTAAATCACAGAGAAAATCAAAATTGTTACAAAAATGTATGAACACATTCTGTATCTATCTAAATATGTATTTATGTATTCTAAGGCTCAGATAATGTTTAATTTTTTGTGACAGTACAGCAAAGATGGCCCCTGAATGAATACAAGACCCTGGGCTTTTCTTTGGCTTGATTGGACACTGAATGCCTGTACATTTTATGGTTTTCTGTATATAGACATACACACAATTTTCTCTCATGGTATTTAAAGTGTGTACCCTCATCCATGAAAAAGTTAATTCTTGAACAGTTTTTTTTTTTTTAAGTATTACCTAATTTTATCAAGTTCATAGGCATAATGAGAGAGAAGTAGGGAGGGTCAAGCTCTCACCCATCTGTAATAAATAGGGAAGAATAATCTATTAATATAATTTTATTTAAAAGTAAAACATTGTAGCTGAAAACCTAAAACTTCTCCTTCCCATCCTTAGATGTCAGTTCCTTTAAAAAGTTGTTGAATAATAAAAAGAAATTGTCATATTAATTTTATTCTTCTTTTAACTGTATCATAAGTACTTTTTTATTCTTATATTAGGTCTTAAATGCCTGTTTATGAAATTTTCTTAATATATTTTAATATGATATTAATACATTACTTCCTAATTTTTTGAACACCTTTTAAAATTGGTTTATTATATATTTTGCAGTTATCCTCAAAAATGGAATACTGGAATTCTTGTAAAAGTGGCATCTTTGATGCAACCGATACCACACATGGCAAAGTCCTGGCATTGCATTCTGTTGATAATAAGCTCAAGTAAGTTTTTAATGCAGGTATAGGAAATATTATGTTATGCTTTTATTTTAGTAGCAAATGATACTGACATGGTAAATCTTGCTTATTACATGCTATGTAAAGATGAAATTTTTAAATTAATTTTTACTTACTTCCTGACGTGTTCTAGAAATTATACACAGTTGTGTGTTCCCGATAATAATACAATATTTTCAGAACTTAATTATCAATTAGTAAATTAATAGGAACTAAATTTTGATTATATGTTAGTAAACAATTTCAAAATCCTGAAAGGATAGTTTAAATAATGCTTTTTTGGTTTCTTGTTATCATATCTTAAAAAACCTTAATTTTTTTTTTAATTTAATAATAAATTTACTAGTTTGAACTTCCTACTAAGTGTAAAATAATTAGTGAATTTTCCATAATTGCCAATAATACCAAATTTACATATTGTAATGGAAATGTTTTGCTATAGCAAGAGTTGCATTCATGAAATCAGGCATTATTGTGATTGTATTACCATTTAATGTTTGCTAAAGCATTTTAAAAATTATTTTTACTTTTATAATTAGCTAAAAGCATAAAGAAGTCATGTAAAGGGAAAAACAAAAGAAACAAGCAATCTATATAAATTATGGGATATTTGGTTCTGATAAAGTTATGAGTGACGTAATCTTACTTTAGACATTCAAAATTTACTTTGGATATTTTTTAGTAGTGAATTCAATGTCCCTAATTTAATCACCAGTCTTTCTGTCCAATCTTTTTGCACAGGGTCCTGTTTTTGTAAAACTGTGACCAGATTTCTATATTTGTTAAAAATTTAATCATAATTTTGGAAATTTGAAATAAGTATTATATCCAGATTCCTGTTTATCTATTTTTAACAAGATCTTTTATATGAAAAAAGCTGTATTATAGATTCTTTAGCAACTCCATTTGTTTTGTGGCAGGTCGGATTTTATTTTAAAATGATTAAATTTGTGAAAGGTTAAGTTTGGAATTGTAAAACTTTTGTGAAAGGTCTATTTTTAAAACAAGTTTTGTGAAGATTCCTGTTTTAGTGTGAAAATTTTTGTAAAAGGTCCTTGTTTTGAGATGAAAATAATTGTGAAGAGTCCTTTAAAGGATCCACAATTTTTCTAAACAGATCTCTGTTGAGGTGTATTGTTTTTGATTAGTGTTGCTTTTATTTTCTACAAGTTCGATATGTGATTAAAAGAATAAACTTTTTATTTAAAAAAATATGTAATTTTGATTTGCAGGAGACGCAGTTGTCCTGATGGTTCTTGTAGTCTCACATCTGATAAGGTAAGATTTTAAGTATAAGTTTTTTTAAAACACATTTAAAACATGCATTCATAGGTACATAAATATCTGATTGATCTAACTTATATATATAATAAAAAATGATCAATCAAGAATTTCTCTGTTATTTGTGCTTTTTTTTTTCCTTCTAAAAAATATTTTTATTTCATGCATACTTTTACAAATAAAATAATTTTGTTTTCTTGTAGCTTTGAAACGCAAAATATACTAGCCTTATTTATTTTTGCTTATTTTAGAGACCCATACGTTTTGCAGTCAGATCTTTAGGCTGGGTAGAAATAGCAGAAGCTGATCTAACTCCTGAAAGAAGTAGCAAAGCAGTTAATAAATGCATTGTAGATTTGTCAATGGGAAGAAATGATATCCTAGATGTAGTTGGAAGATGGGGAGATGTAAGTTATTTAAAAATAAATTTTAATTACTGATTGATACCTTCTGATGTTGAAAAAACATATGTATATAATATATTTTTTTGTGTTAAATATGTAAAAGTATGATAATATTAAATTTTAATGTTTGTATGATTGTACTTTTACCTATTATTTTTTTTTATTAGAAATGTTACTGTAGCATTAATAAAGTATTTTTTAGAATTTTGAAAAATTCCTGAACTTTTCCTACCAAACATTTGTATGTAATTTTAACAATTTGATATCTTAGTAATTTTTTTCTTTTTCTTTTGTTTTGTTGTATTGAAAAGGAATGTCTAAAAATTTTGATCTTAACATTAAAATACATCTTTAAAATTTTCTTCTTAGGGTAAAGATCTATTTATGGATTTAGATGATTACTCTTTACGCTTAATGGATACTCAAGATTTGACCATTCTTAACACACAGCCAATTCATACAATACGTGTCTGGGGTGTAGGACGGGATAATGGAAGGTAAATAAGATTTTTATAAATATGTAGTTGTATTTTAAAATTAATGCTGTAAAATTGTATCATTTAACTTCACTTTTAATACAGTATGCCCACTAAAGTCCCTTGCCACCCTCTTAACTTTGGAGCGGCTGCCATAAAAGTGGTGTCTAGGTATAGTAAAGTAGCCATGCACTACTGAATGAGACCGCCTACGACGCCACCTGGTGCAAAACTGCAGAGTTAGCATTTTATCTCTAAAACGGAGAAAGATAGGGGAAAAAAGTGATTTATACAAAGTTGTGTGGCATCATCAATTTAGTACGAAACGACACCTTGTGGACATTAATGCGAAGAATAGAACAGTTAAAATGTGCATTTGTTTTTTCGTGATTTCCTACTCTGTGACTTGACAATATAATCTTAGAAAGAAAAAACAACTAGTTATATAATACCTTTATTTGAGATGTTCAAACTTCTCACCATCAGCTGCAATGCACATTTGCATCCTTGTTTGAAATTCATGTTACACACGTTAAAGCATAGAGGGTGACACATTGGCACAAGCATCAATAATGCATCTTTAGAGGACCTGCAATGTTGGCATAGGAGTCACATACATTTGCTGTTTCAGGTATCACCACAGAAAAAATCTTTTCTCCTTTCTTTCAATTTTTGTGATGTCGCAGTTTCGGAAATCATGAACAAACAAATGCCAGTTTTAAGCGTTCTGTTTTTAGCATTCATATTCACAAGGCATCTTTTTGTACTAAATTGAGGTTGCTCTAAAACTTTGTAATTCAATTTTTTCCCTTATCTCTTTCCGTTTTCTAGATAGGAATGCTAACTCCACAGTTTTCCACCAGGTAGTGTTGTAGGCAGTTTCATTCAGAAGCACGTGGCTACTTTACTATACCTAGACACCACTTTTATGATATAGAAGCAGCCGTTCCGAAGTTAAAAGGGTGATAAGGGACTTTAGTGGGCATACTGTATAATGGTTATTTTCCGTGTTAAAATTTTGGATGATGTTCCTTGAGGTTCTTGGGAATCATATGGTTCTGACAAATATTAGTAGGTGTTCTTGAGTAGCTTGCTTTTTTTTTTGTTATATAATTTTTAAATATATGTATTTTTCTAATACTGTATGATTCAGATTCCCTAGGACAGCAGCTTGTTAGCTTTTATGATTGCAAAACTTAAGAAGTAGACATATTGCCACAGAATGTCAACTTACATTATTAAATCATTTTCACTTATGTAATGATTAAAAATCATTAACTAAAAAAAGAAAATTAGTGGATTAAAAAATATCATAGTTACTTGAAAATTATTTATTAATTTTAAAAATATGGGTAACATACATGCAGGTACTACACTGTAATAATTATCGAAACAAATATATTTTAAAAAGTAATAAAAATTAATTCGATTAAAATTAATTGTAATTTCTGTTGTTGCATCTTAAATGTTAAATAATGTTACATTCACACTCAGTTACTTTTGACAGAATGCAAGCTGAACTGGAGTTATCTAACAAGTGGTTTCTATTTGGGTTTTTATAATATTCACTTGTGAAAATCATGAATCACAGGCATAGAAAGCTTGAAAAATTGTTAAAATGGTAAATGCCACTTTCTTTAAATAGCTCTGGAATTAAATTCAAAGTTGTTATAATTTTATCATCTGCATTTTCCCTTATTATCCTTAATATTTTTTCTTTTTGATACTTTCCATAGCTTGTCTTTGTTTGATAAATTTTTGAGCCCATATTGAATTAGATTGGAATTTAAAAGCTGCAATTTAAGATTTTCGATTTCCAGTCTATAGAATTCAAGCATTGGTAAATCTAAATCATTATGTTTTGCTTTTGATTTAGAACCTTTAATTAACTATACCAAAAATATTCTTTTGCATGCCAATTCTGGCATGCATGTTGTAGGTTTACCAGCCTTGAACTAGGCTGAAAGCACCAGTAGATGGCCACTTACACTAGAAAGAAATTTGCTGATTACTAATGCCAAAACAAAACAAAAAAAAAAAAACACAATTCTTTGCTGATGGCCGATGATTTATGATGATGGCAGCACATAGGGAAATTCTGATATTTCATAAAGAACCAAAAATAATGCATTTTATCCGATTGTGACTGACAACTGAGGGGGGGGGGGGATACTGTGGACGACTATTGGACTACTTACCCAATATCTTTTAACTATCATTTCTTCTGATATTAGAAATGTAATTTTCAATTAAATGTATTTAAGAATTCGCAAATTTGAAAGTGAAGTACCCATATTAATTTTTAAACAATCATCTTGCTATTCTGAATATTTAATGCATCTGCAGTGTAAAACAGACATACTATGGAGAAAATATAAATTACTGTTAATCTTTATGTGCAAAGTCCTTATAATTGAAATATCAGCTTTCTATTAATGATGTACTTATTTAAAGATAATATTTTACTATCTTATACTGAGTTCATGAAAACTGGGTTAGATTTTTATGGATGACAGTGTTTAATTTTCTGTGCTTAAGTTTTATTTTCATAATTTTTTAGCTATTTCAAAATTTATCATTATTCAAAATAGAAAAAGTATTTAAGGTTTGCATTTATTCCCCATTGTACAATATTAAACACAACACGTTATTTAAAAAATATATATTCAACTTCTAGTGCATAAATCAGTTTCTAAATCTAATGCTGTTTTTATGTCGTTTGTATAAAAGTAAACATATAAAAGTGATTATAAAGATCACAAAATATTGCTTTCATCTCTCTTTTTTTTTACATTTTGCATGAAAAATAGATAAATCTTTCAGTGTGTAGCAATTCTGTGTAAAAGTTTTTTGTATGACTGCAGGAAATATGTTTACACATTATATATTTATCTTTCAGCTTAATTATATTTATAAAAATATACTCACCTACCTACAAGTAAAAAGTTTTTTTTTATGTGTGTGTACAACTATTAATACTTTACAGAATAAATAATTTTCTATAATTTTTTAATCTTTTATGTCCCAAATTATGAATCAAGAAATTGCTCAACCTCAATAATTATCTTCCTTAATGTCTGAAGATATATTAGAAAATTTATATAATAATAATAATAGTAATAATAATATGAGATTTTGATAAGTTTTTCTTGTTAAAACTGATTTAATAACTCTGTAGTTCTAGCTCTTTTTGTACAATATTTACAAGAATAATTAGATTTATTAACAAAAAATACTGTTGTGGAAATCTCGTACATAAATGTAATTCTATCTTTAAATGGATTTGTAGTTGCAAATTAATAGAAATAAGCAATTGGTTGAGAAAATAACCACTTAAAAAACTATTTAGTTTTGACTGTTTCACAGTGCTTTTTAAATGTGATTGAGCAAAGCATTTTGTATAAAAAGTAAAATATACTTTTATTAATAGAACAGATTAAAAACATTTTATATTTAATGCTTTTTAATTGTACTTAAAAGTACTGTTGGGGCATAAAGGATTAATATGATACAAAATATTTGCATAGATTTTCAGTGTAATTACTAGCTTTGCCTTATTAGAAAACAACTTCATTTCTGTAGTTTGTTTATAATTAATCAGAAAATGACTGTAATATGTTAAATATAAATTTTTTTCTCAGACTGGAGGAGAGGAAATGCATAGCTTTTTTTTTAAATTTTTTTTTATTTACTTTATTCATATAAAAAGAAAAAGATAAGTGACTAAGTATATATGTGTTAGTCAGTATGTATGTGAGTACATATTTGATAATAATAATAATTTAAAAAAAATTAATGTTATATAATGTTTTAATGTAATGATATTTAACTCTTTAGTTGTAAGAATATAGATGTCATTCTGATTTTTTTTTCTTTTTTGCATTTGTTATTAAAGCTATTTAGCTTCTTGAGCACTGAAAACATAATAATGTCATATAATGTTTTTATGTAATATATTTAACTCTTTAGATGTAAGAATATATCTACTAAAAAGCAACTTTTCAAAAGTAAAAAAAGCCAAGCAAAAAAAAAAAAAAAAAAAAGAAAAGAAAAGAAAAAAGGTGAAAGTTGTGGCTAAAAAATAGTGTGATATCAAATTTCCAAGCTTATATTATGGTACTTATTTAACCTTGTTTATTAAAAATTTACCATATGTAATTTGAGTACCTAAGTATGCATTGACAGAAAGCCTTTTCATCTTTAAATGGCAAATTCCTACAAATTTCTAAGCACACAAGTATGTTGTTAAGATCCGAAGTGCGAAATTGTTGCTAAAGCAAACATTTTATGCTTTTAATTTATGGAAATGTGTGCCTAGAAATTTGTGTCTTAAAATAAAGCTGAAAAAACTCCAGGTTTCATCTTATATTTCTTTTTTTTTTGGAGGGGGGTTAATTAGTTGAAGCAGTAAAAATCAATTTGTTTTTTCAAAATAAAAGACTTTCTTAATTTATCTGTCTGTAGCTAAAACTAGAAGTTCGAAATTCTTAATAATGCAAACATATGACGAGCATGTGTGCTTAGAAATTTGTGTAAAATGTGGAAAGATGGCCGCCAAGCCCATCATGCATAATTAAAAAAAAAATTAATTTTCAGAAACACGTTATGATGTATTTAGTAAAGGAGAAAAGGCTTTCCGTCAACGCATACTTAGGTTCTCGAATTACACATGGTAAATTTTTAATAAAAAATGTTAAATAAGTACCATAATATAAGCTTGGAAATTTGATATCACACTATTTTTTAGCCACAACTTTCACCTTTTTTCTTTTCTTTTTTTTTTTTGCTTGGCTTTTTTTACTTTTGAAAAGTTGTTTTTTAGTAGATATCAGTTCTTTTTTAAACAGATTATATATAATTGAAATAATTCTACTCGCTAAAATTAGTCCTTGTATAGCCTTTATAAGCAGGGAACAAACACAATAGTATACATTTTGTTTACCTATCATTCATTTTTTAGAGTAATTAATAATTTAAAAGTAAGGAAAGTCAATTTCTTCTTTCAAAGTATCAGTCTTTTTCAATTTATATCTCCTTAAAATTTTCTAAGAAGGATGAAAATTTAGTAAAAAACAGATAGAGTTGAAATAAAAAATATATTTACTGTTAGTCTGTCAGTTAATTGCTTGTTCTAACTTTTTTTGCTGACGTTTTTGCAAAATAAATTTACCTTTACAAATACCTACGCTTAATCTGAGAATGAAGCCCCACAGGCATCTAAAGAATCGAAGATCTGTTTTAAGATCTGTAAATCTAACAATTCTAGACACAACGAAGAAACATTTTTGATAAAAAAAAATCTAAAAATTTAAAGATATAAACGGTACATATAACTTCATCTTCATTTAGATCATGTTATAGAGAAGAAAGAATAAATAAGTAAATTTACTCAAGTCTGTTTATCCATACCTATTTGCATAAATGTGAGAATATAATTTCATATAAAAATTCCCCTAAATTGTTTATCTTTAATAGTCTATTATTAAAGCTGCATATGCATTAGAATTAATTTTTTTCCGGTTAAAAATTGCCTAAAATCTATAGTCTTTATCGTTCGTCAAATTTGTTTTATGTTTTTTTTTAATACCCAGGCACCTTTTCTAAACTCTGACAAAAGATCACAGACATACTGAAGTTATCCAAATACTTATATCTTTCTATCGTATTTCCTTTTTTAAGGGAGGGGGGAGGGGTGAGGAAGAGCGCTCAAGAACTTCGTTTTGTTCTTAGAATTCTGAATTAATGATTGAAAAGATCTTCCTACTTGTTGCAGAATTTTCATTAGCTAAGAGTTGCATCAACTTATACATCATGTGAATCTATTAAATTACTTTTGTAAAATACTAGATGGGAGCCATTGATATTTCCAGAGCATTTGCTTACATTTTAAACTTGAGTCATTTACAACTATTCATTAATTTACTGTACGAATTAAAGAAGTCATTGTTTCCATGGCAACTGTACCTTTCACTATTGCTTGTTTGTTTGTTTTATTGAACACATACATCAGATCATGTGGGGATCATGGAGGGATTCGAACCCGCCCCCACCTACACTGTCAAGTGTGATGTCTTATCAACTCAGCAACGGTGGGCTACTATTGCTTTCTCTAATACCCAGATACTCAAATTTAAACCAACTGCGCTTAGAATCATGCTCATAATAGAGAACATTTATATGTAAGAGTGGTGGCATACCCAGGCACCTTTTCTAAACTCTGACAAAAGATCACAGACATACTGAAGTTATCCAAATACTTATGCACAAGTCGTGTACTCATATTCAAGTTTTTGTCCAAAGTATGGTAACTCAGTTTTCAGTAATAGACGTCGAAGATTTCGATTAAACTAACCAGAAAAGTTAACAAACATTGGCTTCCTGATTTGATTTTATTCAAAATCGTCTTAACCAACCAAAGTTAATGTCCGGGATCCAGATAAATTTTTTTTCTGTTAGTAAAATTAGATTGACCAATCAGTAGCCTCCATTCTTGCAGGCCTTTCGGTGTTTACTGCAAACATCAAAAAGTTTGCAAAAATGCAGGCTTCTGGTTGAAGCCTTATCTCGCTAATAGCGAAAAATCTATCTTGATCCCGGCCTATTCGACGCCCTGTAAATATTCGAAAAAGCCTCGACACGTGTCAGAAAAACGTCACACAAAGCAGGAAAAACAAAGAAGAAAAATCATTCATTGTCTCGTTCATATCCACGAGCCAATGAAGGATTTTCTTTCTTTGCTTTGCCTGCTTTGTGTGATGTTTTTGTTACGCGTGTCAAAACTTTCTCAAATATCTAGAGAGCGTTGGCTAATTTCACCACCATAAAGCTATGAAGGGAGAGGAGCAGACATGTCAATCTTCCCGTGTGAAAAACTAGATACCAAAAAAACGAGTTCTTTCTCCCTCTTCTGCTCCTTTCTTTCTTGATTTTGACTGATAGCAGCCCATTTAGCAGGTCTCCAGTGCAAGATGCCGCTATATATGGTTGACACAAGAGGGAGGGTGTTAGCACGACCAATGACATAATGGGCCAGTTCATGATGTTTAAAAGTCACACGGAGTTGGTTCATCTTTACACAATGATTAGTACAAAGTGGCACATCAATATTTTTTTTGTGGTTATTGCTGTGTACAGATAATCAACTCCGCATGACGTGATGAGCTCGCCTTGTATGTCGTTGATCACAGTTTAGGAACAGCTTCAAATGACGTCCTATATATCTACTCTGAGGCAAACAAAAATGTCAGACTACTGCTACAACATCTATACTGTTAAAAATATCGTAAAAAATTACCTCTGTTTTTCAAGGCTATCTATTTCCTGACCAATGAGAACACTTCTTAGGTGTTTATGTAGCGTTCTCATTGGTCAGAAAATAGATAGTCTTTAAAAACAGGTAATTTTTCACAATATTTTTAACAGTGTACACTGTTAAAAATATCGTGAAAAATTACCTCTATTTTTAAAGACTATCTATTTTCTGACCAATGAGAACGCTCCATAGGCATTTATGAAGCGTTCTTATTCGTCAGATAATAGATAGCCTTTAAAAACAGAGGTAATTTTTCATGATATTTTTAACAGTGTAGAATACCTAGTGTGGAAATATGCTATCGAAACAGTGCTAAAAATTTGTATCCCTTAAATGTGCGACGATACTGCTAAAAAATCAAGTGTTGATCGCAGCGACATCTGCGGGATTTTCGTATTACTAATATTATATTGTATAGACTAGCAATTTCTTGCAGTTGTAGAAAATATCCTGCAGATGTCGCTGCGATCTGCATATTGCAGCAGCATCATTGCACATTTATGGGATACAATATTTTAGCATTTTTTTAAGTATTACAGGGATAGCCAATTTCCACACTGTGTATTCTAGTCGCTATACTACTGCAGTGCTACAGCGTCTAGAATATATAGTGTGGAAATCGGCTATCCCAGTAATACTTAAAAAAAGTGCTAAAATATTGGATCTCTTAAATTTCAAATGATGCTGAAATCCAATGAATCGATCACCGAGATATCTGCAGGATATTTCCCAAAACTCCAAGACGATTTGGTCTAGACACTGCAACTTTTTTTTTTTTTTTTTTTTATTAACATATATCTGACCTGTGTGCTTGGCATCAAACCCGCTGTAATAATACGATGTTTACTTTGAAATTTGAAAATATATCGCAGATGTCGCTGCGATCAGCTCCCTGGATTTCAGCGTCAGTGCACATTTAAGGAATACAACTTTTTAGCACTTCCTGGATAGCAAATTTCCACATTATTTATTCTAGATGCTGTAGCGGTGCATTCCATGTGTCTCTTGTTTAAAAAATATCCTGCAGATGTCGATGCAAATGTTTGCTTGGAATTCAACATCGTTATACATTTAAGGGATTCAATATTTCCACGCTTTTTTAAGTATTGTTGGGATAGTCGCTTTCTACAACATGTAATCTAGATGCTATAACAGAGGTATAGTTTCTGGAAGATATAGTTTAAAAATCGGTTTATTAAAAAAAAAGCTAAAAAATTGTATCCCATAAATGTTGAACAAGGCTGAACGACGAATGTCGATTACAGTGACATATGGTAATTCCAACGTAATTATTTCAATAGAAATCAGTTGAGAAAACGTTTCGCTCAGAGAAGATCTAGAAATGTTGCTGCTATCAACATTTGTCATTCAGTATTTTTCAATATTTATAGGATTATATTTTTAGCACTTTTTAAAGCATTACTGGAATAGCTGGTTTCCACAACATGACCGTGATCTAGGTAAATTTTTCTCTGTTATCGCAACGAGATTGACCAATCAGAAGCCAGAATTTTTGCTAACTTTTCACTGTTTGCAAAAATGTACCTGGATCCCGGCCTATATTTCTAGACGCTATAACTGAGCTCAGGAATAGTACAGAAAGCAAACTCCGTATTTTGATACATTAAGGCCGGGATCTAATTAGGAACAAGTGTGTCTCTATAACGAAGTAGCAACATACGGCCAATAAATGTTTATTGGTAAAAGTGATAAAAACAAATCGTTAAAGCTCTTTGTGAGCGTGTCATTATCGTCAGGCTAATGCATGTTGAATTATTTCTCTAGTCTAATAGAGCTCGTCCATGCGCATATCGTCTAATGGAGGATATTCCAAATATGGGTTCGAGGTTAAAAAAGTTACGTGGTACTGGTAATTTACTCAAAGAACTGCTAACTGATAAGAAGGGAAACAGGAAACTACTACTGCTTTCTCCCATGAACTGTTTCATTGGCTAGCGGGGATTTACATTACGTTGACGGAGCCTTCCCTTCTTTACGCTAGGCGTTCTTGCCTTGACCACGTGATCATAACATAGATAGAATATCCTCCGAGGCTAAGGAGAAAGACAGGCTACCGCGGTGGGTCCGATTCTTCTTTTTTTACAGACCGCTGGAGTCACATGATGCTCGAATGCACCAATAAAGGTGTGCAAAAAGAGCATCACGTGACTCCAGCAGTCTGTAAAAAAAGAAGAATCGGACCCACTGCGGTAGCCTGTCTTTCTCGTTAGCCTCGAATATCCTCTATTCAAGAAAGTGGATTGCCGTACTTTCGACAAAAACTTGAAATGAGCTTGCCTCCTGCGCATATATCACCACTCTTATGTATAAAGGCTCTCTGTTATGGTGTTGTTTCTTAGCGCTGTTGGTTAAATTTTGATATTTGTGTTTTAGAGTGAGTAGTAGAGAAAAGTACTGTTACTATGGAAACAACTTCTTTAATATCGAAATGTATAGCAAAAGAGTTCAGAATCAATGCCTTAAATAGTTTCGAATATGTACTGTTGTTATGACATCAATACCCTTCCTGGATGTGGAAATGCAAAATTGTGTTCAACATAATTGGCCGCAATCAAGATAGATTTTTTGCTGTTAGCGAAACGAGATTCATTAATCTGAAGCCTGCATTTTTGCAAAATTTTCACTGTTTGCAGAAATGCAGGCTATTGATTGGTGAATCTTGTTTCACTAACAGCAAAAAATCTATCTGGATCCCAGCCTAGATTTCTACAAACATCTTCATCCATGGCACTCAGAAAATGACTCAAAACTTTTATGACATAGGCCGGGATCCAGAAACAGCAAAAATTCTCAAACATGCTGGCTTCTGATTGGTCAAACTCATTTCGCTAACAGCGAAAAATCTATCTGGATCTCGGCCATAGTTTTCTTCGATGAAATCAATGCGGGTTTATCGCTGTTTGGCATAATTTGTAAACTTTAGAATTAACAGATTTTCGCTAATTAAGAATAGAAAATTTATGTTTTTAAAGCTGAATTTTATAAAAGCACGTAGATTGAGTAAATATCTGTCCAAAAATGCAATTCTTACTTTTTTCTGTCCATTATTTAAGTCTCTACCTCGATTTAAACATAAGGTGCGACAAAGAAAAAAAATCGGTCATTTTTAGTATTTCGACATTATTTTTAAAAATCTATATCTCTGTTTATAATTAATTTATGAGGATGCATTTGATCTCATATTGAAGAACTTTTTCATTAGGTCCTTCTGGTTTTGGTTTTATTTTTCTGCGATGATTTGTTCTTTTGATATGGGAAATTTTACGCTGCCATATTTGGTCGATTTAACATGGAGAAGTTGTCTTCAGTATAATAAGCAGTTACGGTGTCTTGCCGTTATTCTTGGCGTTTGTTTGTTTGGCAGGGTTAGCATTTTTTTTAGCTTGGCTTGGCAGAACGACCATCCTGCTTGATATAGGTCATTCTGATTTATTTTATTTATTTTTCTTGCATTTGTTATGAAAGCTATTTAGTTTCTTGAGTGCTGAAAACAATAAAAATAGCTGATTTTGCCTATGTTATGCATAAATATATATATATATTAAAAGATCCTAAATCTTATTAATTTTTTTGTGAAATATTAAACTTTTAGAAAAATTAAAGTATGGCACTAAATTAACCAATTTGTTGGTTTCTAAATTAATTTTTGGTTAATGGACTTTTGAGTGATATTTAAAAAATGTATTGAACAACTATGTAAAGCAGCACAATTCAAAAAGATAACTGATATTTTCCTTTTAACATTTTCAAATTAAATATTTCAATGTGAAATTCTCCATCTTTTAAAAGTGATTCATTGTCATTCATGTTTCCTTAGGCTAGAATATTTGTAACATAATTTGTCTCTGAATCTGAATTTAGTGATTGTATTTCTTATTTGTAATGCTGTTATAGATATTAACTTTGCAAACATAAAATTAATTTTCCTTTCTATTTTGTTTTTTAAATCATTCTCTGGAATTATAGAGAAAGGTAATATGTTTAATCATCATTTACAACTTTTACCAAATTATTGCAATTTAATCTCAGTTGCATTATTATTAGCCTATAGTATGTATTTTATAATTATGTGTTGATGTGTGCTTGATAGAGTCCTGGATTGGGTCAGCTAACTCGATTTTACCTGAATCTGAACCTGACACACAGTTAATGTTGGGTCGATGCTTTTATTTTTCAGATTATGTTCAGGGTGACTGGATTATTAAAATGAAAGTCCTGAATATTTTCCAGATGAAAATATTATAGCTATGAACATTAATGGGTACATGCAGGCTCATTTTCTACATAAAAAATAAAATTGATACCAGAGAACTGTAGAGTATTTTCCCATGAACATTGATTAATTTTCTTTCATGGGTTTGTATTTAAATATTTCGGGTTAAGATTGAGTATAATCTGACCCACACAGGACTCAAATGTTCAACCTCCTGTGTGTCATTTAAAAGTTTTCAAGGGCATCTTTTTGATATGTAAAATTATCAATGTATATTTTTATATATATGAAATTTTAGATGATGAATAATACTTAATTATAAATGAAGGACCAGGGGAGAAAAAAAATTGATAGTCACAGACTAGTTATTCATTGTTATTTCCTTTACATACATGGACTTTCATTGTTCTTTGTGTTTTTCAAAGATCTGTCTTTATTTTTTCCTTGATCCAAGGATATCAAACAGTAGTACACCTCTCAAATTCCAAAAGTGGACCATCATCGTATGACGCTTCCACCAAGGGTCAAGTAGACCCCCACCTTGACCCTTGAAATATTAAAATGCTTTAAGATAATCATTATTCTCACATTTTCATTGCAATAATCACCAACTAACAAGTTATGTATAAATTTATGCAAATATTAAACCATCAAAAAGTGTTTTGAAAGTCATAACTAGGTTATCTTCTAAAATATTATTTTAAATTAATTTTTTTAAATAAATTCTTAAAGACTTCATCTGATATCTGTTTTACGCATAAAGTAGCTGACCTGACAATAAACATAAAATACCAACTCACTTCTTTTCACACACCAAATGAAAAAAAAAAGGCTCTCAACCTGGAGGTCACCTCTATTCTTATGGTAACAGTTTTTGGCATTAAAAAGTGTTACTTAGGAAGCCAGCACTGGAATTTTTTTACTTTTCTTTCTTAGCTGTATTTCAGAGAAAAAATATTGATGGCCTTAATTATTTTAAATAATTGAAAAGAACTATTTCATATATTTTTTATTTTTTTAAACCAATTCTGAGACACTGTTCCATACATTGATATAACATAAAAGATTGGATAGATGAGGTTTCAATTAGAAATTGGCTGATAAAAAACAAACTTCTCATTTTTGGAAAAATGAAAAAAAATCATGAAAAATTCAAAACCTGTTGTATGAATTCTGGATGAACTTTATTGAAAAGAGGACAAAATTTATTGTATAGGGCAAAAAAAGATAAGAATTTGTATTGCTTTTATGAGCAGGTCAAACTGGATGTGGGAACATGGAAGATTGGGGAATACACAAATCATTCTATTCAGTATAAAATAACAACTAATCTAATTAAAAGAACCAAAATCTGAGCCTCAGGTGCATTTTGACCTGCCTTCATCTATCACAAATAAAATTTTCAGACCTCTATGCATGATAGATTTCCCTAGGCATTACCAAAAAAAAAGGCAGAAAGATACACATACACAGACAAGAACTTTATTAATATAGCTATCTCAACATTTAATTGGTTATACTTTTAACCTTACCAAAAATTTTATTGATTATACTCCACTTTACAAAAGTTTAAAATTGCATTTTTTATGTATTTTATCATTTAAAGAATTTGTGTATAAAGAAATAAAAACCTTTAAAATATGAAATATTGTATTACTTTGCTATGAAAATATTAGGTTTAATTTATAGGAAATCCCTTGTTCAATAAGGCATTTTAAGTAATTAAAATGAGCAAGTGAGCTTCTTTTAGGCTGGCTTTACATGCAAGTTATAACTTCTCTTATCAGTTTTTTTCTTCTCAAAATTGCAATTGTAAGGTAATTTATTCACTCTATTTTTTTTTAAACTATTTATAACTAAAGCTATATTTTATATTTAGGGATTTTGCATATGTTGCTCGAGACCGAGTTACTAAAAAGCATATGTGTCACGTTTTTCGATGTGATATACCAGCTCGTATCATAGCAAACACACTAAGAGATATATGTAAAAAGATTATGATTGAAAGAAGTCTTCAACGTAATTTAGAAAAAAGAATTGAGCCTTCAAATATTAAACAGAATGATGATTCTAGTCAAGGTGTTCCTACTCGACCCACAGATTTGCCAATGGATCAACAGTCATACCAATCTTCAGAATCTCAGAGCTCATACTCTGGTAAAGATGTCTTTTTAAAATGTTGAAGTGATTGGTTAATAGAAAGTTATCATTAGTTACTAAATTGTTTATCCTATTTTTTTCTTCAGCTCAGTATTTTCCTACTCCTATGGAAGAACCAAAGAAAGTTCTTAAAGTGTATTACTTGGGCTCTACTAATGTTGGTAGAGCAACTGGAGTGGAAACACTGAACAGTGCTATTGAAAAATTATCTTCAGCTATTCCAAAATCTGAATATAAATATGTAAATGTGGCTGTAGCTCCATCAACTATCACTATTTCTGAGCCTACTGTAAGTTTATGTTGCATGCAATTTTCTGCTTTCTGATCATATTAAAATCATTGATGTATTAAAATAATATTTCTGTATAATGTAAAAATTTCTAATTTTAACCCTTTATGCCCTAACAATAAGTTAATAAACATATTGCTGGAAAAAATTTTAAATCTTAGAATACCGTTTCCACACTAGTAGGTACACATCTACTGTCAATAGTTTAAAGGTTAAGGTATGTTAGAAAATGTACAGTATGGAAAAAAAAATCCAAATGCAAGTCATAATTATATTATTTAAAACAACAAAATAAAATAATTTGCATCTAGGCTACTTGTTTTTTATTTTCTATATTTTTATTATACTTGTTTTGTCCTGTGATGTTGTCTACATATTTATTTTAATGTTACTGTTTTTATATAATAATGTGACTACAAAAAGCCAGAGTGTAAAGAGAACTCATTTCAGGAGGTTTTAATGATACTAATTGGTAATTTAAACAATTTTGTAAAATACTTACAGTTGTATTAAGGGTATATTAAAAAAAAATATTTTTCTACCCTCAACAGCTCGAAATTTTCTGAGACATTTTCAGACTCATTTTTAAAAGTAAAATCATGAAACTTGCTAGGGTGATTTTTGAAGAGATGTATAAGAGGCTGTGTGATTTCATTTTTCGCTCAATTAATTAGAATTTAATTTTTAAACAATTATTTTCTCAGTATGACCATTTTTTTCATCCCCAGATCTCCCGCTTTGGAAATTTCGGTTCAAAATGCCAACTTTGGCAGCATTTTTTGCAATATTTTCTGCATTTATCAAAAAATCGACAATCACGGCATATTATGCAGTTTTTAAATAAGAGAATTTGCCAGTTTAATGCATTCGAGAGCAAAAATGAATTTAAAAATAAATCAGAAAATAAGCAGTTGCGATTGGAATACACCCTTAAGAATAATTTCTGAACGGTCAGCTGAGGTTTCCTGTGAAGACTAAAAAAGTTTTTGGTATCTGTCTATTTGTCTGTATGTATCGTGATAACAGACACAAAATGCATCCAATTAGCTTGTAATTATGTATGTATGTTAGTGATGTACCTGGAATTAGCTGTGTAGTTTTTTCTTGCCTTTGATTTGTTTGTTTATTAGGAAAAATGGAACATTTTCTTGTGCATCATAATGCTTTTCTATGGGAATTCAGATGATTTTCATATTTTATCATTCACTGAAATTTAAATGGTACATTTGATTAGTTGATTTAAATGTTATAAAACAGGGATACCACCTCCCACTCCTGGACCCGTTCAGGCCCCTGAAAGCCACCACTCCCAGGGGCACAGGTCTTGACATGTGTGCTGCTCAGCGCACACCACACATGCCTATGTTATATGAGACTACTCATATAACTAAAATGCCATGAAGAGAAAAAAATTTTAATTCAGTAAAAGCATCTTCTCATTTGCATTATTTCTAATACATCCTTTCACTGAGCAGAGTGAATTTTCATTCAGCACAATTAGAAGCATCAACTGAAAAACGATCTTTTATTTGCAGATAAAAATGACTATGTAATGCAGTAAGTGAAAATCTAAATGATGACAAACAGGTTTAAGATAAAATACCACCTTTATTTAAAATAATTTAATGTATATATACATTGCATTTAGGTTTTCAAGTAAACATTTCATATTTCTCAAATAATATTTCGTTTAAAAAAATACACAGACTAGAAAAACTGTTATCACTCGAGCTTGTCCAAAAGAATGTAAAACTTGCGTTAAAGAAATAAAGTTGTTGTTAAAACATTCAGTAAACTATAGCCGTACATTTGAATAATAAGCCTATATACTTATGGAATAAGGTACTTCGTAAAATAAATAAGTTGATTTAAAGAAAAGAAAGTTCCATAAATGTTTTAAAAATAATCATAGCCAGAAAATATATCTATTACAAAGATGATACTCTGCTGAGACAAGTCCATGTATTAAAACAGCTGTGAAAGAAAAACAAAAAACTACATGATGGGGGAAAATAGAGCACGAGCACTCAAAAAAGCTACTTTGAATCCGCTGCGATTCTATTTATAGCTCAAGGGAGGATTGAGACACATGCTGTGAATCTTGGAAATGGGGAAACTCCTCTTTCTCTGGATGTCAGGGGAAGTTACGACAATCGGATCCACCAAAGCAAAAGAGCGAGCTTGCAGGCAGGCAACATCGCCATGTGGTAAAGTTTGAATTATGTATAAGTCTAAAGAAAGATTGTTGTCAAACTCGGCTGCAAGAGCGATGTCCGAGAATGCAAAAACAAAACAGCAGTATGATTAAACTTTTAAAGTAAAGAAACTGGATAATGGACCCATTGTGACAGTTTTCACTACCCAGCCTGGAAAAGCTAAATGGTCCCTTCTCTTGGTACCCCACCCGGTGCACCCCAGCGACCCGCAGGAATCAAACACCTATAAAGGAGTCGAGTCCATGAGCTGATGCCAAGGATTCCTGAGCAGGAGTTACTTTACGGAGGTCTCTCAAGATCAACTACCATGATTCAGGCAAAGATATTTATGAGAGACAACTGATAGAAAGAGTAAGTGGCTATGGCTGGGAGCCCCGGTGAGATGAGGAAACCCTCTCCTAATGACACATTCATCGTCTCGCTCAGGGGATCATGAAGGTGCCTCTAACAGAACCCAGAGAGACGAGGTAACTCCTCTCCTGACGACACGATTGAAATGTTATATTACGGATGCTAACCTTTTGCTAAGCTATGTCTTAAATTAATTGCATAGGTTTGAAATTTTGTCAATAATTTTCTCAGCTATTCACAATTCACTGTTCCCTTTTTTATGTAATTTTGTACGAAAAATATAAAACATTTTTCTTTATCATTTTTATAATTTTGAAATAATACATACAATGTCTTTTCTTCAGGTTAATTTGACATTCTTAAAAATTGGATTTTCTCAATCTGTAGGAAATTTTATATGCTCAGAAATATGCAATTAATCTAATATTAGTTGTGGATTTCAGGATGCTATCTATTGTGTGAAGTGAGATTAAAATGAAAATGTCGTGCAAAATTGATGCTGCCCCCCTCCCCTCTTATCTGAAAGTTTACTAGTTTAAAATTTTATTATGCTGAAATTTTATAGAACACATATGTACACAAACTTTAATTATAGATATAAGAAAAATTCTACTATTCTGTATCTTTTAACAAAAAGAATATTACATAGATATAGTCAAATGAAAAATATCCATTAAAAAAGTATTTATTTTAATAGCTTTCAAATGCCACACCAGAAGAAAATTGAAAGAATCCTGAAATCCTGAAAAGAAAAAGAAATTTTATAAGTTCTATGTTAAAGTATAAATGGTTAAATTATGCTTAATAAATGTTAATCATTTGATTAATTCAATCTTTTTATTTTCAAAATACCTAACAATTTTTATTTAGAAAATTAATCATGCATATTCAGACACATTTTTATTGTCTCTTAATTATCTGTTAATACTAAAAGATAAATTCTTGAATAATTTTGTCTAACTGAGAATTGTCAAATAATTTTCAAACATAATGTAAGCTAATTTATTAACTCCTTTCACGTTAATGATTATTTGTTGTGAATAATATGTATAATATTTATTTTTCAGTTTTCAAAAATTTTATTTATTATTATATTTTTTATTTAGGAAGAAGGGAAGATGATTGCTGAGTGTCGAGTGAGGTTTTTATCTTTCCTTGGAATTGGAAAAAATGTTAAGTATGTATAAGATTTTTTGGTACTTCCTTGTTATAGCCTTTCCCTTCCCCCCATGATTAATCAAGTGATTGAGATGTATCACCAAGTTATATGCATATCTGACATTATAGTCCTAAATGAATATATGACATTTTACAGATTTATTTGAACATATTATTGTGTATGATGTACACTAAATGGCCATTGATGATTGGACACTTTCAATTTTAGACATTTTGTCGAATATTTAAAGATATATTTGTCGGATTTTTCTGGAACTTCAGTATTATGAAGAATATGTTCGATTTCATATTTATCAATGGCAGTTTGATCAAAAGGACAATTAGGGGGCCAAAAAAAAAAATAATGTTTGGGATCACCCTGTAAAATAAAATGCATGAAAGGATCTATCGCTGTAGCTTACAAATGTATGGATATTGTACAATATGTGTATTCATTTGTAATTTTTTGTTTATATCATGCAGTGTTTTTTACCAAATTTAATGCCAGTTTCAGAAAATTTGACAAAATGTAGTAGAAATAATATGGTGTAATTGGAATGTAAGCATATTAAATATTTGATGAAATATGAACAGTTGAATGAAATATTTTTTATCTGTGCATGCGCACACAATAAAAAATATTTTTTTTTCATGATTTGATAGTCAACTCTATGGAGCAACTCTTTAAAAAAAAAGCCAGTCAAATATCGTGAAAATTCAGAAAGATATCGGCAGTATAGTGAGCTAATTTTTAGTTGCTCTCTAAAAGCTGCTGAATGATAAGGGTTTTTCTTCAAATTGTCATATTATTATCTGGCTTTCAGCAAAGGAGTTTGTACTTAATGAATGCCAATCAGTAGATTTAGAAGAAATGCTTAGATTTTGATACTTCTTTTCTTCTTGGAATAGGCTCGTTCTGGTGATGTGTGAGGCAAAAAAAAAAAAAATAATAATTCCCACAAAATCCTCAGAAAAAATTTAAAGCCTTAATTTCAAATATAAAATGATTTTCTTAAACTAATAATACTGTGTATTCTTAGGCTGTAATGTTGTTTTATTCTTGTGTTTTTTATGAATAAAATAACTAAAACAAGTTAATGTAATTTATAAAAAAGTATAATTAATTACTTTTTATATAATACTAGTATATAACCCCATCAAAAATGACGGAATGTGAACAATAAATCTTTAAAACAATGTTTAGGTCATGAAGATAGAATATAGAGGGGGGGCAATGAAGATAGGCTTTCCATCATAGGACTTGTATTCAAAAATATTAATAGGTTTTTGGTGCTGCTGCTCCCAACCTTAAGCATCACATGATCATTTGGATTTAGTTTCAATTTTTTATTATAGATGGCAGCATCAAATGTCATTAAGTATATTACTATTTTTTTTCTGAGAGTGCAAAAATTCTACATGATCAATAAATATGAATGAAAATAAGAAAAACTGCAGGTTGACAAAGATATAGATCTTGTATTTATTTATTTTTATTATTATTATTTTTTTAAATTTAAGTTCACAGCAAAACACATGCAACTTCTATCAAAAATCTACATTTTCTGACAATCATGAAAATTTTACATTAAAAAACATATTTCTGACTAAAAGAAAACAAAACAAAATATGATGTATCATTTTATGGTTTTTTCATTTTGTTAATCAAAAAGTATTTACCTTTCAATTTTTGATGACTACAACAAAAATATTATGTAAACTACAATTTAAAATCAAATTTTAAATATTTTAAATACTACATCATTGAACAGGAAAAGGTAAAAGTTGCATTGCATATGTAATATATATATATATATATATATATATATATATAGGAAGAATTACATTTAATCCTACAAAACTTGTTATAAAGTATTTTTACATATGCATGTTATTGAGTAGAAGCTACTTATATATATATTATTCTTTACCTGATATTAATTTTGAGACTACAAATTATTTTACTACTCAGAAATTAATTTTGAAATATTCTGTAATTCATTAAACAGCCAATTTTTAATGATTTTAATCTGCATCATTTCTCAAAGTAAATTGCAACTATTAATTTCATCAATATGACTAATTTATTTATTTATTTATTTATTTTTTTTTTTTTTTTTTGCTACAAACTTACTATGTTAAAATTCAAAATTTTATCTGCATTGATATAATTAAAATATGTTGCAGCACGGTATTATGCATTCCTTATATTTTAATTACAATAAGAATTGAAAAGAAATATTTATTTTATTTGCAATGCCTTCAAAGCTGATAAAATGCATAAAAAAGTATAATTTCAACAAAAAGTTTCTTTGTTATCTTCTGATAGATGGTGCCAGAATAAAATTTAGCAATGAAGCAAATCACTGCATGGAAGCTGTTGATTTATAATAGCTGGTTACCTGTTATTTTTAATTCAGAACTTAAAATATTATAATTGGATAGTTTTTAAAGGTTTTAGAGAAAATGAAGAAGAATACATGTGATACAAAGCAGCTTATGCATATATTTTCATTGGTTCTTAATCAGAGTACTTACGCCTAACATGGCTGCAATAAGTTCATTTTTCTGGAGGATGAGAAGACCCGGAATCATCATCTTAGTGTATTATAGAAATAGATTTATTGTTCATGGATTTGAAATTTAACTATGTGTTGTTTATGGTATTTTCAAATGTGAATCTCTATTTAATGGATTTTCTGTAACATATTTTTTGCTTTATTTAGTAACTTTTTAAAATAGTAGATCGACTTTATATTCTTTAAGAAGTTTTTAAAAATATTTGTATTCTTTTAGACACTGTGGCTTTATTGTGCATACAGCTCAGGATGATTTTGTCGCTCATGTATTTCACTGTGAACCTTCATCGGGAGCTCTCTGCAAAACTATTGAAGCAGCTTGCAAAGTATGTAGCTTTGTGAGAATCATTAAAATTAAATACAGAATTTTCATTTTTTCTTCCTAATTAAACATCATATGTTATATACTTAATTAAGGAACTTTATTTTTTATGTCTGTTAATAACAGAAAGTGTTAATAACACTTTCAGGAGTATGTAATTCTGTTGCTGTAATGTAGAAAACTCACCAAAATTTATAAACAATTTGAAAACAAACAAATGCATTTAAAGAAAAATTTCATATAAATTATTAAAGCAACATTTTGTTAAATATCCCTATTCAAATTTTGATTAAACTTAAGTCATTTAGATAAATATTATTGCTCTTAAAGAGTTAATCATGTAGTTTTCATAAAGTTTATCATAGATTTGATAGCTTTAAATTTTATTTCATTTTTAGTTACGTTATCAAAAGTGTTTGGATGCTCACAGACAAGACTCGGATTCAAAGGTATCAGAAGGGCAGAAAAAGGTTAGATTTGGTTTCTATATGAATTTCTCATATTTTTGTCCTTATGTATACATATATATAAGATAGAAAAATCTATTTTTATATGTTAAAAAACATATATTGTTAAACTAAAAGCATATACAGTAGAGTCTCGAAAATCTAAGGTTCTGCTTAATTAGAGGAGTCAAAAATGAAAATTTCTATTTTTTTTTCTTCGCCCAAAGAATGCATGAGAAATATTGTTTACTGGATAGCTGATACTTGGGAAGAAATTCAGTGTACAACACTGAATAAATCGTGGTTGAAAATTTTACCTTAAGTGGTAACACCCACTTAGAATTTTAATGGTGACAATGGTGAAAACATTGTTTTGAAAGATTTGGTAAAGGAAGTACCTGGCTGTGAAAATTGAAATGCAGATTATGTTAAAAAAGGGCTAAACAGTGGTGAAATGCAGGAAATAACTGAATCGACTATTGTAGAAATGATAGAAGATTAGAAGGAATGTAATGATACAGGAGGAAATGACTCTGTGCCATTTGAAAAATAATCTCTGATAGTGAAGTTTCTGCATCCTTAGAACTGGCTTTAAAATATATAGAACAGCAAAATGAAGCCACCCTTGCTAACGTTATTCATTTTAAGCGTTGGCTAGATATTGCATCTAAAAAGTAATTTGTTGATGTTGCAAAAAATTGATTTTTTTCCTTTTTATTGTAAAGTATCCTGTATACCATTACAAAAGGAATAAAGGTATGTGCATTTTTTGTCATCCTAATCGAGTAAAAGTATAATTGGTAAGAATTTTCTACTTTTTCAGAAAATCTGAGTTTTCAGTAATCCAAGGTTGGTGTCAGCCCCAATTACCTCAGATTTTCGAGACTCTACTGTATATGCATTATATGAAAATATCCTGAAAAAAAATTCCATATTGTTAATCTACTGAAAAGAGATTCTGATGTGTTGGATGTATTTAGAATAAAAAATGTATTAAATAATTTTCCTTTTGTTATTATTTTCCTTTTGTTTCCATGACTATTTTATTAGCTTTTTTTCATTAACCCTCCATATTATTAAGAACATAATAAAATGACATTTATATATTTATTATTTTTTATATGCAAAGCTTGCAATAAAAATTTTGCAGTGTTGCAATATCAAAACAAATATAAAAAATATACATATACTGAAAAAAAAATGCTAAAACCAGTTTACACTGGACTAGGGAAAACAAATTGCATTTGAGCTGTTTTATATTCGAACCTGTTAAACTTAATTTTGAAAATGAAATTTAAGAGCATTTGTTTCCATTATAATTGAAATTAATTTTAACATCAGACTTTTATTATTTGTGTTTTATCATTTGTAATATAAAGAAATTATGAATATACCCACTCCTATATTTATTTCAAGAAGTTAACAAAAATTGAATTTTTAAAACAGAACTAAGAAAGATCATTAATTAATTTATGCTTCTGAGAGTTTTTTTTTTTTATTATTATTCATTGCTGAAATGTCAGCTGAGATTTATTAGTTTCAATAAGATTTTCATGTCTTTTTTTTTCCCCCTTCCATATGTCAGACATTCAAAATTAGCTGTATAGTTTTTCATAGAATTTGGTTCATATATATTCACATTGAAAATGTGCTAAGCATACATAATAACATACATATTTACTTTTTTTTATATTTTGCTTTTGCAAAATATAAAAAAAGTAAATGTTAAAAAAATGTAATGATTAAAAAAAAACAACTTAAAACTGGTTTTCGCAAAAGTTTTTTTTTTTCTGCATTTATAAGTTAGCATTTTTTCTTTTTGATCCCTTTTTAAATCCATATATACAGATATATTCTTTTTTTTTTTTTTTTTTTTTTTTTCAAAAAAGAACATAGTTTATTTTAAATAACACACATGATAGTTCTTATGCTTACAATTTTGTTAAAGTCTGATTGCAACTAAAAAAAAATGCTATTTAATTATCTGTTCCTACCAAGTGTTCAGCTCCACCCTTTTATGAAAGAAATATGTGTGCTATTTTATTTGTTATCATTTATTATCAACAATAGATTTTGCAAACAAAAAATATACTTTTGACACCATGCAAACATTTTTACTGGAGTTAGAATGCAAGCATATAGATATGAACCAATAAACTAATATAAAGATTTCAAAAACACAAAATTTTCATTGAAACAGGCTAGCTCAGACGACAAAATACTGTGCATTGCTTACTTTTATGAGTCAAATTTGACTAAGATGTGCATAAACTGACATTTATGCATAAATCACAGGACAGTTTCGAGCTCGGTCCAGTGTAGAGATCTGCATCAGATAGTTACATGGTGTCTGAGACCAGACTTTTTTCAGCAGACTTTAGTTTAGATTTGTATATTTAACCCTCCACCTACCAGACGGGTCCAATGGATATGATATAGGTACATTCAAAATATTTATTCAAACCAGAAATTTCTTTAAATAAACTAAATATATAAACCAGACAATAATAAGTTAAATAGTTTTAAATAAAAATTCTGGTGTAGAATATTTTTATAAAAATTTAAAATTTCCTGTAATAAAGCTTCTAGAAATTGATTTCTGTAAAAGAAATTTAGATTACTATTTATATTTTTCTCAGAATTTATTTATTATTATTTTTTTTTAACATATGAAATGTAACTTATGAATTCTTTGATAGAAATTGATTTTTAGAAGTTTAATACATGTGAATCCAAAATTATAGCCGATTCTGCAAAGTAGCTTTTGAGTTATGCTTTAATCCTTACCGGCGCGGAGTAATTCTGTTTATAAACTGATAGAATAATGGGCTGACACTGCAATTTATAAACGAATTTATTAGAAAATATGAACTTGCTTATTTTCATGTACATTATAATGGGAAAATTTTAGTTAAATATTCTTGGTGCTGTTTGTCAGTTTTGGAATTAAGATTAGGTGTCCTTTTTTGAGGACACTGCGCTGGATAGGGTTAAAAACTACCCACATTGCTATCAGTTTTGTAACACTTAAAATGAATTTAATATTAGGGAGTTCTAAAGTTTAAACCTGCATAATTCCTAAACTAATTAACTGAATGACTTCTTGTTTGGTATCTAAAGGTAAAATTTAAGCGAAAATGCCAAATATGATGTCAAAATTAGGTGTTAGTATTGAAAATTTTAAATCTTTTTAAAGTCACATTTTTATGCATTGATTTGCGGCAGAGTAAGGATGGTGGTATACTTTTGTTTTTCCCCCCTTTTACTGTAACTTTCAAAGTTTCATTAACACTAGTTCTCTCTGAAGCGTTTGAAAGTCATTCAGGACATATATCATTTCTCATTCATATAAATCGGAACTTTTTGTTATTATTAAAATGTATTTGTATTTATGTATTTTATTAAAATATGCGGTATGTTTTTAATCATGTTACGAATGGGTGCTTTTGTTAAGATACTCTTTACAGTGTTAATATGCTATATCTTACTAGTTATTTTGGAGTTACATATTAACCACTTTACTGTCAGCAGGTATAGGGAAACATTGCTTTTACCCCCAACTTATCTTGGGACAAATGTTGAAGTGTTTAATTAATTTTAGTTTGTAATCATCATGGACTTATGTGTTACTTGATTTCTTAAAGTGTAATGAACTTGGTTTAAACCAAATGCATTATTGGAAAACAAGGAAAAATGTTTTAACCCGTAACTGGAGATGGGAGTAAAAATATCTCTGTGTTTTTCTTTGGCTCTGATTATCACATGGTTTTTCTCCTTGAATGAAATCATCTCCTCAGTACTGTCAAGTAGTTCTTTTATCATTACATGATTTCCAGAATATATTGTGTTTCCAAAATAAATCCCAATGCTGTTTACAAAAGACAAAAAAGAAAAATAACATTGGAGTCTTTTTGACTCTATGTCTCTGATCACGTAAGGAAATTCATGTCTCCAGTTACGGGTTAAGTCTCAGTAAATATATCTGTGTAATGTAATATAATATGATTAAATTACCTATGAAAAATTAAGTCTATCAATTTTTTGTTAATGGGAT
This sequence comes from Maratus speciosus, assembly GCA_963932465.1. Taxonomy (NCBI): domain Eukaryota; kingdom Metazoa; phylum Arthropoda; class Arachnida; order Araneae; family Salticidae; genus Maratus; species Maratus speciosus. The sequence goes on along the minus strand of OZ010787.1, from coordinate 525,347,493 downwards.
CTAATCATACTAAAATCAGTCTTCATTTTATTTTTATTGTTTTTGGTATGTTAGTACTAAAAGTACTGTATTGGCAGCTTCAAAATCTGTTTTGAAAATATGTATCTTTTTGTGTACAAGAAATAATTATTTTATTTATGGGTTTTTTTTCTCTTTACTTTAGGGACTTGGAACAGCTTTAAAAAGTGTATTTGGAACTTTCTTTTTAACTCGATTGTCAAAGAGCACTGAAACATGAAGTGATAAATGTGCTTTTTAGATAAAATTATCCAGCCATATTTATTTACATACTTTTATTTTGGTAGCTATTTTGTGTACAGTATATAGTAGTTTTAGTGTTATATTAAGTGAAAATTTATTTTATGTTTGACCAGATGACTGAATGTCTTCAGGCTCTTTTAGCTATTGTAGAAATCATTAAACATTCTCATGCAGTTATTTTCTTGCAGTAAAAGTTATAGAAATATTTTATTTTGTCTTCTCATTTCACCAACTAAAGTGTAAATAATTGTATAGTATTATTTTTTCTGCATATTTTAATGCTTTGTTATTACTATTGTGTGGGTTTTTGAAATCATTGTAGATTTCAAAGATGTTTACATAACTCATAAAATATCTGTCCATAAGAGCATTGTAAATTTCTCCTAATCAGTCGTTAGCATTTTCTTGTGGGAGCATTTATTTTAAATGGCTGATAATGTATTACCTTAGTTTTTGGTTTTGATTTTTCTTTAGGCAACGAACGTTATGAATTTATAGTATCATTAGGCATCTGGAAAGTAAGTTTTGTAATAGGAAAATGTGAATGAATTGTTTCAGTTTTAGTGTGCCATAGTTTCTTACCCAGAAACACTGCCAGTCATTGTTTTCTTCTTATGTTTATCTTTATATAGTTGTAAAGTAAAAATAAAAATGTTTATCAATGTTTAATGCTTGTTTTGATATTTTTATCTATCATTTTTGCTTCTGTTAATTTTGTTAGAAATATTTATCATAATTTAATACCATTTTATGTATTTTTTATTGTCCATTTATAAGCACTCAAATGTGATATAATTAAACAACACTGTGATTAATTTTATTACCAATTTATCATGTTTTTACCTGATTATGAATCATACATAGTATTAGAATATTTTCATGAGGACTTTTTCTTTTGGAATTATTATTCACAAGAAACTCAGTTAACTGAACTAATTCAAATTGCTTCAAAGGCAATTTTTATGAGTATAGTTTCATGCTTGCTGAATATGTGAATTTGGTATTCAAACAAAATTTCCTTTTAGTATTGCATTTAGTTAACTAAAGTATTATAATTCCATAACTGATCTCTTTTCAAAACTCTGGGTAACTTTTTTGTTTTGTTAATGTTACAGTACGGGGATTTAAACATTTTTATATATAGTTTTCAAATTTTTTCATTATTATTAACTAGTATTGTTTCTTTGCCATTAATAATATGAAATGCATTTATTTGACTTTCATAAGAGGCAGCTGAAAATGGATTTTCTTAATGCAGCTGAATACGTTAAGTAGTCTACTTTTTATTAAGATGGTAAATGAAGGATTTTGACATGAGCAGTATTATGTATTACATTTGAACATTTATTATTTTGTTATATTATTTTTTTTTTTAGTTCATTTTACCTAATGAAGCACCACATTGTACCTCAATCTTAAAAAAAATAACATTGAGCATTTATACAAATGACAATTATTAAGAAACTGTAAGACATTAGCCTTAAGAATAAATAAGTAAAAAGAGAAATATTAAATTGTAGACTTTTTCCTCCAAATTCTAATAAAAGTGTATAAAGAATCTTATGTAAATTCTATTCTAACTTTATAGGTAATTAAAAATAAAATAATAAATTAGTCAGTAATTAATTTTTTATAATGAGAAGTTTTGTAAGGAAAATGTTTTTTATAAACAGAAATATCAAAGGGAGAAAAGCATTTCTGTGTAGAATTATGAAGCTGCAACATTAGAAATGTTTAAAAAAATTTCTTTTAATAGTTTAAAACACATATTTATGAGTGCCTTTTTGTATCATGTAATTTATTTTTATTTATCTTGGAAACATAAGTTTGATTAATTTATTGTTTTAAATAAATATGTACATAGGAATAAGTCTAATGCAGTTTGCTTTGATAATTTCCACTTTCTATTATTCCAGTTAGTATTATGGGAATATATCTTTAAAAGCATATCTATCAGAGGCAGAAAGAATCACCTATATGTGTAATCTAAAATGATTTTTTCTTAAAAAATACTTGATTAGTGTAATTTTTGTGATTTTTTAAAGATATTATTAATATATTTACTAAGCTGTATGATCATGCACATTGAGTTTTGCTATTTTAACACCTTTGTAAAATTTTATTAAGATAGCGCAAACTTCTTCAACAAAATTTGTATTAACTTGGTCATCTTTCATAACTTTATTTAACAAGATGTTTTAGAACTTCTACTTAATGAAGTGTAAAACTTCCCTGAAATTTCTGATGATTTTTTTGTATTATAATATTTTGTTTATTTCAAATAAATTGTTTTACTCATTAAAATTGTTGACTATATTTCCTTTAAGACCCTTATACCAAAAATTATGGAGAAACTACATCCGTATGTTTACACCATGATAATTGAAAATTTTACATAATATGTGGATCAATCAGTTATTATTTGCACCTATTTCTGTCCCTCATAAAAAAAAAAATTAATAAATTTATTTTAAATCTAATAACTGTAGTTTTTATTTATCCAAAAAATAGCTAATTTTTAGTAGTACAGAAATTTGAAATAATTGTTATTGTTGTTATTTTCATTGTAATAAGACAAAAGAAAAATTTCTAGGGATGGGTATGACAAAAATAGAAGTGAAAATAGTCCTATAAACAAAAAGTATACTGCTGGTTAGTGTATTCAAAGCTTCGTTTATTGACCTATTAAATATGCAGAAGAAAATTTGAATTAATTATTTATATATTTAAAAAAAATCTTCTTAATTTGCCTATTATGCAAAAAATAGTTGATTGACCTATGTATAAACTAGTTTATAAAAGGTTCAATATTAGAATTCATTATTTCAAGATAGTCTACTTTTGGTCTTATATTAAAAAGTAAAAAAAGAAAAATCTTGTATTTTGAACTATTGTTTTTTTTTTCTTCTTCTGGTTAACATTATTTTTAAGTCTATATTGGCATTTTAATTTATAGATTTTATTTGGCTAGTGTTGCTTGTAATAATAATCTGTTTTGCAAATGTTATGCAGAAGTGTTATTTTTAATTACCGTTATTTTCCCGAATTTAACTAACTTTTGTTTTTTTATCATTAGATCTAAAAAAAAAAAAAATTGTAGATTGACTCTAAAATTTCATTTTTATGAAAAACTATCATTGGCTCTTTCAGAAACAGACTGCAACTATGCATAAACACACACACACATATATATATATATATATAAAGTTGTTTAGAGGTGCTGCAGTCATCTTTTATACACGAATGCTAAACAGAGTGGGACCTCCATTTAAAGCAAAGTGACCCACGACAAATATCCATACATGAGAATGTATTTGAACCTGGCACTTTTTGTTTAATACCCAGTGTCCAATTTTGTCTAGTACCACTTCATTCATTCATTATTATTTGAGGCAACTGCACACAGGTAATTTTATTCCTTTTGTAAAAAGTTGTACATACTTTTTTGGTATGCTTTCTTATATCGACACTTCATTCATTACTTCTGCAAAAATAATATAGATTAAAATGATTTGAATAATGTTTCTTAACTTTAGAACACAGCAAATAAGTATTTAATATGTTATTAAATTTTCATTACATAGAATTAAAAAAAAGTTTTATACCAGCATGATAGTTTTTTTTTCTGACTTTGGATTTTTATAAAGAACTAATGAGTAAATACAGTTCTATTATTCTATTGAATATATGAATTGCATAATATTAATAAAATATCATCCAGTCTTTCCTAGTTTACCAGCTATTTATAGTATAACTGCCTTAATATGTCCATAATAAATTTAAGATTGATGTTTGGCATATCAAATGAAATTGGATTCATGTATTCATTATTTATCCAAACAAAAATTCAAATTAATATAAATTCAAGCACATATATTAAAGGAAAACTCAGGGAGCATATATTGTTTTCGGTTTCTATTAATAAAATAAACAAAAGTTTAGTATTTATGCTCTTTATAGAAATTAAAATAATATGAGATCCCCTGATGCTATTTATATTGAAAAGACAGTTTGCATTTTAAATTAACCAAAGGAAAATGAGGTAGCAGCCTGTAGAAAAAATGTAGATATATATATATATATATATATAAAGTGGTATTGAAGAGAGAAAAGTCTAAGACTTTCACTGACAAAAATATATTGAAAAGAATTCCACATCCTGTTAAACTAGACACCATGTATGAGACGGTAATTTTATAATGATCAGCATTAAACTTAAATAAATGGTAATCTAATTAAAATTTATTAAAATGACTTTGCAATGCATTCTTGCTCAGCTTAAAAAGAAAAAGAACCCCTGTTGAAATGTAGTCTCAGGAAATGTCTGCATTACATAAACATACTATCTTTAATTTAAATTCATTTATGTTAATTTAATATGTAGAATTCTTGCTTTCCTAACCAGTGAATATCATAAGTACATATCATTGGTTCATGTTTTATTTATTGTTGTAAAATTGGGAATTTTTAAATAATTTTTTTTTCATTGAAAAAAAAAATGTCAATAGACTAGTACACGTACATTCGTCTTTTTTTAATGTTCAAGATTTTTTTAAGCATGCATATTAATATAGAGTAATTATAGCTTATGCTAGAAGAAAAAGAGATTTGTTTTTACCTTTGTAAAATAAATAGGTAAAAGTTCTAAAAAAACTCCATTTCTTATTGCAATTTTATGTATGAGATAAAAGCATAAAATAATTGAAATTCTTTTGTTTGCTTTCTTTGTTCCTACATTCATTTACTCTAAGACAGTTTTACTTTCAAAGTTGAATCTTTTTATACTATTAATTTCTACTAAGTTTTTTTCAGTGAACCGTATTATAATTGGTGCAGCTGTATAGCTAGGGGGTACAATCCCATGATTAATTTTTAATCCTGAGATTGCTTAAAATCAATCCCAGGATTGAGATAATGAAATTTTTTTCTAATATTACTACATTTTTTTCAATTACTAAATGCTAAAATTTATAGCAATGAATATTTTATATAGTAATATAGTTTAACCTTGAAATAGAAATATTATGACTTTTGAGATTTAAAAGAATGGTTCCCAGCAGATCACTCTTCTGTATTTTTGTTATATTTATTGAGATCTTAAAAATTATTTAAAACATTAAGCAACTTTATGCATCATCTGCTCTGATACAGTTCTTCAGAGGCTTTAAAAACTATGAAATAAAAAGTGAATTAAATATTTTATTATAATTACATAAAAACATTTTAAACTGGAACTGTTATATTTCAGAATCCTGCCCTACGTGCAAAAAGCTAATAATTCAAAGTCGATGCCTAACTCAGAGGTCTGCACGGGTCCGGGCTTGGCCCAAGGCCCAGCCCGCGGAACGAAGGCGAATTTTCAAATGGGTCGGGCTGGCAGAATTAGGACAATTTTTTCAACGGGCTGACAGACAAAATAAACGGGCCGGCAAAAAAATTGAACGGGCCTGCAGGGCCGGACCAATAAAAAAATTAATCGGGCCTGTCGGCCCGATATAAGAATTCAAGCAAAGCAGATAAAATACGAGCCATTTTCAATGAATATGATTTTCTCGAAGTATATATGTGTGTCACGAGCCGATGCGAGTTTAACAACATCAATACAGAAATGTAACATGTCCATCGTAGAGATTGGCACCGTACAGTTACTAGATGTCTGACTCTGGGTTTAATTTTTTTCAGCAGACTCGTGTCAGGACGGAACTGGTCTTAATCGATCTCAGGATGTGTAGGACAGGCATTATGTTTTGTAAAAGTATTAATAGTGATAATGAACTTATGTTCACAGTATCGTTGGAAATATACCTTAAAGTGGTTCTCATATTCACTGCTCAACAATGTGAAACTTTCAGACACATTTCTGACTCATTTTTAACTATAAAAGCATAAAATTGACAGGCTTGACTATTGAAGGCATTTGGAAACGAATAGCTTTCTCCATAATTGATAAATTACTTAGAGAGATAACAGAGATTCTTGTCACGTGACTATGTTTTTCTCCTTTCCTGTGCTATTGCTTCCGGAAATTCGATTCAAAGCGTCAACTTTGGCAATATTTTCAGAAAGATATATTGCTTTTATCTATGAAAAAAATGGCATTTACATAGTTTCTGAATAAGAATACCTGCCAGTCTTATGCGTTTCCGAAAAGAAATGAATTCATAAATGTGTCGAAATGTAGCTCCTTTGGACTTGAGAAAAGCCTTAAAAATGAGAGAAATATTTTCACAAATTTACTTTTTATTATACAGCTTCAAAAGTTATCATGTTTTTAATCCTTTATTCTGAATTGCATTAATCTTTTAATGAATCCTTATTTGAATTTTGAAATGTCTATAGAGATGATGACTAAAACATTGTAAGTAATCATTACTGTTTACTATTATGTGTTTTTTGTTTTTTGCGAACACATAGTAATCTAAAATATACTGTAAAATATTCCCATAAATATGCACATAGTATTAATTAAAAGAATCTTAATTGTATGTCAAGACAAAATGGATTTATTTTGTAGAAATTGAGTCAGGCCGGGCCGGGCCTGCTTTCACTGATTTTTATATGGGCCGGGCCGAGAACTGTAAAAATGCAAACGGGCCGGGCTGAACTTTCAATTTTTACACCAGGCCAAGATAGCTTTCGTTCGGGCCAGGCCTGGAAATTCCGGCCCGTGCAGACCTCTAGCCTAACTTTCTCATACATATAGTAAAAGATATGTTATCTGGCATTCAAGTAACCGGAAAAATTCGGAGAACTCCTTTATTTTTCTCTTCCCATAAACAATTGAATACTGTTTACTGCTGAGAAATTATTTATCCCAAACTATTATTTTTTAATTGTTTTACTCACTCAATAATAAGAAATCATTATTTTTAAAGAAATATTTAACAAAAATATTTATTCTATATTATATTTTAAATATATTCACCCAAGAATATTTTATAATTGAATGTGTTTGGATCATCTACACTTAACTGGGAAAGAAAAAAAAACAAACAAACAAAAAAAAAACACTCCAGAGTAAGTTTCTTTCTTTTGTTTTTGATTTATTGTTGGATTTTTATCAGTTCAAACTTTTTCTCCTCAGCCGGCTGCCAATGAATGAGATTCTATCAAAGTTTCACATTGTTCAATTAGTGGGGGGAAATATTTTTCAACAGCCTAAATGGCAAGCAGAAATAATAATATTATTATTATAGATAAATAGAATAAAACTATATTTTTTTTCTTTAAAAATAATTGCTGTGTTTTGCTAATTATCCAATTACATTAAAATTTTCAGTGAATTCAAATAATAAATTAGGCCGCTTACACAATTTCTATTAAAATACAACAAGTTTTCAGAAAATTAGAGCCCCGCTAAAAAAGTCTCACTATCTGAACTACTCCAATGGGAGGGGGAAATGCTAATGACTGTGTAGTTTGTTTTTATCATGATCGGAGAAGTCTGACGTTATTAGCTTGCATCTGATAATGTTCTTTAGCTGAGCAGAAAGGAATTATTATTACGGTGGGGTTGCTGCACTTATTCTTCGCCTGTGTGGGGCGAGTATAATTGAGGTGAAACAAGTGAATAATATCATAACAATACAGAACTTAATTTTCCAATTGTCCATGTGCTTTTTCTTGAACAGGAAAAAAGGGCAACATTAAAAAAAATTGCGGAATGCAAAGTTGATGTTTTAGGAAAAGGGCAGGGTGCATTTTTCACTTTTAAAAAGAGCATTTGAAAAACATCTAACAGGAACACTAGTTGGTTAGTTGATTTTATTAGTTTTGTTATTTCCCATGTTGAATTTTACTTTATTAGCACATGAAGTAAGAGTAGCATCTGTTATTCATCTGTGTCCTAAATTAAAATCTTTATGAGATGCTTAATTATAGATAATGCAACATTATAAAAGATTAATAAATAAATTTAGAAATTAGATCCTAACACAAAATATTGTTTACTTTTATTTTTAATTTGGCAAAAATAATTTTATCAAATGCAAATTTAATAATAATAAAAGAATTATTTGATATACTTCCCGATAACACGGAAGTAGGCCAAAAAATCATTTCCCTGTTTCTTTGTTACATCGATGCACCACCCCCTTCTTCTTTCATGACACATTTTGTAGCACTCAACTATCTGGACTTTTTAAGTATCCAGTACTTCCCGAGCATGCCGGTTAGTTGAGCTTTTACTGTAAGAATATCTTGGTTACCACAAAATTTGAATGTGTTGCAAAGATAGGCATCAATATTTTCCATTTTAAAAATAGTCACTGTTTCATAAGTATATTTTTTAATAAGAACACTTATATGATTTAATTTCATCTGGCATCTTAACAGGGTGAAATTGGTTTATGATAAAATTGTTCAGATCACTACAAAATTTGAATATGATAAGGCAGAAAAATTTCTCTTTCGCCAAGCTAAGCCAATGCTTAAGGCTCCCTCTGAAGGCACTCATGAGCTAATGCTATACCTATGGGAATGTTATTTTCAAATATTTCATTTGCATTTAGATATTTTAAATAATTTTTCTTTGCATTGGGATAGCTGAGGTCGATCTCTACATTGGCCTTTTTTTACTTTTCGATTTTGGTTGCAGTTTTTTTAGGCTGACACTTTCACTTTCGAAAAAGTGTGAATGTAGTGTGAGTTATTTGAAAAGAACCTTTCCATAGGTCTAACATTAGCTCATGAGTGTCTTTGTGTGACTGAATGGGAGCCTTGCACACTTTTTTCCCTACATATCATCCCTACACAATGCCGCTTGTGCAAAAAGACGTCCGTCTGACATGAGCCTTAGGGAGTGCCGATGTGCAACTTAAACTACCATGCAAAACCTCCATTGAAAGTAAAAGAAAACATAAAAATTAAATTTCTAAACAATAATATGTATGGTCAACAAAACTATAATATTGAATGTTATGGTAGAGAGTACCGCAAGCAGGCCATTCCAGATTTGGGAGCAACAGAGGCTAAATATAACCTTGGAAAATGAGTGCTGGAGCATCCAATTTTTATGTTGTGTACCCTGCACATTGTTGGTGAGATTAAGTTGGAAAAAAAATAAAAAGTGCAAAGGGAGTAAGTAATTTCCAAGAGGCAAAACTAGAGGCCTAACAATTCTGAGAACCGTAAACAAAATAGCTGCCTAAAGGGGGTCTACATAGCTCACTAAATTGATGTTTAAAAAATTACCAGTCATTGCTTAGTGCATGCCACCAGCTGAGGTTTTCCAGGGACAGCTTATATCACATGACTGTTAAAAAGCCATTTACTTCTTACTTCTGGTCTACACATAACTGAATGAACATTTCAGTGTTCAGAATCTAAAATGCTAATTTGTGACCATTGTCTGCTGTTCACCACTAGCTGAGGTTTCCGAGGGACAGCTCAGATTGTATGGCTCTGAAAAGAGTCCTTTATTGCATACATCTAGTCCACAAAAACAGGACCCTCAACTATGTTTTACTGGGGATCTCATGAGTAAGTTTCCCAGGAGCTAGTGAAATTTGAATTATTATCTTACATCAATCATATAACATTTTTAAATAACTAGCTTTAATTAAGATATTCTATTACCTAGGGTGATTGTTGTTTGTGCTGTATTTGGTATTCCAATCTCCTATTACAGTTGCATAATAAGGTATTTCTTTCATATGATACACTGATGTGTATGTATTAGAAAAATGTAATTTCGAATCTATGGTAGGGGCTGTTATAAAAGAAAAAGTGCTTGAAGACAATTATGTAAGGTTTTTTAAATAAATGTTTAAGTAATTTTTTTCAGACAATTAAAAATGAACTTTTAACTTTGAATTCGGAAAATATTCAATTATAATAACATCCAATTACTTGACAATGTGTTTTTACTTTATAAGAGTATATTTCAAACTGCAGATGTAAACAAAATTCAAACCATCTGAAGCAGTTTTCCCAAGGCAATTGTGTAGAATAGCTGCCTAAAGAATTAGAGATATTTACTTAACATTTTAGTAAACATGGCTCGATAACTTTGCATACAAAATTCCTCATTTGTCAATCTTGAAAATTTCTGAATTTTACATTAGAAATTCTAGGATTTTCGAGACTGGAATTCGTCTGGGATCTTGGGATTGTAATCCCTATGTATAACTAATTTATTTTCTGGGCATAATCTTTAATATTAAAAATATTTCATTTAATTGTGTAGTATTATAATATTCTGATTTCACTTATCATGGTTTAAGAAGCAAAATTTTATCATTGAATTAAAATCTTAATTTAATCTTTTGTAATATATGTATATATATATATATATATATATATATATTCCAGTAATATTTTATCAATAAAGTATATTAAAGTATTTCTCATTTGAACAAAAATCACAATTTCAGTTAGGAAATAATTTTAGTAATGCACTATAGTGTATGATAAGATAATTGGACAGTATACCACAAACCTGTTCAGCCACACCTAATATACTTTGATTATAAATTTCTATTTAATTTTTAAGACTTTCTTTTCTTTATAAAATTTTGTTTTATTAAATTATATGTGCTAGCTTCTAAAAATATCTTAACCATTTGGAGAATTTAGAGCTTTTCATTTCTTTCGTATAATTTTTAAAAACAGCTTTTGTAAACTATATATATTATATTGTCAACGTTTTAGTATATCTCAAAATATGAGTTAAACTGTATTTCTGTACAACTTTATCAAGTTTTCCTATAATTACCAGTTATTAAATTTAAAATATTTTTAGAGATATAGACTTTTCATTAGAAATGCTCATATATAATATTAGATATTAAAAATTCATATTGGCATATTAATTTATCATCTGAAATATCTTGTTAAAAACATTTCATCTTGTTTTATTTTTAAAAATAACTTGTTTTAATTTCTGATATGTGCATTTCAATTGAACTATATTAAAATTTTTAATTATTAGACTAAAGTGTTACCACTTTTGACAAAAGTTAAAATATTTCACAGGTTGTTGTGATTTGCAGAATGTATCAAAATCAAAACGTAATACTTGTTTAAAAACAGTTGATCTATTTTTCATATGGAATATTTCAGAATCAAAAACATAATACTTGTTTAAAAACAGATGATCTATTTTTCATATAGAATATTTCAGATATTTTGTTATATAACTAAGTTGCATTATATTTCTGATTAATAATTGTTATGTTAATTTATATTATTTGCATTAATTTTACCACTATTAACTCTTTATTTGCTGCTGATGGTTGTGGTTGCTGTCTAACTACCAACTCAATTGTGTATGGATTTATGCATGACACCAGTACTACTGTTTGATTATCTCAAGTAGTTTATGAGCCTGTTTTTCAAAATTATTTTTTTTTTTAATAATTTATTTTGTTGAAAAGTATGTTTAACATAATGTATAATTTACTTATACATAACATTATTATAGGTGAACTACATTTAAGTTTGTATCTGTATAAGTAATAGTGAACACTAATATCATCATCCTTGGCAATGCAATATCAATTCTTTTCTTTGTTTTCAAGGATTTTGAATTTAAGCATTGCACATGGAATGATGGTACTATTCACTTTTTAACCTTGTGTTCTAATATGTCACATCCAATACATAAATATGGAGATTTTATGACTTATTTAACTTTAACTAATATTTTCTCTTCATATGATGATGTTGGCAAAAATTTATGGTGGAGTTGTCTGTAGAGAATTTCAAAGTTATTTCTTTTTCATTTATTGACCAGTATTGAAAGCTCTTGACAAAGCACTGTAGTAAGCCACTGGACAATTACAGAACCACTGACAAACAGTCTTCAATCTGGACTTTTTAAATATTTGCCACTATCCAATAAGTTGTCTAGACAACATGCTTCATTTCCATTAATTTGATCCATTGTAAAAACTTTTTAAGTTTGTAAAGATATGAAGAGCTTAAATTAAAATGTTTCAACAGCAATTGAACTCATCCGTCTGATGGAGTGAAACTTAGCATTCCAAAAGCAATCCATTAATAAGCTTTTAGATTTGAAAAGCCAATTAATAGACTGTCAAGGCATCAACACCTATTTATAGGCTTCTGCTAGATAAAGTGTTAATGGCTTTTTTTTTTAAATGAATAGCTTAAATTATTACTGTGAATATTTTAAAATTTATTATTTGCAGAATACTTTATATGTTTTATCTCTAAATGGATTTTTTTTTATGCATTTATATATATCTATAAATAAATTAGTTAGTATTCCTTAACATACCAATATTTTCTTTCCCCTTTCATTCATATCTCACAAAAAGAGAAATTCATGTTTCTACTTATAAAAAGTACTGTATCATTTAATACTTTACAAAGCTATTAACATTTGTCAGTAAAATGTATACTTTCTAATGGTGATGTAATAAATGTTTATTATTTGAAATGAATTTCTCTTTTGTATATTACTTAAGAGTGAATCCCATGTTGTTGAAAACTGGTCATTTGTTATGTGTGTGTAATCTCACTACGTCATTACATATAAGTGGAAGGAAGTTCAACCAAACGGACAGTAAACAAACAAACAACATCAAAATAAATGAACAAATTATATCTAATTGTGATTCATCTGAAAATATAAACAAAGTAATTACAAATTTTTAGTCTTATTACTCTATAGATGTTTCATCATGAAAACATCCACCTTATTGCAAAAATTAAATATTACTAAAAAATTAGATAATTTAGGATAATTTATTAGTAAATTTCCTCAAATCCACATCCCTAAAATACACAAATGCCTAAAATCCACACATCATTGTAGATGTAAACAATGAAATTTTCAATTCAAATGTAGGGACAAAATTACATACTTTTTTTTTTTTCATCATTCTGTAGGTATTTTAATATGTAATTCTTGTCCATATGACTGAATTCATCGTTTTTCATAAGGAAGTATAAATTTATTTTTGATAAAAATTCAAGATATTGCTGATATCACTGGTAATTGCAATCTTTTCACCAAATATTTATGTATTAATCAAGCTTTTTCAGCTATTAAGTCTGGCTAAATATGAAATAAAATTTCCTTATTGTATGATATTAATATGAATTAGTAGGGTACCTTTATGAAGCAAGTTTCATAAATAACTCTAGATAAATAAATGTATCTCATCTTTATGATGCATAATTAATTATACACTATTAAGTATTTATTTGATCTTTACTTTCAATAATTTCATCATTTTTAAAATTACCTTTTTTTATTATTTTAGTTTATTACTTTACTTAATTATTTTAATATTTTACTAAACTGTAAGCATTCATTATAATTTTGACTAGTATATAACCCACGTCAAAAAAGACAGAATGTGAATGATAAATCTTCAAAACAATCTTTAAAAAAATATTTTTTTGACTAAAAAAAAATAATAATAATAATGCCTCATGCATTTTGTTAATCAAAAAGTATTATCCTTTGGTTTTTGATGATTAGAACAAAGATATTATGTAAATTATAGTTTAAAATCATATTTTAAATATTTCAGCATGGAACAGGAAGAGATCAAAGTTGCATTACATTTATAACATATGTATGTATATATATGTATGTATATATATATATATGTATGTACATATATATAAAATAAAGATGAAATCACAAATATATGAACAAATTGGTAAAATTCTAAAGATGAACAAGACATGAACATAGAAAAACAGTGTGTAAAATAAGAAACTATGAATAACCCACAGAATCATCAGAGGAGCTTGCAGGTTTAATTCATAGTGAAGATAAGTTATTTCATCCAATTTTGTCGGCATTAAGCCTAAAATGACAAAATTTATCTCCTAATAGCGCATCATAAAACAAAATAAATAATAAAAAACCAAGAGATCTAAAGAAAGATACACCTCACACAGGATATTAAAAATTGAAAAATGATTCGAGCACAATACCTCAATTATACAGGGTGTCCGGTCTCAACGGTGTCCAATGGCTAATTCCTAAACCGTTAGTCAAAGACATATAGTTCCAATTACAAAAATGTTTTAAGTTAGGTAAAGAAATATTTTAAAAGCGATTTGGGTCAATAAAAACATTTCTTAAAAAATTACGAAATTTAAATTTTTATACGGTCCCCCGGTCCTGTAAGTTATATTTAGTAAAATTTTCCTTTTACACTGACAAGTAATACAAAAAAAGTCCCATTGTTCTACGATTAAAATTGACCAAGTAATACCTGTTTAAAGTTGGAGCATATTTTTTGCTGCAAATTTGGAGTCATTCACAAATTTAGTCGAAATATAATTTCGTCAGATATATTAAAAAATGGTTGAGAGTAAAATTAACATTGCAATATAAATTTGAAATCTTTAGTCATGGTGACAAATTAATGCAAAATATACATTTTGTAATACACATTTAAGAAGAAAGAAGAAAACAGAATTTTTGTTAAATAAAATGATGCTAAATTAACAGCCTCAATTCTTTACAAAATGATATGCATTTTAAAATATTATTAGATTACACTAGCCTGCAAAAGCTGCGTTATTTCATGTTTTTTAGCTTTTGATAATTGATTGTTATGTATTCTGTACCGCTGAATCCGGAATTGACCTTCATTTTTAGCCATCACATCAAGATTTTTCGCAAATTGTAAATATCAAAGTTAAAAAGTTCAAAGTTAAAATTTAATCTCCTCCCCCATCTCATCACACCACCCAGCTGTAAGAATCCCAAGATAAGCAAAAATATCGAATAAATTATTGAATAAAATAAAATAAAAAAAGTTTTACATATGTTTTATTGTATGAGATTTTCGCTATATTTTAACTTACACATTTGCAAAAAAAATTCTAACGTGATGGTTAAAAATGAAAGTCATTTTCAGATTTAGTGCTAAAAAGTACGTAAAACTCAATTATCAAAAGTTAAAAAATACAACCATCTCCTCTACTTTATAGTATCCGATTTTTGCTATTCTTTAAATTCGACAATTTATGATTTGAGAAATATCCTGATATGATGATTAAAAATTAAATCAATTTTCAGATTCAGTGCTAAAAAATACATAAAAGTTAAAAAACCCAACAATCTCCGTCTTGTATTATCTAATCTAAAACTTTTTCATAAACTTCTCGGCGGTAATCTATCCGAATTTTTTTGTGTTATCCTATAAAATAAGTATAAATGGTAACCACCGAAAATCATAATAATATTAGATTGTTATCGGATTTGCGCCAGTATGTAAAATGTAATCTCGTTCGGATATTTGAAAGTAGGTTACAGTTCGAATACAATTTTGAACTGGAAAAACATACATAAGATCGTTGAAGTAACATAAAAACTTATAAAAATAATATAATTTTATTAAAAGAAATCATAAAAGAAACAGCCTCAAATCCTGACAAAATAAAACATATGTTATTTCAGCCAATCTGAAACTTAATAAATGTTAACTTATTCATAATACTTGTACGATTTTTTTTTAAGCGCAGATATACATGAAATAAGATCTTCGAATACTTTAAGCACTTGGAATATGACCCCTCAAAGCCAAGCCGAGCTCATTTGTTTTCAGAGCACAAAAGTGGCATAAGTCATGCATTTTTAAAGCTTCCTAACTCGCACAATTTTAGTGTCATATGAATGGGACTTTTTTTTGTCTTACTTGTCAGTGTAATAGGAAAATTTTACTAAATATAACTTATAGGACCGGGGGACCGTATAAAAATTTAAATTTCGTAATTTTTTAAGAAATGTTTTTATTGACCCAAATCGCTTTTAAAATATTTCTTTATCTGATTTAAAGAATTTTTCTAATTGGAACTATATCAGTGGCGTGGCGTCCGGTCATCGCTGGATGCGGCGATGACCAAGCAATATTTTAAATTTCTTAATAAGCTTTTAAAACTCTACGATCCAGTTTTAACAGAACATTTGGAGTTCATGTATAAGTGAAGGTAAGATTTAAAGTTTCTTTTTTGAACATTCAACCATTGAATTTTAGAGTTAATAATTTTTCACCACAAACTTAAATAATTGCGATGACCACCGAAAATATTCACGCCACGCCACTGAACTATATGTCTATGACTAACGGTTTAGGAATTAGCCATTGGACACCGTTGAGACCGGA
This sequence comes from Maratus speciosus, assembly GCA_963932465.1. Lineage (NCBI taxonomy): Eukaryota > Metazoa > Arthropoda > Arachnida > Araneae > Salticidae > Maratus > Maratus speciosus. Next base: position 525,331,132 of record OZ010787.1, on the reverse strand, counting down.
CACCCTGTATACTAGAATCCAAATCTTCAGAAAGTTGACCCACTGTATTATAACATGTGAGGATGCAATCAGATTTAGTACTATTAAAACATGTGGCAGCAGTTAGTCACTGAAAACCAAAACATTGCTGCCATCTGGTGTGAAAAAGGAAAACTATATTGTAACTAGATTTTTAACAAATATGTTTAGTGCTGCCACCTATACCCATAAAAAAGAATGAAATTAATTGAAGAAATCAAGAAATGACATAAATTAACATTTATTTAAAGTGGAATGAAAAAATAGGAATAGACTTAAATAAGTACTGAGTAAATATAAAATAAATAAATATATAAAAATAAATAAAGGACATTGATTAAATTAACCATTTTAAAACAAATATTAAATAAAAAATGAATATATAAATAACATTTAAAAAGCAATGAGGATTATTTTGAGATAGTAAAATATAGCCTTGTATTATGTGCTAATGTGTGAAATATTAATGAAAAATTTATGATGTTGAATGCATGATATCCCAGTTTTTTTTTTCTTAAATATATATCCATACAATATATAAGCATATATACATACACATATACATGCTCACACACATATATACATATAATAGACTGGGAGCTGGCAGCACAGATAATCACCTCATCGAGTTCACGGATGAAATTCTAGGATTAGTTAAATCTTGATTCGCATATTAAAACCCAATCGGTCTGCCAAGTCATACCTTGGTGGAAAACACCAGAAAACCCGATTTTAGCTGCTGATTTGTAGGTTTACCATTGCATTTTCCTGCACCCAAATTTATGAAAACATGGAGGACTGGGAGCAAGAAAACATAATGGTAAATCTAAGAGTCAGCTGCTAAAATCGGGTTTTCAGGTGTTCACCAAGATATGACTTGGCAGACCGATTGTGTTTTAATATGCAAATCAAGATTTAACTAATCCTAGAATTTCATCCGTGAACTCGATGAGGTGATTGCCTGTGCTGCCGGCTCCCGGTCTATAAGGTTTTTAAACTTTTTTTAGCATTCCTTACCTCAACCCCTCCATAATGGTATTTTGATTTTTTTTTTTTTTATAAGAGTGTATAATGTATGTAAAACATACACACATACTTTATATATACATATAAATTTTTCTGTACGTTTTTATAATTTCTTCAGCAATCCACATCCCACCCTCCATAATAGTGTTTTTGATTTTATAAATTTTTTTACATACTATATGCCCATACTGGTAAAAAGTAGAAAAATGAATATTAATATTTGTTACATGCAGATATAAAAGATACAGGATAATTATAAGACAATGTTAATTGCTTTAATTTAAAAATATCAGGCTGTAAGAATCGGGAGGAACATAAATGTTTGATACAAAGACTATGATTAAGTAGAATATTTCTATAAACTGAAATATATAAGCAGGAATTGAAGTTAGTAAAATTAATTACATTAAATGAAAAGTCATTACGCTTATCATAAATATTATCATAATGTTAGGGTGTTATTAGGGAGAATATTAACATCCATAAAATTGATACTAGAATTATTTGAATAAGAAGTGCTAAGTTCTAGATTAGAATATATATATATGTAGCATTGTGAGAGCAAGGTTGTGACTGTAGACTAATTGTAGCATTATGACTGTACACTAATTATGACACTCAACAACTGTAGATTATTACATGTTGAAAATAGACAGTAGAAAAATCACTTGTGTATATCATCAACCAGAATGATTAAAGTGCAGTCATACCTTCATGATCGGCGGTAAGGCAAGGATGCGATTCCTTAGGTGTTTTTTTTATAAATAATGGAAGAAGCCATAAGATTAAATCAAAAGATTTATTAGTGACAGGTAGATTATTCCAACTCCACTAGTATTGCCGTTACTCATTTTCGAGTTGTGTCACATTTCAAAATAGCTTTAAGATGTTAAACTGATCTGAAGTGACATCACAAATAAATGACAAAACCTTCTCCAAGTGATGCAGGTTTTTCAAGCAACACAAAATCGTACAAAATCTGCTCTCTCAAGTCAATGTAACCATATAAATACTAGAGAAGCGCATACAGCTACATGGCAATGAGCCAATCTAGTAAAGAGAGGGGGAATGGAACCAAAAACGGTGCACGTGATAAGATTAAAGATCTGAGGTGGGGGCGGGAAGCATGATGTGGACACAGGATTCTTTACCTAATGGCGGAGGCGTGCACCAAAGCTCTTGCAAAGACTCGTGGGAAATCAAATGAATTAAAAAAAAAAAAAAAATTCTAAACCTTCGAAAGAAAAAGAATTTAATGTCTCAAAATATGAAAGAATAAAGTAACTGAGTGAGTTTTTACAAAGAAGTATAGCTATTAACAGATTAAGATTTTTAGAATAAGAAATAAAAGAATGTGCTGGATTAAAGGCATGCAATTAAAATATACAGGATATTTAAGATATTATTAAAAAACAGATAAAAAAGGTAGATATAAGAATTTGGAATAAATTAAATAAGGTAAAAGGGCGAAAATTTTTATTATTACATATACACACACGTATAATATGTATGTATATATATTATAAGAAAAATTATGCACATTTTGTAAAATATTTTACATATTCATATTACTGAGTAAAAGGTTATTTTTATATATTATTCTTTACCCTATACTAATTGTGTGACTTCAAATTAATTTACTACTCAAAAACTAATTTTGAATTATTCTGTAATACACTAAACAGCAATTTTTAATTATTTTAATCTGCATCATTTCCGAAAGTAAATTGCTATTAATTGCATTATGTTATTTTTTTTTTTTGCTACAAACTTACTATGTTAAAATTCATAATTTTATCTGCAAGATAATTAAAATATGTTGTATAACTGTGTTATAATTCTTTGTTTCAATTCCAATGAGAATTGATAAGAAATATTAATTTTATTTGCAATGCCTTCAAATCCGATTAAATGCATTTAAATAAAAGTACGATTACAACAGAAAGTTTCTTTGTTTATATTAGTTGCTGATAGAGGGCGCCAAAAGAATTAGCAAGAAACATAAGTTCCTGTTTTCCCTCCTGATACACCCGAGGGCAGTTTCAATTGACGTCATGCTGGAGGTCACACACTACAAATAGGCAGTTCTAATTGGTGGAACTACCCTGACCTCTACTTGAAGTACAATGGTTTATCAGCTGATTGCAACTTCCCTATTTTTAATTTAGAACTTAATTGGATAGTTTTTAAAGGTTTTAAACAAAGTTACAATATTTAAAGGTTTTAAAATACTTTTACAAATATTTTAAGAGCAGCATCGACGTTAGTCTGTATTTTTTTAATGATACATTCAAAGAGTCATTCATTTGTTTGTAGATTTGCTGGAATTTTATTCTGAATGGCAACAGTGTCATTTGTTTAGATCTGGTTTCTATGTTTATAATAGCTTAATTTTAATTTAGAACTTAATACATTATATATGGATATGATATACATGTTTCATGTGAAAATATGCTGAACAGACGTGATTTCAAGTAGAAGAAATTATCATTTAGCTGTCATATGTTAGCATATGTTTTTCATCAAAGAATCAGCTTACTTCTTTGTGGGGAGATAACCTATACTTCACAAGAGAATTTGATCTATATAAATTGGGAAAAAAATCATATTTGAAACTTTGTTAACAGTATGAGTACTATATTCCTCCGCTCCATGTAATTGAGACAGAATATTGATATAGAATTGTTATAGTTAATATTGTTAGAAAGATGGTTTAAAAAATGTTGAATTCGAACATTATATTTAAAGAAATACATTTTACAAATTAATGGCAGTTCCTTCCAAGAAATAGTAATCATACAAATTTATAAAAAAGCTATTCATTTTATATCCATTTTAAATCTGTAAGCTGAATCTGTAAATCTTACATATGACATAGATTAATCTATATATATAAAAGCCATTCTCTGTATGTATGTCCTTTATACAAATCTTCAACTTTTGGCTGATTTGCACGAAACTTGATGTACATACGTTTTAGAACGTGGAAAAGATCACTGTCTAATTAAAAAAATCATCAGACCACTATTTATCCCTTTTTTCTACCACCTTCCATAATTTAACATTACAGAAAGATCTCTCTTTAAATTTTCTAATTCTTTCCTGTTGCCACATCCTATAAAATGACACAATAATGTGAAGAAAAAAAAAATAATGATGACGCGAGTATTTTGTTTTTATTTACCAATAAAAATTCAGATTCCCTTGCTATATTTTTGCATTTTTGAAATTGGTGTCATTCTAAACAGAAAATGCACATTTTTTTATATATAAAATAAAAACTTTAACTATAAGAGTGGTAAAAGGACATAGCACCTTTATTTGAGTGTTTTTAAAATTACATCTACTGTACAATTAAACATCTACTTCAATACAGACAGTCAAATTTCATGAAAACAATTTAGGAAAAAGAAAAAAAAGGCTAGATATGACGTCACATTCTATCAAATATTTTCAACGTGTAGTCAAACTCACTATAAATAAAGGGCTCCTATATTTTGTTTACTACTTCGATTGGATACTACAGCCATATCTTATAGCTATACATTATAGCTAAGTGTTGTATTGGTTTAGATTCAATGGTAACATTTTCTGTGATTTATAGTAAAAAGAGAGAAGTTATTTCCCTTTAAATTCTTGACTGATGTCACAATTCAAAATTTATGGAAAATGACATCATTTCATCTAATCATTGTAGCTTTAATTTTTATTAATGAAAAATTTAAGTTTACGTTTAAGAGTGATGTTTTATCTAAGTGGACACCCTCTTGATCTAATACTTTAATTAAAGCTTATAATTACATGTAAAGTGAAGGTTTTTAGCCAAGTAGCGCACAGCCCGATTACTGAAGATTAACCTGTCAGTACTTAAAGAGAGAAAAATAGTTCTGCATTTTTCATTCAGGTAATAAGACTAATCTTTCATAATTAGGTTCACATGATTATATAACTTTCCCCTATAATTCTATGACTAAGCAATGGAAAACAATATGTTACGCACTAAAATCTTCTCTGAAAACTAATAGTGCAAGTCGCATGGAAATCCGTTCTGAAGAATTCAAGTTATATGCACCTGGAACGAAATTCCCATTTGCATTTTATATACTTATTAGATCATTTTGAGTAGTTTGATTTGATATCTGTTAAATTCGTGTTTTATTTTATTTTTGGTGTTTTAATTTCGTTTTCCAATTTAGTTATTGAATATTACATGAAAACAAACAAATTCTGAATTATTTACAATGTTTTTGAACAATTGAGTTAATATTTTGTAATTGAGTTGCAATCATATTTAAAAAATATGCATGCTTGAAAATTACTTTAAAATCTATAAAAAATCTATAAATTGAGATAAACATTACAAACAAATACTACTGAAAGTACTTTTGTTTTCTATAAGATATTGGAACAATCGAATGTGCGATGTTTAGAGGTTAAATTACAAAAAAAGGGAAATTTATTGTTGTGTTAGGTTATTGCCACCAAAAATATGATACCAGCATTACTCATAGACACGTCTTTTCTTTATACTATTGCATTAAGAGTAAACGGGTTCATTTTTTGTAATCGGGTTGCATGCACTTTTAAAAATATCCATGCTTTAAAATTACTTTAAAATCCATTAAAATCAGAAAACCGAGATACAATTTTAAAACAAATTTCATTTGTAAGAACTTTTTTCTCTTAAACATTTTAAAAAATGAAGTTGTGTGATGTTTAGAAGTTAGAAAAATTGCAGTAAAGGCACAATTTATGGGTTACAATTTAATGGCACTGACATAGTTGTTTTACTTTATAATGTAGATATATACCATACAAACGAGAATTTCACTAAATGCTGCGTGATTTGGCAGATTTTTTTTTTTTTCGTATTGTCAGGAAAATCACATTTTTTTTCTTACACCCACCAAAGAAAATGCGCATTCTGTTATTAAAGCTCAGGGATTTTACTATGGTTACGAGACAATAATGTCATGTTTTCTGATTGTCCTTTTAAGATTTGTGGATGGGAATGCACAAATTTCAGTTATTGTGATTGCCATATTATTTCGTTTTAATTTATTTTACCTGGAAGGCTCCTTATAATTGACACGGGCAAAGCCGGGTAGTTCTGTTAGTGTACTATATTGCTTCATTGGTTTGTAATCCCTCATAAAATATCTGCATGTCACTCAAATTCCTTTTTCATGAGTAATTTCAATAATAAAACTTTTTTAAATAAAAGTTTTGTGAAATGAAGAATTGGTGTAGTATGGTTTATATGAATGTACACAAAAAATGTTAAAATTGAATGAATATGGAAATTTACTACGATAGGGAATGTATGCACAGTCTGCATGAGTTGTTATTCTTGAATAGAGCAACAAGTTAAAAAATAAAAAATAGTTAGTGTGATGACTTATGGATCACTTTGAATGACTTGAATAAGACTGCAGAAAATAATTGCAACATGAAAAGAAATTCAATGAAAATTAAATAAAATTAATTTAATTTTATCTGATGAGCTTAGCAAAGATATGTTTCTTTGATGCAGTTAAGTGCAACATGAGATATCACTTATACATCAAGAGGTTCTTCAATATTAAGTGATTTTTCTGTTTTAAGAGCCTATACACTAGTAATTAGAAAACAATTACAAGCTAACTTTAAACCAGTGACAGCCTTCTTATCAAATTTCTCGCTTGCATTTCCATTTTTAATTTTTTTTTTTTTTTTTTTTTGCATGGTATACCTGAAGTCAATGTCTAATCAGGTACTTGTTTGATTTTGATTGTAGTTTAGTTTTACAGAGCACATTTTTAGTTTTGGAACCAGAGTTGAAAGCAAAAGTCCCCCCCCCCCCCCCGCAAAAAACTGTCACTAAAATAAAAAATACATACAAATAAATATTTTGAAACAAATACTGCCATTGTTTCAACATTTGGGAATTATTTTATAACATAAAATTATTGATAACATTTCTTGAAATTTATATGGCCCATTTGTGATAAATATATAAAGAAATGGTTGGTATCCATGCACACATTAGGTAGTACCCTCAATAACAAAGCTATTAACTCATGCTAAGGGGAAAAATTTTTGATGAATATATATATTTTTTTTAATTTCAAAAATGTTTTAGATTATTATCATTAAAAAGCTATTGCAAATTTCAATCACCAAATAACCTTACAATTTTTTTTCGATTGCATTAGTTATTATTATGGTAGCTTTTGTAGGCTAACATGTTCAGTATTAATGATTAATTAAGTATGGCAATTATGTTAATAATAGTGCACTTTTTTTATCAGTAGTCAATGTCAAAAAATATTAAACACATTTTAATGTATATGTTTCTTATTTAACAGTGACATGTTTAAAACTCATATGTCATATTCTAAAATTTATAACTGATATAATGTGATGACTCTACCAAAAATAACTATATTTTTCAAAAAGAAAAAAAAATTAACACACTTAGTTTTTCAATTCGTTTCTTAAATAAAATTATTGATAAAATACATTCTAAATCATGAAAAAAATTTTCTCATTTTTTTTTTTCCCTTTTTAAACGTGAAATTTTTGAAAAATTCAGTGATAACTTATTAAAACTTAAAAATATTAGACAATAATATAATTACAGCATAGCTACCAAACTTTCCAAATAGTAATCTTAATCATATTTAATTGTAAATTTCTGTCATTAAATTAAACAAATTACATTTGAAATATTCATAAATTGTCATATTAGAATGTAATTTGTACCTTAAGACTTATGAGAAAAAAAAAAAACACATTTTTACCAATAGATGGTGTGATTTAGATCCATGTTATTAAGACACATAAATATTAAGATCATACAATGGGTATTTATTTTTGCTTGGTGCAAACCACATTACGATAAAAAAATGTTATTTTTTTAAGAATTTTAGAAATGTGAATGGACTTATGAGATACCCAGTACTTCTATTCAGAAAGAGTGGTATTCAAAAACTAGAAAGTTTAGCAACAATGATTACAGTAAAGCACCTTTTATACATTGCTGAAAGGAATAATAAAAAAAAGCCTGTAAGTGATGGCTGTTGACAGTATATTTTGTATGTTACTTAACAGCTAAAAAATTTTTGGATCATATTTTTACAAATACAATAACTTCCAAATTCATCCATGTATTTAACAAGCTTCGTTAAAATTTGGTGGTGGGACGAATACTTGATTGTTATCCAGGGGTGCCATTTCAGAACTTTCTTGGGGGGAGGGGGGCAAAGATTTTTTGAAGGAAGTTATATAGCTAAGGGTAGGATCCGGCCGTATACCACCCCCCCCCCTCCCAAATGAGAGGGGGGGGGGGGTGGTATAAACTGAACCATGCTGACATAAACTGAATCATGCTTACAAAAACATTGAATACGGAAACTCAAGAACCAATGAAATATTTCATTTTAAACAGGTTTCCGTCTAAGCATGTAAAATTTCAGTACATTGAATATGAACTTTTTTCTTTTTAGACAGTATTCTGTTATGGGTTCCATTTTTTACAGGTATCTTCAAAGACTGTTAAACTGCACACTCTATAGTATAGCTCTGAAAAGAGCTGTATTACAGTAAAACTTGTGAAAACAAAGCCTGTCTATAATAGAATTCGTTCTCAAAGGAGAAAAAAATCAAAGTTCGATGAAAAACATCATACTATTATACTTGTTAAGACAGAGACCTGCCTAAAATGGAACTTTTTTCTAGTCCCATTTGACTTCTTTTTTTCAGATTTTACACAGGGGCGCCATTTCAAGAGTTTCCTGGTGAAAGACAAGGAAACATTTTCTTTGAGGAACAGGGAATGTGCAGAACTGCACAAATCTGACAGAAAATGGGAAAATCCCATGCAATAAAAAAAGCTCTGCATGATTTTGTCTCCTTAACTTCTTTCATGGACATGTGATTATTCTGCGATTTTTTTTTTTTCGTGAAAGTCTACAATATTTTTTCTTTCAAATTCCGCAAAATCAATTCGTCAATAGGTCACAGAAAAAAAAAAAATCGCAAATTTTGAAAAAAATCCCCCAAATCGATAATTTCTACAAACGATCATGGAAAATATTGCTAATTTAATCAGAGATCGCGAAGAGAAATGCAGATTCCATCAAATGATCATCCGAACTAAAATCTCAAATTTTGTAAAAAGACTGCAAAAAAATCACTAATTTCATCAAAAGATTACACAAAAATTTAGTCAAACAATCAAGGGAAAATTCGTCAAATGATCGTGAAATAAGATACAAAATTTTGTGTAACTATCGTGCAAAAAATTACAAATATTATTAGTCGGTGGTAGAAAAAAATAATCACGAATTTCAACAAATGATCGTGAAAAAGAATAGCAAATTTTGTCAAAAGATCACAGAAACAAATTTGGAATTTCGTCAGTTGGTCGCAGAAAAAAACGGTTTCAGAAAAAAATCGTGAATTCCGTGAAACGGTCTCGGGAAAAATCGCAAATTTCATCAGATGATTGTGAAAAAAAATCATGCAATTCAATCAGTCATGAGATATTTAGTCCACAAATGTCATGAATAGGTCTTGAAATTTGCATCTTTTGTGATCTATAGCGATAAGAAAATTTTCATTTATGATTTTCTACAATTTGTAAAGGTGAAATAAAGCGTTAATTGTTTCAGATTGCATTTTCACTATTTTGAGGTGAGTTACTGTTAATACTATTTTTCAGAGAAATCCTGAATATTTTTCTGATGAAAAAGCTACATATTTGAACATTAATGAATATTATTATATATATCTTCATTTTTCTACATGAAAGGTAAAGTTTATATTAAAGATGTAATTGTAGGTTTCTTTTACAATAACTGTATTAAAATATGGATTAATTTTCTTTCATTTCAGGTCGAGTTGCCTTTCAGCGAAAATCTTTTTAGCAGTTTTCATATTTACATGATATTACAGTCCTGCGTCAGTATAGGTTGACGTATTTTCTTCGTTGCAAGTGAGGTACACATTAAGTTTTTTGGATCGTGCTGTATCTCTTTCGGTCGGAGTCGGGATGACCTGGTTTTTGACAAGGAAGTCCTGAATATTTTTCAAATGAAAAACTATAGATTTGACTGTTAATGGTGGCCCATAGTAATAACTCATTGTTCATTTCTGTACATAAGGGATAAAATTATAGACTATTATAAATGTGTTAAAATATGGAGTAATTTTCTTTTACTTTGGAATTTGGTGGAAGTCTGTCGGTTTTTGGGTTGAAGAAATTGTTTTGTCGGGTGTGCACAGATTCCATTCCTAGGCATTGAAGAATTTTGAGAGTGTACCATATAATAATATGATTTAATAAAGCAAATAATTAAATAATTTGATAACATTGCAATGATTTCAGTAAATATAATGTAACACTAATAATCCAAAAAAGTAAATAAGTCCGATAATTAAGAACTTGAATTATACTCGTCCCTTCACCCCCCCCCCTCTCCTCCAAAAAAACTATCTGAAAAAACTCTACCCCTGAATTTCTAGCCATTAGGGGACTAGTTTTCCTGTGATCAAGTTGCACACAGCTGAGAAGCAATTGATAAAAGAAAATGTCTCTCATGTATTTTTAAAATTAGCCAAAGTGGGATATATGTCTCACCTTAAGAAAGTTCAAATAGGAATTTTTTTGATAATTATTAATTTCTATGAATAAAGCATTTATTTAATGTATATGTTTATATTGCAATCAAAACTGATGAATTATTTTGGCGTTTGAGCAATTTTTAAATTTTTGTTTGAGTCTGACAATTGATGGTTGATAAATTTTCTGAAAAATCAAATTCCTTGGGGGGGGGGGGGGCTATTGCCCCCTGGGCCCCCTCAAATGGTGCCCCTGTTGTTAGCCTTGCTTCAGCTTCCATTATCTGCTTTTCTAGGCTTAATTCATATGGAGAAGCCAATTTTGATATTGGTAAATCTGCATCAAATTTCATGCATTCACAAGAAAAGTTTAAAGGAAATTGCCCCATATATGAGGGAAAAGGAGAAAAGTTTTGAAACTTGTTTAGAAAAGGCATTTGCACATTAGAGTATCTCTACAAGATGTCTGCACAGGTCCAGGTCAATTTTCATTCATGAGGATTGGGCCGAGCAAGGTCAGGACTAGTCTTCACTCTTTCCAGGCTAGCCCTTACTTTGGCCCAAAGGCCTGTCATCACTCTTTCTGGGTCAGGCTTGGGCTTTACTTTTTTCCTCAGGCTCAGCAAGATTTCTTTTTTCTGGACATGGACTAGAGTTCTGCATTAGCTGAAATTTTCAGACCAGGTCCTGACCCATCCCAACAATTTTTATAAAAAAAATGCATAATTTTTAAATCGCCATTATTCTATAGATAAAATCCTTTTTAAAGAATAGTACATACATTTCTAAGCAAAAAAATGAAACTTTATTAAAACTTGTGAAAATGAACAATAGATAGGTTCATATCCTGTATTAAACAGAAAAATGTCCTAATCTATGCAAAATTAATATAATAATGCAATTCAGTCTTAGAAAATTTTACTGTATAACATTTTTCAGATTTTTAAGTCTCCAAGCCATGGAATAACAATATTAATAACTCAGGCATTTGCATACAAATAGAGATTCATTAAAAATTCAATATAGTTTACATGGGCACAGACAGAAAGAAATCTAGGAAGGAGCAGTATTTTGAAACAGCACTTTAAAAAAAATAAAGAATATAAACATGAAAAAAAAATACGCCAAAATAAGTATTTTTTTTCTCAGAACTCCTAGTAGAAGACAATTTTTAAATATATCGGCATAAAGATCTATATAGAACTATTAAGAAGATTCTTCTCTTTCAAGTGCTTGGCCAATAAAAAGGATTGTATGGGTTGGCCCATGCAGACCTATAAAATCTTCATATTCATCCCTTATATCAATTCACTCGTGCATTTGCTGCAGCAATTTTTCGACAGTCATCTGATAGAAAGATTTGATCCTGAGTCTCACACCACCTCACAACTAGAGCAGTGACCTCATCATCCCAAGTAAAACGACATCCTTAAACTGAAATTTTCAATGCAGGGAAAAGATGAAAGTCCAGTGAAACCAGATTAGATGAATACATAGATGCTGAAGTGCTGTGAACCAACAATAAAACAAAGTAGCTTGTGTAATCGCAGCATGGTGAGGAGGTGCAGTGTCTTGCTGTCAGAGTAAAAAAACAATAGAATTTAAGAATGTAGCACAGTGTATTATATAACTGTGCTCTTGAATTGTTTAAAATTATAAATATCTAATGAAACACATTACTTCTGAGACTTGAAACTCCCCCCTTGCATTAAAAACAACAATTTTAATTTTTATTGGGCAGCAAAATTACTTGAGATTAAAATGTTGATGCTGTTTCTTGGTTTATATTTTTTGTGGCTGAAATTAGGTTCAGTATCTAAAAAAAAAGTAAGGTGTAAGGTTGTAACAACTGCAGGGTGATTCCGTGGAGAGTGTCACATACGTAACGCAGGCTTTAATTTGCATTTATTCAATTATTTATTAAATTTTAATGTTAATTCTGATTTTAAGTGGTATGGTAAATAAGTTATTAGCATATTTTTAAATTTAAATGTGTGGCAATAAAACTCACAGAAGTATATCATTTAATTTCATTACTCAAAATGTGCTTTTTTTCTACTTCAGAAAAAAAGCACATTTTGAGTATGAAATTAAATGATATATTTCTGTGAGTTTTACTTACACACATTTAAACTAAAAAATATGTTAATAACTTATTTACCATACCACCTAAAAGCAGAATTAACATTAAAATATAATAAATAATTGAATAAATGCAAATTAAAGCCTGCGTTACGTGTGTGACTCTCCGCATGGAATCGCCCTGCATCAGTATTTTTTTGTGATATTGTTATACAAATATTTTTGGATGATGATTTCCTGAGTATATCAAGCATTAATACATGTTGAATTGTCTACTTTTATAATAGCTTTACTAAGCTGTGGTGGAATTCTTATGTCATTTAAAATAGAAATATCTGTTTAAATGTCTAAGCCAAATTTTAACCCATTTGCATAGCGTCTCATTCTTGGGACATTTCACATTTTAGTAATTTTTATAATTTTTTTCTTCTTTACAACATGAAAATTGTATGAAGTAATTTCTATAAATACTTTATCTATTACCGAGAGATGACAGTATAAGATTGATATTTATTTGCTTAAATGAAGCCTTATTTCGGTGTTTATAGATTTTTGAAGATATCTAAATGTAAAAAGTAAATTTATTTGTATTTTTTGTATCAAGGATCCAAATAAATAAATCATAATCTTAGCTTGCAGACTTCTTTGAAATATGTATTTTTTTTTTAAATTGCGAAATTATATGTTCAAGCCTATTTTTTGTTCATGTTTGTAACATACAAAATATAGGTCGCTAGGTACATATTTGTATTAGCCATTTAGGAGACAGTTATTTATGTAATGTCCTTTTCAAGATGATTTTGAAATAAATTGTTTTTTTTAGCCTCAAATAAGATTATTCTTAATTTATTATTAATAATACTTAATGTTATTAGTCTCTATAAAGAAATAAATATATATTTTTTAATAGTTCATAAAATATTTAAAAGCTTAATTTATATAAATTTAGACAAAACATATAATTATGCATTTTTCCACATATGGATATACCCATATTTAGTACGTTTACATTTTATCAAATAAATACAAAAATATTTTAGCTTAATTTTTTTTAGTATTTTTTCAGTTCATTTTGCAACATTTTAAAGTGATTTTAACAACTAATTTGAGAAAACAAAAATTCAGGCATAAATGGGTTAATCGGAAGATAATCTGCAATTAAATACAAAATGCAGCCTTTGTAGAGGAAGTTTTCAATGCTACAGTATTTTAATAACGATAGATATTCTTTCTAGACTGAAATTTTAAATGTATTTCCAAAATTTTGTGAAAAAGTTGATATATAAGAAAATATGTCTTTAAAATCTTATATAGCTTCCCCTTTATATTTAAAAAACAAACAAACAAACCTTAATAGTTTTAATATATTTAGATATTGATAGACACTTACATGCTTGTGAAACAAATAGAAATTATTTAGACCTAGCAAGTTTTGAAAATGAAACATCATTTGACTAACATCTAACTGATGAGTCTAGTCTTTAGTTCATTTTTATTACACCATTCTTTGCTTTTCTTGAACTTCTAAAATAACCCTATTTTCCTCCTCAACCTCCTGAATTTCCAGCAAAAGGACAAAATTATAATGTTGCTTTTATGGTAGTTTTTTTAAATGTTAAAAAAGAAATATTATTCAAATGATATAAAAAAACTTAATTATATACAGTCGTGGAAAAAAAAAGTAAACACCCCCTGCTAACTCCTCAAAAAATTATCGTAGAAGAAAGTTACTGGTACCAAATGATTGGAAATGAAATCTACTTTTAAATGATATCGATAAAATTTGCTTAGGGGGCCATCTACATATTAAAATGAACCATAACTTTTTTTTCCAATAGCAGTACACAATTATGACATCATAAATGAACTCTACATCCTCCAATTAGCCTAAAAACAAATTTTTATGCAATTCGTACCATAAGTTTCTGAGAAATTAATTATTTTAAAACGAGCGTATTTTAAGGGCTGTATCCAAATTGAAGTTCGGAAATCGATTATTAACCGAGAGAGCTCCCATCTTGATCAAGGCACCTTAAGAAGTCAATGAAGCCTGCTGGATTACAATACAGCAGAAGAAATTTCAAAATATCTATTCACTTCTATTATAGACGGCCCCTTAAACCATCACTTTGCCGTTTTCTAAGCATAATTTGAAAACTACTTGGAAGAAAAATGTGAAATTTTGGATTTACATAAAGCAGGACTTAATAAATCTAAATCCATCAAAAAAATTGTAACTTCATAATTTTTTCGAATATTAATTTCATAATTCATAATTCATTTCATAAAGTTATAAAAATTGCAAATTCAGCGTATTTATGTTTGGGTATATTAGTATTATTGCTACAAAAAAAATTAGCACATTAGGAGCATAATTTCTGGAGATAACTATGAAAATGTAATTTAACATTAGAAGCACTAAATTTTGAATGTTTATAATTCAAAAACTTATCCTTCTAATGACTTGAAATTCGGTGTCTAGGCATAATTTGAACTGATGATTTGAAATATCTTGTTAAAATAGGGTATTGTTATTGAAAAAAATGAAGTTTGGGTTCGTTTTAATATGTAGATGGCCCCCTAAGCAAATTTTATATACATCATTTAAAAGTAGACTTTATTTCCAATCGTTCAGTACCAGTAACTTTCTCCTACGATGATTTGTTGAGGAGTTAGTAGGAGGTGTTTACTTTTTTTTTCCACGACTGTACATGAAGATAAAACTTGAGAGTAATTACCATTATTTATGTAAAATTGTATAAATTTAAGTACCTCTACTGAAGTGAAAACTGCATCTCGGTGAATGACTTATCCCAACTTGACAGCCAGAAGGTTAAATCAAAACCTTATAAGCAATAATTTCTAATGGTACTTGTCTACTTTCCCATGACCACTTTCTATTAAAAAAAAAACTCTTGCCAAACAATGTGCTTTAATGCCAATCGTTACTTTGATTTCAAATGCAGCACTAGCATGCAATGTACACATATTCTATTTTTATTTATTTTGTGGATAAACCAGTTTACTTTTCCTAACGTAGGAAATAAGTTAACTGTTATTTCTCTGTTTTCTCTTTCATTTTGAAAAATAAATAAATAAAAAAATATATAAATATCTGGGATTCATATTAAAGTGAGTTTATGTGGCAATGAATTCATAAAAAATGACTATTTTATTGCTATTTCAAATGGCTCGTAATATCAGGGTGTTATGTAAGGTTGCATGGGGCAACTGGGCCATGATTTTACAATGTGACACTGAAGATTCTGGCAATTCAGCTTCCAAAAGCTAATGTTCATTTCAGTTAAAGTCTGAACCTTTGTAAATATGTTCAGTTAGGTTCACTCTATCAGACAGAAATTTTCAAATTACATTTTAATGCCTTATATATATATATATATATAACCATTATATAATATTACAATTCATCAACTTACTCTTTTTTTTATTAAAAAATAATATATATATATAAATAACCATTAAATAAACATTACCGATCACCATCAAAAACTGTGAAATTATGAATAAAATGACATTAACAAATACAGTTCCCCCCAACACAACATAGATTCCAATATATATATATGTAATAAATAAGTAATGTTATTCCAGGTGAGCTTGTCCTGGATGATGGTTAAGATGGAATGAGAAACTGACTCGGGAACCTTTGTGCGAATCGAACTCATTTATTAGGCGCTCATCATACATCTGATTCGCGAGTCGATCGCCGGTCCTGGAGCCAACTTGCATAGACTTTGGGAGGTTACATGGCCGTAAGTTTAGCTAGCCTCTCAAATAGCCAAATTCCTCGTTTTTCGCGCGTGTTTTGAGTAATATGGTGAAGATTCTAATATTTTCCAGCAGAGGGCAGAATTGTTAATTTGGGAGGAACATTTAATTTAATTGGTTCATTAAGTTTTGATTGATCTGTGGTCAAGGCCCGCACAATTCCCAGGGACTGTGACGTATCTGCCCTACCCACAGATGCCTGCAAAAAGCGCTTAGATTAGCAGTTTCACTTTTAAGAATCGTCCTAAAATGATCTTTGAAAGTAATAAGATGTATTGCTGGGAAACAAAGTTACGAGGGGTAAAACTGGTTTTAGAAATAGATTTAAAGTTAGGAGAAAGAAACTTCGGATTTTAATTTAAATTTTTGAAATTTTAAAGGCTTTTTATCCTTTCATATATATTTCATCTTTCTTTCTTCATGGGTCCAGTTGTCCCATAAAAATGGGACAACTGGACCAGGTAGGTCTGTGTTTCACACACTTTTTTTTTCTTTTAATACAGGATATCAGGTGTGTAAATAACTTAAAACAATTTAAATCAGGCAGATCATGCAAATTATATATCAACTAAAGACCTTTGCTGTCTAAGTGTCTAAAAAAAGCACCAAATGGGAAATTATTAGATTTATTAAAAAAAAAAAAAACATAAGAATTAAGTACTTATGTACTTCAGTAATAAGTATAAAAGTTACATGGGTATTTTAGGGGAAAAAAATAAGATAAATTTATGAAACGGGTACGTAAGTACTTAAATATCTCATTCTGTTTTTTATTTACCTCAATGAAACTTCGTTAAGTCCAATAAATCTGTGAAGAATGTTAACATGTTTTTATGTCAAACAGAACTATTTTTATTGGTTTCGATAATTTTCACTTTGTCTTATGTATGCCTCTTCATCTGTATTGTAAAATTTCGAGGTTTGGCTATCTCACTTAAGAAATTTGGTTTGATACCAGCCAACATGCTTTTTAAAATTTTTATTATGTAATTTTAATAAGGTATTATATGATTTTCTTTATTGCAAGCAAAACAACAATGGAGAAATTAATTTCCTGTAGTAAAAGAAGCTCCAAAAAATTATTTATAACTGTTGGGGTAACTGGATCCCACATGGTCAAGTTACCCCATTCTTGAAAAATTTATGGGGTAACTGGCCTTACATTTAAAACATGAAGTAAATAATATTAAAGTATTTATATGTCTAATATAAAGTACTTACTGTATTTTAATAAAAAGCCAAGAAAGTTCAACCATTTTAGATGTTGTATATGTTATATAATATTCTTACATTTTCTGACTAAATAAAGAGAGCTCTTGTTCTTCTAAATTTTTATTATTATTGGCATTTATTACATCCCTCTAGAAAATTTACCTATAACAGTAGTATACAAAACCATAGAATTTTGAAGGTAAAAGTTTTATCCTATGACTTTTACAATAGGAGACAGGCCTAGTTTTTATATAATTTCTTTTAACAGAGTACCTTCTTGACAATTTTCTATAGTTGGGATATGCAGATGAGGCATCCAGCCATGGTTATTCACTGAAAATTGTGAATGCACAATTATGCTTATGCATTTTTGGCATTAAATCCTATTCTTTGGTAAGTTATTTTTTATAGAAAGTAGTTCATGGGTACATAGACATGTATCGTTATAATATTTTAAAATTAAATCAAGTTTTAAGCTTCTTTGGATTCTGTTTATTAGCATTTTATCTATTGATATAAAGGTTGAAAACTTAAAATTTTCTATTGTTTTTTTAAATTAATCCAATATACAAACACCAATCAATAACTACACTGATAGAAACAATTTAACAACATATTTATTTTTAAGTTTATGTATTACAATTTTCTTGGATTTAAAAACAGGTATTTAATAAATAATATTACCATAAAAATTTAGTTGCATATTAAGCATCTAATTGCAACTTCTGTAAAAGTTCATTTATGAGTAAATGCTTTTGAAAGCAATTGGATACTTGCTCAGACCGATCTATATGATATCGTATATCATCAATGATTGAAATTGTGTCAACTTCTTGTCTGTTCTTTATTTCATTTGCATCCTCAAGAATTAGGTTCTGAAAATCTGGAATGTCTATAATCTGAAAAGAATCAAGTAAAATATGTAATATAAATTTCATTAGTTATCATGAACACTGTTTGTTCAAGAAAAGAAATATTTTTTATATTGATGTATGACACAATAGCAAGAGGAACATTTACAATCTGGTAAAATAATATACTTTATTGCATCAAGTGTATTTCCTAAGTTATGCAAAATTTTTATGCAATTAATGATGTAAAAAAGTTCAGTTTGCCTTATAACTAAATCAATGTCACATTTATTATTTTACTTCTCTTCTACCACAGCTTTACTGCCTTCTAGCTAATGTATTCTACAGAAACAGAAGGAAAATTTTTACATCTGTGTAATACATTTTAGTCTTAAGTCCATACTTGTCAAATCTCACAATTTTAGCAGGAGACTCATGTTCAAATAAACCTATTTTAACCAGAAATTTATTTAACAAATGAAATCAAGTCGATTTCCAATTACTACTACATGGATAGAAGATATGTTATAAAAAAATCTGATTCAAAGTATGTTACTTTGATTTAAAGAAAAAAAAACCCAGAAGTCTGGCAAGTATTTAAAGTCCAAGAACTATTTCAAGCTTTCAGTTTCATCATATTTCAAGATAAGGGCTACTTGGGCATATTGCACATGTAAAAGACTTATTTGTAAATACATTTTGAGAATACATTACTTAACATTCCTTAACAAATCTTCAATGGAAAGACATAGTAGAGGTCTGCCCAGCATCGCCCGAACTTGGTCTGGATAAAAGAAGAGAAAATTTCCAACAGGCCGGGCTGATGGATTAATGACAATTTTTTTAATGGGTCAATAGAAAAAATAAGCAGGCCGAGCCAATGAAAAAATTTGGCCTGATATAAATTTAAAAGGATCAAACTAAGCCAATAAAATTTATGCAATTTCAAATGGACGTGACTGAGACAAGAATAAGCATAAAAATGCTGCATGAACCAATGCTAGATTGACATCAGTACAGAAATATAACATGTCCAGCGTAGAGCAGCAGTTGCAGCATGTCTGAACAAGGTGTTAATTATTTCAGCAGACTTGGTCGAGGCCAGGATCAGGCTTACATTTTCTTTCTACATACTGGGCCTACATGACAGGCCAGTATAGATGCTATTCTAAATTCTATGGCTTGCGAACATGTAGTAATCTATAATGTTACATTTTCCCATAAATATGTATGCAGTATTCTAGAAAAAAAAAATCTTAATTGTATGTTAAGAAAAATCAGTATTTTCTGAGGAAATTGTGTTGGTCTGTTTTCACTAATTTTAGAACGGGTCAGGCCATGAACCGTGAATATACAAATGGGTCAGGCCCAGGCCTGGAAATTCTGGCTCGTGCAGACCTCTAAGGCATAGTAGCATTTTGCTAGTACTTAAAATATTTACATCTAACAAGCAGGTCACTTATAATTATAAAGCATTATAAACATTAGGATACCGATAAAGTATTAATATTTAAATTTTAGAATATTAATACTTAGAGTAACATGTTCTATTAATCAATTCATAAATTATATATATATAGCTTCCTAAGATTTCTTCATATTTTGGATTTCGTGCCTACCATTGGCATAGCAGAGAAGGGAGGGGGTGGGGGAGGGTGGATACCAGTATTTTCAAAGATAATTATCTTATTTAGTCACAGAATCCAGTGATTAAACAAGATGGAAATTTATCTTAGAAATTAGTGGCATCCATGTTCCCAGGACCTATGCCAATGGTGTCTGCTGGTATCATAGCTTCATATCTCAATGATAAATTTGATCTCAGAAAAATACTGCTACTGAAATTCTTCAGACTATGTAAAGAGAAATAGTTTTAATACCTACATATAAATGATGATGATTTTATATGAAAATTATTTTTGCATTTGCAGTGTTAAATGCTTTATGGTATTTAGCACTGCAAATCTATTTATCCAACAAACATATATCAATCTTTTGGCATTATCACCTTAGATAACCACATGTACAGCAATAATGGTATGCAAGACTATTATGAAATTTTAATAGTTTAACAACTATAGGAATCATTATATAACTTAAAATTATACATTTATATTATTTATCCACATTTTTCCTTTCATTAAAGTGATTAAAAATAATAATAAAAAAAACAGTCATTGCTGAAGTGGTAAATGAAATAGGTCAAGGATAAAACTACTAAAAGTGTAGCTGAAGCGATTTCCTATTCATTGAAATGTTCCACTCAAACGCTGTTCACTTTTCTACAACTACTAAATGAAATTCCCATGTACAACTAAACAGTAACCTAAGATCCATCAAGTTATTCTGTCAAGAGAAGAACCTAAATAAGATATTAATTCCACAAAAGACAATATTGTTAATTATTTATTAAGAAATACAAATTAACTTTTTTTGCTATCCTTCTTTGAATATCTTTTCTTTTAGCTGTATTTGGTCTAAGGCCAGATTGATTTTGTGCCTTATTTTTCCTCTCTTAAGGTGACTTCTTACTTTTTCACTTTATGAAGAATGTCAGTTTTCTAATTCTTTGCTTAAAATGTATTTAAATATCCTTAGCATATTCTGGAAAAATTACATAAAGATCTGATGATCATAAATGAGCAAAATTACTTTTAACTGCAACCATTTACCTTTAAATGTATCAGAGTTGCAATCTTAAATTAATTTTTTGCTGTTTGCATTTTTTCAGTGCATCAGTATGATCAAAATGCTAAAACATCAACAGACTTATTAACTGACTTGCTATTTTTTTTTTCTTTTGGGGATGATTCTAAAGGAAGGCACATTTCATAAAATTAAGGGAAGGACTTTCAGTAAATGCAAATAATTTATTTCTAAAAAAATGAATGGTCATTTTCACTGAATTTTTACCTATGTCATTACATTTTTTTTCTTAAACTAATTAACATTTTAGGAATCTAATGTTCAAAGTATAGGACAAGAGTAGTTTTAATTAAAAAAAAAAAAAAAAAAAAATACATTTTTCAAATTTTATTACCAAAAATTGCATTTTATCCCCTATTAATTTAAAAAAAAAAGCAGTATTTTAAAATTTACTTCATAAAAAAAAAAAAAAAATACTACAAGAGTTGCATTTTTTCAGTATTAGATGAGGGTTTTCCTTCATAAAACAAGTTACTAAAATGTCAAAAAGTTATTAAACACTGAAATAAAAAATTAAGTACAAAATGTACAGAGTCCCCTTACACAATCTCAAATAGCAAAGCATTTGCTTTAAATGAAGGTAGTAAATTATTTTTTAAAATGTCTTTTACTAAGTAGATCCATTTTCTTGGACAATTTGTTTTAACCCATAATTAGAAATGTTTATAAAGGAAGGGTAAAAGATAGAGATTTAAAATAGTGTTAAATTAAATACAATGCTAAAATAAAGATTTCACTTTCCTTTGAAAAATAACATTTTAGAAACAGTAATTTTCCTTTGCCAAATAAATACTAAATCTATTTGCAAAATTTCTTATAGAATATAGAGTTGCGAAAACACGGGAATTTTAAAATGAGGCGAAAAAAAGGAATTTTGTAGGAAAAAAAAATTCAAGAAATTAACAATGAGTAAATGAAGTAAAGCATCGAAATTTGTTCATTTATGACCTATATATAAAAACTAATTAATGTTATAGGACATCAATTTCAAAGTTTTACAAAGAAATATTTAAAAACTTATAAGATTTTGTGACTTAATTGATATTAAGCAACTTACTGATTAGTAATTTTTATGATAACATACATACTGCATGTTAATAAAAAATTTAAATATTGATAATTTGAATATTCCCAGTTTTTGGAAATATTTTAAATTCCTAATTTCAGTTTAAATTCCCAGGGAAAAAAGTGTTTTTTTGGTGGGAGAATAAACCCAGTTCTTTGAAAATTTTGCTGTGCTAGTAGAAAATAATCAACTCTAGTTTACAGGGTCCATACTTCTTTTCCAGAAGAAAAATTAAGCATCTTATCGAAATTTCAAGCACCTTCCCAGAAATTAAAATTTTAATAATACAAAATACTATATTGTTGGTATTATACAAAATTGTCAAGTGTGAACCTCTATTTTATTTTCACCAGTTTTCTGGTGAATGCTGCACAGTAAGCAAAGTCTAAGTATTATGAAAAGCCTCTGGAAGATACAGAAGATCATTTTGGATTCTATTATGAAAGTTGTTTTGGCACTTGCAAAATTATCAAACATCTCCTTTTGTCATTTTTACTATAACATAAATTTCAAGTGGCCTACAGGTACTACAAATCAACCTTTCATTTTCTTTTTTCATAAACTTAATCAGGTATCAAAGCAAAGCACAAATTAACGATTTTCTAACTCCTCAGAAGATTTTTGATAGACATAATGTCATTAAAAAACAAATATTTTTGGAAATTATTTAACACGTTGAATGCCAAGTCTATTTTGTCTGTCTTTCCATTTGGGCCATGAAATAAGATTCTCGTTACACAATCTATGAGTGTCAGTCACCGATGACTGATGCGAACTGAATGGAAAGTTCAGTGTCAGTCACCGGTGACTGATGTGGCACTCAACGTGTTAACAAATGGAATTTTTTTTGTATGCAGTTTCTCTATTTTATTTTTAAAGTGTAAGTTAAAAATTACCTATCAAAGAAAATAAAGCACCTTCAATAAAACTTAAACAAATTCAAGCTTTTAAGTGCAGTTGGATGTCCCTATACCTACCATGTTAAATTAATGTACCTAATGAAGTGAAGTCAACTTTATAAACAGATATCCTTTAGTAATTATTTTTTTAAAATCTGGAATAAAAACCACTTTTAAATAACAAAAAAACTTACATTTTTCCAAAGAAAAACTGTTTTACAAAAATATTTTGTAGAAATGTTTCAACAAAAGTTCACTTCAGATTGATCAGGGATATGTGTGAAATATTCAGGCAAGATTGTAAAACAATAATATGTTATAGTTTCTATAAAAAGGTACACTGAAGTTCAAAAAGCAATATTTTGAGAAAATTATGTTTAAAGTTTACATCTTGAGGGACCTCCGTAAAGCAACTCCCATTCGGGAAACCTCGGCATCGGCCCGTGGGCTCGACTTCTCTATAGGTGTTCAAATCCTGCAGGTAGTCGGGGTGAACCGGGTAGGGCACCAAGTGAAGGGACCACTTGGTTCTTTTTCGGGCTGAGTAGTTGAGAACTGTCACAATCAGCTGGTCTTCTTTTTGTTTGGGAGTTAGGCTGCATGACGTGTACTGGGCAGTGCGCAGCAGAGACCAGAGCCTTTGCGAAGGAAGGCCTTCGGGCCGATTGGAACGGGAGCAAAAGGGCCTGCAAGGGCTCAGGACCAGGAGATGGGACCCTGTCTTATGTAATGTTTATGTATGATGTAAATGAACTGAATTACTTAAATTCTTTTAACTTCATGTTTTTATAGAAACAAAAGTAATATGCTATTTCGAAAGGAGGGAAAATAAAGTATTCAAAATATTAAAAATATAAAATAAAAATACCTTTTTTTTCACAAATTTGACTTCCAACTGCCCTTAATGATTTTTTTGTTATCTTAAAAAATGAAGGACTGTGAAACATCATGAACCCTGAGTTTAATATAAATTATATAAAAACTTTATAGCCTGAAACAAATTTATATGATTTTGTGAAACTGGTTATTTGGTTTAAATAATAACAACAAATAACATGAACTTTTTTATGTTTGACCTTTTCTCCATTAAAAGTATATTAACATAGATTCTTTCATTGACTGTAAAGTATTCTTGAGATTTTCAGAATTATTTTAAAAATTAAGAAATTTTGCAAAAATAATCAATACTTTTCATGCTAAAATCACAATAAAATCAGCATTTAAGGCAGTTCTCAAAAAATTATTTTATCCTGCTAAATGATGTGAAATTTACTGACACATTTATAGAATAATTTTTAAGTGTGAAAGCATGACACTTGTAGGCATGATTATTGAAGTGATTTGTGATCAAACACCATTTAAAAAAAAGAATTAAATCTTAAGTTATAAGTGATTGTTATCGTATGACAGCAGTTTTTTCCCTTACTTGTGTTGCTATATGTGGAAATTCTGTTCAAAATACCAGCTAGCATCTTCTGAATAACAGCACCGCTTGATATATTTATGAATAAAAATGAATTGAGAAATTTGCCAGAAAGTAGCCAGTTAGGATTTGAGAACAGAGTTAATATTAATAAAAGTGATTATTGACAAAAGTTTTTATACAAATATAAAATATTCTATAAATTAAAAAATGAAGAACATTACAAACCTCTTCTAAATGTTTAGCCATAAACTCAGTGCAGTGGTCTTCTAAACGAGGAAGATTATATAATCTAACAAGCTTTAGCACAGACATAATGTTATCAGTAGTTAAGTTTTCTTGTACAACTGAAGCACATAACTTTTTTAACCCAGATAAGATAAATACATCAGCAAGGCATAATACATCAAGTACATTTTCTGGTGAAAGCTGTTTAGAAAATAAATTTTTTATTGATTAACTTTTTAACTAAATTAAAAAATTACATGTACTGATATACATATTTATGCATTTTGTACAGAGAAAAAGAGAATTTGTCAATTTTAATTAAAACAGATACAGTGATACCTTGACTAATGAATGTAATTCATTCCAGAATCAAATTTGTTAGTTGAAATCTTCATAAACTGAAACATTGTTTCTCATACAATCAAAATGCCACATGGCTATGTTATCTTAGAGTGCACATTCTATAAAACATTCATTAGCTGAGTCACAAAAATAGCAAAATGTATCTTCCTTAGTCAAAACATTCATTCACAGAGGTATCATAATACATTTGAAAGATACAATATACAACAAAAAGAAAGAAACAGACATATACACAGAGTTAATGTTCAATAATTATACTCTGGTTTAAAAAAAAGGGGAGAGTGGACAAATACGAAAATAAACAATTTTAAGCTAAATAAAACAGCATATTTATATTGTGAACTTCATAATATAAAAAAGTCAACAGATTTTTTTAAGTCAAATGACACAATAGCTTGTCTAATGTAGAAATATTATGAAACACTACTATTTGAAAAAGGTGCAGTAACACTAGCAAAATCCTATAGAAAATAGCTGATATTGATGTACTTTAACTATTGAAGCTATTTCAATAGTTTTGACAATAGCTGAACTATAATTTGATTGCTTGGCAAGGAATAAAAAATGCAATAATTATGAAATTTCATAAACAAAAAAAAAAAAAAAAAAAAAAAAAAAAATTACCATTGCTGAAAAGAAACTGGTTTTCCAAAAATTAAATAAATAAATAAATAAATGCTTAAAACACAGCTAACAATAATACCAATGAATAATAAAAAAATATTTAAATCACTCCAGTAGTTCCCAAGAAAAAGGTATGTCAATCAGCTGTTTTCCCATGGGATTTCATAACTGCTGTTGCCGCCTTAAGGGTCCTGTCCCTGCCAGCAAAGACACTCACGAGCTAATGCTAATCCTATGAGGAGGGATTTTTCTAATATCTCGTTTGCATTTCGACATTTTTAAATATTTTTTTTGCATTGGATAGCCAAGGTCCGTCTCTACAGCGCACCTTGGTTACTTTTTCGATTTTGGTTGCAGATATTTTTTAGAATGACACTTTCATTTTCAGAACCGGTTTTGAAAATGAAAGTAACTTTATTAAAAATATCTGCGACCAAAATCGAAAAAGTAACCAAGGTGCACTATAGAGACGGACCTCGGCTATCCAATGAAAAAAAAATTATTTAAAAATGTCGAAATGCAAACGAGATATTAGAAAAATCCCTCCCCATAGGATTAGCATTAGCTCGTGAGTGTCTTCGTCGACAGGGATAGGACCCTTAAGGTAAACACACTAGTACTGGGCCACTAAAGTGTTGGTGAATTCCAAAAGATATATATATATATTTTAACCTAGTCCTAACCTTCATGTATCAGAATACAGATTCAAAGTTTCAAAATATATTCTTAAAAAAAAAAAATGTTACCTTCCTCTATGCTTTATTAGTGGGCCTAGTAAATTTCTGATGCATGAATCTTAAAGTTTTCGGTTTATCCAAAAAATTATTTGCAATGTAATAGAGTATATCAACAGTACTTTATTTAAAATAATACCAATTAAAGAACCATTAAAACATTAAAGAACCATTAAAACATTAAAGAACCAATGTTTTAAATAAAAACTTATCTTTTAATGAAATCTTTAAGAATTTTCCAAAAAATCTGTTGAAAAAAAAAAAAAAAAAAATCCAAACAGCTTACGGAAAGTTAACATTTAAGGATGTTAGTCAATCAGATTTCTTTCAGTCATTTTTCAAAAATGTATTTTGGGCTTGTTTTTAAGCTTTAAAAATTAGTGGCCCACTACTGGTATGTGGCTCACTATAGGTGCATTTACCTTAAATCAAGATATCAGTATAATGACAAAAAGTTAACATAAATAACAATTGAATAAACACATGTGAATGGAGAATGAACATAAGGTGTTCATCACAATAAAAAATGGCAGGTTTACTGGCATAAAAGCTTAACAGGATGACAGTGCAGTTTGCGATTTGAATTATTAAAAACATATAAATCAAAAATTTTATTTAGAATTTAACTTCTCCCTTTTTTGTAGAATATTTTTTATACTAAACACAATACTTAAAAACTGATTAAAATAGCAAATACTTGAAATTTATTTTAAAATATTTTTAAATTACTTGATGCATAATTACAAACATATGAACTAACACAGATATTGTAACCTGCTTTTGTACGTCTTTCTTTTTTTTTGTGTGTGTGAATTGCATGAAAAAAAATGGTCTGTAAAAATATATAATATGAGTACTCCTGTGCCATGGTAAAAGAATGCAAGTTGAGTTACAGGGCTATGTGACTGAAGCATTTTTTTACATTTAATAAAGATAGAATTATTAAAAATCCTAGTATCTTCAAGCGACAAAAGCAAGTTTGAAAAAGTTCATCACAAGAAAATGCACATTTTTGACTACAAAGAATAGTATTTAAATACGTACCTTTTGAAAATTTTTGCCTGTATAAAATAAGTAAATAAAATATTTTAAAATGTTTAAGTGTACATCAATTTTTTATTTTGTTCAGAAAAGCAATTTCTAGCTACATTGCAAGGCTTTGACATATTTTCTATGCAAGACTTTTTTTTAATATGATCTGTATCCATCACCTAATTAAAAATAATAAAACATTATTTGTTATAGATAGTAAAATCGCGTGTGCGTGTTTAATGTAGTGCCTGTCAACCATACAAAAACAGATTTTACTGCACTTTTTATACAAAGTCTGTAGTTAATAACTGATGCACAGTATGTTTGTGTTTCAAAATCAGCCTTTCATGATGAACAAATTTCTTTAAAACTCATTAAAGTTATATAAATATAATAAAACCATACAGAATTAAACCAAACAATGTTTAAACTTAACTAGCCGAAAAATATTTTAATAATTACTAAATTTACCTCAGCTGTATCAGTATAAATATACTGTAATATGGTAACAAATGCATGGGGATCAATGTCATGTAACGTAATAACTTGAACTTCACTACCATCAGAAAGAGATGCTTCTGAAAAGTGATCAGTTACCAGTGCTTTCAAATAGCTGCATCTTCCACATATGAACACCTAATAAAATAAGTGAAAGATTTTATGCTGCAATCTCAACATAATGTAAAAATCAAAAGTATAGGAGAGGTTATCATTAAACTACATATGGAAAAAAAAATTAGGCATTTAATTTTACGCCCAACACTTAAGTTTTGTTAGAAATGATCTTAAAAGTAAAGTAGATTAAAAACACGCAAAAAGGAGAAAATACATAATTAACTAACTACACATAAATTTACTATAGGGTGGTCAAATATAAAACCTTGATATTAAAATTAATGAAAGTAAAAAGATGCCAGTTTCTATAGTAAAAAAAAAAAAAAAAAAAAAAAAAGAAATGTATGTATTTTCTTATTCTCATATTCAAAGCTGGAGTAGCACAGTTGAAGTTTATTCCAACAGAGCGAAAAATGTCCAGACCAGGGATCGAACCTGGATACTTGGCGTGCCGTGCCAATGCCTTACCTGTTAGGCTATCCGGACCGATACCTGGCTGACATAATTCACTCTTATTAGTTGGACTTGGCTGCGAACTGCAGCGCTATTTCATTCATCCGAGCTATAACTATAGCATTTACATGATGAAACTACTTCAACACGGAAACTCCTGTATACCATGTAATTAGGTCATAATGAAGGGAACGAAGTTGAAAAAATATTCGTTCCCTTCATTATGTATGTATTTTATTGTGATTCACACATGATGCGATTGGTAGTACTATGTGATCATTTTAAATTTTATAATGAACACTGCCCTTGTACAGCAAGCACACTTGCAGGAAAGTAGCTGTGATACCATGTTATCTTATGAATTACAAAATCATAACTGTATTGCTTCTATAACAACATTGTATATATTCAAAAAGCATTTCTTAGTACAGTTGAATCTTATAAATCTACAACTTTCTGAAATCCATACGTTATGGTTTTGATGCAATAAATTAATTTTCAGTGTCTACAATAAGATATAGTTGCCCGATTTATGAAACAAAATATTGTATAAATAAAAACAATTTAGAAATTAAAGAAAATATTTTTTTAAACCTGGATGCAAGAAAGTAAAAAGAGTTAAAATAAAAGTACTATTTGAATGCATAATTTATAGTTACTGCCAGTGTGTACGCTTGTCTATCATGTTTGGACCTGGGCAGAAAAGAGCTCTTTACAGGGCTGATCCATCCGAACTGTTCTGGAAAAGCCTTGTGTGGTGACTTGCTGCTGGCAATGGTTGTAGGTTTTAGATTTAGTCAATTTTTCACTAAGATATTTTAGTCAGTTTTTCACTCTTAGCACCATACACCTTGGCCTTTTCAATCGTTAAGTCTGGACTCACCTTGTCAACAAAGTGTAAGGCACCTGAAATTTTTGGATGTTCTATGCACCCATTTATTGTGGCTATATATAGCCTCTGGTACTGCCAATTTATGAATGGCCCTGTTCTGCAGAGTTCTCCACCAGAGTTTTCAAAATTATATTTTCTGACCGTTTATTTATTTCTAAATTTATTTTTCTGATTCTTTTTCATCTTTGATGATGGTTTTCACATTCCACGTTGCCACTTCTAAGCACCATGTTAACTTGACTGAATTTAAAGTCAACTTTATCCTGTTGTTGAACTACTTCCTTTCTTTTAAATAAAAGGGTAAATTTTATAGAAAGCATTTTTTTTAAGGATAAAAAAATAATATTTTTAAATAAGTGATCTGAAATCTATTAAACTTTTAATTCCAAACGACATAGATTTGAAACAGTGTAGTGCATTTTTTACATTTGTCAGTATTGTAACTATTTCATCACAAAAAGAAAACTATATCATCATCAGAGAGCAGATTATATGCACTTAAAAACTGCCAAAATATGCACTAAAAAGCCTCCAAATATGTTGTTAAGGTCAAAGGTATGTATTTATATCTTTTAAGGAAAAAGACCATTTACCATAAAATGCAGTTCCTGTTTTCTATAAATATTATTATATTGGAGCTAATTGTTAGTCAAATCAATATTTATTACTTGAAGACAAAAGTATTATTTATAATAATTTTATTAACAGGCATATGCACATCACCACAAACTTTCATCTCATTGCAAGTAACTTTTATTGAAATACATAACAACATTTTTTTTTTTTTTAATTTCAACAGTTACATTTTGTCCATTATTGTCTAAAGCAACTTTACATTCAGAAAATTTTCTTTTAACATCAACTGATGTTGCTGAATAGTATTTGTATCACAGAGAGATTTCTTTAAGATATTTATAATTAAGCATATTTTTAGCAGAAGAATTTGAAAAAGAGTCTGGGTTTATCAAAAGTATTACAGTAGACTCCCTCAAATCCGCACAGCTTGAGACGAGAGGTTGTGCGGATTTCTGGTCATTGTTTTGTTTATATTTTTTAAACAGTAATTTGAATATAATGCAATTAAAATTATAATGAATAATTGAATGCTTGTAATATAGTAAAATATTAAATTAATTAACTAAAGTAATAAATTAAATGATAAAAAGTAAGATAATTTTAAAAATGATTAAATTATAAAAAGTAAAGATCAAGTGAATAAGTAATGTATAATTAAATATATGCCTAATAAAAATGAGATACATTTTCCTTGAATTATTCAATGAAACTTTCCTCATAAAGGTAGCCTATAAATTCACATCAAAATCATACTGTAAGGAAGTTTTATTTCAGATTAAGTCAGACTTAATAACAAAAAAACCTTGATTAATACATAAATATATTTGGTAAAAAGATTGTGATTACTAGTGATGTCAGCAATATCTTGAATTTTTTTAAAGAAATAAATTTATACTTCCTTCAGTAAAAATCACAAGTTCTGTCATATTATCGAGAACTACATATTAAAATACATATGGAATGATATAAAAATAAAAAATTCTATAATTTTGTCCCTACATCTGAACTGAAAGCTTCATTGTTCACATCTGCGATGATGTGTGGATTTTAGATGTTTGCAGATTTGAGGGAGACTGCTGTATTTGTATATAGGGCTGTAAAGAATAATTAAGGTATTTAAAGCAAACTGAACATACTGAAGCTAAAAAGTTTAAAATATGCATTTAAATGCAATTTTATGGCATTTTATGCATTAATAATAAAAAGCTTTAAAATACAAAATTGCATATAATCTGCTGTCTAATCACAATATGATATCGAAATCCTGTTTCCGGTTGGGTTGGCTCTGCATTTCTCTCTTTCTGTAGGTTGGTTTGACTACATTTTTTTTTATTGTGTGTGTGGCGAGGGGATGTCAATTTTTTGGGGGGTTTTGTTCTTATGGGCCAGGTTCATGTTACACCTGATTTTACAAGAGAAAGATAAAAAAACATACAGTAGATCTTTATAACACAATTCTATATAATGCAATTCTCCATATAATGCACAACTTCTCAGATGTAAACAATGATTTTTGCAGTTAAAAAGCACCTGCATTTTCACATTATAAAATATTGCTACTCTTTAAATGACTAAATTTGATACATTAGTTCAACTTTATCTTCTAATTTAAGACCTTTTTACTGAAAAAAAAAATGCTATTATTACAATAAACATTTTGAAAACATCTAATATAAGAGAAGGTTGTGTCAGTTATATTTGGATCATGTATATATAAAGTAAATTTAACAATGTCTGACCTATATTATGCAAAAATTTATAATTTGGATAACTCTCGGTAACAAGGAATGCAGTATAAAGATATTCTAATGTATTTTGATATGTTTCAGACATATTTGGCCATGTTTACAAAGTGAATTTAATGATGTGATCCATATGAAAAATTCTATATAACACAACTTTGCATTTTTAGGTTTGCGTTATAAAGATCTTTTACTGTATTTTAATTTGAATGAGTATATGCATTTGTTTTTCTCCATAACTGCATTAAAATATAACAAATTTTCTGTCATTTTGGGTTAAAGTATTTTGGATTCCGGTTGTGTTGCAGATTAATTCTTTTGAGTTGATTTTAAATGGAATGTATGAGTTCCAGTTGGGTACAACCCAAGCGGTGCACTCTACATACACTTGTGATTCAATATCAAAATATTTTATACTGTTTTTCACATTTTCTCGAAGCTATTCAAATGAAGAAAATGAAGGAAACTTCCAATTGAAAATTATTGTGTCAGGTTGAAATCAGAATGCAACAGTACTATTGAAGTTCTATAAGTTTTATGCAAAAACTTATCCTTAAAAATAATAGCCATTTTCCCAAACTGTATTTAGCAGAACTCAAATTATTACTATAAAACAGTGTGTTTCAACCAGTGTGATGCAGTGTGTCTATTGAAATGTTTTCAAAGTTTTAATGTATTGCATGTTAACATTTCATTTATATTTAATTTTCTTTATTACTGAAAAAATTAAATCTCACTAATCTCTTTAGCCTACTGAAAATATGAAAAAATGTATTTAAAAACCCTTTCCAGTACAGATTTTTATCATCATTATTTTTTTTTAAATTGAATTTTATACATGCACTGTATTTTTGAACATACAGGATTTTTGACCCTGTTTTCATGTGCAATAATCAGGATTTTCTTTATTTACTAACATTTTGAAACGCATTTTAAATTGTAGTTAGAGCAAATTGAAGGTTAATTACTAGATGGAGTAGTTAATAAATTAATATTAAATAATTTTAATAAATATTAAATAACTAACATGGCCTTAAATTTTTTTATTTTCCATATTGGAAAAAACTACGAGTTTTACTTTTATGCACTTAATTTATATATTACTTATATTTCAATAGAACTTTCTTTCCTTTACTTGACATCCCATTAATGAAAACTCAACCAAGATAGTTATTTTAAAAACTAAAAGCAAAAAATCACGAACCTCTTTTTCTGTGAAATTCAAACCCAAACCAAACAATTAAGAATTTCTTTATCTATTTTTTTCTCTTAGCACTTAATCAAATATTTGGTGAAAAACAACTAACAGACTCAAGTATTCTTTAAGTTCTGTTAAATGAAGCATTAAATAATTTCATAGTTTTATAACATTATTTCTTATGTAATAAAGAAACATGAACAAATATTCTGATTATCTGAAGCAAAAAAAAAAAAAAAAAAAAAAAAAATATGGTGTACTACTGTATCTCTCAAAAAAGTTGAAACATTACATATAGATTTGATTACAGTAATATTATAGTTTGTGTAAAATAATATTTTAATTAAAGATTACCTTGTGACAGAAGAAAGTGTAATTTTCAATTTTAATATGTAAATCAATAAATAAGGGCTCTTCAGAGGTACCCTGAAAGAAAAAAAAAAAAAAAAAGAAGATAATCATTTGTGTTGAGATAATGATAAGATATTCTTCCTTCAAAAGATTAATTTAAAAAATTAAATATGTGGAAGTAAATGTCTAGAAATACATTAAAAAGAAGTATATATATTTTTTTAATTCTTAATATAACTATCCTTAAAATGTATAATAAATGGAACAAAGCATAATACCATGTGCAATTGGTAAAAACAACAACAAAACCTCTTGAACCACTCCATATTATTTTATCAGCAGACAATTTAAAAACACATAATAGGTAAAAAAGTAAATAATTGAAATATCAATGACATTCTGTACCTCAGGGTGAAATTCTTTAGGTAAAGAGGATAAAAAGAGCTTCATGAAGTCTTGCTGTGGCAAAGGGCATGGTTGCACATGTAAAACAGACATTTTTTTCTCTGAGTGAAATTCCAAACTATTAGAATATTTTATCAGTATTTTATTATGCTGACAAGATAAATATTAATATTGAACATGTAAAGATATTTTAAATTACATACAGTAATAATTACTGTAATATATTTATATACTATTATATATATATATATTTAAATACTATTATATATATATATATAACCATTATAAACCAATACAAATTATCATCAACAATTGGAATATACAAATTTTAAATGAATTTTTATGCAATATATATATATATATTAATTTTGACACCAACACAAAACACTAACTACATGTAATACATGTAACCAAACATAGGAACTGCTTGGAGAGAGAAAAAATAAAGTTGGCAAGAAATTAACAAGAGAGATAAAGTGATTAAGGCTGCAGTATAAGAAACATCATTAGGGGTTAATTTGCATAATGTCTACAAAAAGTGTGAAGTTTCAGTCACAATGAGTTATTTTAATTAAAATCAATATCATTTAACCCTTACTACATACAAACTTTTCAAATACAATGAAAAGTTTACAAAAATTATTGAACAAACACAATAAATCCTTATAAAAACACTACAAATGAAAAGAGATATAATTACAGATCTTCAGTATAGAAAATATGGCCTTATGTTATATGAGAAACATCCTAATAAGAATGAAGGGAATACAGTTCTAACAAGATGCCAGAGGAGTTAAAAAACTGATTGAGAATGTTTTTGACTGTTCAGATGCAGCAAACAGCAAAGTAGGTGTTATATGCATAGTAAATTGAATAAAGAAATATACAAAATTGAAAGACTGGGGTTTTAATAAGTAATATTGCATAAATTTAAATAGTAGGCATTAATTTATTTGTTTAAAGTATTTAAGAAGTTTGATATGATACAAATAAATGGTGAAATCACAGATTAAAGGACAACCAACATAATGACATTTCTATAGTATTTGATACAATTTAATAATAAAATGTAGGAATAAAATTGTAAGAATAACACCAAAAATATTTCATTAATCATAAAATTGAGAAAATAATAAAACAAGAGAGAGGAAAAAAAAAAAAAAAAAGATTTAAATACTATTAAAAAAAATTGACTAAAATACTGAAAATTTTGATTTATTTGAAATGAAAATATCAGAAATATTTTTCATAAAATATTTTTTAAAACCTCATATCCTATATAATATGAGGGGCTTACAACCATAGTAGACCAAGTCCATTTTGAAAAAAATAGGATAGTCCCTTTAGAAGGTGCATAAAATCTGTTTTATTCACTCCTACAGTAAACCAAGACTGTAAACAGATGCCATATATGAGAAAGTATGTGAAATCAGGCTTGGTTCAATGTGGGAGTAGATAAAACAGATTTTATGCACCTTCTAAATGGGCTATCCCATGTTTTTTCAAAATGGACTCTGTCCACTATTGTTGTGTGCCCCTCATATAACTTTGAACATCAAAATGCTTCTGGAAAAATATTTGTTATGCTTTTGAAGGTCGTTTTATTTTAAGATAGATAACACCATCACAACAGTATCTGAAGGGAAAGTGACATAGATAAAATGTGCCAATAGTTTGTTTACTCAGCGATTCCAAAATTACTAATAGTGTAATGCATGAAGGTAATAATGATGGCTGTAAAGATCATGCAAGTGATTTAGAAATTGCAGAAAATGA
The DNA here is from genome assembly GCA_963932465.1 of Maratus speciosus. Classification (NCBI taxonomy): domain Eukaryota; kingdom Metazoa; phylum Arthropoda; class Arachnida; order Araneae; family Salticidae; genus Maratus; species Maratus speciosus. Next base: position 525,295,468 of record OZ010787.1, on the reverse strand, counting down.
AAAACTATCAATAGAATGTTTGATAAATGAAGTAATATTACACTTAGAATAAAAAAAAAAGTTTTATGCTTGATCATGGCATTTTTCCAGTATACAGGATTAGAGAAAGAACAATTTCTAATAAGCCAAAGTTAATGAAATTTTAAAATGTGATTCATTTATTAGAAATTAAGTTCTCCTTTTAAACTCTCTTAAATCTCAAAAATCTGGAATTGCCTTGGCCTGAGCAATTGCACATTTTAGAGATTGTACTGTGTAATAATGAAAAATTTAAGAAGCTTTTGAGAGTGTAGCTCAGGTAAAAAATAAATAAACAGATTTGTGCTATATATAAATGGTAAGTAATACTTATGAAATATACAAGCCACTATCAACAAGGTAGTAAAAAAAAAAGATAGAGACATGTTATGAACAGGATTAGAAATTAGCAGTCATTAGTCATCAAATGCAACTAAACTATTGTACTTTATGACCACAAAATTATGCCTAGTCATCAAAGTTTATGCTTAGCTTTCTTTTTCCCTTTAATTTTTGTTTAACAAATGCTTTCATTTGTAAATGAAACATCACAATAAAATTACATCTTTCAGTTTGAGCATGGAGCATAATGCCAAATAAGTTAGTTCATTTCCTCCTGGATGAATATCCATAAGCTGATAGTTAATATGATCCTGTACGTAATAAAAGAAATCAGCTAGTAATATGCCAAGGGAAAACTCGTCAGCTGGTGCATTTAAATAAGAAATAGGTGCTGCTGTTTGGCTCCTGCGTTACACCCTTCAGGGCATTAGCTGACAATTTTTCCACTGAGATATAGCCAACTAACATGTTTATTTGTTTAAAATAGCATATATACTGTCATCTGACAAATTTTCAATTGAAAGGAAATCACTGAATATGTATATATATATTTTAAGTTCGTGTGACCAGCTGACGTCACCACTTTATAATCAGTTGACTTTTTTTTCCTGCAAGATATTGGGGTATCATTTGATATATTTTCAATCGGGAGGAAATGACTAATTTTTTTTTTTTTTTTTTTTTTTACGTGCGTGGGAGGCTACCACTGCTCAACCCACCCACGGAACCGCAGCTAACATTCACGGAGCCTCATGATACAACTCCCTGAAGGATTTTACAAGTTATGGGCCGAGACGAACTTGGTCATGAAAATCTGTTGCTGGCTCACGGACTATTATGTTCAAAATTGAAATTTTATCTGCATTGATATAATTAATATATGTAGTACATGGTATTATATATTCCTTATAGTTTAATTAAATTTGATAATAAATATAAATTTTACTTATAATGCAAGCAAATTTCAAGTAGATATAAGCTAAATTCTTAAAAATTGATAAAATTAAATTAAAATTTCATGAAAGAAATTTTAAAGTTATATAGCTGAAGCTTTAAAAATATTATCTTGAATTAAATCAATGCATTTTGCATATTTACTATAAAAAACTACAATTTTAACAAAAAGTTTCTTTGTTTAAATTAATTGCCAATAGATGGTGCCAAATCCATATTTTGAAACAAAACATAAAGCTCCATTAATCAATGAGTAAAATTACTGCCTTTGCCTAATGGAAAGCGGTTTAATGAGTCAGTCATACATTTTTGAGATTCATTTACTTTTATAAAAATAATATATTTTAAAATTAAAAAAAAAACAAACGTTAGAGCATTGAATATTTAATTTTAATGTTTTGTGAAATCTTCAGATAACACAGGCCTGCGATGAAAAAATACAAGGGTATTGATGGCTGAACTTTATGTATTTTTTGGTGCTAACTAAAAAAACAAATAATGAAAAAATTCTATCATGTCACATTTTCTTGAAAAATATTGGGTCGATTTGAAAGTTCGTCGTGTTGGAAAAATCAATTTATACCAGTAAATTCTGCCAGGTAATTATAAGACATTAGATATCGGAATCAATGTCTAATAATTAAATGATAGAATTTTCTGATACAAATTGATTTTCCCAACACGACACAGCATTCTGATAGACCCAGTTGTTTTAAACCATTTAAACCTATAACAAAATAATCGATTATTGAAAAATCAATTTGTCTCACCGAGAATCGATTTTTTTTACACAGATTTACATTTATAAAATCACTGTTACCAGATAGCACATGCAAAATTGTCCTTTCCATTTTAGCAAAAAATATCGACATCGATGTTACAAAAAATTCTGATGTGATGGTGGAAAACGGAGGTCATTTTCAAAATCAGCCCACCAAATAACATAAAAATCAGCGAAAACTTCTCTTGTATTTTTCAAAAACTTCAATTTCGCAGGCCTGTGTAATTGTTTTTATTTTGCTAAAATTTATCATTATTATTGTTACAATAAATACTGCTGTTTGTTTTGTCCAACTGTTGAACTATTTCACAAATTGAATATAGAGTAAAAAAATAGCCTCATCATTTGTAGTGATAAAAATCATTTGCTATTTTTAAAATGCACTTTTATAAAATTCAAATTCAAATTGTTCGATAACAAAATCTTCATTTGGTTTGTTTATATGAAGTTTTAGGAAAATGAAATGCAGATCAACATTCCGTCATTTTTGAAGGGAGTTATATACCAGTATAGCATAAAATTACAATCATGAAATGCAGATTGGCACCTAGAAAAAAAAAATTGAAGTGTCATTTGATGCCTTACTTAAAGTTCCTAATTTCTAACCCTGTTTATGAATTGTTAAATCTAAAGTACTACAGTATTTGGCATTGTTTATTCTACTTTAATGAAAGGAAATAACACTAGAAACTCTTTGCTCTTTCAAAAATCTGGTAAAGAATTATGTAGTTTTAGTTACATTTGCATTCAGGAAAATAAATTTAGTAATTTAAAAAAATTACCAGTCTTATCAATGTTATCTCTTTCTGAAAGTCATAAAATATGACATTCTCTCATGAGAAAATTAGGAAATTTTCTCCAGGATAGTTGGATAAGTTTGTAGTTTGTCTTTATTGGTGTAACATTTTGCAATTTGTATAAATATATTTCCTTATTTTTCTGCTCATGTTTTTCATTTGATTTATAGATCAATTATCTATCATAGCCATTCCAGCAATGAAACAGCACATGCTTTAAACTGTGATTTTGATGAAAAATAGACTGGAGTATTATCCTGCTGAAAATGGATTCTACAGATGTAATAAGAGGTACTTCTAGCAATGAGTTTATATGAAGAATACTTTGATATGCTTCAGAATTTGTTTTAGGATTTAAAAATTCAATATAAGTTGTTTTGTTAACAGGGAAAACTTACTTAGGTACATCTAAATTGAATTTCTTTTCATTTGAGAAATTTTTCACTTTTGGCCAAATACCAAAAGTATTTTAGCAAGTTAAAAAAAAATTTTTTTGTGTTTCTTGGAGTTTTTTTTTTTCATTTTCATAAGTATTTGACACGTGGATTTTTTCTAATATATTACAGATAGTTTGACTAGCAAAAGAAAGACATTTAATTTGAGAAGAGGATCAGGGAAAAGTTCACTTTAGATGGACAAAATAGATTCCATTATTACTGGAATGATATTCAAGTCAAAAGCAGTATTCTCTAAATGGAGGAAGAAGTGACTTGGTTTGACACATTTTTGCATGTAATGGGATAACTCGAACAGCATAAAATAATGAAAAAAAAAAATTCTTAATCAAGATATCCTTGATAAAAGTTTATTGCCATAAGTACCCCAGTAGAACATTATATCAATAAGACACATTTCTTAGCAGGATAATGAACAAATCCATATTTAACCAGAAACAAACATGATTTAAAGAAAATGTGATTTTGTTGGCCATGATAGTCTAGACTGGCCATCCTTTATTCTTGATCTAACACTAATAATAAACACATAAGGGATAATAGTGAGAAATATTTACGAAAAATGGACTTGAAAGAGCAGAATAAAAGAGCATTATGTGACGAAAATTGACTTTTTGTTTCTCCAATCTTAGCACTGTAGTGAAACAAAATTTATACAACAATACGAGCGAGAATCATGCAGCGCGAGCAAAAAAGAATGAATATACATCTCTGGGTCATTCAAGGTTACGCCTTATTAGTAATAGCAAAATAACGGTTATGCCAATAAAGATTAATTATAATTTATTATTATAATACCAGAAGAAAATTTCCCAAAATAATCCTCATATTCCATGACTACTAGAATGATAAAACATTTTAAAATTCATTTCCTTTAAAAAAAAATAAGCTACAGCGTATATAATATATCTCTATATCTCAACAGCAACTATAACATGTCTGTATGTATTTTCTACCACTATAGGTATAATGTACAATTGGGCAAGGGTAAAAAATTCTATACATTTTAATTACTAATGGTTTAAAAAAAAAATGAATATATATAGCCATTCAACTGGAAATGATGTCTTATTTCAATTTATGGTAAAATAATAAATTTAGGTCTCTATACTAAAATTGTAACAGACTGAAATTTTCCACATGACCTCTAATTTTGACACCATATTTGGATTCTTCAGTAAATTTTGCATTAAACTCTTCAGGGACAATTTTTTTATGGTGAGAAAAAAATGACTTTTTTTTTTTTTTTTTTTTTTTTTTACGATTTATTCATTTTATATTAATAGAAATTCAAAGAAAAAAAGAGAAAAACAATAAAAATTCACGAAATATGTGCACATTTGTGGCCACTGAGCGTTATTGGTAATGTATGAGTGAAGTGATATTACTTGACTTTTTTTATATCTCTAACTGTATATCGGAAATATCATTATCAGCATATATCCAAACCATAAATTTTTTACTTCTCTTGTTGAGGGATGCTATAGTGAATAAGTTATTATCAAATTTTTGTTCTTTTTATTATTGACAGTAATTATAATTAAATTATATTATACAATAATTAAATTATATAATATTAATTATAATAAACTAAACGTATGTGGCCAAGGGCATGAAGAAGTTAAGATACCAAATTGAAAGTCATTTGGTGAAGCAGTTTAGGAATTACGCAGATGTAAATTTTTAGACACTCAATGTTAACTTTATTATTAATAGTTGTAAAACAAATTTCAATGCATGAAGTTTTTTAAAGATAATAATAAAAAAAATTACTTGGCGAAGTAAAGTGATGTTTCAGATTCGCACATTTGAAGGCTCTAGAAATCTATTTCTATTAAAATTTTTATAGGTTAATATTTTTCAAATAATAATTGAAAAATATATAAATTAAGAAATTAATAATTTTTTAAAAAATATATTGTAACCTACCTATAAAAATTTCAACAAAAATTGATAAGAATTTTCAAATATATGAATCTAAAATAACACACAAGTAGTTTTTCCATTATTCTTAAAAAACATCACAGTTTGTTTTGTAACTATTAATAATGAATATGACATTTGGAGTTCAAAATTTAAATGTGCATAATTCCTGAACTTCTTCACTAAAGGACTTCTCATTTGGCATTTTAAAGTAAAATTCACTGATAAATCCAAATATCAAAAATAGGTGGTCATATCGAAAATTTTAGAGGCTGTTACAATTTCAGTATGGAGCCTAAGCTTTTTTTTTTAACAAATTGAAAAAATACAATTTCTAGTCAAATGGCTAGTTCTATATTTTTTTCTGTGACAATTTAGTGATTAAAATGTATGAGACACTCCATTTTTTTGTCTGTTAGGTAGATTTTGTATGAAATTCTACCTATTACATTCTCTCCTATGTTGGAATTTCTGAAAAATTTTTGCAGATCTACACCGATCCTGACCTCTAGAACACAAAACCACCCTCAGTAAAAAACTTTATCTATCTATCTATCTATCTATCTATCACTTTCGTCTGGACACGAAAACTTCCGCAATTCTGCACCAATCTCTTCCAAACTGATACATAAAATCAAGGGACATAAAATCTCATTCCAAGTTTGTTAATGGGCAAAATCAGACCAAGGGGATGGAAATAGGGAGGGGTTTTGTGAAAACCGAAAAAAACCCCATAACTTCTTAATTTTTGTACATATCAAATCAGTTTAAAGTTTTTATTACTTCTAAAAATAGGGCCAAAAATTTATGTATGACAGATTTTTGCTAAAATTAAAAATGGGCTCAAGGGGAACAAAAAACAGGGTTTTAGGGAGAAAAAAATTCATAACTTCGTCAATTCTCAAGATACCAAATCCAATTAAATTTATTATAAATCTTCTTAATATTGTCTACAACTTTTATATAGACAAGTTTTTGATAAGACCAATTAGTACCACAAAAAAAAAATTAGAAACGAAAACAAAAGGGGGGGGGGGGTTGAAGAAGAAAAAAATCCATAACTTCGCCAATTCACAAGATATAAAATCTGTATGAATTTATTATATATCTTCTTAATATTATCTACAACATTTATATTGACAAGTTTCTGATAGGACCAATTCTTACAGCAAAAAAAAAATTAAAAAGACATAGCGGTTGAAGAAAAAAATCATCATATTAAGGGTGTTTTCAAATCCAAACTGCTTATTTTCTGACTAATTTTTAAATTCATTTTTGCTCTCAAACGCATCCAATTGTTAGATTCTCTTATTCTGATTCTCTCTCAGAAACTATATAATGTGCCGTTATGGTTGATTTTTTGATAGAGGCAGAATATAATTTAAAAAATGCCGTCAAAGTGGGCATTTTGAACCAAATTTCCCGAAGTGATAGTGCTGGAAACGAAAACAAATGGTCGTACTGAGAAAATAATTGTAAATCAAGTTCTAATTAAGTGAACTAAAAATAAAAACACAGGTCACTTATAAATCTCTTCTAAAAAATTACGTCAGCAAGTTTCATGATTTTACTTTTAAAAATGAGTCTGAAAATGTGTCAGAAAATTTCGAGTTGTTGAGCGGGGAAAAATATTTTTTTTAATACCGACTTAATATGATTCTGATAAAATGAGCTCTTACAGAAAAATAAAATTAAAAATTCATCAAAAGCGGCCAGATAAAATTGTTAAACTGGGTTTATCTCTAATCTTGATTTAGTTTTTGTTGGTGAAATTAGTACTTAACACTAGATTAACATTAACACAATTATTCTACTTGGTAAACAAATCATATTAGATGTAAATTTCCAACTGGGCGAAAAATGTCCGGACCAGGATTCGAACCCGGGACCTCCCTGGCTGAAGCCGCCAGTGCTCTGCCATATGAGCTATCCCGGACGATTCTGGTCGAACTTTTTCACCCAGCTAACCTTGATGATTACAGCATCTGGTCTGAAACCTGGTTCAGCTCAACAGAATAAATCTCAGGTAATGGAACTCCAGAAATCGCTGGATACGAAATTACACTAGATTAACATTAACACAATTATTCTACTTGGTAAACAAATCATATTAGATGTAAATTTCCAACTGGGCGAAAAATGTCCTGACCAGGATTCGAACCCGGGACCTCCCTGGCTGTAGCCGCCAGTGCTCTGCCATATGAGCTATCCCGGACGATTCATCGGATGAATCGTCCCGGATGAATCGTCCGGGATAGCTCATATGGCAGAGCACTGGCGGCTTCAGCCAGGGAGGTCCCGGGTTCGAATCCTGGTCCGGACATTTTTCGCCCAGTTGGAAATTTACATCTAATATGATTTGTTTACCAAGTAGAATAATTGTGTTAATGTTAATCTAGTGTAATTTCGTATCCAGCGATTTCTGGAGTTCCATTACCTGAGATTTATTCTGTTGAGCTGAACCAGGTTTCAGACCAGATGCTGTAATCATCAAGGTTAGCTGGGTGAAAAAGTTCGACCAGAATCGTCCGGGATAGCTCATATGGCAGAGCACTGGCGGCTTCAGCCAGGGAGGTCCCGGGTTCGAATCCTGGTCCGGACATTTTTCGCCCAGTTGGAAATTTACATCTAATATGATTTGTTTACCAAGTAGAATAATTGTGTTAATGTTAATCTAGTGTAATTTCGTATCCAGCGATTTCTGGAGTTCCATTACCTGAGATTTATTCTGTTGAGCTGAACCAGGTTTCAGACCAGATGCTGTAATCATCAAGGTTAGCTGGGTGAAAAAGTTCGACCAGAATCGTCCGGGATAGCTCATATGGCAGAGCACTGGCGGCTTCAGCCAGGGAGGTCCCGGGTTCGAATCCTGGTCCGGACATTTTTCGCCCAGTTGGAAATTTACATCTAATATTAGTACTTAACATCGAAATCTACCTCTGTCTGTAGGCCGAGCCGGCAGGGATTTTTATTTAGTACAACTAAGTTTATCACAAACTTATAACTTTAAGTTTGTAAGTTATAACTTAACTTTAAGATGCTAAGTTTCTAAATTTAAGTTGCTAAGTTTCTAAGTTTAAGTAAGCTTCAAATAAACTTTAGTTTGTATTTGAAAAAACATGGTCACCAAATTATAAGGGCGTTAAATTCTCTGGAGCTCATACCAAATTTAGTTTAAAAAGTTGACAGTTCTGATATTTAGAAAATTTATAAATATCATACCATCCACAAAAAATTTCCTTGTCCAGACAATTTTATGTAGAAATCAAGCATACTAATGTAAAGAAATTTACAAAACTATTAATTTTTACATCTTAATGATAATGTTAAACAAATGCTTCTTCAGAGTTTGCATTTCACTTAAAATATGAGCAAGTCTGACTTGCTAATCATAAAACTTGTGAGCCAATTAACAAGAAAATGTGAGACAATTAAGAAAAATACCAAGTTAGTTTTTCACAAGCCAAAAAGTAAAATGAAAATAATAAATGTGCATATTTATTAGAAAACTGAGATGTTGCATACATATGAGTGCTGTAATTAGACATTTTCACTAGCAACTATCATAAATACATATTATAATGAAAATTTATGTATTATTTTGTATATACTTTTCATTTCCTTAACACTAGAAAGACAGGAGCGGCCATTTTGACTGCAAGCAAATTTAAAATGCTTGTATTTCTCTTAAATATTCTTCGACTTCTACATTGTCTTTGAGTTTTCCTGATTATTCATAAGGAATATGTAGCACAAAAATTATAATTTTTACCACAGTATTATCAGCGCTATAAATATGTATACCTAGAAAGACTGATTGCGGTCATTTTGACTGCTGAAGAACTAAAACCTAACATGACATTTATTTTTCAATTTATGTTGTTTACAGATTATTTGTCTTTCGTTTCAAGGGAATTTAAATAGCATTTCATGGAAAGAAGCATAAGTGAGAGGGGAAGGAAGGTCAAAAACATGTTCTTGTCATGTGATTATTTTCACAGGGATTTCAATAATCTGATGCAAGGGAAGAACAAGGGGGATTGTAAAAAACCCGCTGGCCATGTGAAATTCCTTTTATGCTTAAAAGCATCTGCTGCTTTGAGTAACAGATATTCATTTCTTTTGAAGTTCTTGATCTGATTTTATGCACATTTTTTCTCCTGATGTCGCGAAGAACTGTTGGTAAAAGAAATTTGTCAGAAGAAGGATTTTTAAAATATTGCGGATTCTATCTGAAACCGATTTTGGTTCAGATGAAAATTCTGATTTATCTCAAGATGAATATATCCCTGATAATGTAAGTGAACCCTCATCAGCAGACAAAAGCTCATTTTTTACTAAAACTGCACAAAAAGATTTTTCCCTTGAATCTGAAAATGAAGAGAATTTTTTGATAAACATTGATTCAAGTCCTGTGAGTACCTCACGTGGAAGAAAACAAAAACAAAAAAATGAAAGGTCAAAAGAAAAGTATACTACTATTAAAAGGACAATTCCTTCTGTTAGTCTTTCATCAGGAAAACGACAGAAGCACAATGTGTTGATAGAAGTTCCTGAACCAAGCTCATTTGCCATTAGAAATGTAATATTGGGAAAATTCACAAGTGCATAGAAATACCTCATACATGAAAAGATTTGTTTCATAAAACTGTACACAGAAGCGGAAGCTCAATTACATTTGCAGGATCCACATTGAAATATATGTTTAGATGAATTAGATTCTTTTATTTCCCTTCTGTATGTATGTGGAGCTTTTATTTCTAAAGGTATTTCAATAAACAATTTATGGTCCACAACTTGGGATAGAAACATTTTTCACCAAACAATGTCTCATGACAGATTAGAAGAAATAATGAGATATTTGCAGTTTGATCTGAAAGCAACAAGATCACAAAGACTTGGAACTGATCAATTTGCACTAGTGTCAGAGATCTGGAACACGTTTATTGAAAATTGTTTACTTTGTTATAAACCAGGAGAAAATATAACAGTATATGAACAACTTTTCCCAAGTAAGCTATGTTGCCCTTTTACACAGTATATGCAGCAAAAACTCGATAAATTCTTGATTAAATTTTTGCTAGCAACTGATGTTCAATCAAAATACAGTAGACTCCCTAAAATCTGCAACCCTAAAATCCACAAGCACCTAAAATCCGCACATCATCACAGATGTAAACAATGAAACTTTCAGTTCAGATGTAAGGACAAAATTACAGAATTTTTTAATTTTATATCATTCTGTAGGTATTTTAATATGTAATTCTTGTTAATATTACTGAATTCAAGCTTTTTCTTGAAGGAAGTATACATTTATTTCTGAAAAAAATCAAGATATTACTGATATCACAGGTCAAAATCATTTTACCAAATATATTTGTTTATTAATCAAGCTTTTTTGGTTATTATGACTGGCTACACATGAAATAAAACTTCCGTATTTTATGATTTTGATGTGAATTAATAGGATACCTTTATGAGGAAAGTTTCATTAAATAATTCAAGAAAAATGTATCGCATTTTTATTATGCATATTTAATTATACATTATTAATTATTTACTTGATATTTACTTTGAATAATTTAATCATTTTAAAAATAATCTTTCTTTTTATTACTTTACTTAATTATTTTAATATTTTACTTATTCCAAGCATACATTATAATTTCAATTGCATTATTACATTCAAATTATGGTTTTAAAAATGTAAACAAAGTAGTGACCAAAAATCTGCACAACCTCTGGTCCTGAGCTGTGTGGATTTGAGGGAGTCTACTGTATTTGTTGAATGGCTTTCCATATTTAGGTAAAAATGAAAATAGACCCATACAGGCAGGAACATAATGACTGATATTTTTTTATAATGTTGAAATTAGTGAAAAATCTAAGAAATAAAAGACTCAGTGTCAATGGCACTGTGAAACGTGCAATACCCAAATCCTTCAAGCTCACATAGGGAAAACTGTATTCAAGTAAAATTTTCAAGCACGATAATATATCTCTGATAATGAATATCCTCATATGAAGGAAAGAAGAACAAAAATGTTTTATTGTTAAGCATTTTACATCCTATACTCTAAGTCGATGACAATGAAAAAAAAGATGCCTGAGGTTGTTCATATTTACAATTCAAAGAAATTAGTGTTGATGTACTTGATCAGATAGCAAGAAAATATTCCACAAAATCCGCTTCTTGACGATGACCTGTGCCAGTTTCTTTTTTAATTTTCTGGACTTAGGTGCTATAAATGACTGTGTGTGATTTATAGAGACTACTGTTATAAATATAAAGCGTCGTGATTTTATTTTGAATTTAGCCGACAAACTGCATACAAAATATGTTGCCTCTGAGATATCTCCGCTTTCAGATTTCACTCCAAATACAGATGATGTATGTATCTACTATTTCTGGCAAGAAATGCAAGCAATGCCAAATCAGTTGATGCCGGAATAAAACTATGAACATTTGTAGTGATTACAAAAAGTCAGTTTGTGGCTCCTGCACTAACAAAATTATAAAGCTGAGTGTTTGTAGAGATTGTGAAAAGGAATAATGTAAGTCATTTTGTAACATTTATATTTTTATATATATACATTTTAAAAAAAAACAATTATTTTATATAAATTTAAGATACTCTGATGCAAATCAAGAAAAATTTCTTTGAATTGTGTATTTTATTTTATATTTGTAATTTTTGTTAATATTATACTATATTTATTTATTTCCTTTAATACAAATTAATATTATGTATAAAACGGTAAACAAATAATATGATATTATATTATTTAATTAATAAATGTACTTAAAAAAACTTGTTTAAACAAATAAATCTTTAAAAATTGCGTTATTTTTGGTCATTCAAAAAGTCATCTTTCAACGTATATGAAAAAAAAATGCCTTTCTAGTGCTAAGTGGAGGTTATACTTCTTTGGCCTAAAATTCATGTGATTTTTATAATTATTTTTTGGTTACAAAGAAAAGAAATATCACCTCCAGACATTTTGCATTATATTTATTGACATTTCACTTATATATTTAAATTTTTGTGTGTAAAAAATACAGTATCTGCAGTAGTGTTGCCAGGTGTACCGCATAAATCAGGGCTCCAAATACTTTGGACACCACTAATTTCTTACAGTTTATTTCACCATTTTTAATTGTAGATAATTCTGCTATTAAATAAATAAATTTAAAATACTGGTGTCCAGAGCATTTGGAGCACCGATTTATATGGGACACTTGGCAACACTAATCTGCAGATACATGCCGTGAACTTCAAATTGAATGACCATTTTTCTCTTCTCATACGTATCTGAAACAAACTTGGTTGTCAAATTATGAAAGGGCATTAAATTTTCTGGTGCTCATACCAACATTTAGTTTAAAACATTGATTTTTGATAAAATGGCAGTCATTTGAACAAAAATGGTAATTTTTTTCACCTTTTGCAGGCTTGAGAAAATAATTAATCAAGGAAAATTATACTTTTCAGTAGTATAAGTTCAAGCAAAAATGATTAAATTTCATGAAAAAAAAGAGGAAAGAAATTGGTCAAATAGACCTTGAGAAAAAGGGTCGCCCAGTTTGAAAAACATGGTTTTGAGACACAATGAACTTTTAAGTATAGAGCTGTACTTAGAAAGCCATTTCCTGGCTATTGCAGTGTTATGTTCAATGAGGAAAAAAGATTGGAAAGAAGTAGAATATCACAAAACGTCTTTAGGACAACAATCTACACAACACCTGGGGGATGAATTTTTTTTTTTTTTTTTTTTTTTTTTTTTTACCCAAAGAAATATAACCTTTTCTTAATACTTTCTTCAAGTATGGAAAACTGGTAAGAATTTTGTCATACATACTCAAACGAATTGACATTGATAAGCTTTTCTAATAAGCCATGGAAGGTACAGTTAAGTTTGGAAAATGTGAAAATTATTTTTGGAAAGTAAAGGTTGACTTGTTTCAGTCTTTATAAATATAGGCTGCAATTGGATTTTTGGAAGATTTTTTCTCTTTTATTTCGGCAACTAAAACAATTCATCACTTTTTAATTTTTTAAATTGCTGGTAAAAGATACAGTGGTAATAGGCTTGAGACAGCAGACAATAACTCAGATAGTTGCAAAATAATATTTTATTTTATTTTTTAATAGTATTTATTTCAATTTGGGAAAGGTTGCCAATTTGCGAGTCAATTGTTGACCCACTATTGTAAAATTTAAGAGCCATGGTTTCACAAGTTTTCCAGGATTTACATATAAAATGCAAGCACAGCTTTTTCATTTTTAGAATGCATAGATTTTTATAAAAATCATTTCGTAAAATAATTAGATTCACCAGTACAAATTTTAGATGGAAGATTTAAGAAGCTTACTTGATAACAAAATCTTTTTCAGTTCAGTTACTAAATTAGTCATACTAAAATGTTCTGCAATTGCCAAGAGTGACTTAAGGTCTCTTTTATTCACATTCATTTGGCCTGTAATAATAAATAATATGAACAATGGATTAATTTGAATACATGCAGATTTATGCATCTTTGTAACAACACTAAAGGTGTTTTAAAGTTGGATAATATAAGAGACATGTTGTTTTAATGATCATACTGAATTATGATACACACAAATGCATTTTAATCAAATATTCATTAATAATTTGGACAGTACGTTCTTTGAATAATAACAACAGAAAAACTGAAGTATAATTATCCATCTTTATGAAAATAGAAAAAAAAATTATCATACCTTTTTTTTTTTTTCTTGGATGGAAAACAATTACTAGACTTTTTTATAAATTAAAAGGATTTTCTTTAATTTAATATAAGACAATAGTAAAGGTTTCAAAATTGCTAATCATAGAAAAAAATGAGGCAATAACTCACATTTATATTTATTTTTCAATCACTGCCATTTCAAATTTCATTATAGAAAAAAATACTTTGAATATGACACACTATCTTTAATATGATTTGATGAAGTCAAAATTGTGTATGCATCACTGATTGCGGTCAGAACATAGGAGTACATTGTAATGAGCTGTCTACTTGCACTGTGGCTTGCCTCACTCTCTCTTATAGTTGTTTGTGCAGACTGAATTATGATGAAGTGAATTGGTGTTCACATCTTACATGAGTGGCATTCATTGTGAATAAAAATCAGTGTAGTGATAATAAGAACTGCCTGCCTTAAGAAATTTTTAATATATATAAATTTTATTTAATGTAGTTTCCACTTATCTGTAACTGTGGCATATTTGAGATCAATTCTGGAAATTCCAAACACCAAAGCAGAATATGTATAAAAGTGTGACGCACATCACAGAACAACGGACATCTCTGCAGAAAATTTTAAATTCTCATTTTCAGCAAAATTCGCCATTCAATCATGAGAAAATCGTGAAATTCATCAGTCAATCACCGAAAAAAACAATCATGAAATTCATCAATTGCTCGTGGAAAAAACTTGAGCAATTGATCCAGAATTGATCTCAAACATGCCACAGTTACAGATAAGTGGAAACTACATTAAATAAAATTTATATATATTAAAAATTTCTTAAGGCAGGCAGTTCTTATTATCACTACACTGATTTTTATTCACAATGAATACCACTCATGTAAGATGTGAACACCAATTCACTTCATCATAATTCAGTCATCTTCATCAGCCGATCATTGGGAAAAACTCACGCAATTCATCAGTTGATCATTGGGAAAAAATCGTGAAAAATACAAAATTCATCGAACAGGCGGCGAAAAAAAAATCCATGATTTTCACCAAGCGGTCATGGGTATAAGATCTGAAATTTGTTAGCGGATCATCATAAAAAAAACTTCAAAACTTGTCAATCAGTAGCAGACCCCCCCCCCCACACACACACACACAACCCTTGATTTTCTCTAATCGGTCAAAAGAAAAAGCCACAAAATTTGTCTACTAGTACAAAGAAAATATTGTAAAATTCAGCAATCGGTTGCAGGGAAAAACTCACAATTTTTGCCAATCAGTCCCAAAAAGTCGACAAAATTTGCCAATTGGTAGAAAAAAAAAAATCGTGAAATTCACCTATTGGTAGTAGCTAAAAAAGCGTGAAATTCGTCAATCAGCTGCAGAAAACCCCATGTGATTTTTGCCAACTGGTTGCAAGAAAAAGCAACAAAATTAGCCAATCAATAGAAAAAATTAACGTGAAATTTGCTTATCAGTTGCGGGTAAAAAAACTCAAAATTTGTCAGTGGACTGTCATACAGAAATCACAAAATTTATCAATCAGTCGCAGAAAAAAATACAACGATTTTTTCTAATCTGTTGCAAGAAAAAGCTGGAACATTTGCCAATCAGTACAAGAAAAATATCGCAAATTTGCTAATTGGTCATGGGTGAAAAAAACCCTGTGAAATATGTGGATCAACTGCTTTAAAAAAATGCAATTTGCCAATCGGTTGCAAGAAAAAAGTAGAAAAAAGTGCCAATCGTTCAAAGAAAAATATCACAAAATTTGCCAATTTGTCGGAGGTAAAAAAATGCAAAATTCATCAGTTAATTGTTGGAAAATATTTCAAAATTCTTCAATCAGGTGCAGGAAAAAACAAAATCACAAAATTCGACAAAAAAAAAATCGCGAAATTCACCAGTTGAGCAAGGAAATAATCTAAAAACTACATTGCAAAAATTGTCTATTAATTGCAGGACAAAATTGTAAAATTCATCATTTGATCGGGATAAAATCATGAAATTTGTCAATCGTTTCTTTTTTTGTGTGTGTGTGTGAGAGTTTTATGAAATGTCTTTTGCATTTCTATAAAAGATGCCCTGTGTTTTCCTTTTTCATTCCCACAGAACATTTTCGACCAACTGATGGTTTGTTGCAGAACATTGCAAAATATTCTGCTTTAAAGATTCCAACTTGAAAAGTCATTGCATCCCAGTAGCAGAAAATTCTCAAAGTGTCTGTGACACAGTGGCACACCCAGGATTTTGCTTTGGTAGGGGAGGGGGGGGGGGCTAGTATATTTGTATAACACTTGTGGACAGGCGATCAGTAACCAGCCACTTTTGCACACTGTAAAAGTTGCTGCAATTTTTTGTAACCACTTCTAATATCAACCAATGATACAAAATTTGTTAGTTTTGTACAGATTTTTTACTTCTTTCCTTTACAAACAAAGTACCATATTTTAAGATTACTGAAAAATGGTATAAGATGAATTATTTAATGATATCAAGCATATGTTTTATGTGTATATAGTACTGTATTCGTTGCAGTGCAGCAACGTAATGAAATTCAGATGACTGCTCTTGCGAGTCACTGTTTTATCTTCAGTAACTCAATATAGTTTGAGTTGGAATGTACACTAAAACGTATATTATTTATCATAAATAAACAGAATAAACATTATGTGAAGAAAATAGGGAAAAAGGATTTTATAATAAAATATTTAGTCTGTTAATCTAAATAGAACTTTGAAATGAGAAACAGAAGTTTTTATCTACTTATTTATTTATCTTTGGAGTCAACGGTTTTTTGCTGCTATGTAATTACAGAAAAATACAGCATTCTTGTATTAATTAATTTTATGAAAAATCAATAAATTTTTAAAACTTTTATTAACAAGAAAAATGGCATGCTATCATGGAATGTAAAACAGAGTCAATTTCATAATACAAAGTCAAGTCTTCTTTGACCCTTTTTCATCAAAATGTCTATGACATTTACCGCATCTACAGAAATTTCACTGTGAATATTTAAATTTGTGAGGCCATTCAACCTCGTCTCTGTCATAGTACTGCTTAAGTAGGTTTTGAGCCTCCCCAATGAGGAAAATGTTCGTTCTGCAGTGCTATTGGAAATTGGCAGAGTTGAAAAAAAATCTTAAACAACATATGTATGTTCGGAAAAATATTTTCATCACACATTTAGAGCATCGATGGTATTTCTTGGATTCTCTTTACCAGTGACTGCTTTTGACTCCATAATTTCTGAAGGCTGAAATTTGCTGTACCACAGTTCAAATTCAGAAATTAAACAAGTGGTTCCAATGCTATCTAAATCACCATGGTAAAATTCGGCTAATTTTACGAAATTTTCCATGTCCTCTTTAGACGTTTTATTACCTTTAGGGAAAAAAGGCATACAAAACTTTTGAGGATCTCTTTGTGCTTAGTAAATCGTTCCTCCAAGGTTAAATCACCATAGTAAAATTCGGCTAATTTTACGAAATTTTCCATGTCCTCTTTAGACACTTTATTACCTTTAGGAAAAAAAGGCATACAAAACTTTTGAGGATCTCTTTGTGCTTAGTAAATCGTTCCTCCAAGGTTAAATCACCATAGTACAATTCGGCTAATTTTACGAAATTTTCCATGTCCTCTTTAGACGCTTTATTACCTTTAGGAAAAAAAAGGCATACAAAAATTTTGCGGATCTCTTTGTGCTTAGTAAATCGTTCCTCCAAGGTTATCGATTAGCCCATCAATCCATGGAAGAAAAATAGCACGTCAAAAGTATTCTTCAGCATTTTCAGCTGGGACGTCTGTCTTACAGATCTGCCGTCCCTGCACTAATCGTGGCTGAATAATTTCAGTGCCTACATTTTTAGCTGATTCTTTACATTTTTCAAAGATTGATCTAAATGATTCAATTGCATTTTCCCATGTGCAGTTTAGAAGTGCAATGACTTCTTGTGCATGTGAAAAAGCAGTTGCAAGATCAATATCTATTGATTGCAGTTTTTAGCTTAAAGACAGTGTGTAACACATTAATTTTTCTGCAGAAAAAAGAGAGACTAAGAAATCTGAATTTCTTAAAGCATTCAGTAGAAGGAAAGCACCAGATGAGGAGTCCTTGCCTTTCCATTGTGCAATTTCTTCTAATGCTGCAGCCACAGAAGACAGCAACTGAGCCACAATTATCACTGCTTCGTGCCTTTCCACCCATCTTGTTGGACAAAGCTGTTTTAATTTTTTTGCGTTTGAATCTGGAGCGATTTCATCAATTTTTTTCTCCAGGATGATCCGTCGCTTGGGAGTATTAAAAAAAATCATATAATTTCCCTATGATGCCAAAGCAGTTCCTGATAGAGGCTACTTCCGAAGAATTTGAAAGAGCCAGGTTCAAACTATGTGCGAAGCAATGAACATAGAAAGCAGTTGGATGCTGTTTAGCAATGACCGCCTGTGCACCTTTAAAATGCCCACTCATGGATGCAGTGCCATCATAGCCTTGTCCTCTGAAGAAAGTGGTTTTTGAGGTAGTGAGGTAGTTAATTTTTCATTTGTTACTTGAGTTTAGCTGTTTTTTTTTTTTTTAGATGCTGTGATCTGGTAAAGGAAAATGGTTTTGAAATTTTTTTGACTTGCTAGTTTGGTAGTTAGCATGTATTTTTGGCTTAGCTCAGGGAATGCCTGTTATGTGTTAGGAGTCGTCAGTAGATGGCTATTAGGTTTTTCCTTTGGGCGATGCCCTTGCATGTTGTACAGAGTAAAAGAGGGGGCCTTGATAGGTATACCCTTGGTTCTTGTTTCTGTACACATCTTTGCCAACATTTACTATGTGTAATTAGTGTACCTACTGGTGCTCATGTCAAGCAGGTTTACACCTTTTAAACCTAACCTAGTCATAGCTTTATTTTTATTAACTTTATTTATATTTCATTATACTTCATAAACTTCATTCATCTCATTCATTTCCATAATTACGTTTTAGTATATCTTTAGTTAAAAGATAGTTTTGCTTTATTTACATTTTTATACAATAGTAAATATAACTTTCATTTTTGTTAGAAGCACTTTCTTTATTAAAGACAAGTTTACTTACCTCTCAAATAGACCTGTTTCATTATCTTTTATCACTCATAGTTAATCTTCTTGCTTATTTACTTTTCATAAATCTTTATATTTCCCGGCATCTGTTTTACATCTCCGTCATGCACTTTCGTCATACACACTCCGATGTCTGACGTGGTTTAGTTATTCCGATCACCTTCAGATGGCGTGATTGGCTTGTGTCAGTGACGTCGATTCGCATACTGGAATTGGTGGGTGTATCTCGCGGGGTGTGCAGGGTTCATACAGAGTTGTGAAGAAAAAATCCAAGGAGTACCCAAAAAATCCAAGGAGTCCAAAAACTTTTAAGGATTTGCCATTTTTTTTTTGTTGTCAATGTTTTTATGTGCTGCATCGTTATGTGGTATGCACACTCCAATTTTTAATGCCCAATTTGGGGAGAAAAACATTTCAAAAACAAATTTTACTCTATTAGAATCTAATTGTTAGTGCTGAAATTGCACAGTATTCACAATATTTTGCTTATTGATTTCGTAAGTTTAAATACACAATTGACAATCTACTTTTTTATGCAGTGACCAATGGTCATGTCACATGGGGTGATTCTGAGTAAAAAAAAAAAAAAAATCTGAAATTCACGGCAAATCTTCTGAAAAGTTACACCAGAGAGGGAGGAGGGGGAAATCCACTCCCGACACTAGCTATGCGTTTTCTCCGTGGCTCTTAGACGAAATTTGTGGCTTCTTCGTGATTTTTTGACGAAATTTGCCGTTTTTTCGCGATTTTTTGACGAAATTTGTCGTTTTTTCGCGTTTTTTTGGCGAAATTTGCCATTTTTTCGCGATTTTTTGACAAAATTTGCCGTTTTTTGCGATCTTTTGAGGAAATTTGCCATTTTTTTCACATTCTTTTGACGAAATTTTGGGGCTTTTGCGATTTTTCGACGAAACTTGTGGGGTTTTTCGCGATCTTTTGACGAAGTTTGTGGGTTTTTTCGCGATTTTTTGACGAAATTTGTGGGGGTTTTTTTGGCGATCTTTTGACGAAATTTGTGGGTTTTTTCGCACTTTTTTGACGAAATTTGCGGGGTTTTTTGCGATTATTTGACGAGATTTGCGTTTTTTCGCAATTCTTTGATGAAATTGGCAATTTTTCTGCAAACGATTGACAAAATTTATTTTTTTTTGGCGACCATATGCCCGAATTTTCGGATTGGTGACCGATTTTTTAAAATCTTCAGAAAATTCGGACTAGAATCCCCTCCTAGGTCATATAAATAGAGATTAGTCAAACCCCAGACACTTATTATGTATATCACATACATGATACATTTTAAAGAAAGTTTTAAAAGGCAAAAATTAAAAAGAATGCTAAATGCAGCATACAAGAAAAAATATAACAAGTTTTGAATTTATTCTTTTAGAACAGCGGTAATTGCTTTCTTTGAAGGTGAAATTTTGACTAATTCGCATTTTTTTCGCGATCTTATGATGAAATTCGTGTTTTTTTTGCAATCTTCTGGGAGAAATTAGCGGGGTTTTTTGCGATCTTCTGGAAAAATTCGCTTTTTCGCGATCTTTTAACGGAATTCGTGTTTTATTTCGATTCTTTAACGAATCTGACATTTTTTCCGCGATCTTTTGATGGAAACCGCATGTTTCTCGTGATCCTTTGACGAAATTTGTGTGTTTTTTGCGATCCTTTGACGAAATTCGCGTGATTTTCGTGATCATTTGACGAATTTCGCATGTTTTACGCGATCATTTGACGAAATTCGCGTGTTTTACGCGATCATTTGACGAAATTCGCGTGTTTTACGCGATCATTTGACGAAATTCGCTTGTTTTTCGCGATCTTCTGGAAGAAAATTCATGTGTTTTTCACGATCTTCTGGAGGAAAATTCCTCGCGTTTTTCGCGATCTCCTGGGGAAATTCGCGTTTTATTTCGATCGTTTGATGAAACTAACGTTTTTTTCGCGATCTTTTGATGGAAACCGTGTGTTTTTCGCGATCCTTTGAGGAAATTCGCGTGTTTTTCGCGATCTTTTGAGGAAATTCGCGTGTTTTTCACGATCTTTTGAGGAAAATCGAGTTTTATGCTATCTTTTGGGGAAATCTGCTTTTGGGGAAATCTGCTTTTTTTTCTCGATCTTTAACGAAATTCGCGTTTTTTCGCTGTCTTTTAAAAATTTGCTTCTTTAAGAAATCAGAGTTTTCCGCGATCTGTTGGAGAAATTCGTGTTTTTTCACGATCCTTTGACAAAATTTACGAATTTTTTCCGCGATCGATTGACGAAATTTGACGGTATTTTTTTGGAACATATTTGCGAAAAACGCGATTTTTCCGACATTCTTGGCTAAATGCCAAACATCGATAAAATTTAAAATAAAGGTCTGCTAACAGTGTCGAAAAACGGGCTTTACGGGCCTAATAATTGAAAAACGAACCTAGTGGGAGCCCTGCTATTAAGAATACCCTACCCAATCAATGTTGTGCTTCAGATGAATGACGTGCATAAAGGATTTACCGTGCGTTTTTTCAATCACGATTTTTTTCCCCCTCGGCAGCAATATCGCTTGTGTCCGAAGCCGCAATAGAATATAAGGAGTTTCTAAGTAGTGGTTTGCTTATCTAAGTAGTTCTAAGTACTACTTGGGAATGTTTTCATTTCTAAGGAGTTTCCAAGGAGTCTAAGGAGTCTGTGCGAACCCTGGGTGTGATAGGAGGCTTTTCAATCCGGTCAATCATTTATATACCGGAGTTTCACCGTGTAGCAATAGCTTTGTCATTTTAGTTCTTTTGTTTGTCTGTTACAAGTTGTAACGTTGCTCCTGGAGGATGCTTCTCTTATTCAAATCATAGTTTTTCATCAAGCATTTTAAAGCTTCAGTTTACATCTTCAAATACATAACAAATATGAAATCGTCTTTTTGATTCATCTGTAACCATCGACTGTCAGTTGCCGAACTTCCATATCGATGTTTGTGAGGCCATCTGTTTTCATGGGATTAGGAGTTAGCCGTCAGAAGGTTTTACTATTGTAAGAAACTGTTCGTATGGCTTGACGTGTTTTCAATGAAGGAAAGAGAGGTTTCGTCATGGTTCGTGCGGAAGGGGTGATGGCCTTTTGGATTATGCTTATGAATGACCGGCTGTATTTTGTTTCATCTGTTCATTTTTAAGAAGATGCTGTTGGTTTCTCTCAGAGCTGTAGTGTTTCACTTTTAAGGAATGCAGTTCGGTGAAATAAAGAACATTGCATCGTGGAACATTGGGTGTGTGTCTAACTGTGTTAGGATTTACTATACATCATGATGACTTTTAGTGAACTGTTGCTCGGGATTGACTTCAGCGTTTCTCTTATTTGATTAAATCCCCAAAGTGCCTTTTTACGGATTACAAATTAGCTCTGGTGCATCTTCATGTGACAATAGTTGTTTATCATATTTTGTGTTTATTTTATATACGATCAAAGCAGTCAAGTTTATTTTACTTTAAATCTTGTGTTACAGAATTATTGTTATGTTTAAGTTCAAATTGCATTTTGTTTCTAAAGGTTATTATTTTATTTTATCAATATATTTTTCTGTTTTTATGTTAATGAACATTTTGAACGAAATTTATGTCTAATAAATGTTATCGATTTTAATCAGTTGTATGTTTTTATATTCTTTTTGGCTAAGCTTCATTAGGTTTCAATAGAATCAGTTAAATACAGGATAACATATTTAAATACTTAATTCTTTTAGAATATACTTTTTACTTTTATTCACTTTTCTTTTAGGGGTAATAAAATCAGCTAATCGCTTTCATCTGCCTTAAGCAGCTCTGTTATTCTTTAACTCCTTGGACACTACGTAAGTAGTGTTCATCACTCTTGACATTTTGATATTTCTCTTTTGTAATTCACGAAGAATTGTTTCTGTAACATTCTTTCTGGTTGTTTCTAAAGGGATGAATTGAAAAAAAATTTCTTGTTTACTGTATCCTCTTTTAATGTCACATTTAACATATCACAAACAGAGGGTCAATTGTTGAATACAAGAAACATCTGTAGTTTTGTCTGCTAAAATAGAAAAGCACTTAGAATTGTTCACTTCAGCAACAATATTTTGAGTTATGATATCATTGTATGCATCAATAATTTGATTCTGTATGTTCCAACTTATATATATGGTGTTTCACTTACAGAATTGGAAGTGCTTTTTATAAGTTTCTCATCACCACTCATTATCTTTTGCCGAAGAAATGCTCAAAAATTTCCTTTGTTTTCGAGTGGTGGATTATTCACATCAAAATCACCGTAATCTCTATGGCCCCAGAGAGCAATGTTTTGCCTACCACATAAAATCACCATGTTTATAATAGGTTTCAGCATTAATCTGTTTTCGGCTGCTTGAGTGACCTGCAAGTTGTCAAGGGATTTGTCAATCAAAGATTTTTCTTTGCGCATTAACTTCAGAAAATCATCAGCCATTAAGGTAGCACGACCATGGTAGCTTAATTTCTGGTGGCTATCAAATTTTTCAATGGCTTTCTTCCAACTGAAAAATTCCTCTCTGACCAGTTGACCAGTATTCTGTGAGCTCATCATACCTACTTCGCCAGGAGCAAAAAGAATGCACACCTTGCAATATGTACTATCTTCCTTTCGTGAATACGCAATCCATTTATACTTCTTTAGCCAAGTTGGAAAAAATTTTCTATTTTGACGACCAATCTAACGAGAAGGAAATTCAAAATTTTCATTTGGAACCCAACTATTTGTCAAAATATCAAATTTTTCATCATCATCAAATATGCAATCTCCGTTTCTTTTATGCAAAGAAATATCTTTTATATGAGTTGTTTCCGGCAAGAATTTGTTGCTGGTGTCGGTGTGTCACAGTCCACTTTGTCAACTAAAAGATATTCTTCTTTATTAGATTCAAAAGAAATACTTTCAACCTCTCTTTCATCACGCTGGCTCTTCTTTTCTTGCACATGGCTATGAGTATCTTTGATATGAATTACCCCTGGGCAAGAATTTGTTGTTGTATCATCAACCACACTGTCAGCTGAAACATATTCTTTGTTATCAGACTTGAAATGAGTACTTTCAGCATCTTTGGTGCTCTGCTGTCTCTTCTCTTTTTCCAAATTGATTTCAGTACCTTTCATATAAGTTATTTCTGGATAGGAGTTTGTTTTGGTACCACTCGTACTTCCACTATCAGCAGAAGCATGTTCCTCATTGTTGGAATAAGTATTTTCAGCCTTTCTTGAAATGGACTGTTTCTTTTCTTGTACATTGCTACTAAAGTAATTTGTAATTTTGCCCAGTTTCCGTTTCTGACTCATCTTGGCACGATCTAATAAATGCATACAAATACACTTATTAATACTCTCATTAATACTTACTACAAAAAAAAAAAAAAAAAATTAAGATTAGATAGTAATGTGGTTAAAGATTACTTACCTAAATAATATTTGTAATACCCGTACAAATTAAAGGAAGCGTTATATACTTTCATTCAAATATACAGCTTTTTTAACTCAAAGTAAATTAATGGATATCAGACCAAAAGTTTAAATGTAAAATTGGCTTTTTAAACACCGTTTTTGTAAGCTTTCCATATTTATCTTGAAAATTACGTCTAATTTCACGACTGCAATTCACGTTGTTCCAAAACATTTTCCGTTGCAATATGTTAATTTGGTGTGGCCCTGATAAAGGACGCTTTGTTTTATACTTGGTAGAAAGCGAGAATTAGTAAATTTATTTAAAAAAATTATAACTTTTGCTCTGTTTCTTTTTTGAGATATGGCCGATAATACAACAAGAAAGAAAAAAAAAAATTAAATTATCTATTCAGGATTTCTAAATTCTTTTCTCCATGATGTATAATCATAATTCAATTAATATTAAGCTATTAATTTATAAAAGAGTATTTTATTAAATTATTATACTTTTTATTTTTAATTTATATTTTATTTTCTTCTTTTTAGAGTTTAAAATATTTCAATGTTGCAATCAGTTGGCTTATTTTAATGAGCTTTATTGGTGCATAATGAACACTCATTATCGTTTTAACTGTTTTACAGTTGCAACTATAAAAATATTTGGCGATTTATCACCTGCGGTTAATGGAGAAAATATTTTAAACATTAATTTATAATTAAGTTCTAAAAATATTAAAATGTTCTATTGCCATGGGAGCCACACCCGTGTGCATAATTTTTGTAATTCTAATCTATGAAGAAGTGAACTAAAAATCCATTAGAAAATCAATCTTTTCACAAATAAATAAAGTTAAATTAAATAGAAAAATGTAAAAGTTATTGCCAGAGCAACCGCTCTGCCTCATTACATTTTATTATAAAAAAGCCTACTTTTGAGTGGTTTTGATAAGCTTCTTCTATCGAAATAGATTAGTTACATGAGAACACTGTTTTTTTAATCGTAGAATGACCTCTAACAAAATGTTTCTCTCCATTCTAAAAAAAATGTAACAAACGCTGCTGCTGCAGTAATTGAATTTATTGTGAACTGAACTTTTCACTTTCTCGGCTTATCCAACAGAAACTATTGCATATAAAAATATGAAAACTGATAGTTTTTTAGAGAAATGCAGAAATGCATGACAAACACACAGAAACAAAAAACTTTAAATCGAAGATTTATTTTAAGTGTTATATATTGGTCAAATATTATATATTGGTCCAATATTGTTATATATTGGTTAAAATTGGTCAGGATAATTCAGTCACTTAAGTTTTACAGGAACAAAAACTATGCTTAGCATTTTAACCCTCTTTTGGGAGCATATGCTTGAGTAGATTGTAGTGTACAATGTCCAATTATTTTCTAAATTTTTCCAGTTTTTAAAGTTTTTTCCCATTTTTTTTATTCCAAATTTCACAATCTGAATAGAGATTTAATTCATAGTTTGAAATACTACTGCCTACTTTATTACTAACTAGATGATCGATCCGGCGTTGCCTGGGACCGTGATGAATGACCCTTAAATGAACCTCAATTTTTTAAGATTTTATACCTTTAACTCCATTTTGTTGATTTTATATTTTTAAATTTAAAAATCAGGAGAAAATATTGAACTGAAAGTATATGCTATTTAGTATTTTATTTTTTGTGTAATTTTATTTTTGGAGTCTATGCGTAACCTAAAGCGAACGAAACCGCGTAAAAACACCCAGGTTTTTGCTGATTTTTTCGACATTTTCACCATTATATTTTGTAAAATGATAACATTTCTACCCGTTTGAACAGTTCAAAATTTTTGTAGGTGATGTGCTGATCTATTTAGATTCAGATGCTCTAAAAAGATTGCGTTAAAATACGGACATTTTGTTACTTTTAGTATAGAAAAATATCGTCTCCATGAGGCGCAAGGTCACTTGCGTTTGTGGGTATATTTGAAAGGGTTAAAATTCATATTTTTAAAAACTGATTACACCATTGATAAAAGAAGATTTCAGCTTTCAGAAAATATTTTTGGTTTGTGGATACCTCTAAAATTGCATGCTCGAGGGGTGAAACTGTGACGAAACACTCAGCTTTTTACCAATTTCGTCAAAATTTTCAGACATTATAAAAAAATATTTCTGCCCATCCAAACGTTTAAAAATTTTTTTAGATGATATAAATCTGGTCTATTAAGATGTTCTAAAACAATTGTGATTGTGTGCGGACGTTTAGTTACTTTTAGTGTAGAAAAAATATCGTATCTGTGAGGCAAAAAGTGCATTCGCCCGGGTATTTAAAAGTGTTAAAGTTCATATTTTTAAAAACAGATTGCACCATTGATTAGAAGAAGGTTTGTGCTTTAAGAGCTTTTTGGTTTCTCAGTACCTCTAATGTTGCAATAAAGGGGAAAACTTTTTCGGAAATACAACCCTTAAAAAAAAAAAAAAATTTCAAAGGGTTAACTGCTTTTTTTTTTTCGCTATTTGAAACGTAATAGTACAATTTTTCTGAATATGTCTTTCAATTTTAACTGTACTGAGTGGTTTGGTCAATTTGGATTAAAACAAAACAATTAAAAAAACAGAAATGCAGTCGAAAACGTTTCTTTGCTAGCTCCTGGTGCATAAATGAGTTTTTACATATGTGCACGTGCTTTCCTTGACCAGAGATCAAATGGATGACTTTTTTTTATGAGAGTGAGTTGTGATTGTTAATTAATAACTCAACTAATTATTAAAATTTTAAAATTCGGAAACTCGGGTGCATTAGGATAGGAGAAGCCTTCGACTATCTTCACAAGAAATGTCAGCCTCGTACGTGTCGTAGATTTCGTAAACCATTGCAGACATACACACACACACAGAGACAGACAGAGCGACACTTTCTTTTATTAGTATAATATTTTTGTATACTATTGCCAAATTAAAAAAAATATCAAATAATAATATTTCGAAACCCTAATTCAATTAAAAAAATATATTTGCATGCGTATGTTGAAAAAGAAATAAGACTTTAAAATAATTAAATTATTACGTGCGAGGAGCACTTAGAGAGCGAAGTTGCGTCATGTTTAAAATGTATTTAAAACATCAAATTTAAAAGGATTTTCTTATAGTGTCAAAAAGAAAACTTTTCTTCAAAATGTTAAAAAAGTCAGAGAAGCAGCTACACTTTTCCTTCAATCATTTTATACAATCTGATTTTCAAATGTGTAATCGATCTTTCTTAATTTATCATAAAACCAGCTGTCAGCTGTCGAAACAACTGAAGTGTCTGCTACGCGTCACTTCCACGTTTTAGGGAATCTAACTCCATCAGCGT
This sequence comes from Maratus speciosus, assembly GCA_963932465.1. Taxonomy (NCBI): domain Eukaryota; kingdom Metazoa; phylum Arthropoda; class Arachnida; order Araneae; family Salticidae; genus Maratus; species Maratus speciosus. The sequence continues at coordinate 525,267,624 of OZ010787.1, read as the reverse complement.
ACTAAATAGCTCGATGTACTTCAATTCAATAAAGATGCGTTAGTAGTAACTACATTATATTTTAACAACTATATTTACAAATTAAATTACAGATTACATTATTAAAACATTGATTGAAGTGCGTCTACAATGCTTCGCGAGACAGTCTTTTAACGTCCGTATTAGACGACAGCCGGCTATCAACTGAGTTCACATGAGAGTTCTGAGAGAGTCTGGAGAGAGAATCAGCGCACTGATGTGTGCTGCCATCTATCGTTTCAGTTTGAACTTAATGTTCGTTAAATAACAGAAAACTGCGAATTCCACTAACTCTTGCAGATGCTGCAGTACTCCCCTCCTAGCAATGTGCTAAGAAAAACGCACAGGGCGACGAATGGAACGTCCAGACCTGGAGACAGGAGCCTGATGTGTAGGTTCGGCTATTGGAATGTCAGGTTCGGCAATTGGAATGTCAACCTCTTCTTGGATATCTGTAGATGTGGCTGGTACGTCCTCTATTAGTGTGAAGGTAGGCTTTAGCCTATCAACTGAGACTACTGCCTCTTTTTCATCTTTCTGGACTCTGAAAAATTTATCTGTTCTGTCAATGACCAAAAACGGCCCGTCATATGGTGGTCGCAGAGGTGCCCGCACAGCGTCGTGGCGGACGAAAACATGGGTGCATTTCATCAAGTCCATTGGCAGGAAGAAGCGAGTCTGCTTTTGCACTCGAGTTGGTGTTGGACGTAGCTGCATCATAAACTGCTTGAGTGATTTAACAAAGTCTGGAGTATGAATATTTTCGGTAGAGGATGAAAAAAATTCCCCTGGTAGCCGAATCGTTTGTCCATACACCAGATCTGAAGGTGTGCATTTTAAGTCTTGCCGGAATGTGGCTCTTAACTCCAACAAAACTGTCGGGAGTATCTCCGTCCACCGATCTGTCAGGTATGCTTTAAGGGCAGATTTTAAAGTACGATGCCAATTTTCAATCATACCGTTAGCCTGAGGGTGGAAGGAACATGTATGAATATGCTTGGAACCAAGTAAGTTGGCCAGGGAACGAAAAAGACGCGATTCAAATTGACGGCCCTGGTCAGTTGTTATGATTTTGAATACGCCAAAACGTGCAATCCAAACTTTATAAAATGCACTAGCAACGGTCTCCGCTTCGATATTTTTAAGAGGTTCTGCCTCCACCCAACGAGTAAATCTATCAATAATTGTGAGACAATACACGAAATTTTGAGATATTCGAAGAGGGTCGATTAAATCCAAATGGATATGAGAAAAACGCTGATTTTCGACAGGAATATTACTGATCGGGGCTTTAGTGTGAGTCCGAATTTTAACTCGCTGGCATGGAATGCACGTCTTGGCCCACTTATCACAATCAGCTTTAATATTAGGCCAAACAAAACGGTCAGTGATGAGTTTAATGGAAGATTTACGACCAGGATGAGAAATGTTGTGCAGAGCGTCGAAAACTATCTTTCGTTGAGTTAACGGGATAAAAGGTCTGATTTTTCCAGTAGATGTGTCACAATAAAGTTCCACAGAGCTGCCGGGCATAACAAATTTACTGAGCTTAAGCGATGATGAATTATCTGCTAAGCAAGTTCGTAAATCATTATCAGTGGTCTGATCCGCAGCTATTTGCTCATAGTTAATTGGAGTAAAGCAAGTTATGGCTTCGGTTCGCGAGAGTGCATCAGCTGGTATGTTATCTATCCCCTTAACGTGTCTAATATCGGTGGTGAACTGGCTAATGAAATCCAGCTGCCGCAATTGACGTGGGGAACACTTGTCACTTTTTTTGGGAAAAAGCATAAGTAAGTGGTTTGTGATCAGTATATAAGGTGAAATTACGACCTTCCAGCATAAAACGAAAATGTTTAATAGCAGAATAAGCTGCCAACAACTCTCTATCATACGCAGAATACTTTTTTTCAGTATCGGACAATTTGCGCGAAAAGAAACCTAACGGCTGAAGGTCCTGCCCCTCCACCTGATGCAATGCCGCGCCTATAGCGAAATCGCTAGCATCTACAAATAAGGCAAGTTGAGCATTTGGCGAAGGGTGAAAAAGTAAAGCTGCATTTGCGAGCCGACGTTTTGAATCCTCAAATGCTTTACTGCTCTCCTCGTTCCACACAATCTCACTTTTGTCTGACTTTCGGGAACCTTTTAAATAGTCACTTAAAACTGATTGGACATGAGCAGCCTGTGGGATATTACGCCGATAATAATTAAGTAACCCAAGATATCGCCTCAGATCATCAACAGTTTTCGGCTTATCGTAATTCAAGATAGGTGTTACTCGCTCAGGCATTGGCCTTATACCCTGCTCGTTAATGAGGTAGCCCAAGAAAGACAATTCCTGAACACCCAGAACACATTTATCTACGTTAATTCGAATGCCATATTCAGAAAGGCGACTGAAAACCATATCTAAGTGCTTAGCATGCTCCCGTTCAGATGAGCTACTAATTAGTATGTCATCGATGTAGTCAAAAGCAAAATCAAAACCGTGTAGCACTTCGTTCATAAAACGTTGGAATGTTTGGGCTGCGCACTTTAAACCGAATGGCATAAATACAAATTCAAAAAGTCCAAACGGTGTGGTAATTGCCGTTTTTGGCACATCATCGGGATGCACCGGAATTTGGTGATATGCTCTTGTAAGATCAATTTTCGAAAAATATTTTTTTTAATGCAAATTTTGTGCAAAATCATGCAGGTGTGGTAAAGGATACCTATCCATCTGAGTTTGTTTATTTAGGGCGCGATAATCACCGGTGGGGCGAAATTCACCATTAGCTTTCGGAACCATATGCAGGGGATTTGACCAATTCGATTTGCTAGGCCTACAGATACCCTGTTCCATCATGGTCTGAAATTCCTGCTTTGCGATTGCCAATTGCTTTGGATTCAACCACCGTGGACGACTGAAGACTGGCTGTCCATTTGTAATTATTCTATGCACGGTATTGTGCTTTGGCTGGGGCGATGCAGGGTAGGGGCAAATGATATCCTTGTATTTATTTAAAATGTCATGAAACTTTTCACTACTAGAAACAAGTGTAACACTTTTGTTGTGGCAGTTAATGGTAGTGCCTTTGGAAGAAAACTTTGTGAGTGGGTCGTGTAAGCAAGAATTTTTCAAATCAATTAATAATCCATAATGTTTTAAAAAATCGGCGCCGATAATTGGTTTGCTAACATTAGCGATTATAAATGGCCATTTTAATTTGCGGCGTAAATTTAGGCTTAGTGTTACCATTTTTGTACCATATGTTTTGATTGGAGAATTGCTGGCTGAATACAGTGTTAAATTAGATGGGGCAACAAAAGACATCTTGGCCGTATATGGCAAAACACAAACATAGCTACCGCTATCGATTAAATAATGGCGTCGGGAGGTAGGATCATGAATGAAAAGGCGACTGGATGTGTTGACATTGAAATCACATTGCGCCACATGTGATTTCATCTCTAGTTTTCTGATTTTGTATAATTACAAGGGAGACGGCATTGTCTTGCTTTGTCAGCGAAAGTTGCGTGATACCAACATAAGCCTTCTTTCATGCGCTTAGGAGTCTGTGATCTATGCCTTCTATGTGTAGAAGGGTCCCGAGATCTATTTTCCCGCCGCTGGCTAAAGCGTGATAAATGCTTCACTTGTTCCGTCAACTCCGCGATCTGTGCCTGCAACTCTGAAACCAACGCGTTTCCTTTATTTTGTTCGAAGCGCCGTTGTGTTTCCGCGACCTGTGGGATTGACACCTCAATAATTTTGTCAGCCATTTGCGCAAGTTTATCTAAATTGCCGTCTGAAACAGATAAAATGGCTTGCGTTTCTTTCGGTAGACGTTGAATCCATAGCGTTTTTAAAAATTCTTCACCAACTTTTTCCTGGGCGAGCTGCCGCATTTTCCGTAAAAGGTGTGATGGCTTTTCATCCCCCAAAACCGTATGCATTAGCAGATCTTTCACTCGCTTTTGCTCAGAATCCGCAAACTCAGCGATCAAGCGATTTTTAAGGGTTAAATACAAATCAGCATTCAGGGGATTTTTCACAATATCACTCACATAAGAAAGTACTTAAGAATTGAGGGCCGAAACCACGGCGTAATACTTCATAGTATCCTGGGTAATATTATTTAAAATAAACTGCGCTTCAATATTTATAAACCATAAGTCTGCTTCTTTGTCCCAAAAAGGGGGAAATTTAACTGCGACTTTCTCAACCTGTTGCGGGGGATCAGCAGGCATCGTAAATACAAAAAAATAAAACAATGAGCACACCTGACAAAAAACGTGAACGGAAATAAATTAGCCACTTACCTTCAGAAATGTCACATGTCACATGGGGATGCGGAAACTTCCATCTGTAACCAGAACTGGTACAAAGCAAATAATTAGTCCCCAATTAAATCTGGGAAAACGGAATACTGAGGAATTTAAGCAACAGTGTTGTTTGCGTGTCCATTAGTCCTTAATGCAAGGTCACCACTTGAAGTGTCTGCTACGCGTCACTTCCACGTTTTAGGGAATCTAACTCCATCAGCGTACTAAATAGCTCGATGTACTTCAATTCAATAAAGATGCGTTAGTAGTAACTACATTATATTTTAACAACTATATTTACAAATTAAATTACAGATTACATTATTAAAACATTGATTGAAGTGCGTCTACAATGCTTCGCGAGACAGTCTTTTAACGTCCGTATTAGACGACAGCCAGCAATCAACTGAGTTCACACGAGAGTTCTGAGAGAGTCTGGAGAGAGAATCAGTGCACTGATGTGTGCTGCCATCTATCGTTTCAGTTTGAACTTAATGTTCGTTAAATAACAGAAAACTGCGAATTCCACTAACTCTTGCAGATGCTGCACAACAATGGATGCGGTTTTGGAAATAAAGAAAATCACTTAGTCACTTAGGCAAATAATTACAGAATACAGAAGTCAACCTGATTACAGAATATTGCCACTGGGCGTGATAATATCATTAAATATTACATAATCGGGTAAACTTTTACGTTTAAAAATGAGTCAGAAAATATGCTTGAATATTTCGCGTTCTTCAGTGGGAGAAAATCGTTTTCGAGAATCTGATGTTCGCTTTCTACAAAACACACTCCGAAAATTTATAAGAATTTATATTTTATTACAATATTTGTCACCTACCACAATTTCTTAATTTAAAATTACCAGAATATTAGGGTGTAAAAAAATCATGATTTAAAAAAATCTGATTTTTTTGATTTAAATCAGATTTTTTATATTTTTTCCCTGTGTTAAAATATTAAACATATACCAAGAATTAAGCATTTCTTTAATATATATTTAGTAATTAATTAATAATAATTAAGAAAACTCTGAATAACGAGGTCGCTGGTAGACATTTAAACATTTAATAAGCACTTCACAAGCAAACACAACACTTACATACGTAGATCACATGACTACACAAAAGTAAACATAAGAGAATTCTCTGGAAAAGAATTGTGGGAAGAAATAAAAGTTTTGGTGCTGCCATCTAGAGTTAATCAACTGAAATACAAACATGACAGCTCTCCCCCACTTAATATTTGAATCTGTCAGGTCTTCTGTATTGACCGGATCGTCTCAGTACCTGTGAAGAAGGAGAAGAAGAGTTAGATTTAAGTTCAGCAGCATCAACTATTGAACTAGTGGGCACAGAAGGTTTTGGAGAATCAGGATGAAAGTCAGTTGGTGTGGGACCTGGAGTACATGGCTCATGAGAATCAACTGGTTGTGGAGCTGCGATACTAGGCTGTATTGGTGGAAAATCACCTTGTTCCACAATTGCATTTCACTTCTGAAATTTCCTGTATCACTTTCTTCAGAATATGTATCATTCACCAAAGAAATCTCTGAACCTACATTTGTTATTTGATCAACATGCCTTTTCCAGATATTCGAACCAACTTGAACTCTATAATGTAATTTTCCCTCTCTTGCTATTATTCGACCAATTTTCCACTTGGCTTCTGGAGTATAATTTCTTACAGCTACTTTCTGGTTAATTTCAAATTCTTTTATTTTAACTTTGGACTTTTTCACATCTTGTTTATCATGAACGAAATTTGTAACATTTGGCACTATCAAATCTATTTTTGTCCTTATATGACGTTTTAGAAATAGAGATGCAGGACTCTGCCCTGTTGTAACATGAGGCATCTTCCTATATTGCAAAAGGAAGCTATTTAATTTCATTTGTAAAGTACCAGGATCGGAAGCTAAGGCTTTTAATCCACGTTTAAGAATTTGCACATATCTCTCCGCCTGTCTATTTGTAGCTGGATGGTATGGAGCACTGAACTTATGTTTTACACCATGATTTCTCAAAAATGTCTCAAATTCTTCAGATGTAAACTGTTTAGCGTTATCTGATACTAAAGAAATTGGAAAACCGTATCGTGCAAAAAGTGAAGAGAGACAAGTAATGGTATTTTCTGAACTTGTACTAGGAACAATAAAAACTTCTGGCCATTTGCTATGGGCATCAACCACTAAAAGAAGCATTTTTCCCATAACAGGACCAAAATAATCAATATGAATTCTTTGCCATGGAGCTGTAGGACATTCCCAATGATGTGTATCAACTTTGGGAGGATTATTTTTCAAATTTACACAAGTAGTGTAATTTCGTGCAAGATCTTCAATATCTTTGTCTATACCTGGCCACCATACAAAACTATGGGCTAAAGACTTCTTTTTAACTATACCAAAATGACCAAAGTGTAATTCTTTTAAGATTTGGTTTCTATGAATTTCAGGGATAACTACCCTACATCCTTTTAAAATACAACTGTGTTAAAGAGTGAATTCTTCTTGTTTACCACCAAAAAGTAAATTTTTAGGAATTTCAGAACCAGAAATGAGGTGATGAAAAATTTGACGTAAAAGGGGATCAGATTTTGTAGCTGAAGCAATAAATTTTGAAGTTAATGGTGAGATAGAGAGTTGATTAATTTGAAGCAGTTCAGATTCATCAATTGCATCATTCGAATTTAATTGTTGAGGTAAATCTTCACTACGTAAAGGAAGTCGTGAAAGAGCATCAGCATTTCCGTGATCAGTAGTTTTTTTATAACGGATATCATATTGAAAAGTATGTAAATAAATCGCGTATCGTTGCATTCTAGCAGCCGATAATACAGGGAAACTTTTAGAAGGAGAAAAAATAGACACTAAAGGTTTACTGTCAGTAAATAAGGTAAACCTGTTGCCATACAAATATTGAAAAAATTTCTTCACACCAAATATAATCGCTAATGCTTCTTTATCAACTTGACTATACCGTTTTTCTGCAGTAGTCAAAGTTCTGGACAGAAACCCAATAGGCTTTTCAGTGTTATCTGGCATCATATGCAAAAGAACTGCAGAGATACCATAAGGAGAAGCATCAGTAGCTAAAACTAAAGGTAACTTAGGATTAAAGTGAGTAAGAACCCTGTCAGAAGTAATTTCTTTTTTTATACTTTTAAATGCTTGTTCACACTTATAAGACCAATGAAATTTAACATTCTTCTTAAGCAAATTATTCAAAGGATTTGCAATAGTAGATAAGTTTGGTACAAACTTAGCATAATATCTAACTAAGCCTAGAAAAGCTTTAACCTGAGATACATTTACTGGTCTTGGAGCATTTAAAATTGCTTCAATTTTATCTTGTGTTTTATGAATACCATGTTTATCAACTTTATAACCACAGTAAGTAATCTCATCTGCCATAAAGAATCATTTTTCTTTATTTATCTTAATGTTATATTCCCTTAATCTTTCTAATACTTGCTTTAATCTTTCTAAATGAATTTCATCTGTTTCACTTGTAACCCCAATATCATCTATAAAAATTGTAACTCCTTCAATTCCTCTTAAAATTTGCTCAATTTTTCTTTGCCATATAGCAGGAGAACTAGCAAGACCCATGGGTAACTTAAGGAATTGGAATAATCCTTTTGGTGTATTTATGGTCAATAATTCTTGTGATTGTTCATCTACAGGTAACTGAAGATAAGCTTGATTTAAATCGATTTTTGTAAAGTGTACACCACCACCTAATGTAGCTAACATATCTTCTATTTTAGGTAAAGGATATTTTTCAACTTTCAGAAATTTATTTAATGTTACTTTAAAATCACCACATAAACGAATTTTCCCATTAGGCTTAACCACTGGAACTATAGGAGTTGCCCACTTGCTGTTTGTAACTGGTTTAATAATACCTGCGTCTTGTAATCTTTGTAATTCGTCATTGACTGCTGCACATAGTGCATAAGTGACAGTCCTAGCGTTGCAAAATATGAATGCAGCATCTTTTTCAAGATAAAGTTCTGCCTGTAAGCCTTTTATCTCCCCACCATTATCAGTAAATAAATCAGAAAATTTCTGTAGCAAACCTTGTAATTTATGAGAATAATTTACAACTTCATTCACATATACTGATTTTAAATTATGTGGAAAAATATCAAATTCAGATACACAATCTCTACCAAATAATAATGGAAAATTATCTTCTTTTATCAAATACAACTTTACCTTTCTAGTTTTATTTTCATAAGTAACATTTACTTCAACATAACATACAGGTTTGAAAATTTCACCAGTTGCAGTTTTTAACTGAACATCTGGAGGAAAAATTTTATGACCAGGAAAAATTCTGCGAAATCTTTTTAAAGGAACAGCAGAAATTCCAGATCCAGTATCTAATTCCATATCAGCTCTAGTCTTGTTTCCAATGAAAACAGACAACTTAATTGGATTTGAGCCTTTATCATACTTAACAGATAAAACATTTACAGTATTTAAAGAATTAACCTGTTTTTGAGAATTTGTACTTCTGCATACCTTGCTTAAATGGCCTTTTTTTCTACAAAGATTGCAAGTAACATTTATAAATCTGCATGAATTTGCTAAATGAGAGGCATTTCCACATCGATAGCATTTTAACTTATTTTTATTCATATCAGAAATTGTATTATTTACATGATTGTTGACATTCTGTTTTTGAGAACAATTTTGTAATTTCTTGTTTTGTATATTTTCCGTACTGGAAATTTTATTTACATTGAAATTTTTATGCTTAATTTCAGCAATTTCAATATCTACATTATATAAAGCTAAAGCTTTCTCAACAGCTTTTTCAAAATTTAAATCATCAACTTGAGTTATCAATTTATTCTGAATATTTTCATTTTTCAGACCGCGCAAAAACTGTTCCAGCAAATTTTCATTTAGAGTATCACCAGTAAATGCACAAAAGGTCGTAGCCTTTTTTAATCTAGCAGCAAAATCTTGAATTGATTCATTTTCATTCTGAAAACATTTTCTAAATTTAATTCTCTCAATGAATTTATTGGGGGCGGGGCTTAAGTATTTAACCAGAATGTCAACAATTTCATTATATTTTAAAGATTCACAATTCTTAGGTAAACATAAATCACATAATAAAACATATAATTTTGGTCCTATCAATGCTAAAATAGCAGGAACTTTCTTCTGCTCTGTTATATCATGCAGAATAAAATTTTGTTCCAGTCGTTTCACGTACGTTGTGAAACTTTCCACTTTTTCATCAAATTCTTTAAAATAGGAAAACATTTTACTTTATTAAACGTAGCAAAAGCATAAAAATGTAAAAGTAAATGTAATATCACTTACCACCACCGTAAATACTGTAGAAGATTTTGAAGTATTAATATATGACATTACACAGAACATATGCAGTGCTTGAAATCAAAACATGAGCCATTTTCATTCGACTCACTTATTTTCAGTAAATTTTTTTCGGTTAAATTACCACCGTTATTTTCCAACGCTGCCATTTTTAATATATATTTATTAATTAATTAATAATAATAATTAAGAAAACTCTGAATAACGAGGTCGCTGGTAGACATTTAAGCATTTAATAAGCACTTCACAAGCAAACACAACTCTTACATATGTAGATCACATGACTACACAAAAGTAAACATAAGAGAATTCTCTGGAAAAGAATTGTGGGAAGAAATAAAAGTTTTGGTGCTGCCATCTAGAGTTAATCAACTGAAATACAAACATGACAATTTCAAAAATTAATAACCCTCCAATTACTAACATAATCTGTTTTTTTGCTTTAATTAATAAAATTTTAATTATGTAATTATAGAAATTACAAAAAACTGCAAATTAAAAATTTCTTTAGTAACATACAACATTATGTGCATTAATATTTTGTAACAATTATGTAAACCAATATTAAATACTGCTTATATTTTAAAGTTATTGATAAATTACATTTAATTTTAAATTGATGATACAGATTAAATTTTGTAATTATTAAAAACAATTAACTGTTTAATTAAGAACACAATCTACATTTTTGAAAAAGTGTTGAAAAAAGGTGATAAATAATAGTTTGATAAATTCACAAAGCAGCCAGTAATTTTACACAGGTTCTAAAGTGTATGTGTATCAAATTGATCAAAAATTGTAGCAATGTATACAGCAAACTCACACATAATTTATAAATAGATTACAAAAATTGTATTTTTGAAATTTAAATCAGATTTTTTTTCCACAACATTAAAATATTTAATTAGCTACTAAATATTATAATGTTTTGAAGTTATTTAACATTTAGTTAGATGTTTTTTAAATGTTTAACACATCTTTTTACACAGTTTAATATTGTTATAATTAACAATAACAAACATTACACTTTTTACAAATGATTTAGTGATCGTTTTCATTACTGATTATAATGCTTTTTCACACCACTTTAAAAAATCAAAATATGTGATTTTATCATCTGATTTAAATCAATCAACTGATTAAAATCATTGACACTCTATTGCTATGTTTATTGTATATAAAAGAATGAATAACTTGATTATTAAAAGGAAATTATGACATTGTAAGTTATATTAGATTTAAATATCATTTTTAAATTAAATGCTTTTTATGTTAGATAAAACCATGCTTTTTACAAACTTACTGTACTTAAATTTTTCACAATACTCAGGAATTATGCTTAGAAACAATTATTTAAAGCTTTGTTTTGTGTATTCATAAGTCACAATACCTGTAGAAACTTTCCAAATTATGTTCATCATAGATTTGAATACTTTTTTATGTCATTTTAAACATTTATAAAAATTTTTATTTTAATCAATGATTTTTTAAAAAAAAATCACTTGATTAAAATCATGATTTAAATCAACTGATTTAAACCGTCGACACACCACAGAATATATAAATCCATTTCTTTATATGTGTATCAAAGTTTTATTATATGTATAATAGTTAATTCATATTAAATGGTTATTTTTTATTGACTATTTTCAATTGTTCTTGATTTTTTAGCAGCATTTATGATCACTGATTTTGTCAGTTAAACTCTAATTAAAATTATATATATAAAAAAAATAGTTACTATCACAAAGTAATATAAATAACTGATATCATTATAAATAAAACTAAAGCAAACTAAAGGGAAAAATTCTGTAATTGTGTAACCTTTTTCGTCATAAATAAAAATAAGAAAATTATAAGAAAAAGGTATAGACATATATTTTTGTTTTCTTTTTAATTGTGATTTGCATGCAGCAAAATTTCGGATTCTGCATAATAAAAGTACTTTTGTGTTACAAGTTATTTTTCCTGATTTTTGAACCTGTTTCCTAATCAAAATTACCCAAAATTAAGGGGCTGCTTCATTGAGGCGAAAACACCCACTCGTTAATCCTATGGAAGAACTTTTTTATATATTTTTTTTCGTATTTCAATATTTTCCTTTTTTTCCCATTTGATATAGATTTTTGAGAGCGATCCATTCAAAAGCACTTTTTTATTTTTTCAATTTTGTTTAGAGTTTATTTTATTTCGATAATTTGTTTTCAGAACCGGTTTCAAAAGTGAAACTATCCAAGTAATATATATATATGTTAAATCGAAAAAGTATAAAAGGGTCTTGGTAGAGATCGACTTCATATATCCAATGGAAAAAATCCATTTTAAAAAATTGAAATGCGAATGAGATATTTAAAAAAAATTTCTTCCATAGGAAAAACATTAGCCAGCGGACTTTTTGACGTGAGTGAAGTAGCCTCTTAAAATACGCAAGGAGTGTTTGTTGGTGGAAATTCCTTCGGATTTCCAAAAATTTTCGACCCATTTTAAAGACTATTGAGACAAAATTCTGTATTATTTATTAAAATATACAATTTATTGAGATATTTTAACATTTTAATCATTTATTAGCATTTTTAACATGTTTAAATCTTTGCACAATTTATTCTGAGTTTAAAAAGTAATAATATGTCATTTAAATTTTGGGAATATAGCCACAAACATAATTATGGATGACATATAGATGCGAATAATAACATAAATAATTAAAAATTCCTCGTTTCACTAATATTCTATTAATTTTTAATTTCATTCTTTAATTAATATCCCTATCATCACAAATGCAATATCTTGATTTGTGAAAGGTTAATATAATAATAAATTAAAAAATAAATTGTTTGATTTAGAGAAAACTATAATAAACAAATTGAATTTTTAAAAGTAAATTTTGTATTTCTTCAAACATAAAATCGAATATATAGTGTAAATATGTATTTATTTAACTTAATATGTAAATATCATTAACTTTCATTTTTGATCTGATCAGTTTTATCATTTGAAGGTAGTTTTAAAGCGTTAATAAGTACAAAATACCTTTTAAAGTATTACAGCATAGAAATCCCCGCTTGTAAAAAATTCAGTTAATTAAAAATAAATAAATAAATAAAGTTCGGGAAAGATGCTAAATGTAATTTTCATGTTTTCCAATTCTAAAAATATTGGGGACATTCAATTTCTCAATATAGTGATAAATGTAATTTAATATAGAGTGTATTAAAATTTCGATATTTCACATGGTTAGTTGCGAGACTCAGGTTAAGAAACACTGTTCTACACTATAGCAAATCAGCGATTTTAATCACATAATATAAAACAGTGATTAAATCGTGATTATAATCAACTGATTTTTAAAAGAAATCATTGATTAAAATAATAAATTTCCTAAATGTTTAAAACGACATAAAAAAGTATTAAAATCTAAGATGAACATAATTTGCAAAGTTTCTATAGCTGTCTTATCTAAACAAAAATAAGCTTATAAGAAATAATTCTAAGCTCAATTCCTTAAGCTTGCAAAACATTAAGTAAATACAGTAAGTTTGTAAAAAGCAAGTTTTTGCTTTTTGTTTGACATAAAAAGTATTACATTTAAAAATTATACTTAAATCTAGTACAATTTACAATGTCATAATTTCCTTTAAGGGGGCTGGTCACTCAGCTTCCGATTTCCTCTCACTAATGTAAAGTCTATGGGCATTTGATGCATTTGTATATTTAAAATATCTCCTTGGGAAATTAATATTTTGAACTTCTATTTTTTGTGTACACTTCCTAAAAGATGTCTCTTTTTTCTTAGTTCTCAAAATATTTCTTAGTATAGACTTAATTTTATAGGAAGTGTTAAAATCTTACTCACAGTTCGCCCGCTTTTAACATATTCCCGAGAAGATATTTTAAATATACGAATGCGTCAAAAGTCCATAGACTTAACATTACAGAGGAGAATTCCGAAGCTGTGTGACCAGCCCCCTTAAGGGGCTACTTCACTTATGTAAAAACACCCATCCGCTAATGTTAATCCTATGGAAGAAATATTTAAAGATAGCTCGCTTGCATTTCATTAATTTTAAAGGTTTTTTTGCATTGAGTAACTAAGGTAGATCTGCACAAAGGCCATTTTTTACTTTTTTGATTTTCTTTGCTTGTTTTTTGGATGAAAATACGATGACTTTCGAAACCGATTCCGAAAGTAAAAGTATCTTAATAAAAACACCTGTAGATAAATCAAAAAAGTAAAAAATAGCCTTGGTACAGATCGATCTCATTTAACCAATGCAAAAAAAGAAAAAATCGTTTGAAAATATTGAAATACAAACGTGATGTCTTAAAAAAATGCCTTCCATAGGATTAACAGTAGCAAATGGGTGTTTTCGCGTGAAAGAAGTAGCCTATTAAATAATTATTTATTCTTTAATATAAAATAAGCATAGCAAGTATTATAAATTTCTGGTACCCAATACCTATTTTTTCTTATTCTACTTTTACGATAATAAATTTATTTCAAATTGGAGCTAAAACAGAATGAAAGGATGACATGTGCTAAACATCTACTGTAAAATATTGCATAATAGAAAAAGAACTAATTAGTATGACAATATTAAGCACAGCAAGAGCTTTTCCAGTAGAGGTTGAATATTTTTTTTTTCCACCAAATAAAAAAAAAGAATAATAATTAAAGATTGAAAATGCAGCATTTATTTTATTTTATTATTATTTTTTAAACGCTTAATGCTTATAATCCTCACTGAGTGGTAATAATGCTGCTATTTAATTTTTTGAGGATTTCAGATATAACAGGCTATTCTTATATTTGCTCTGTGTTACTGTATATGTGTAATAAATGGGTGTAATCCATTTTTTTAAATTGTTGTTGCTGTTGGTGGTGGTCGTGTTAGCATACATAAGCATGTGTATAAATATAGAATTACGTGACTAACAACATTTTTTCTAAGTACAAATGCAAAACGAGCTGCAAATAATATTTGTTTGTTTTGTTATTTGTACTAATGGAATTATACCTATTTGCAGTTTTTATTAATTCTGTAATAACTCAATGTTCCTTTTAGGTCAATCTTTAAGGGAGCCTCACACTGCTGTTTTTAAAATTGTTAAAATGCACATTTCTTTTATTTAAATAGTGAAATTCACCTTTAGTTGTACCCTGAGATTTCTTGTAAAAATCTTCCCCAAACAATTCTAAATCGATGTGCCCAAGACCTTGCAAAAATTATAAACTTTATTTAGAAATGAACAAATTATTATTAAAACACGTTGTAATTCAATTGTATTTTTCAATTTGCAATTAATATAACCATTAAAAATTAATGTCACTTTATTGATCACATTTAAATATTATAGTTTTTTTCTTATACCGTTATTAAACACATTACAATTTCCTCATGAAATAATACCCTTTTCTACTGAACTAGTGCCCCTTGTGGCAAATAGCATCCTGCTTTTTTTTCTTTCTATAGTAATTAATATTAATTATCATTTTAGTAATTAAAGCATAAAAAATATTTTATTTTTCTAAATAAAAGGTTAATTGTTTAATGATTAATTTTAAGCAGAGTTAACAATTTAATATTAAATGCAATTATTAATAATTTTAACAAAAGTAAGTATAAGTATTTCAAATGAAAATCAAATTTCAAATTATTTTTGCTTAAAAGGCGCAAAGACCAACCTAGTGAAAATTGTCGATTCCATGCCGGGAATCGAACCCGGGCCATCAGTATAACGCACTGACATTCTACCAACTAAACCACAAAAATAACTAAGCAAAAATAATTTGAAATTTGATTTTCATTTGAAATATTGTATTAATAAATATAAGTAGTATGTAATACAGTTTTACATAAATAATCACAAAATATTAATGTACACATAACATTATTGTATGCTAGTAACTAACGAAATTACTAACTTGCAGTTTTTATAATTTCTATAATTACAAACTAATAATTATAATTTTATCAATTAAAGCTTAAAATCGTAGAATTTGTTAGCCTTTAGGGGTTTCTTTTGGAAATCTAAAAATTTTTATGGCTATTCTGTATTTTAATGCAAGAGAAAAAAAATAAAAAATCCAATTTTTTACATCCTACTACTGTATTTAATAATATGGGTTTTTCTAAAATTGTTTACGGCTGGCTACTTTCTGACAAATTTTTCAAAATCATTTTTTTGTTAGCAAACATATCAAATTGGCAGATGCTCTTATTAAGAAACTCTTTTCTAATTTTTTGGTAGAGACAGGAGATTTTTCAGAAAATGCTGTCAAAATGGACATTTTGAGCCGAATGTATGACTCGACATAAAAGAAAAAAAATTGTCGTCTTGAGACAACAATCCCTTAGAACTCCAGATATAATTCATTTATCAGGAAATGTAAAATAACTGTTTGATTACAAATTACTTCAATAATAATGACTGCAATTATCATGCTTTTATGTTTAAAAATGAGTCAGAAAAATTTGAGTTGTTAAACAGGGATTATTATTATTATTATTATTATTATTATTATTGAACCCCTTTAACACATTATAAAAACATAAAGACAGCAGGTTAATTGGAAATACAGTAAATAATTATATCATTAGGCGTAGAGTTGTATGGAAAAAGAATCTGCAAAAGAAAAAAGAAAATCTGTGACGCCCGTCTCCAGTCTTTAACTTTCTGCTACCGGGAATAGCACTACCTCTGAGTCACACAACCATAATCGTTCTGTTACTTTTAAATTTGATTTTTTCTTTATCTATTAATCTGCCATTTTCTTTTTTACTCAGAACCATCATACAGGATGTCCACTCTCAATAGTGTCCAATGGCTAATTTCTAAACTGTTAGTCATAGTCATATAGTTCCAATTACAAAAATGTTTTAAATGAGGTACAGAAATATTTTGAAAACGATTTGGGTCAATAAAAACATTTCTTAAAAAATTATAAAATTTAAATATTTATATGGTCCCTCAGTCCTATAAGTTATATTTAGTAAAATTTTCCTGTTACACTGACAAGACAGACAAAAAAAGTCCCATTATTCTATGATTAAAATTGACCGAGTAATAGCTGTTTAAAGTTGGAGCATATTTTTTGCTGCAAATTAGGGGTCACTCACAAATTTAGCAGAAATATAATTTCATCAGATATATTTAAAAAAAAATGGTTCAGAGTAAAATTAACATTGCAATATAAATTTGAAAACTTTAATCATTCTGACATATTAATACAAAATATACAATTTGTAATAAACATAAAAAAACAAAAACAGAACTTTTGTTAAATAAAATGATGAAAATTAGCAGCCTCAATTCTTTACAAAATGATACATATTTTAAAATGCTTTTAGATTACACTAGCCTGCAAAAGTTGGGTTATGTCACTTTTTCAGCTTTTGATAATTGATTCTTATGTATTCTGTACTGCTGCATCTGAAATTCACCTTGATTTTTTACCATTACGTAAAGTTTTTTTGCAAATTGTAAATTTTAAAAGTTTTTTTAAAAAGAAAAAATCGTGAAAATTTGATAGTACAAAATAGATGTGATTGTTGTGTTTTTAACTTTTGCTAATTGATTTTTCTGTATTTTTTACCACTGAATCTGAAAATGACCTTCATTTTTAACCATCACATCAGGATTTTTTGTAAATTGTAAATTTCAAAGTTAAAAAGTTAAAATTGAATCTCCTCCTCCACCACATCAGACCCCTCAGCTGTTTAGCTGTAAGTATACCAGTATAAGCAAAAAAAAAAAAAATTGAATAAATTATTGAATTAAATTAAATAAAAAAAGTTTTACATCCGTTTTATAGTATCAGACTTTTGCTATAATTTAACTTTGAGATTTACGATTTTAACGTGATGGTTAAAAATGATGGGCATTTTCAAGATTCAGTGCTAAAAAGTACATAGAAACCAATTATCAAATGTTAAAAAAAAAAAAAACCATCTCCTCAATTTTAAAGTATCCGATTTTTGTTAATTTTTTAACTTTGACAATTAATGATTCGCGAAAAACCCTGACATGATGGTTAAAAATTAAGGTAATTTTCAGATTCAGTGCTAAAAAATACACAAAAGTTAAAAAACACAACTATCGCAGTCTTGTGTTTTCTTAAACTTCTTGGCGGTAATCTACAGGAATTGTTTGTGTTATCCTGTAAAATAAGTACAAATGGTACCCACCGAAAATCATAATAATATTAGATTGTCATCAGATTTACGTCAGTATGTAAAATTTAATCTTGATCAGATATTTGAAAGCGAATTAAAGTTCAAGTACAAATTTTGAACTGGAAAAACATACATACTATCATTGAAATTAAATAAAAATTTAGAAAAATAACATAATTTTTGTTAAAAGAAATCATGAAAAGAAAGTGTCTCAAATCTTTACAAAATAAAACATATGTTAAAATACAATTATCTTAGCCAATCTGAAACTTAATAAAAGTTAACTCACTCGTAATACTTGTAGATTTTTTTCAAAGCATAGATACACATGAAATAAGTTCTTCAAATACGTTAAGCACTTGGTATATAACCTCTCAAACCATGGCCTAGCTGATTTGTGTTCAGATGCGGGAAAGGGGTATAAGTCATGCATTTTTAAAGCTTCATAACTCGGTCAATTTTAGTGTTATATGAATGGGGCTTTTTTTTGTCTTACTTGTCAGTGTAATAGGAAAATTTTACTAAATATAACTTAAAAGACCGGGGGACCATATAAAAATTTAAATTTCATATTTTTTGAAGAAAATTTTTTCCCCTAATTGCTTTTAAAATATTTCTTTACCTCATTTAAAACATTTTTGTAATTGGAATTACATGTCTTTGAGAGTGGACACTCTGAATAGGAAATTTTGACATAAAAAAAATCTGTATTTCTGTATCTGGTTTCAGAAAATTAATATTTGCACTAAAATCAGTTACACAAATGGATCCAAGAAAAATGAGCAACATCAAGTTTTGATGATTCTGGCATTACACCCATTAACTTTTCCAATGATTTATTTTACTCATATATTAAACATCTATTCATAAAATTTAACTTCAATAATTCAAATCATAACTTAAACTATGATAAATAGATATAGCAAGTAGATTTATTTTGTGCAGTATAACCACAAATTTTTACCGTTCTCCAAAAAACAGTTTTAAAACAAAACAATATGTTTTTGTTCTATAATTAACCCAGAATCATTTGAGCTGCATAGGAGTTAAGTGAGATTATAATGAAATTTAATTCTCAAGACATAGAGCAAGAAGAAGACAAGAAGGGCTGAATTTTTTACTATGTAAGTTTACACTTTTCAAGCAATATTTAATCAGGAAAAAACCCATAGATATGTACATTAAATTAAAAGAAATATTTAGAAAGTGTTTGATTTTATAGACATTTGTCGATAATGCTAATATACCCTCTATACTGGGAGTATATAATAACATCATCAATAACAGATGAAAGTACTTTCATAAACAGATGAATCACACTATACAATCTGTTTTAACCTAACATTTTATGTTTTCATTAAACTTTATTTTCATAAAATAAAAGTTTTGTTATGTTAAAACATAATGGTAAAATGTATGTAAAAATGTTAATAGGAAAGAAAAGAAAGAAAAGAATCTTTTCTGTATCAGGGTCATTCCATGTGAAATCAACCAAAAAATTTCAATTTTCAACCTGACCATTTCAGATTTCAATGAAACTGTCAATGATCATTCTCTCTGGTGATATAAATGAGAATAAAATTTTATAATTTTTTTATCGCGTTAAATTTTCATACAATTAATTATTTAAATTTTGAAAAATCATCATTTTTTGGGTTGCATAAATTTTTCAGTTTTGAATTTCTCAAGTTCTATCAGGCGTACAGAATTTTATGCCCCTCATTTTAAAGAGAATTTTATAAGTTTTAATTTGATACCCAAGTTGACCATGCTCAGTTAAAAAAATTAATTAAAAAATTTTTCAGATAGTGTTTTTAAAAAATTTTGAAAAAAAATGTATGTTTGTTGTAATATTATAAGCTAAAATTGCTGAAATTTTTAGAGTGGGACCTCAATGGGATCAATAGTTATGAAATAAAAACTGAAAATTACCATTCAAATAATACATAAATAACAAAATAGCTAGAATTAGATTGTTATTTGAATGGTAATTTTTAGTTTTTATTTCATAGCTCTTGATCCCATTGAGATCCCACTCTAAAAATTTCAGACATTTAAGCTTATAATATTACAACAAAAATACATTTTTTTTTTCAAAATTTAAAAAAAACGCTATCTGAAAAATTTTTAAATTTTAAATTAAAAAAAGAAATTTGAATTTATTTTTTTAACTGAGCATAGTTAACTTGGGTATCAAATTAAACCTTATAAATTTCTCTTTAAAATGAGGGGTCATAAAATTCTGTATGCCTGATAGAACTTGAGAAACTCAAAATTGAAAAATTTACGCAACCCAAAAAATGATAATTTTTCAAAATTTAAATAATTAATTGTATGAAAATTTAATATGATAAAAAAATTATAAAAATCTATTCTCATTTATATCACCAGGGAGAATGAATGATTCCTGAGAGTTTCATTGAAATCTGAAATGGTCAGGTTGAGTCACTGGTTGATTTGACATGGAATGACCCATCATATTTATAATTTTTTTATGTTTCAGTTCACTTTAAGACAAGCTTAAACCTGCTAAAACAGTTTAATACTTGAAAGTAACTCAGATTTTGTGTTGTTCTATAAAAACCTGCAGTGTTTATAAATCAAACAACAATACACTTTTCTGCTAGTAAAATTTAATAATCTATCAAATTGTAAAAAATTCTGAAGCATTTAGAAGGTTAAAAGAATTATTCTAAAGCTCCTAAAATACAAAAAAATATATTTTGCTGAAACAATTACAGCATTTTTATTAGCAAAATAACATGAATTGAAAGCTTACTGTAGTATTCTAGAATTAAAATAACATGAAAATTGGTTAGTAAAAAGAGTAGGAATTTAATTCTGATAACACACCCATAAAGTGATAATTAGGAGGGTAGTCTCTGATCAAAATATGTTAATAAAATATATATCACTCCTTCTGACATTAAAAGAATTTTATCCTAAAAATTGAAGAAAAATTATTAGTCGCTCTACTTCTATAGCTTGAAAACTGTTTCTCACTTTCGATATTGATTTCTAACTAATAAAATATTGTTTTCATGTGTACAAAGTGTATTTTTAAGTGAATTTTTTTGTGAAATTCTGAACCAGTCAAAGTGGTGTTGTCCTTTAAAATATTAGCACATTGTCAAATTTACGAGGGTTTAGTAATGATGTCATTCGTAAAAGGCTTAGTAATGCCAAGTTAAAATTATCACATGTATAGTTTTATTCACTCTTAAAATAGGTCATTTTTCTCTAATTATGACATTTTCAAACATTTTTTGAAAAAAGTTATTCTTTTCTTCAAATCAAGCTTTCATAATTATTCAATCATTTAATTTTTTTACTGAGAACCAATTGGCATAAATAAATTTTCTATACTATAAAATTAATTTTTTAATTTATTTAAATATTAAGGAAAACATACCTAGGTACAAACACTGCATCACATTCTTAAATACTGATGAAGATATCTGAAACAGAGAAGGATGTGATATAATTCTTCAATACTTAGAAACAAATAGTAACAGCAATTACCAAATGTACTATTTTGATAATATCATTAGTAACACATTATGTTGAAAACAAAAATAAGAAAAATTATAATAATAATAGAAACATGAGCTAAAAATAAGCTAATATAAGCTACTAAGGGGCTCTGCCCCCTGCAAGCTATGCTCGCCAACCCCCGTTCAGACACAGCAGAATCTAAAAACACGCTAATCTGATGGGTTTTAAAAATATTAGAGAAGATTGAATTATACTGAAAAAAGCTGTGCAGATCTCCCTGTAAATGGGTTTCCATTCAATTCCCTTTGATTGCAAAAATTTAAGGGCGAATCAGTTGCTGTTAAGACATCCAATGGTTGTTTTCATTTTTGATTAAAGAGGATCAGTTAAACATTTGAAAAGAAGCTAAAATAAAGTAAATTAAGTATACAGAGTCTTTGTCTCCGGGTATTTTAAAACAATCTCTATAACAATAGCCTAAGTCATGTGACTATCATCAACAGTTCTAGGCGGACCACTTCGCTTTTTATACTCTAGGTGCCATTTTGGTACTTTAATGTTAGCCAGGTACAGGTGATAAGTCACCAAATATTATTCTATTGCCATCATTTCATCTATATTATAATAGTTCAAGTCATCAACTGCCATAAACAAATACGGTCTGATCCCTTCGCCGTTCATATGAAAGTTTGGCACAGATGTCATATTCGTCCCATATGGGCGCGATTTTTTAACGACACCAATTTGGGGAATGCATCAACAGCATAAATAACAACATCCGGCTAACCATATCAAGCAAAATAACGATACTTTGGTGCCAGTTAAGTGCCCGTTCCGTATATGAGATTGGCGTCAGAAAAAAATCGCGCCAATATGGGGCCGTAAGTTTTCCATTTTGATTAAAAAATCAAAAATTTTTTTTTCCCGAATAAAACTACATAAAATTTGCCATGGTTGCAAAGAATTCTTGGTACTGTTATGCTAGCTGGATGCAAATCTCGCCAATAGCTTTTTTTCAACTCGCCAGTTAGCATTTTTTTTTTGAGTGGCAATATTCGGCCAGATGTCATATACCCACAGCAGGTTTGACATGATTTTTTCTTTTTTTTAACGAAAATTTGGCGAAAACCTCATTTTCAAATACCAGTTACTATGCATTTTTGGTATTACTTAGTTATCCCATCGACCAAAAATCTATCGCCAAACTATAAGATTAAATGCCAATAATGGTTGATCGTAAATGTCACATTCACTTGACTTTAAGCAAGTTACACATGTTTACGTCATCAAGGGATTTTTATTTCGACATATTTATTAATGTTATACTAATTTATTTGTTCTTTCATTATTTAAAATAAAAATTATGTCAATTTGTATAATTTGGCGAGTGTTTTGGCAATTTATATAATTTTGCGAAATTGGTCGACGGAATAACTAAGTAGTACCGTATTTTTAAATTAATTTCTATTATTTACAAAATAATTTATATAATTTATAAAAAGAAATAAAAGTAAATAAACATTTATTATCAAAT
Source organism: Maratus speciosus (assembly GCA_963932465.1). Classification (NCBI taxonomy): domain Eukaryota; kingdom Metazoa; phylum Arthropoda; class Arachnida; order Araneae; family Salticidae; genus Maratus; species Maratus speciosus. Next base: position 525,244,730 of record OZ010787.1, on the reverse strand, counting down.
AAACAACAATAGCCGGGTTACCATGTCAACCTTTTCTGAAATATGAAAAATAAATATCTGTTTGATTAAAATTTGAGTTGCCATCATTAGAAAAATGTATATAAAATTAGAAAAAAATTAATATTTCGAAAACTAATTTGAATTTAAAAATTGTAATACCAGTTTTGAGATCTGTGGATCAATGCTGATTTTTGGTGTTAATTTTATCGCAAAGTATTCCATATTTTAGAAGAAATCGCTTGAAACATAATCAGTTGTTTAATCAGTCGATTCATACTTCTGTTTCATAAATTCGTTTCATTAGGATTTTATATATATAGGGCAGATATAATAGTTAAGCTATATGTAAGTTAAAAATAATAAATTAGATAAAATTAAATTTTATGTAACACTTTTGAAACTTATTTTGAGGTTTTTTTTGAAATTTTAGTCTTTTGCATACCTTCACTTTTTAAAAAATAATAGTTACAAACTTTAAGGCTTTTATTTTGGAAATGGGATAATATAACTGAAAACATAAAATTAACAATAAAAAGTAGGAATGAGTTTTACTTTACAAGGACAGTTTTATTGTGCAGATAAGACAAACAAAAAGACACCCCTCCCCCTTCACATTTATAAACAAACTTTTAGCTAGCATTATTAAATTAATACCTCTAAAAAAGTATTTATAATAATAAAGACAGATGTTTCTCTGTCTGGCTCTCCTTCTCTCTCTGTGTGTGCCTGCTGTGTTTTGAAGGGACTGGTGCATGCAGAGCTACAAGATTTGGTAGGAAGGTATCTGCATGTCTGAAGTTATGAACCTCAAATTCAGAATTTTGTCTTTTTCATAATTACATAAGATATTAATTAAAAACTCTAATGAACATTGCAAATTGGCAAGTTTTCATCATGTCACTGATTGTGACTGTGTTTATCCCAACCACAATCCTTTAAGAAGACAAAGGGAAAATGTTTCTATTTATTCTGCATTTTTAAATCAAAATTGCCTGGTTTCCCATGGAGGGAACTTTATTTAGTATTTCCTAAAACATTTTTTTGTAGGCCTATTTTGTATTAGTTTTTGCATTTTCTGTTTTCTCTACCATTTTAAAGTTCCATCTGCATGTCTTTCATGGAAATAATATATAATAATAAAAATATCCACTTATTCGGGATACCTTTGCAGTTCCAATAGTATCTTTTGTTTAAAAAAATTAATACTATTTCAAAAAAAAAAAAAAAAAAAATTTTGAAGTTTGATTTTGTGTTGGTTTTCATGTTTTCCAATTTTTCTACATTTTGAAACTGTCATGTCCATTTCTTGGATGGAAATATGAAAAAAAATATTTAGGGTAGTTTTCCCAATCACAATGGTATCTTTAGTTAAAAAACAAAGAAAAAAAAACACTAAATCCCTCTCAAATGAAAATGTCTGAAAGCACCACTGACGTTAATTATATTTAAGGTTATTTTCCTGAGATTGGGCATTGTTGGAAGGGAAAGCTAGTTTTAAAATAAAAATAATTCTGTGTGCTAATTTTATGATTAATATTCATGTGTATCTTTTTTTTTTTTTGACCATCTGTACTTTTTCTTTGTAGAAAGTAAAATGCCATACATTTTTCACCTATAAGTACTTGTTTATTTCTTAGAGTTGAATATTTTCCCTATTTCTTTAAACTTGTAACAGAAGAAATATATTTTGAACCTGTATGTTCTATCATATCTGTAGATTTTGTTTCTCGCAATTTTTATATTGTGATTGTGAACCTCCATTTAAATAACCCATGAGCCACCACTAATACTAGTGATTCTTAAATTAAAAATAAATTTTCTTAAAATCTCATTAAATAAATAAATGTAAAACAAAAATCTATATCGCATTTAGATAGATTTTATAACAGAAAAGAAAACATCGAGAACTCAAAAATAAGAAAAATATACAAATGTTTAAAACTACTAAAAAAAGAAATGCAAAAATAGACAAATATACATGTGTAATAGCTGCATATTTAAAATGCAAAGGAAATCCTGTAAGAGGAATAAACTAGTTTGAACTAGTTTAATTTCAAAGAAGTATTGAGCAAGTTTAGATGGCCAAGTGGTCTAAGAAGTCAGAAAGAGGAATTCTGATTCTCCAATGGGATCATGGGTTCAACTCTTGTATTTGGTATAAGATGTTTATCAGATGTTTGATTTTGTCTTTACCAATATTAAGATAAATTTAACAAGGCATATATACTAAGAAAAGTAGGTGATTTTCTTTCCACTTAAAAAAGAAGAAAGAAAGAAAGAAAAATATTTATATAAAAATCTGTGGTGGTATTGTAATGCAGCTTAATGTTTATATTTAAGAAAAGGAACTTTTAATTTCAAAATTTTCTTAATTGGTAATTTTTTTAAAAATAAAAAATCAGACTTGCTCTTTGGATATAAAAAGTGAATTATCTGGTGAATTGTCTGTTTCTGTATAAAGAGAGTTAATGGCAGGGATCTAGATAGATTTTTCGCTGTTAGCAAGACGAGATTGACCAAACAGAACCTTGCATTTTTGCAAACTTTTCACTGTTTGAAGTAAACAAACAGTAAGTTCGCAAAAATGCAGGCTTCTGATCAATCTCATTTTGCTAACAGCGAAAAATCTGTCTGGATCCTGGTCATAATGTCTTCACTATTATTAAGTAAAATTTACCATCCCCAATCTTTTTTAAATTAATGATTTATTTAAAACTTTAAATTAAAAGTTTTGGCATAATATAAATGATTAAATAAATTCAAATGATCTATTTTTTATACATTTTTTATTAAATTTGACCAACAGATAAAAGTAGGTGATTATTTTCTGTAAAAACAGATTAATGTTAAAATCTATGGCGCCATTTACTGGGATTGTAATGCAGCTAAATGTTTATATTTGAGAAAACTAAGAAAATTTTAACTTAAAAAAATTTTTGAGAAAATGGCAGAAAAAATATTAAGAAAAAAAAATGCAGTTGAGCTTATTTGGATCTAAAAGCTGAAATACCTGGGAAATGTTCTGGTGTATGTATTCTGTGTAAAGAGAGTTAATATGTAGCTAGCCCCAGCCCAGTTATAAAAGAGCTTTTTATTTCTTTTAATTATTATTAACAAACATTCCATAAAAATTTTAATGATGTTATGAACCTTTTTATCTACAGAACATTTAAGTTGTTTACTGTCAAGCCTTGACAGGTACCATTTGGTTTTTATTTATTGCAATTTTATTAATATAATAACAGAATAAGCATCTGGGAATGGTATTAGAGTTCTCCATACTATTAGCAATCTTCTGTGCTTTGCCTAATTTGATCAATAAAGAGCAAAGTGAAATGTTTAGTAATGGATTTTATGATCCATTTCACACTGCAACAAGAATTAATCATCACTGTAAAAACACTACAATAAAACTGATATAACCAATGTACCAGTTTTATTTATTTTTGGTCTTAAATTTTACAGATGTAAGTACACATGAATGCAGACCTGCTAACTGCTATGAAAAAATCATAGTTGCTATGCTTTGGATCCATAAACTATGATTTTTTGCAAAAAACACAAATGCATTTTTTGTTTCTAGTTGCAATTTTTATCCCGTGCATGATTTGCACACGGAAAAGGAAAATCCTGCATAATGAAAAAGGCTGTGCAGTATATCCCTCTGCAAATTCTTCCACAGACCTATGATTCTTTAGCAAGTATATTTTGAAATTTCTTGGAAGTCCATGAAGTTTTTTTCTTTTATGGAATTTCCCCAAATTAATTCGTGAATCGAACACAGAAAAAATTGAGAATTTCTTCAAATGATCGTGTAAAAATATCGGGTATTTCGTCAAAGAGCCCAGAAACAAATAGTGATTATCTTCAATTAGTCACTGAATAAAATGGTTAATTTTGTGGCTGCTAAATAAAATAACTAATTTCGTTCAGAGTCAGAAATTGTGAATTTCGTCAAAAGATTGTGCAAAAAATCACGAATTTGGATAAACTATCGAGAAAAAAAGATTGCAAATTTTGTCAAAAGTTCGTGGAAATGAGAAGTGAATTTTGCTAATTGGTCAGGAAAAGATATCGAAAATTTTGCCGATCGGTTGCGATAAATTAACGCGAATTTCGAAAAATGACAGTGTAAAAAAAAAAAAAACAATTTCGTCAATTGGTCGCAGAAGAAAATAAATTTCGCCAAAGGATTGTATTGGGAAAAATATGTTTTAGTTAAATTTTTGATGTTGTTTTTGTCCACCAGATGGCAGGATACTTTTCCCACCAGATAGCAGGATAGTTTTGTCCTCCAGATGGCAGGTTTGTTGCACTGGATGGCTTCAGTGTGTCTTTCGAAGTGGTCTTTGGTTGATTGTTGGTTTTTAGAAGGTTGTACTGCTCTGGGTAGTTGATATTTGAGGAGATGTTGAGCATTATGGTTCTTATGTTTTACTGTGCTGTGTTTTGTTCAGCTTAGTTTGCCTTGTCATGTAGGTAAGCAAATAAAGTTACTTTCAGCTGATTTGATAGTGATTAATTATGAGTTTGTTTATTCTTACCTGACATCTGTTACATGGTAGCAGAGCAGCGTGGTTGGGTGTGTGCTGCTTATTTAGTGAAGATTGAAATGTTTACATTTTTCAGTTAGGTTTAATGAAAGCATGCTATTAGGCTTAGTAATGTTTATTAGATATGACAGTACACTTTATCATGAATTCAGCAACAATTATTTAATATATGATAAAAATTAAATATAGGAAATTGTTTTCAAGAGACTTTTGTCTACCTTTTGAAGTTTGAAATTATTCATTTCTGGGACTTGATTTTTTTTTTTCAATGACAACATGGCTGCTGACTCTGAAGATTGTCTTAGTCAAATAGGTCATAAAACTATTCCTGTCCTTTCTAATGCAAATTATTACTCATGGAAAGATAGATTAGAGTCTTTATTACAATTAACTGGGTATAAGAAATTTATTGTTGATCCAGAACCTGTATTGTCTGCTGATGCTACAGAAGCAGATAAGGATAGATTTGAATCTAGAAAGGACAAAGCTTTAGGACTAATGAAAACTTATATGGATAGTAGCCAGATTGCTATTTTAGATGGAACAGAGTCTCCATTAAAAGCTTGGCAAAAGATAAGAGACACATATTGTCCCAAATCTTGTGCAAGAATAGCTGAACTTAGAAGAGAATTTATTCTATTAAAAACAGAAGATGGAGAACATATTGACATTTTTATTGCTAGAGTGAGAAAGGTGGTCTAAGGTTTAGCTGACGCTGGGAAAAGTGTTGATGATGCTGAAATAGCATTTCAGTTAATTGCTTTTCTTCCTGAAACTTATGAAAATGTAGTAACTAAACTGTATGCTTTAGAAGATAAGAAATTTACTTCAGCGGAATTGGAAACAGAATTATTAACTGAATGTGAATAAGGACGCTTAGAGAGCAAAAATAAATTGGAAGAATTGAGCCGACTGGATAAAACATTTTTGGTACAAGGAGCAAAAAGAAATGAATTAACTAATCTTAGGAAGCAAAATAAGCAGAGGGAACCAAAAATAGTTTGTTATCGATGTAACAATACTAGTCATATTGCTAGAAATTGTAAAGTTAATTTGAATAATGAGCAAAAGCAGCAAAAGTTTGGAAATTATAAGAAGAATGAGAAATCCCAATCTCAAAAACAGTCATTATTTTATGTCTCAGAAATGGAAACTGTTCATGAAGCTAATGTTGAAGAGAATAGAGATATTTTCACTCGGGATTCAACTGCAACTTGTCATGTTCTAAATTCAAAGAATTTTTTCCAATCATATAAGCCTTTAGAGAAAATATTTATTAAGTTTGGACCCCTCACCCTACTGAAGTTATAGGAATTGGAGATGCTGTTGTGAATGTTTATTCTAATAAGGTGTTGCATGTTATCACTCATAAAAATGCTCTTTATGTTCCATCAGTCCAAAGAAATTTAATATTGGGAAAGAAGTTGGATGATGTTTGGTTTACATTTAGAGGAAGACATGGAATGATAAAATTTTATTATCCTGATGGAGTACTACAGTGAAACCCGCTTAAGAAGTTTCCCAAGGGAATGGAAGGTAAAAACGTCTTAAACGGGAAAGCTTCTTAAACAGGAAATTAGCATTTTTTGAAAAAATCAATAGTTTAAATATTGATATTTAGAAGAGGGTTTATTTTATCTTAGCACAATAATACAAAGAGTACTTTCTATAAAATTGAGTTTTCTTAAGAAATTTAAATTAGTTTGCACACTTTAAAAATTAGCTAATAAAGTAAAAATGCATAATTACCTTAGAAACTCTTTATTTAATCTAAGATAAGAAATTTCTCTTTAAGAGTCATTTGATATGTTTTTGCAAAAAAAATCGGTTATAGTTTTTTGTTTCTGTTTTTTTTTTTTTTTCGGCAACCTTTAATCAATAACTTTTTTTCTATAACTTCATATTTTCCTCTTTCACATTTTTAATTTTACGAGATTTTTCAGAACAGTTTAAAATGAGATCTCGTTTTGCTAGAATTCCATTCAGAGTAGTCACTGGTATGTTCAACTTCTTCTCAATTTCAACTCTTGTTGTTTTCGCGTTACTATCAAATTCTTTCAAAATTTTGATTTTGTCTTCAATTGACAAAGCTTTCCTTTTAATTGTCTTGTCAGACATTTTTGGAAGAAAAAAAAACAGAATTTTTTGTTCGTGTATTTTCTAACGAGAAAGCTTTGATGTTATGCACTTTACACTGACTTAAAAACTGTCAAATGGAAAAACCAAACGCAGCTTTGGTACATTGCACTTATGAAAGAGGGTGGTGGGAAAGAATCTGTTGTAACTATTGAACTGAAAGAACCACCCCTCGGTAGGGTGGAGCAATTCCCTTTTCTCCTTATCAGTCACTATTGTTACAGTGATGAGGGACCCATCCTCTACCCACATTCCATTTCCATCAAACACGTTAAACAGATTTTAAGGTGAAATAGAACCATAACTGCTATCAGTCCTAAATATTGACCTTTTTGAAAAGCGAAGAATATAAATAAAGAGACTTCCAGCACAGAAAATAAAATAATAATCAAAAATACAAAATAAACGCTCTTTGAGAGTAAAAATGGAAGGAAAAATAAAACTTTTTAAGTGGGAAGGAGTTTCGAACTAAACTTCTTAAACGAGTCATTTTAGCGTTGTAAGAATAAGAGAAAAATGGGAATTGAAAATATAAACTTCTTAAACGGGAAAACTTCTTAAGCGGGAACTTCTTAAACGGGTTTTACTGTATTTATAACAGCAAAGAAAGAGAAAAACTTCTTTATTTTTCATGGTTATTGTGCAAATTCATTGGACTGCAATAGCATCTATGAAACTCATTGTCAATTAGATATGAACCATGAACGTTTTGGTCATTTTAGTAACCGAATGTTACGAAAGATGATTGTTGAAAACAAGGTTACTGGTGTTAGAAATGCCAAATTTAAAGAAAATATTGATTGTGAGAGTTGTAGTCTATCAAAGCCAAAGAGAGCAAGTCACTTGCCTATGGATAAAGTTAGGTCTACAGAAATTTTACAGTTAGTGCACTCTGATTTGTGGGGACCTGCAAAAATACAGTCAATAGGAAATGTTTTATATTTTCTTACATTTATTGATGATTTTAGTAGAAGAGCTTTTATCTATCCATTGAAAGATAAAAAGAATGTTTATGAAACCTTTGTACAATTTAAAGCAATGGCAGAACGCCAAACGGGAAAGAGGTTGAGAGCACTTAGAACAGATAATGGCTTGGAATATTTATCAAATATTTTTCAAAATGCATTGGAAAAAGAAGGGATATGGCATGAAAGAACAAATGTTTTTACCCCTGAAATGAACGGAGTTTCGAAACGTTACAACAGAACTATTATGGAAGGGGTTTTAGCTTATTTGCATAGTGCGAAACTACCTTCAAAGATGTGGGCTGAATTAGTAGTGACAGTAAATAATTTCAAAAATAAAGTGCTTCATTCAACTACCAATGAAATCCCTTACTTTTGATGGTTTGGTAGAAAACCTAATGTTAGCTATTTTAAAAGAATTGGATGTATGTATAGCTTATGTAAATATTCCCAAACGGAAACGACACAAGTTACAACCCCAAGCAAAAATTGGTGTCTTAGTAGAATATGCTGTCTATACAAGAGGTTACGTATTTGGTACCCGGAGGAAGGAAGAATTGAAGAAACTAAAAATGTGAAGTTCAATGAGAAACTACTGCAGACGGATAGAAGATCAGTGAACAAAATGGACAATCAAATGTTTGAGTGGTTAAAATTAGTTTTATCTGAAGAAAACTTCTCAGAAGCAAATAGCTGTCCCATAAACAAGTCACATAGAGTGGAGAATCTTGAGAAACAACAAGTCAAATCTCCTGTGAAAGAAATAGCAAGAATGTTTGAAAAAATTAACTTGAATGCATCAAAGCCAATAACATTTACTAGAAAAGAAGTTATTCATAAATCTGGAAGGTCTAAAGGAATGACTGATGTTTATTATTATCCTTCTACAGGAGAACCAAGAATTAGGAGCAAACATGAAATGGAAAAATATTGCATGGAAAAATCATTAACTTATGACCCAAAGGATTTTGATTGGAAACAGAGTCAAGGAACAGATGTTAGAGATAGTTTCAACAGCTTCAGATGAAGATAGTGGGTCTTCAAACGTACATAGTTCGAAAGAAAAGGAACATTCTATAAATATTCTAAAAGAGATGGGTGATTTTCAAGTTTTCCTTACTGATGATATTGAAATTCCTCAGCACTATTATCATGCACAAATCTCACCTCAGAAGAAAGAGTGCGATCAGGCAATGAATGAAGAGATAAAATCATTTGAGCAGAGAAAAGTGTGGAAGTTAGTTCCTCCCCTGAAGATGGGAAGATTATAATAAGTACAAAGTGGGGATATCAAAAGAGATACTTCTGGTAAGATTAAAAGGTTTAAGGCTAGACTAGTGATTTTGTGTAACTACCAATGACCAGGTTATGACTTTGAAGATGTATTCAGTCTAGTGGTAAGTTTCACTGTTATTAGAGCTTTTATTATGTATTTAGTTGTTATTCATAAATGACTAGTTTTTCAACTTGATGTAAATAGTGCTTATCTTTATGGTAAATTAAAATAAGAAATTTATGTATGACAACCTGTTGGTTTCATTGATAAAGAGAAGAAAAATCCTGTTTATAAATTATTACATGCAGTACATGGACTTCATCAGTCAGGACGCATGTGGTTCCTAAAAATGGATGAAAAATTTGTAAGTGTAGGTTTTTCTAAGTTTAAAAATACTAATTGTGTGTATAATTATGAAAATGATGCTATAATTTTAGTGTATTTTGATGATTTGTTTATATTTGCCAAGGCCCAATTAGTATTAGATAAAGTAAAAGCTTTAATTTGATCATTGTTTGAAGTTACAAGAGCTTGGTCAATTAAATATGGTGCTAGGAATACAATTTGATATGAATGATAATGGTATTAGAATGCATCAACAAAATTATATTGATAGGGTAGTGAATCTTTTTAAACCAAATTTGATGGTCAAACCTTCAATACTATTATCCCCTGGTTATGAAATAGGAGATAAAGATTGTCCTACAACTGAAAAGAACAAAAGTGTTATGGAAAGAATTCCTTTTAAAAACTTCCTTGGTTCTTTGATGTTTATGTCTGGTCTAGACTGTGTTGTAATAAGTTATTCATTGTGTAAGTTGTCTCAATTTAATCAAAATCCTGGTATTGAACACTGGAAAGCTTTGTAACAAGTTTTGAAATATGTGGTTGTTACAAAGGGCTTAGTTGTCGAATATGAAAATGAGGAGACTTTAAATGGATTGATAGGATATTCAGATAGTGACTTTGCAAATTGTAAAGATACTAGAAAGAGTGTAACTGGTTTCATTATTTACTTGAATGGTGTGCCAATATCATGGAAATCAAAGAAACAAGGTTGTGTTGTTAAATCTGGCATGGGGGCAGAGTATATTGCTATGGCTGAATTGTGTAGCGAGATGATATGGTTAGACAGAATTCTGAGAGAATGTGACTTCGACAACTGGCCAACTCCTGTTATATATTGAGACTCAAAAAGTGCTATTGACTATTCAAAGAACAGTATTGAAAATAGTGCAAATAAACATATAGATAAGTATCATTTTGTGAAAGATCACATTTTGAAAGGTCGTGTAACTGTATTATGAGTAGATTCATATTCTAATGTTGCCGACATCTTTACAAAGCCATTACCCAAGAGTACATTTTTGAAATTTCAAGATTCAATTCTAAGTTAATTTCTCTTTGTAAAATCTTGTTTTTAGACAATTTAACCAAAATGGGGTAGCATTGTTATGAAAAATATGTTTTGGTTAAATTTTTGATGTTTTTGTCCACCAGATGGCAGGATAGTTTTGTCCTCCAGATGCCAGGATAGTTTTGTCCTCCAGATGGCAGGTTTGTTGCACTGAATGGCTTCAGTGTGTCTTTAGAAGTGGTCTCTGGTTGATTGTTGGTTTTTAGAAGGTTGTACTGCTCTGGGTAGTTAGTATTTGTGGAGATGTTGAGCATTATGGTTCTAATGTTTTACTGTGCTGTGTTTTGTTCAATTTAGTTTGTCTTGTCAAGTAGGCAAGCAAATAAAGTTACTTTCAGCTGATTTGATAGTGATTAATTATGAGTTTGTTTATTCTTACCTGATCTCTGTTACAGATCATGGTAAAAACATGAATTTTGTCAAAATATTGCAGACAGAAAATGCGGATTTGAACAAAAGATCAGTAAGAAAACGCAAACTTCACCGAAAGATCGCAGAAAGAAAACACTAATTTCGTCAAAGGATCGTGGTAAAAACTGCAAAATTCGTGAAAGGATCGTGGTAAAAAATGCGAATTTCGTCAAAAGTTCGTGGTAAACAGTGCAAATTTCAACAAAGAATCGTGATAGAAAAATGTCAATTACGATTGTGGGAAAAAAATTGTAAATATCTTGAATGATCGTGAGAAAAAAATTGCGAATTTCGTTAATTTACTGCACTGGGATAAAAAATTGGAACCAGGCTCCTTTTACAAATGTAAAAAAAAAAGAAAATGCTTCGAAACGAGAAGAAACTCTAAAAATCGTGTAAAAATTTTCAGAGGAAAAAAATTATTATATTGAGTTGAAAGACTAAAACCATATTCCTTTTACGAATGCCAAAAGATGACTGTAAAACACAAAAAAACAACCATCCAACCATCAGATTAATTTTAATTTTGTGTGCTACGATTTCTCGTTTTCAAAGGTTGACAGGTCTGCATAATGCAGTGGATGACGATGGTGTTTTGTTACAGCCAACTATCTGCATGAGTGATATAGGCCGATGTTGGATTGCCTTCCATATAGGTATTTCTAAGGAAACCTAACGCATATTTATACAGTATTACACATGTTAAAAGAAAACCATGGAAAACTCTGAATGGTTAGAAGATGAGCATGACATGTATTCAAATCCAGTGCCTCCCTACTAGTCTCAGAGAGGAATTTCTGAGCCAAACATGCAGTGGATGGTTAAGGATTGAACATAGGCGGTGATGATAAGGCTTTTGGAGACAGATCCTAGAGAAATATTAAGTTTCTTTTTAAAAAAATAACAAATTGCGAAAAATATATTGTAAAGCTTGTAGGAGTTAGGCTTAACCCATTAATGTGAACTCCAAAATACTCGATCAATTTAGATATTTTTGTTCATCCTGTGTCTATTAAGTACATCAAACAAATTTTATTTCTCCCGTTGTATTTACTAAGTTTTTTTTAATGGCAGATTTTTGTACCAACCAGCATTTGTGTAGTATGAAATCACTTTTTTATGCAAATTTTGAATTTATTGTTTGATTGCAATAATAATAACTATTATAATTATAATAATAGTTTCTAGATTTATATACTAGTAAAATATTACTTATACTTGCATAATAAGGAGTTTCTTTTTAATTAAAATTATATTTAAAAAATTTAATTGCAATTCAATTTGCAAAAGAAAATTTTGTAAAATACATAATTTACAAATTCTAAAACTTATAAAAAAAGAATTAAAAATTATAATTACCTTTAAAAAATAGTAACATATATTTAATAAACTGAATATTTATGCATTAGAATCAACGTGATAACTTTTTTGTTATATCCAGACACTAATAAATTATATAGAACACAAGAATATTTTTCTTTGTGAGAATTTTGTGAGTTCAAATCGACATTCATATAGCACTAAAGAATTACGCATCTCATTTCGTGACACGTATTTATTCATAGACGACTTACTTTATGCGCCCTTGTATTAAAAAAATTCGTTATAACAAGAGAATGGAAGTGGCACAAACGAAACATTTTATGACAAAAACCAGCACAAACAAATGCTGTAATACAATTTAGATTTCGTTGATTGGGTGGGTCCACCGAAACGGCCGCCCTGTGTTGGAAAAGTGGAAAATTCATTATATCGAGAAAACCAGAATGGCACAAATGAAACTTTTTACAGCACAAACCGACATTTACATAGCACTAAAGAATTACGTATTTCCTTTCGTGACACGTATTTCTTTACGATTTTCATAAGTGATTTTCTGTAAGTGACCTTGAATTATAAAAATTCGATATAACGACATAGTACAGAAGTGGCACAAACGGAACTTTTTGCAGCACAAACGTAGAATAAATGAATGCAGTAACAATATTTTGATTTCGTTGATGGGGTGGGGGTGTCGTTTACTAGCCCCACCCACTTTGTTCATTATAATGAGAGAATAGATGTGGCACAAATCAGAATTTTTGTGGCAGAAACCAGCACAAATGAATGGTAGTGATTAATTTTCAAAATCAGTGTGTGGCGGGGCCAGTGAAATGGACATCTATTTTTTATTTTCTGATCGCCCTAAGTAAGATTCAGACTACATATATGCCGGTTGGTACAATTTTCTACCATTAAAAGTAAAAATGAATATATGAAACGAAACAAAAGTAAAACTAATTTTAAATAGCACAATCGTTTAAAGTACACTATAATAATTTTGATTCCAGTTAAAAACATAATTAAAATTTCAAAAAAATATGTGTAACTTACCATTTTCTTTTTGAAGGTAGAGACATACTGATCGATTTCATATTCACTCAGTTTTTACACCTACTACAACGCTCATTTTCCATAAAAATGCGGGAATTCTATTTTTATACTTATTTGTGATTATTTAAGATGTCAAATGCATCATTGTTTGACAGATTGTGTCATCTAGTGATAATTAATAAAAATAATTCGGTTTGATAGATTTTTGTACCAACCAGCATTAATGGGTTAAAATTAGGAGTCTCCTTGGTGATGTTGCTAGGCTTTAAAACCCTTAGACACAAACACTTCCAAAAAATTGGGTTCTACTTTTTTTTTTTTACAAAAGTGAGTCTTCTTTTTAGAAATAAGATGGATTCAATGTACTTGATACAAAATATGAATACATCACAATTTTTTTTATGCATTCCAAGAAAATATTACCATTTTCTTTCTCCAAGGACTAATGCTGAGTTCACAAGTAAGACCTGAAGGGAGCAGAAAAAATAGACTTCTTCCTAAGGTGAAATTTAGTAATGACTCGCTTGAATCTGATTTGCCTTGCCTTAAGCATATGCACATACTCCCTTGTGTGTGCATTCAGTTTTGTCATGTGTGCATTTTTCCAGATGGTTGTCTTAAACAAACAAAATACAATTGCCTTGGATGCAAAATTAAAAATTTTGACTGCAGTTGATGAAAAATTAATGTGTAAATCTGAAATTGCTAAACCATTTAACATGCCAAAAAGCACTTTATTTACAATCATTAAAAACCGTGATTCTTTTTTAGTTCTGAAGAAATTGGAATCTCTGTTTCTTGCAGTCGATCAGAAGGAAAATTTCAGCAATTAGAGAAAGCATTGCATGAATGGCTAAAATTTATGCAATTGAAAAAATCTCACATAGATGCGAATTTGTTAAAGACAAAAGCACAATTTTTTGCAGAAAAAATGAACACTGATGAAGAAACATTTAAAGTCTCAGATAGATGGCTCCATAAGTTTAACGTGAGACATAGTACCGTAATTTCAGGTAGATAAGCCACGGCTTATACGTGTTTAAAAGTTAAATTTTACCTTTTGTGGCTTATCTGCCGATGCGGCGTATATGATGTAATAACGATTTTTACCAGAAAAAAAAAAAATCAGATCATGTAATATTATAGAGTGAAAATCTGAAAAACAATATTAAAAATGCTTCACGGATTAGAAATAACAATCATTAAAAAAATATTGGGAAGTTCTTTTTTATTTCATTAAAAAAGAATTATAATTTAATAAAATTTTGTTACACAGCTTAATTTACTGTTATTGCAACTTGCTGAAAATTTGAACAAAATCGGACAATTAATGGAGATTTTTTTTTTAATAGCTAAGAAAAAACGGGTTTTGCTTTTCGTTTTTTTTTCTTTTAAATTATTTTATCTGTTTGCTTGCAGCTCAATAATTTCTATTTACTGCACTTAAGCAAAGTGAATTTGCTGATACATTTAAGGAATCCTTTTTATGTTCAGTTTTGCATAATCGCAACGTTTTAATAGAAAAGAAAGTAGATTCTCTTGTTTTTTTTAAGTGTGCGCATTTGCGAATGTTGTATTTTTATTTTCAATAATGAACGTATGCATTTAATTTTTGTTTATTTTAAAACTTTATTAGAACATTTCATTTTAAATATTTACAGAATATATCAAATCAAGTACCAATTAATTTCTGTTAATAGACATTAATGTTTACGGTTAGTAGTGAAGAGATTTTCAAAATAATTATCTTTGCACGTCTCTCCCAACTTTTGCCAATAGTTCAAGTTGTCAAAATGATTATTTATCATTAGTTATTTTCAGAATTTTACGTTGTGTTGTTTAATTGATGGATTCGAATAAAAAATAGTGTTATTTGTAATTCTAGTGTTATGTTTTATATTAAGAATTCCATCAAATATATTTCTACTTGCAGATCCAAGGCTGAAATGTGTGATGCAATTGGATAAATTCAAAAACTAAAAGTTATTTATTTATTTATTTTCATTATTTGAATTAAATTTAAAATTCTAATTTTTAAAAATGTGCGAAAATCTTCAATATGGTGTCTATAGTAGTACGTGCACCACTTTTAATAAGTGTGGCTTATACACCGGTGCGGCGTATACGATGGAATTTCAGTTTTTTTTTTTTACCATTTTCGGACGTAGCAGCGTATACACCAGGGCGGCTTATCTACCCGAAATTATGGTATTTGTTTCCATAAACTTTCCTGGAACAATGGCTCTGTGAAGCAAAATCGGTTGATGCATGGAAAAAGAACAAACTGAAAACAATAAGTGGCAGGAAAGTCCAAGAACTCATATTTAATAAGACGAAACCAGGCTATTTTTTTATGACGACATCTCACAGATCTTTGGTTTTTAAAGACAAATATAACAGAGAGGGGTTAAAACTTTACAATTATCCTATTGAAATAATGCAAAATAATGGATGAAATTAAGTATTTTTGAGGGTTGGGGGTTGATTTTTGATGGCTGATTATCAACTCGAGGGATATAGGCCCTAGGGAGAGTGCCCTCTGTGGGGGTCTTTCTAAGGGAACCTAACCCGTATTTACGCATGGAAATCCAAGGTTTCAAAGAAAACCACGAAAACTCCAAAACGGTTAGGCCAATGGGCGCGACTGGGTTCGAACCCAGCACCTCCCGTCTACCAGCTTTGAGAGCAGAACCTCTCAACCACTGGTGGGGCAGTATTTTTGAGGAATGTCTGCAATTTTTGGATAAGCAAATAGGCAATAAATGCAGGAAAATCGTCCTTGTAATCGACAATTATACTGCTCATTTACAGATTAATGGTCTGAAGTCTAAAACAGTGGAATATTTTCTGCCCAACGTCATGTCTGTTCTTCAGCCTCTCAATTAAGGCATTATCTTAAGTTTCAAATCCAATTACAGGAAATTACTTTTCAGAATAATTGTTTCTGCACTGCAAGAAGACAAAATTTATAAAGTGGATATTCTTTCACCATTACACTTTTCCAAAGCAGCATGGAATGCATTTACAGGAAAAATTATTACAAATTGTTTTCTTCACGCTGGTTTTGAATAGGGTGTCAACAATTTTAATCAGTTGATTAAATCACGATTTTAACTGATTTTTTTTTTTAAATCATTGATTAAAATCATAAATTTTCTAGATGTTTAAAATGACCTAAAAAAGGTATTAAAATCTAAGATGAACATAATTTTAAAAGTTTCTACAAGTATTTTGACTTATGAATAAACAAAAAAAGAACTTTAAATAATTGTCTCTAAGCTTAATTCTTGGGTATTGTAAAAAATTAAGTGCAGTGAGTTTGTAAGAAGGATACTTTTTATCTGACATAAAAACAATATCATTTCTTAATTCTTGTAAAAAACTAAGTACAGTAAGTTTGCAAGAAGCATATTTTTTATCTAACATAAAAACAATCTCATTTCAAAATTATATTTCAATCCAATATAATTTGCAATGTCATAATTTCCTTTAAGGAATCAAGTTATTCATTCTTTTACATAAAATAAGCATAGCAAGTATAATAAATTTCTACAAGTAAAAGAATAAAATTGCAAGAATCTTATTTTCTCATTCTACTTTTACAATAATGAATTTATGATAAATGTTGGAGCTAAAGAAGAAGGAAAGAGTGACATTTGCTTAACAGTTATTGATTAAATACATCATAACTAAATATAAAATTTCTATGTCTGTAATTTAGTTCTGTGAAATAGAAGAACTATTTGTATAAAAATGGAAAAGCAAGAGCTTCTTTGGTATAGGTTGAATAAGTTTTTTTTGTTTTTACTTTGTAACTCATATATACCAAATTAAAAAAAAATAATTAGGAATTGAAAAGGCAGCAAAACTTTTTTCTTTTTAAAAGGAAAAAAAATGAACGATTGAAAGCTTATAATCTCCACTGAGAGGTAATAATGCAGTTATTTAATATTTTGTTAATTTCAGATATAACTAGCTATTCTTATATTTACTCTGTATGCATGTATGAATGGGTTTAACTCATTTTATAATTCTTATGGTTAGCATACACATACATGTATGTATGTTTAGATTTAGATGATTACCAGTAGTTTTTCTAAGTACAAATGCAAAACAAGCTGCAAATAATATTTGTTAGTTTTCTTATATGTGCTACCAACTAATGAAATCACTCATTTGCAGTTTTTATTAATTCTGTAATTACTTAGTGTTTCTTCTAGGCTATTTTTTAAGAGTGTCACACTCTGACCCTTTTGAAATTGGCAAAATCCACCCTGCCTTTTAAAAAATAGTGAAATTCACCTGTAGTTGTAGCCAGATATTTTTTGAAAAAACTTCCCTATTCCACAGTATTTCTAAATTCATGTGCCCAAGACCATGCAAAAATGATAGAACTTCATTTCTTTAGAAAAAACAGGATATTATTAGAACATGTTGTTATTTAATTGTATTTCTCAATTTGTAATTCATAAAATTAATGACACTTTATTTATCATATTATATACTTTTTTTTCTTATATCGTTTCTAAACATATTACTATATATTTCCTCATGAAATAGTACCCTTTTTTGAAACTAGCATCCTTCCCCTTTTTCTTTCTAAAATGAATAGTACATTATTATCATTTTAGCAAATAAAGCATAAAAATGTATAGTATGTTCCTAATTAGAGAGTTAATTGTTTAATAATTAATAGTTTTAAGTAGTGTTAACAATTTAATATTAAATGCAGTTATTAATAATTTTAATAAATATTAAATATCACTAGCATTTAATATAGTCTTACATAATTATTACAAAATATTCATGTATATAAAGTTGTTGTATGATACTAATTAATGAAATTTGCAGTTTTTATAACTTCTGTAATTACTAATAATTATAATTTTATTAATGAAAGTGTAAAAACATAGATAATGTTAACAATAAGAGGTTTAATTGTAGAAACCTAAAACAGGACTTGCCAAGTTCTAAAAGCCAAAAATCAGGAGATATTTTTGTCAATAAAAACCTATTTTTAAATGTAAACATATTTAGTGTAAGTTTAATTTTAAACAGGGCTGGGTTATTACTGAAGATTAAAAAAAATATGTCACTCTTCAAATAAGACAAATATGTACCTCCTTACAAGTAGAATGCATTTAAGCTTATGATGTTTAGGATGTTTTAACATACTTTTAAATTAACTACATATTACAGGGGGGTGGGGGGGATTTTGTTCCCCATAAAGAGAAAGTAAAGATAAAAATATCTTAAAGATTCATCATTTACTGAATCTGAATGTAATTAAACACCTAAAATACTACCAGTGATGGAACAGCATGGGCCTCATTTTGGAGCAGCAAAAAGCCACTTTGGAGCAGCAAAAACACTCATTTTGGAGCAGCAAAAAGCCACTTTGGAGCAGAAAATAAATATTTTGGAGCATCAAAATGTCATTTTGGTATTCTTTGACGGAATTCACATTTTTTTTTTTTTTTGCAATTTTTTGACGAAATTCGCGTTTTTTGTGCAATTCTTTGACGAAATTTGCGTTTTTCCACGACTATTTCCAAAAATTCGCGTTTTTTCGCAATCCTTTAACGAAATTTGCGTGTTTTTTGCGATCTTTTGACCAAATATGCGTATTGTTCGCAATCTTTTGAGCAAATTTGTGTATTATTCATAAGCAAAGCGTTTGACCAAATTTGCGTTATTCGGACCCTTTGTTGAAATCAGCATGTTTTTCCCTATCTTTTGATGAAATTAGTGTGTTTTTCGAAATCTTTTGACGAAATTTGCAGTTTTTCACGATCTTTTGACAAAATGTGCGGTTTTTTGCGACCTTTTGATGAAATTTGCAGTTTTTTTTCCGTGATCTTTTAACGAAATTCGTGTGTTTTCACAATCTTTTGACCCCTTTTTGTTCGTTTATGACATAATTAGCGATCTTTTGACAAAATTCACATTTTTTTTTGCGATCCTTTGACAAAATTTGCGTGTTTTTCGTGATCTTTTGATAAAATTTGCATGTTTTGTGCGACCTTTTGATGAAATTTGCAGGTTTTTTTCGCTATATTTTAATGAAAGTAGCATTTTTCATGATCTTTTGACCATGTTTTGTTCATTTTATGACGAAGTTAACTATCCCTTGGCAAAATTCACGTTTTTTGTGATCCTTTGACGAAATTCGCATGTTTTTCACCATCTTTCTGATGGAAATCATCAAACTTTGTGGTTCTCATCGCCTCCCTTATCTATTTATATCATCATTTCATTCCACTTACATTATTTTTATTTCTAAGTTCATATTCAATAAAGTTTTATTTACTTTTATTTATTTCATTATAAAATCAACAATAGACATTAATTAACTTAAACTTACCTTTCCATATTGTTTTCAGTTAATATCCAGTTGATTTAAGTTCCTCTTTAATCTTTTGGCGTTCGTATTAACTTCCGCCATTTTCCGTTTCATTACATCCATATCTTGTCATCCTACACCGGCAAAATCCATCTTCAGACTGAGTTTAATTTTCCATAATTATATTTTCTCCGCTAGATGGCGACATTGCATATCGCTTCTTTAATCGATCTTTGCATCGAATCACTGCTTGCATCGATTCGATGCCGCTTTCTGATTGGTCCGTTTGGCAGCGTTGCTCTCAAACGATGTTTTCAATCTGAGCCATTTTCAGATAAATATGCGATGTTGTACTTTTATGTGATTTTACTTTTACTTTTTTTATGATGTCATACAGTAATGTTGCACTTTTTAATCTTCCTAATGGAAGCTGTTTTTCATGAACTGGATAGGGGCTGGGACTCTATCCTGGAAGTATTCTTAATATACTTTTTATTATATTTACGTTTCATAAGATTTTAAATGCTTTTAAATAGTTTTCATATGTAAATTAATTGTGCTTATTCCTGTATCTAAACGAAATCACCATTCATCATGACTGTCGTTATCAAGAGATGTTATTCTGTGAAATATTATGCTGTCAACTCCTTTCAAGATGTTTATTAATAAACTGCAATTTGTTTTTAAGTGAATATGACTCTGTGTTACTAAAGCATTCTCCAAGTTACATTTATTACATTCAAGACATATCCATTCTTCCGTGAAATTGCTTTTCCAGCCTTAGCTTTCATGGCGCGTTTCTGCTTATGTTAATGTACCATTTTAACGTATATAATTAGTCAAATTATATATCGCCTGAGATGTGGTTATGGGCAATGGATGTCCGGAAGTTTGGAATGCTGAAAAACGATCTTTCAAGTTAATTTGGAGACTTCAAGTTTATTTCAAAGGTGAACTTTAGTTATTTATTTTTGATTTACAATAGCCTGGACTGTTATATTTATTTAAAGAAGCACTGAAGTATTTATTGAACTTTGTTTTCCTGACGAACTTTACCCGAACTTTTGTTTTTCCTGGTGAACTTTTGTTTTTGGTCGAACTTTCTTTGATCTTTTTCGCCGTTTTTACGAACTTTTATGTTTATTTGCAGATTTTTGTTGACTTTTTCACCATTTTTATTAACATTATTTTGCATATTTACCATACTTTATTTAAAATACTTTTATTTTGCTGATTTTTAGAAGAAAAATATTTTTATTAGTTAATTATTGCAGTTTTATTTTGATTGAGTTTGACAGAGAATGAAGAAAGGAATGAAAGTGTCGGGGGGGCGGTAACAGTATTTTTGCTTGAAATATTTTGACTATTTAGAAATCTCTCAAGATGGCAAGATAAGTTAAATCCCAGGAACTATGCCACATGGAGTTCCGATATGAAATATCTTTTAATGGAAAAAGAGTTGTGGGAGATTATTAGCTTGAAACAGAAAGCACCAGAAATAAGTAGTACTGTTACTGCCGATGTTAGAAATTCTTTTATTGCCCGTGCTAACAAGGCTCAATCGTTAATTTATTTAAATGTGGAAGCTGAGTTCAAGAGAATTATAGATGATTGCCTAGATCCTGTGGAAGCTTGGGAAAAGTTGAGAAAAAATTTTTACCCTGACACTCGCACTCATCATATGGCTCTCTTTAATGAATTGATGGAAGGAAGAATTAGACATGGTGAGTCAGTAAATTTATTTGCAACCCGATTAAGGAAGATTTACTTGGAAATTAAGCAGATAGATATAAAATTTTCAGAGAATTATTTATGTTATCAGTTTTTACGTTTCTTACCCTCAAGCTATGATGTTATTGTACAGCAGTTATTAAGTAGACCTGATGACACCTTTAAGTTTGATTTAGTCGTTGATGAATTGATTTCCGAAGAAACTCGCCAACGTTTACGTGATAAAGATGGTGCTAAACATGTAAACACTTCGAATCTACATCAGCCTTCGAATTTTTCTAAAAAGAGATCTCGTTTTCGTAAACCCATGGGAAAGAAGTGCTGGAAATGTGGTAAAGTAGGCCATCTTCAGAAAAATTGTTTTTCAAGAAGACCAACCAGTCCTTATCGTCAAAGAAATGTTTCTCCAGTTCCATCTTACACACGTGATTACTCATCAGACGGATCTAGCAGTTCTTTTTGTCATCGGTCTCCTGATAGATACTGCAGTGGCTCTTCAGATTCAAATCAGCGGGCTGATGGTTCCGATTCCTGTTCCTATGAATCTTCTTCCCCTGCTCCGAGAGACTCCAGACATCGAAGACAAACTCCTTGCCATGCCAGACGTTCATCTTCCAGTTTTTCTAATCGGAGGGATGGTGGTTCTCGCCGTGACTTATCAAACTCATCACATAAGTCCAATTTATTTGTTTCTCACTCTAGTTTAAGTAATGTAGTGAAGGACGGTGATTGGGTGTTTGATTCCGGTGCGAGCCATCATTTCTGCAGTAATATAAATTTATTTTCAAATTTTGAAGTTTTAAATGATGAAATGTCTGTTGCTGTCAAAAATGTTTTGTTTCCCATTAAGGGAAGGGGTGATGTCAAATTACGTTTTGGTCAGAGAGTTTTTACTTTATGTAATGTTATGTACTCTGATCAATTACGTAGGAATTTAGTCTCGGGACCTCAATTAGACCTTAAAGGTTTAAGCTTTTCTGGTTACAATGGTGAGGTGAAATTCTGCCGGGGGACGAGTACCTTTTTAGTGCCTATCTTAAGAATAGGATTTATCGTTTATATCCAAAAATTGCTGTTTCCTCTTCGAAATCAGTTAAGTTTGAATCTCTTTCTGTTAAGAAAGATGATATAATGTTACATTGGCATAAAATATATAGTCATATTAGTCAGTCTCTGATAGCACATACAAGTCGTAGACAGGGTGTACGAGGGTTGCCAAGCTTAAAGGAAACTGATTTATTTTGTGAATCTTGCAAATTGGGTAAACTGAAAAGTGTATCTCATAAGTATAGTAAAAACATACGATCTAACCATCCTTTAGAGCTGTTGTATGTGGATTTGTGGGGCCCTTGTCGTGTCGAAGGTAGGAATGGAGAGAGATACTTTTTGTCTATCATTGATGATTTTTCCCGTCGTGTGTCTGTTTATCCTCTTAAATTGAAATCTGACACTTTTGATGTAGTTAAGAGACATATTATAAGAGCAGAAACATATTTGAACCGAAAGGTCAAAAGTTTTAGAACAGACAACGGCGAGGAATTTGATAATGTTTCCTTTAAAAATTTCTTCGACGACAAGGGTATACGTCATGAATTTATGAACGTATATACTCCACAACAAAATGGAGTTGCGGAGAGGTTTATGTTGACAGCAGCCAACGGTATGCAGACACTTCTTATAGATAGCAACCTTGATCCCAGTTTTTGGCCCGAGGCCCTTAAGTATTTTGTCTACTCTTGGAACAGAGTATGTCCTAAGTTGTTGGGGAAGACTCCTTTCGAACTTTATGGAGGAAAGAAACCTTCAGTTCGCCATTTAAAGCCCTTTGGTATTGTTACGTATGTCCATGTTCCTAAACAAAGGACTTGGAAATTAGAGGCTAGAGCGAAGAAGGGTTTCCTGGTTGGATATGCTTTTAGGACAAGGGGTTACAGAGTTTGGATTCCAGAATCTGACGAAATTATTGAATCTTCCAATGTTTCTTTTAACGAATCATGTTGTGGTTTTGGGCGCAGTGGAGCTGCACTGGGCTCCGAGGATTATACTCTCTTCTCTCCTCATGCTGAGGAGAATTGGGACAGAGTTGTTGAAGTTGTACCTGAGGATATCCCAGGTCCTTCCAACGAGTCTCTAGATTCCCCGCATGGGAGTAGGGAGGGCAAAGACTTGGGGTCCAGATGCATCACTCAACCCACTATTTCCCCTTTAAGGGATGTTAGTTGGGTTAGAAAGCCTTCCATTCGTAAGAAAGGTGATCGAGCTGACATCTATTAATATGAGTCAGGTAAGACCCGTTGCCTGAGATCCTTGAATGATGTGAAGAAATATTGTGAAGAAAAATGTATTAAGTTTCAGCCTGAACTTTTTGATTTTACGGGAGCTAATCTTTATTCTGGCATCGTACCTGTTCCTAATAGTTCTTTTATATCTGACGACGAGGATGCTGATTCCATTGATTCAAGTGTAGTTTATCCAAGAGCATGACTAGTACATCAAAGTGACACTCCCAGAACTTTCAAGCAAGCATGTAATTCAGTACAAAGTTCGGTCTGGTGGAAAGCAATGGAGCTCGAAATATGGGTAATGCGAGAACAGGGGTTTTGGCACTTAGCTGAATTGCTGGTACATGTCACGCCAGTAGGTTGCCGGTAGGTTTACATGACAAAACAGGATGAATTTGGACGGATCGCCAGGCACAAGGCTCGCCTTGTTGCCCAAGGTTTCAAACAGATTAAGGGTGAGTCTTATGATGAGACTTTTAGCCCAGTTGTTAATTTTGGCGTTATCCGATTCTTTTTCTCCCTTCTCGTTTCGTGTAGCGGGTGGTCGCACACTCAGTGTGACATGACCTGCGCCTACCTGTACGCACCACTGAGTGAGGATGTGTACATGCTACAACCTCCCAGTTTCGTTGAGCCCGGGAAAGAGCACCTTTATTGCAAACTGGACCAGGCGTTGTATGGGTTACATCAAAGTGGAAGAGAATGGTTTTTTGAGATCCATAAAGCATTAATTGAAATAGGTTTTAGAAAATTGGAATCATGCAACTGTGTTTATATTTTTAAATCTGGAATTGTACTTTTATTATATGTTGATGACATTGTGGTTTTTGGAAAAACACAGAAGCTGATTGACTGCATATTGACCCGCATTAAATCAAAATTTGATGTTAAAGAGCTTGGTAGAACTAGGAAGTTATTGGGTGTTGAGTTCGAGGATACTCCATCCGGAGTTGTCATACATCAATCGAATTACATTGAAGAAGTATGCAACAGATTTAATAAGTTTAAAATACCTTTTTCTACCTTGCCTATTAGTAAAGGGGTTGTCTTTTCAAGGTCTAATTGTCCTGTTTCCAATCACGATGTTGAAGAAATGTCACATTTTCCATATCGTAGTGTTCTGGGATGTCTTTTGTTTATTGCCAATCGTACCCCTCTTGATATCTGCTATGCCATGAATGTATTGAGTCAATTTCAGTCTAATCCAGGTATTGTTCACTGGGATGGTCTCTTGAGGCTGCTGGGATATGTTAGATCTACAAAGAATTACAAGCTTAGACTCTCGTGCTGTTCTAATAATTTAGTGGTTTATTCCGATGCCGACTTCGCGGCTAACCGTGACGACTGGAGGCCAAATAGTCATGCTTGACGAAGCTCCTGTCGACTGGCGCACTTTTAAAGAAAAGTGCGTCAGCTTATCGACTATGGAGTCTGAATTCGTCACAATGACTGAGGCCGTCAAGAACCTGGTCTGGTTTGACCGGATACGCCGCGAATGTGTGCATGAAGGAATTGTTTCTGTACTTGGAGGGAAAGCTGTAATGAAGGCTGACAATCAGGCAGCGTTTGATTTTATCAAGTCTCCAGTGGAGAATTATAAGTCGAAACATATTGATGTCAAGTTGTTCTTTATCAGAGATCTTTATTATAAGAATGAATTTTTATTGTCTCACGTGCGTAGCAGATCCAACTTGGCAGATATTTTTACCAAGCCGTTGACCAGAAATGAGGTTTTGAACTTCATTAAACTACTGTTTAATGTGTAATAGTTCTCTCGTATTTAATCTTTTCATATTGTACTTTAGTCAAACATATAAATTGTTCATATTGTATTTTTATTGAATGTTATGCTGGTAAATTCCTTTAAGATGTATTGTACTTGCACTTTTCCTAACTATTGTATTAAGTATTTTTAATGAAAAGTGTAGTCTTTTGTCATTTAATGTTATTTAATTGTTAATTTGCCTAAAGCATTCTAGTACGAATTTTTCATCATCACCAGCATTCTTGATCATTTCCTATTAGTTTAAAAATTTAAATTGTACTTATTTAAACTTAGAATTAACTTGAAGTTATTTAAAGAAAGTTTTTTTTGGTTTATCTTAATATATTATCTGAACTGATATTGATTTTTATTATTGAACTCTAATGTAAAATATTTGTTTATTTTTAACAATATGTATTTTTAACAAATGTAAAATATTTGTTTATTATTTATTCTCTACTTCTAGGCCATTTAGATCGCCACCCACTTATTGTGAATGTTTGTTAGAAGACTGAAAGATGTATGCATGAGCCCTTTATCCATCCTTGTGATGGATACGTTAGATAGTTTTATGTCAGAGCCGTTGTATTGTCTCACGATTCTACGTGCCTGGAACAGTATTTTTCATGATGTTCTTGGATTTTTATTTTTCAGCTTTGGACTTTAAAAGTTTTGCTTCGTACATTTTTGAAATTGTAATAAAATATATTCTTGCATTATATTATGTTAAAATGTTGATTTTTTTTTTGAGATGATCAAGATGCCATCATCTGCTGGTTGTAACTTTTCCAAATTGGAAAACGTTGCTTTATTTGGTACATATTTATTCATGTATTTTTGTAAACTGTATTGTATTATCTATATTTAATGGGAATCTTGCATTGGGAACTGATTCTTTTGTTAGGCTTGTTACCCTTTTCGTCTAGGTTATACTAGTCCCTGCCTATAGACTTGGGGGATTTTCTTTTGATAGCCAATATCTTTTAAGATCTACGTTTCCTTTTGGTGGATTCTCAGTACAATGCTGTTTAACTTTAAAAATCATTCTTCAAAATTTTTCTAGTTGCTTATTAAAAGCGTTAAATGTTTAGTGGTTTAAATTTTTCTCATCTTTGAAGTATTTGGACTTCATTGTTTAAAGTTTTTGAAGTGTTAACTTCTTTTTGAATCATTGAATTGATTCATTTTCAGTTCAGTTGAATCATGAATTTTTCTAGTTGTTCTGATGAGTTTAAATAGAGGAAAGTGAAAAAAAAAAAGAGAGGGTTGCCGCTTCATAGTTTAATATTTAACTTTATTCATTAATTTGTTAATCATTTTGGTTAAATTAAATTGTTGTGGAAATGTTTTTGATGTTGATTCTTTGGACCTTTTTAAGTCCTTATCCTTTGAGTCACTCATCCATGGGCAGATCAGACTGTCTCGATTGAATAGTTTGACTCTTTTTGTTAGATGAGGCAATGAGAGGGGGGGCATTTGATGCAAATCATCAAACTTTGTGGTTCTCATCGCCTCCCTTATCTATTTATGTCATCATTTCATTCCACTTACATTATTTTTATTTCTAAGTTCATATTCAATAAAGTTTTATTTACTTTTATTTATTTCATTATAATATCAACAATAGGCATTAATTAACTTAAACTTACCTTTCCATATTGTTTTCAGTTAATATCCAGTTGATTTAAGTTCCTCTTTAATCTTTTGGCGTTCGTATTAACTTCCGCCATTTTCCGTTTCATTACATCCATATCTTGTCATCCTACACCGGCAAAATCCATCTTCAGACTGAGTTTAATTTTCCATAATTATATTTTCTCCGCTAGATGGCGACATTGCATATCGCTTCTTTAATCAATCTTTGCATCGAATCTCTGCTTGCATCGATTCGATGCCGCTTTTTGATTGGTCCATTTGGCGGCGTTGCTCTCAAACGATGTTTTCAATCCAAACCATTTTCAGATAAATACGCGATGTTGTACTTTTATGTGATTTTACTTTTACTTTTTTTATGATGTCATACAGTAATGTTGCACTTTTTAGTCTTCCTAATGGAAGCTGTTTTTCATGAACTGGATAGGGGCTGGGACTCTGTCCTGGAAGTATTCTTAAGATTTTAAATGCTTTTAAATAGTTTTCATATGTAAATTAATTGTGCTTATTCCTGTATCTAAACGAAATCACCATTCATCATGACTGTCGTTATCAAGAGATGTTATTCTGTGAAATATTATGCTGTCAACTCCTTTCAAGATGTTTATTAATAAACTGCAATTTGTTTTTAAGTGAATATGACTCTGTGTTACTAAAGCATTCTCCAAGTTACATTTATTACATTCAAGACATATCCATTCTTCTGTGAAATTGCTTTTCCAGCCTTAGCTTTCATGGCGTGTTTCTGCTTATGTTAATGTACCATTTTAACGTATATAATTAGTCAAATTATATATCGCCTGAGACTTTCGACAAAATTTGCGTGTTTTTCGCGATCTTCTGACGAAATTTGCATTTTATTTGCGATCTTTTAACGAAATCACGTTTTTTGCGATCTTTTGACCGTGTTTTGTTCGTTTTTTGACAAAATTAGCGATCCTTTGTTAAAATTCAGTTTTTTTTTCGTGATCGTTTGACAAACATTGCGTGTTTTTCACGATCTTTTGACCAAATTCGCATGGTTTTCGCAATCTTTTGGCGAAATTTGGGTGGAAAATGACTGATTTTGCTCAAGAATTATTATCGAATTGGTGCAGTAGGGCGCAATTTTGTTGAAAAATGATCGTTTTGGCGCAGAAACATGCAGCATTATCGATTTGGCCCAATTGGAGCAGCTGTTCCATCACTGATACTACTGATCAATCATACTAAAGGAGAATTACACCCGTACTTCAGTGTTCATCTCTGAATTTGATTGTACATTTGATTGTACATCGTACATTTGATTGTAAAATAATAGAATATTTAAAAATATGTGAAAAATCAGGAAAATATGCAAAAAATCAGGAGTATGGAAAAACGTGTGAAAATCAGGAGTCTCCTGCCGAAATCAGGAGACTTGGAAAGTCTGCTAAAACTCTTGGTAGCTATGCAGTATTTGAACGCTGGGAAAAAAATCATAAAAATTCGATTTAAATAAAAAAAATCTGATTTTAAAAAATTTTTTACACCCTAGTTTTGAAGTGCAGTCAGTACTTGTGAAATTGTCTTATAGAATGTTGGATAATCAGCGAATCAATGATGAAAATTTTCACGAGGAAGAAGGAATACAGCACAAAAATTGTGAGAAAATGAATTTGGATGAAAAAGTGATTTTTAATGATTGTATCATGATTGACTATGATGTAGACTTTGTGGAAAATGACATTATTTCTCGCTATTCTATACAAGAATCATCGTATGAAGAAAGTATGCAGTCAAGAAAAAACAGAAATTTACTTGGTATTTACCCCGAGAATTTTGTTTTAATAAAATATGAAATGCACAAAAAACAAACAATTTCAAATTATTTTTTGTAGAAAATAAATGTTAATACATAAGTAACTTTTTTCTTTTGTGACTTAACATTTACTTCATATTTTATTTTAGAAACACGTAAATTATTCTCTTAAATTAATTTTTAATAAGTTTTATTTGTCATTATTTATTTCATACAAAAATAAACTAATAATTGTAATAATATCGTATTATAGAATTTCCTTTGAAACCTAAATTTTCCTGCCCCTGAATATAGTTTTTTTTGCTAACTTTTGTTATAGTGAGCCCCCATTATAACGACCCTTTTCTTTGGCACATGAGGGGTCATTATAACGAGAGTCGACTGTATATATTTTGTGGTTTTTCGTTGTTCACCCTGTGGTTTTAATTAACAGAATTAAAATTCTTGATGACATTTAATAAAGTACAATAATGAAAATAATACTTTTGTTTAAACTTCCAAGTTTCATTAAAATTAAAACATTAAAGGATGACTTAATTTACTTTGACTCTATTTTGCTGTATTCAATAAAAAATATTAGAGATAATGTAATATAGAAATACTCACATTTAAATCAGAAAGATCAACAGATGTTCTATCTTTCCACATGCAATTGAAAAGGTTTCGAAGAGATGAGCTTCGACAAGCTAAAATTGTTCGATGAGCTAATATTTTTTCATTCTGTATCAGGAAGTGCATATCACTGTAATCAGAAACTTCAAAAGTCCTGAAACATGTAAAAATGGGATAAAAGTAAATACATATTTACAGTAAGGCTATAATACTAATATACAATATCAATCATTAACATAAACATAAAGAAAATGTATGCAATGTATCTTCTAATGCACATTATTTCACATACGCCCAGCAGCAGAAAGAGTGCAGCATGGCAAAGGACATTACATATTATTTTAAACCTTGCAGATTAACTTGAAAAAAAATGATGAGCTTGAAAAATTTGCTAAAATATACTTTAAGTTTCTAGATTTATTGTAATATTTTATTATAGTTTCTTTGTTTACACAAACTTTGCTTATTTTATAGGTTGCTATTATTTCTTATGATAGTAGTACATTATTATTAAGTTTAGGTGACAGAAAAAAAAAAATGAAAGTGAGCCTTAGTTCATGTCATCAACTGTGGTAAGTAATGTACAATTATGGTACAAAAAGTCTTCAGTTTGAGAATTTTAAATTACCTAAGATATGTACAGCAAACGCTCGATTTTACGAACCTCTTTTTTACGAACTATTCGTTTTTACGAACTGAAGTACTGGTCCCCACCAGCATCCCATTGAACTAATGTTACTCCCATTCACGAACTTTCGATTTTACGAACACATTATATCAGTCCCATCGAGTTCGTAAAATCGAGCGTCTACTGTATAATGAATTATTCAAGATAACAGATATTATTAGAAAAAATGTAAAAATTCATTGTACGGGAATAGTTTAACTGTACAAAGTTCAATAAGAAACAAAAGCTTACAAATTATGGGATAAATTTACTATCTGGCAAACCTAATGCTTTCAAACTATTTAAATTAGTCACAGTAAAATAGATATAATTAAATTATAAGCTAGAAATTTAAAAGAAAAAGTTAAAATCTTACTCATAAAGATTTAAATAATATTTACCTTCTTAAAAACTCACTATATTTATCTCGTCTCATAATTGTAGCAGAAACTACTTTAAAATTTTGAAGTAAATGCCTTATACTATCAGTCAGTGCACCATACAAGCATCGTTCTCCATCAAATGTATTGGCATCACACTGAACACCTACAATTTAAATTTAAGAGGATAAAGAATAAAGATATTAATGAAGTTTTAATAAATAAACTAGAGAAAGGCATGCAATACAAGAAAAATGTACAGTATGCACCAGTTCTAAAAGTTGCAGATAAAACTGTTTGCACCAAATGTCCAAATGCTTCTGATTTTCTATACTAATGTTATAGTTAAAATTTCTTGAGGAACTGTATATATATTTATTTTTATGCAAAATTTGAAAATTTCAATACAGAGCACTTTATATTTTTTTCCCCATTAGATTTGTTATGCTAAAGTAATTTTAAATAAAAGTTCATTCTTCTACCTTAACCCTTTTGGGCCGGAAATCCTCATAATATGAAATTTACTACTACTTTCTCCTCACGATTACTTGTAATATTGTCTGCATGTAATGGTGACAGCATATGCCTTTACATTTATACTGTCTCTTCATTCATGTTTCAGCATTTAATAATAAAACCACTAAAAATGGAAATGATAAAAGTGTACCTATCAAAACTATTTTTGAGAATCAAAACACCCAAATTTAGAACAGGCTTTGCTTGCTAGGCTTCAAAAGGTAAACAACTTTAACATTCCAGTTGATAGAAATGTGTGTAAAGAAAAATTACACTTTTTGCATTTAAATTAAATATCAAAGGCCTCAAGGTGTCAGATGGTTGGGAAGAGAAATTTAAATTTCGTAATGGCTTCAGTTTTAGGAAATTTTGTTGTAAAAATGGAACAGCAGATATAGCAGCAACAAACAAAAAATAGAAAAGCTAAAACTGTTGCATTTTGTGTATGCTGCAGAAAATATTTTTAATGTGGACAAGATACATAGCTTTGCATATTTGGTGATAAGAATGTATTATAGATTAGGAAAGCTAAACAGAGACTTACGGTTTGACTGAAGTCAACATGAGTGGGTCACAGAAATTGTCTCTGCTCTTTATTGGAAAGTATCTGAAGACCAATTGTTTAAAAATGTTCAGACGATTCCTGCTGCATAGTATGCTAATACAAAGAGTTAGATGGCAACATAGATGTCTTTTTTTAAAAATGGTTGAAGGATTTAGAAAGCCATATTTCAGCAGAGATGCACAAATCATAGACAACTGTACTACACATATAAAAGTCTCTGGTCTTCATGCAATCTGTGTAGGGCATATCCAAGTATAACTTAATTTTTACAGCTAATGGACCAGACAGAATCAACTGTTTCAAGTGAAAATATAAAAGGTTGCTTAAGCAAAGAGTAATTCTTGGTTTGGAATGGAAGAGACTTGCGAGATTGATATTCTTGGAGCAATGCACTTGTCAATCAGTGCATGCAATTATGTTACTGATATGATAGCCTTTCAAGACATGGACTACATAAAAGAAATAGACAAAACAAAAGAATTCCATCACAATACAACTGATGACTTCAGTGAAGATGAGTTACTCACAAATGAACTTTGCTATAGAAACCTAAAGTTGCCAGAACTTTCACTGCAACATAATGATTGAGACAGAACTTGAAATAAGGTGCTGAATAAAAATAAGTGATTATTTTGATGCTTAATGTCTTAATAAAGGAATGTTTGATTATATATGATTTAAGTAAAGAATACATACATTACATGACCAAAAGTCACCAGGCACTTTCGATTTTATGTTTTTAGCCGAATGTCTAGAGAAATACTAGATGAATTCTTTTGGAACTCCATGAACATAAAAATGTTTGACTTCATTTTTTTCAATGAAGGTTTGATCAAAAGGGCAAATAGGGATCAACAACAAATTGAATGAAAATAATATTTGCAATCATCCTGTAAAATAAGATGCTAGAAATGCTCTGAAGCTGCATCACATGACTATGTAAATCTTATTCAGCATTTGTGTTCATTTATGTAAGAATAGCACATAAAATACATAGAGATAAAAAGGTTTCTTAAAAAAATCTGCATGTTTTTTGTTATAACATGCAGGGTTTTCAACCATATTTAACACCATGCTCACAAAACTTGACAAAGTTCGGTAGAGACAATATACTACAAATAGAATAAAAATATAACAATTATTTGATGAAATACGAGCATTTGTAAGAAATAATTTTTAACTGTGCATGTGCAAAAAATAATATATATATTTAAAAAGCAATTTTGCAGTCAACTATATACGGCAACTTACATAAAAAAGTCAGTCAAATATTACAAAATTTCAGAAAAATATTGGCAACATAGTGAGCTGAATTTCAGTTGCTTTCTAAAAATAGCTGGATCATAAGGGATTTTCCACAAACTGTCATTTTTTATTAATTGACTTTTAATAAAGGAGTTAGTATTTAACATATGCCTATGCATAGCTTTAGAGTGGATGCTTTTTTTTTTATAATTACTTTTTTATTGAATAGGCTCATTCTAATCCTTCTTCAAAGGAGAACTAAAGCATCAATAAAATATGAAAAAAAAAAAAAAAAATGAAAAATGAGAATTTATGAAAAATTACTTATCATTCAGCTACTATTAGAAAGAAACTGAAATTCAGCCAATTGCCGATATTGTCTTAATTTTTCCTACATTCAACTGGTCCTTTTCTATTGTTTGCCCTATATTGTTGCAGAGTTTCCTCCAATTTAAAACAGGGCACTTTTTAGATTTGTAAAGGCATATTTTAAGTACTTAAAGTCACTTTTTACATTCTTACGGACACTTTTTTATTTTTAAAGTTTAAAAGTCATATATTTCTTTCAAGACAAGCAATGAGTTAGTTTTTACTATGTTAGCAAATTTTTCAATATAAAAGGCAGTAAATGCACAATTTTTTAGACAGAGTGGCAAGAAGGCAGCTATTTTTTAGATTGGGCCAAGAAGGGTGCCATTTTTTAAACCAAAGGGCAGGCAGAATGCAGCACGCTCCTGAAATTGCTTGGAGGAAATTCTGTTGTTGACTACTAAATTATGCAACAAAAAATTTTATTATCTTTTGAACAAGCACAGTCAAAAATTATTTTGTACAAATACTCATATCTGATCAAATATTTATTATATTAATATTAAAATTGTAGTACATTGTTTCTACTGCACTTTATCAAATTTCATGAAAGTGGCATTAAATTTGGTTAAAAACTCTGTATGCTATTAAAAAAAAAACATACAGAAATTTCGTGACTTTTTTACGAACACCATGAATATACGTGCTATTCTACAAATACATAAAAATGTTGTACAAGATCCATATAGTCATGCGCTACAACTACAGATTTTTTCAAACATTTTAATTTACAGGGTAATCATAATTACTTTTTTAAAATTAAATTTGTTGTAGGCCACCTAACTGTCCATG
Source organism: Maratus speciosus (assembly GCA_963932465.1). NCBI lineage: Eukaryota > Metazoa > Arthropoda > Arachnida > Araneae > Salticidae > Maratus > Maratus speciosus. The sequence continues at coordinate 525,210,899 of OZ010787.1, read as the reverse complement.
TGATCAAAACTTTGCTTCAAAATATGAGATCAACCATGTTATTTATATTCTTGAAGCTCCAAAAGAACTTGTCCAGTATTTTCCTAGATATTTTGACAAAACATCTAAAATTGAAAGTGTCTGGCGACTTTTGGCCATATAGTGTATATATATCATTTATTAAATAGAAATAACAAGAAGAAAAATCCTAATATATTAAAAAGCACTGAGGATATAGTATCAGTAGCCTATCTTAGAAATATTACAATGTGAAATAATAGTAATTTTTATTGCCTTTCTAAATTATGAACTATTTTCGTAGTCTGTGAGAGTTTACAAAAATGAGCTTCTACTGTAGTTAAGGCAATCAGTGGGAAACAAACAGAAATTCAGTTTAGTTTCCACACAGGGCATTAGCTGAAATATAAGCAGGGTTTGCCCCAGGTTTTTTCGGGTGGGCCCACTTGAAAAAACCCATTGCGGGTTTTTTCAAATTTTCTTGTGCTTTCACAACTGTATCATTATTTAATCTAAGTAAAATAATGAACATAATTTTTACATGAGTTTATTAAGAGTAATTTATTTGATTTTTAATTAATTAACCCTTTAGCGGGCAGTGTCCACAAAAAAAGGACACCTAATTTTAATTCCAAAAGTGATAATCGGCACCAAGAAAATTTAATTAAAATTTTCCTTTAATAAAATGAGGGAAAATAAGCAAGTTTTTATTTTCTAATAAATTCGTTTGTAAATTCTGATGTCAGTCCATCATTTCATTCTTTTACATACAGAATTACCCCGTGCCGGAAAGGGTTAAAGAATATTTTTAATTAACCCTTTGAGGGGCAGAGGAATTCTGTTAGTAAAATGATGAAATAATTGACTGACACCAGAATATTCAAACGAATTTCTTAGTAAATAACAAAATGCTATTTTGCACTTTAATTACAAAAACAACATTTTATTGAAATATTCCTGGTGCCAGTAGTTAGTTTTGGAATTAAAATTAGGTGGCTAGACACTCTAGCCACTGCCCTTGAAAGGGTTAATCAATTCTTGATTTAATTAATTAAAGTTTTAGAGAATGTAAAGATAAATGCCAATTTAAATATGTTTCAAAAGAACCAGATTTAAAGGAATTTCTAAGCAGAGATAAAATGACCAAAAACGAAATTAGCTGAAAAGAAGGAAGATTTCATGCTTATAATCTAAAATGCATCCCAATGCTTTAAATCTTGATTCATGACTAAAGATGGCACTTGAACACAATCCTGATTACTTGCCAGGTGTTATAGCTTTTAAGATAAATGATCCCATTTATTATCCTGCTTCAATGCTCAATGAAAGTATACGGGAGTTTTCAACACAAAAATGGCGGCAGATTATGGCAAAAAAGAGTAAAGAATATAAGTTTCCTCCTGGATTTTGTCAGTTTTTCTTTTCTTTACATTCAGCACCAGCTAACACCAATCTAACAATACTTTTCTACATTTGGTCTGGTTTGGAGCAAATTACATAAACATTTAGGAGTTGATAAAGCAGCAAAGCTAGTAAAAGTGTATTGCCATTTGCAATCTAAATTTACAGATACCACTAACACTGACTTCTATTTCTATGACAATCTAATTTAACATTTAATACTATTGCAATATATATGTAGCAAATTTTGCTAAAATTTTCAAAAATATTATTAATCCCATTTCTTTCAAGAACAAAAAAAAAAAAAAAAAGTTATCTTCAACTGATTTCCGATTTGAAGTGAATTAAAGAAACTATATTAATTTAGCATGTTTAACTTAAGATAAGAATTATATAAAAAAAATCCAGTTGTAGTTGATTTAATATAGTCTTAATTTATATATATATATATATATATATATATATTAATTCATAATTAATTAATGCAAAATTATATTCAGGTTTCACTGATAAATAAAGAAGTTAGGTATTATACATATGGAAATGAGACGTTTAAACTGTTCTAAAAAAAACTCAATAAAGCTTGAAAAAACTCGGGTTTTAGACTAGTGGGCCCAGTGGGTTGGGTTTTTTCAAACCCTGAATATAAGTAATGCTGAAAACACTGAAATTCTGTATTGCATCAAGAATCAGAATGGTTGTAATGATAATCACATGTAAAAAGGCATAAGAAACAGTAAGTAATATTTTTACAATAACCATATAGATAGCATTTTTCATAGTTCTAGAATATTCTGCTGAGAAGTATTTTATAAAATATCATTTTTAATTGTTATAATATGAGTCATTAATAACAATCTTCTACATTTTTCACTGAATATCATATCCTTTTAAATCTTAGTAAAGCATACCTTATTAAAAGATTCCGACATTGTTATTTCTATGCTAAAATAAATTAAACATTAAAAGTATGGTTTTATAAAGAGGAAATGATGAGTACACTTCAAAGCAAGATGAGTTCCAGTCACTAATATTTAAAAAAAATGCATGAATGTTTTCACTAAAATGAAGGTAAAAATAATCATAAACACTTGTTTAAATGATAAATGAAAGAGAAACATGAGTTATTTTAAAGATATTTTACATAGATCTTAAAACATAATAAAAGTCAATTTTATATTGGGATTCTTTTACTCAAACTAAAGTTTAATATGACAAAATTAAAAATAACAAAAACTTAATTCTAAATTATCTATCATCTTAAAAATAAAAAAATAAATATTTTTTAAGTATCAACCAGTAACACAAAGATTTCAATTTGACGAAAAAACAATCATAGCTTTTCATCATTGCTGAAATATGTATATATATTTAAAGAAGCATCCATCAGTAACAGAAAGATTTAAACAAAATTTACAATCATAGCTACAAGAAAAACAATTTTCAAATATTACCAATGTTTCAAACTTAATTTTATAAGAAATATTTAAGAAGAATGTCTTACCATTTTGCAAGAGATAGAGAACCACTTCATAATGGCCACATAAGCAAGCATAATACCTTAAAAGTTAAGAAGACTATAATGAATAAAACATAAAAACTATGAATTAAAATGATACTATTCCCAAAGCAGAATATTTTACAATGTTCTGCAATGAACCTTCAGCTGATCAAAAATGTTCTCCAGGAATAAAGAAGAAAAACACAGCAAGATTTTCTTGTCTATGTAGGAGTGCAATTTTATGTTTTATAGAAATGCAAAAGACATTTCGTAAAATGCTAACAGACTTCCACTCAAAAGAAACGATTGACGAATTTCACGATATTTTTGAAATTCTTCCCTCGGTGAACTGCTGAATTTTGTGATTTTTATCTTGCAACCAATTGTTGAATTTTGCGATTTTATTCCTGCAACTGACTGAAGAATTTAGAGATATTTTCTGACAATTCATTGACTAATTCTGTGTTTTTTTAACTGGGACCAATAGGCAAACTTCCCAATATTTTCGTTCAACAGATTGGCAAAATTTCGACTTTTTTATTGCGATTGATTGGTGAAAATCGTGGGTTTTTTTTCATGTGACTGACCCACAAATTCTGCATTTTTTTTTACCCATGACTGATTGGTAAATTTCATGATATTTCCATTTTACTGATTGGCAAATGTGACTTTTTCTTGTGACAGATTGGGAAAAAAATCATGGCTTTTTTCTGCGACTGTTTGACGGATTTTATGATTTTTGTTTCTGATGATCTACTGATGAATTTAGTTTTTTTTTAAACTCGCGAGTGATAAATGTTTCTTTATATTTTCTTTTTACCGATTGGAAATTTTTTTCTCTTTTTATCACAGGGTTTTTTTCTGCGACTGATCGACAAAATTCCGGGAGGTTTTTTTCGATTAATTTCATGATTTTACCCATGACCGATTAGTGAATTTTCCTTGTACCAATAGGTAAAATTTTGCAGATTTATCTTGTGACCAATTAGAGAAAATCATGGGTTTTTTCCTGCTACTGATCGACGAATTTCGCGATTTTGTACCTGTGATTTTCATGATATTTCCCTTCTACAGACTGGCACATTTTGCCTCTTCTTGCAATCCATGGGCGTTCTATGACTTTTCATCGAATTTTGTATGTTTTTCCACAACCTGAGGAAGAATTTTGCGACTTTTTTCTCCATGATCAACTGATGAATTGTGCAAGTTTTTCCCACGACCAACAGATGAATTTTGCAATCTTTTTAAAATGAATGATTGAAGAATTTTGCAATTTTTTCCCGTGATTGGCTGACGAATTTTGCCATTTTTTCTATGATTGAATGACGAATTTGATTGAATGACTGAAAATGAGAATCTGAAATGTTCTGCGAGGTATGTCGCACATTATATTCTGCTTTGGGAGATACCACTATGTGTTGACAATTTGTATGCACAGCAGAATTGCAGTTATCTGTAATACACACACTGATAACATCATTACTTGCAGTAGATTGAATTAGTATTTTTGAAAGAGATTATAGGCTCTGGGATACACTCTATGAAAGGTGTACATATGTAATTAGACTTAAGGTGATAGAGAAAGGAACTCTGTTACAGAACAACCACCATGAAGTTATATTTTTCCTTGAGATTAATACTTTTATTATGTAATTAGCTTTTGATATTTCTGTTTTCATGGTGTTACTACAGTCGAACTCGCTTACTGTGAGATTGGATGTAGTAAAGTATCAGCTAATACTATTTTGATATCCTTTTGTATCTCTAATACTTTAATGTTAAAGAGATCGTTTGTAATGAACAACTAAAAATGCTGTAATTGGATACTATAAAGTTTTTCTGTTTCAAGACATAATTACAGCTTTACTATTTTACTGTCTTGTCTGGATGAAAATTTGATATTGGAAGAACAAAGGTTTGAAAAATGAAAGAACAGATCTGATTCTTTTCTTGGAATGGGATGTGGGAAATATTTGTGGCAAATTTCCTCTCAGACGTTGTGTTGTTGGGCCATTCCATGTTACGTGTGTGATATTTTGAACCAAAAATTTCTAATTAATTAAGGATTTTTCAATATATTTCTTATTTAAAAATCCAACAAAAGTTCTTTTACCGTAATCTTTTATGCAAAAACCTATCATTTTGATATAATAGTTATTTTTTAAAAAGCTTTTTAAAAACGTTACGTGTGTAGCTTAGAAAAAAAGCAAATTTTGAGTAATGAAATTAAATGATATATTTCTGTGAGTTTTATTTCCACACATTTAAATTAAAAAATATGGTAATAACTGATTTCCCATACCACCTAAAATCACAATTAAAATTACAATTTAATAAATAATTGAATAAATGAAAATTAAAGCCTGCGTTACGTGTGTGACTCTCTGCACAGAATTGCCCTGTTCTATACCTTAAAAAAAAAATGTACATTATTAAGGATGACAGTCACCATGATTTTTAGTTGATTTTCAATGCAAGGACCGAGTAGTTAGCTCTTCTAAGTATTCTTAGATGATGGTGAGTGAAAAAAAACTGAACTTTGTTGTTACGAACTAAAATCAAAAAGGTAAGACTGGTTGATGAAGGTCGAATAAAAAAGTGTGAACTCTCACGGAAAAAAAAAATGGGTTTCAGCTAATTCTTTATTAACTGCTTTAAAGAATAAAAGAGATTTGTTAAAAAATATATCACATAAGTTTCATTGCCTCTGACAGAAAATGGTTCTGTTTTTCAATGAATGATGATGTCGAAAAATGTCATTTTAAGTGGTTTATGTTGGTAAGAAAAAAAAATTGTACCTAGTTTGATGGAAAACTTGATATAGTTTGTTAAGAGTTTAGGAAAAAAAGAATTCATTACAGGTATTGGATGGTTTCAATGCTTTAAAGTAAAGGTCAAAATTAGCACTAGCCACCGGCCACAGGGCCAGTAAATGAGAAAAAGTGGCTAGTGCAAAATTGTATATCAGCAGCCACCTTCCGGCCATTTTTTACATGAAGAGAATAAAATTTTCTTGCATTTCATCAAGGATTCTACTTTTTTTGGTTCTAACATATTTATATTAACATATTTATTTGGGCTATTCAGTTTTAGATTAATACTTATAGAAACTTTACTGTTTAGTATTTTTAAATAAAAAAAGTGGCCACTTAAAAAACTAATCTTAGCGGCCAGTGGCCGCTAATGAAATTTCCCAGTTTTGACCTATACTTTAAAGATCGCCATGCAGTTATTTTAAAAACTGCACAAGTAGAAATCTCAGTAATCGATGAATGGTTGAAAAGTAAAAAGAAAATTTTACAATTTAAAATCTGATAAAGAACTTTTGTTGCATAAAATAACAATTATACAAGAAAATAATAATAATTCATAATAAAATGCAGATTGAAATGAAATTAAGAGGCTATAAAATGAAAATAAATAAAAAATATGAAAGAAAGAGTACTTACAGAGGAGTACCACCCCATTTATCTCTTGCTTGTAAATCCACATCTTTCTGTTGAACTAGGTAACTGAAATGAAAAATCATACTGGTAAAAACTATTTAACTCTCTTCAATATATATATTAAGAAAGACAACTTTATAAATATTATGAGCCTGGAAATTAAAATTTTTATCAACCTCATTTTGAAAACCTCTGCTGTATATAAAACAGAAAACAACTTTATGTTTAAATTTCAAATTATATAGCATGAAACCAAACTAGGGTGTAGAAAGTTATAATTTAAAACAAAAATAAAAAAATTCTGATTTTATAAAAATTAGAATCGGATGATTTTTTAAAATTTAAATCAGATTTTTTTTCCCCAGTGTTAAAATGTGAAATAGCTACCAAGAATTGTAGTTTTCTAAAACATTTAAACCCTCTAATTACTAACATAATCTATGTTTTTATGCTTTAATTAATAAAATTATGATTAGTAATTACAGACATTATAAAAACTGTGAATTAGTAATTTCATTAGTAGCATAAAATAACATTATGTACATTAATAAATTTGTAATACAGTATGGAACCATTTATCTGGAAACCAGTTAACCGGAAAACCAGTTATCCGGAATGATATTTCTGATAGACTGATTGCAGAATCTTTGCAGAAAAAGGTATCACACACTCCCAGTTTGACATAGGCTTTGCTTAAACAATTGTATAATTTGGTGACAACATCTAGTATTTGAAATGAAAACATATTTATTGTATTTTAAATGTTTAATTTTCATGCAGAAGCAACAAAAGAATTTTTGTTCCTAAGGGATTCCCATAATTTACCTTTTTTAAACTCTGGTTAACTTTTGATCTTTCTTGCATTCATTTTTAATCCAAGTAATCTAATAATTTTATATCAGAAATAATGCCACAACCACATATATTCCACAAAACTTATCAAATGGATGCTGCTTTCATACACAATCAGTTAACCGAAAAAGCCAGTTATCCAGAATACATCTGACCCCAAGCATTCCGGATAAATGGTTCTGTTCTGTACTTATATAAACAAACCTACGTTAAATACTGATATTCACATTTATTAAAATTATTAATAACTGCATTTAATAAATTTTAACCCTGGTTAAAATGAATAATTATGAAACAATTAACTGTCTAATTAGGAACATAATCTACATTTTTATGCATTAATAAATAAAATTATAAATAATTTAGTATCAATTCTAGAAAAAAAGGGCATTATTTCAAGAAGAAATATATTAGAATGTGAGTAATGATATAAGAAACAAATGGGTAAGTGTGATCACAGATCAGATTGCACAGAGGGTTTCGTATATTCTTTTCAAAACACTTTATCTTTTAATTAATAAATCCAAATTGTTAATTTATAATTCTTAAATCCTTACATTGATCGGTGTGAGGATCAGGGTTGTAGTAAGCAGCTGCCCGCCGGCGCTGGTTTTTTTTTTTTTTTATAAAAAACCTGGGTTTTTAAAAATATATTTCTGGAAAGGAACAAATGATGTATTTGTTAACAGTTTATGGTTATTTTGTTTTATTTATTCACTTCTTTGAACCTTAGAAAATATATTTGTACTAATTTACTTTCACTTATTGGGAACCCTATAATTTTAAAACGTTTTAGATATTAATTTAAAATGTAAATTTAAGCTTTTCAGTTAGCTTCAAGAGTATTATATTTATTAAATTAATAAGAATAATATATGCAAAGGAAATATTTTATTCATAGTTATAAAAATAAAATTTAGTTAATGTAAGTAGATGATAATGCTTCTACAGATTGCATCATTTTTTAATTGTCTTTTATTGAATAGTGAATGCAAAATGTAAATGTTTAAAACTAAAACTTAACAAATGATCATTTGCTATATTTAGTCTTATTGCATCAACCTATTAAAAATTAAAGTAATCTATATTGTGATACAGTAGACTCCCTCAAATTTGCACAGCTTCAGACCAAAGGTTGTGCAGATTTTAGAATTTTGTGGATTTCTGGTCATTGCTTTGTTTACATTTTTTTAAACAGTAATTTGAATGTAATAATACAATTAAAATTATAATGAATGCTTGCAATATAATAAAATATTAAAATAATTAAGTAAAGTAATAAACTAAAATGATATAATGTAAGATAATTTAGAAAATGATTAAATTATTTAAAGTGAATGCATTTAGGCTAAGGCAAAAATGGTAATCACATGGTAATATTAGGTAAAGTTTTTGAATAGGAATAATTTGTTCTAAATGAATTGTAAAAAAATAAAAATTTAACCATGTATGAATAGATTATATATACAAATAAGGAAAAATTTTGTTGTAAGATATTTTTTTTTCTATCAACATTTGCTAATCTTATAATTTCAAAGGAGCAAGTTTTTTTTTTTAAAGTTATATTTATATTTTATTATTAAATAACACACAATTGATAGCTTTGTAATTTAAAATTTGTTTGTTATTTAAATTAAAGGGATCATATACATATGTGCATATTTTAAGAACAGAGAAATATATTGAGATCATTATTAAGATTATGAAGTCATTCCCACCTATTAGACTATTTCACAAAGATTGTATATGTGATCAGGATTGCCACTTATTTTGGAAATCAAATTCCTTGTGCTTTCCTGAGTAAAAAATTAAGTTTTCCCTGAGTAATTCCTCTGAGAATTTTCAAATTTCAATGGATAAAATTTTCAAAGTACCAAAATTTAGTATAAAATTCCTTGTTTTTAATACTATTTTTTAAATTCCCTCAGTTTTCCCTATACAGTGGCAATGGCAACCCTGAAGATTATTATTTGTAATGAATGTGGAATCATAATCCACATTTTGGCATTTTAACCCAATTTACACGAGGAAAAATGCCCATTTAACTTGGGTTTTTTAACAAAATCCACCCGGGCTGTTTTTTTTACAACCCTGGTGAGGATGGAGGTAGAGCGAGTGTGAAGAATAATATTACTGGGCACATAGACTTTCATTTAAGATATTACATGACATCATAGATTAAATTTGAAGTTTGGAAATTTTTTTTAATAGCGTCCCCTGCCGACAGAAAGACAAAAATGGGTGAGAAGATGCAAATTGTTGAGTGGGAAAATTTATGAGATAGTAATGAACATAATACATTAAAACACTCCCTGGCAGTGAAAAAAGTAGTTAAGAGATTGTGAGTGGGTGCTTAGTAATGTATAGGTCAAGAGCTTTAAAATGATGCGTCACATAAAAAAATCAATTTCCTGCCCCCCCCCCCCCCTCATAGGGGAATGCCCCTAATTGTCTGGGTTTAAAATAGATCCCAGCAAGATGTCAGGCTTGATGAGATACTCCATTTGGTCAAGCCTTCAAATGAGGTCGAATCTCGCTGTAGTTTAATTAGGGCCTGAGCTAGAAAAATTGCTTAATATACTACATAAGTTAGAGCCCGGAGAGGTAAAAAAGAAACTCAGAAATTCAATCCCCCCCCCAAAACACACACACACACACATTTCTTAAAAATTTTTAAGTGCTATAAAATATCTGAAATTTTAAAATCGATGACTTAATTACTTTTCTCAATTTTAATTTCTTTTTTTGCTGGAATTAATTTTCAGAAATAGTGGTACTGTATTTTATGGAAGAAATGCCGCGGCGTTTACGAGATTAAAAGTTAATTTTTTTTCCAAGTGAGGTGTTTACGATTTTTTTTTAAATACCAACTGAGTTTCCTTAATTTAAAAGTTCATAAAATATTTAAAATCTGATTTAAATAAAACTTCAGGCATCTTAAGATATTAAAAACGAGGCATCCTACACTGCTCAGAAAACTTTGATTAAAGTTAGGACAATGTGACGTTGTGGACAAAAGTAGCGTTCCGATGGAATGCAGCGTTTACAACGGGTGCGGCGATTACGATATTTTTAAGCTTATTCAGGCCAATTTGAGGAGTGTGGCGTTTCTTCCATAAAATACGGAAACAACTACCGCTCGTAAATAAAAGGGGCAATATGTTCATTTTATATAGCCTATAATAAAAAATCGGACACAAAACAATGATAATTAGGGAAGAAACGCTTAGATTTAAATAACATGTCATACAAAAGCATATCTTTTCTTTTTAAAAAGTGAATTTTGGATAAAATAGGAAATTCTTAATCAATTTTTACAAAAATTAGATATTCGGAATCAGCGTCAAAAAATAGGCATATATGCACATGTTAAAAATCTATAAATGCAGTATTTGTAAAAATTTTATGCCGTCAAAAAATTATCTGTGGTTTTACCAGATGTCTCACTTTTATGTTTTCGCGGAGAGGAAATGAAGTTGGAAATGAATCCTTTCATTAAACCAGATTTTTAATTGATAATTAGAGTTCTACTGGGAATATTTTAATGAAAACTACATATTCGGAATTGGCATTAAAAACTACACATAGATGCTTAAAAATAAAAGCTATAAAGGCAATGGTATTTGCAAAAAATTTATAGGCTGGCAACAAATGCCAGTACCCTAGGCGACAGCCGTCTGGCCATGAAATATTTCTCAAACATCTGCGTTATACTGCTTGTCTTTGAAAGGAAATAAAATCAGTTTATATAAATCGATTTTTCTGCTTCTAGATGTAATTTTCAAAAACACTTTAGAAATTCTGAAAGAGAAAAAATTTTTCTGTCTGTGTGTGCAATTTTCAAGTTTTTAGGTCCAGTAGATTATAAAATACAGGCGCCTTTCAAAATGTCCAGTACATTTGTCATCATGGAATCCCTTCTAAATTATGGTTAACCCTTCCCCTTCTGACAGCAAATCGTTATGGTTTGATTAAAATCAATGCTTTTGTTGAATTATGAACATTTTCCATTCTTTTAATTGGGGCTTTTAATTAATAATAGCTCATATTAATAATTATGAGCCTGGAAATTAAAATTTTTATCAACCTCATTTTGAAAACCTCTGCTGTATATAAAACAGAAAACAACTTTATGTTTAAATTTCAAATTATATAGCATGAAACCAAACTAGGGTGTAGAAAGTTATAATTTAAAACAAAAATAAAAAAATTCTGATTTTATAAAAATTAGAATCGGATGATTTTTTAAAATTTAAATCAGATTTTTTTTCCCCAGTGTTAAAATGTGAAATAGCTACCAAGAATTGTAGTTTTCTAAAACATTTAAACCCTCTAATTACTAACATAATCTATGTTTTTATGCTTTAATTAATAAAATTATGATTAGTAATTACAGACATTATAAAAACTGTGAATTAGTAATTTCATTAGTAGCATAAAATAACATTATGTACATTAATAAATTTGTAATACAGTATGGAACCATTTATCTGGAAACCAGTTAACCGGAAAACCAGTTATCCGGAATGATATTTCTGATAGACTGATTGCAGAATCTTTGCAGAAAAAGGTATCACACACTCCCAGTTTGACATAGGCTTTGCTTAAACAATTGTATAATTTGGTGACAACATCTAGTATTTGAAATGAAAACATATTTATTGTATTTTAAATGTTTAATTTTCATGCAGAAGCAACAAAAGAATTTTTGTTCCTAAGGGATTCCCATAATTTACCTTTTTTAAACTCTGGTTAACTTTTGATCTTTCTTGCATTCATTTTTAATCCAAGTAATCTAATAATTTTATATCAGAAATAATGCCACAACCACATATATTCCACAAAACTTATCAAATGGATGCTGCTTTCATACACAATCAGTTAACCGAAAAAGCCAGTTATCCAGAATACATCTGACCCCAAGCATTCCGGATAAATGGTTCTGTTCTGTACTTATATAAACAAACCTACGTTAAATACTGATATTCACATTTATTAAAATTATTAATAACTGCATTTAATAAATTTTAACCCTGGTTAAAATGAATAATTATGAAACAATTAACTGTCTAATTAGGAACATAATCTACATTTTTATGCATTAATAAATAAAATTATAAATAATTTAGTATCAATTCTAGAAAAAAAGGGCATTATTTCAAGAAGAAATATATTAGAATGTGAGTAATGATATAAGAAACAAATGGGTAAGTGTGATCACAGATCAGATTGCACAGAGGGTTTCGTATATTCTTTTCAAAACACTTTATCTTTTAATTAATAAATCCAAATTGTTAATTTATAATTCTTAAATCCTTACATTGATCGGTGTGAGGATCAGGGTTGTAGTAAGCAGCTGCCCGCCGGCGCTGGTTTTTTTTTTTTTTTTATAAAAAACCTGGGTTTTTAAAAATATATTTCTGGAAAGGAACAAATGATGTATTTGTTAACAGTTTATGGTTATTTTGTTTTATTTATTCACTTCTTTGAACCTTAGAAAATATATTTGTACTAATTTACTTTCACTTATTGGGAACCCTATAATTTTAAAACGTTTTAGATATTAATTTAAAATGTAAATTTAAGCTTTTCAGTTAGCTTCAAGAGTATTATATTTATTAAATTAATAAGAATAATATATGCAAAGGAAATATTTTATTCATAGTTATAAAAATAAAATTTAGTTAATGTAAGTAGATGATAATGCTTCTACAGATTGCATCATTTTTTAATTGTCTTTTATTGAATAGTGAATGCAAAATGTAAATGTTTAAAACTAAAACTTAACAAATGATCATTTGCTATATTTAGTCTTATTGCATCAACCTATTAAAAATTAAAGTAATCTATATTGTGATACAGTAGACTCCCTCAAATTTGCACAGCTTCAGACCAAAGGTTGTGCAGATTTTAGAATTTTGTGGATTTCTGGTCATTGCTTTGTTTACATTTTTTTAAACAGTAATTTGAATGTAATAATACAATTAAAATTATAATGAATGCTTGCAATATAATAAAATATTAAAATAATTAAGTAAAGTAATAAACTAAAATGATATAATGTAAGATAATTTAGAAAATGATTAAATTATTTAAAGTGAATGCATTTAGGCTAAGGCAAAAATGGTAATCACATGGTAATATTAGGTAAAGTTTTTGAATAGGAATAATTTGTTCTAAATGAATTGTAAAAAAATAAAAATTTAACCATGTATGAATAGATTATATATACAAATAAGGAAAAATTTTGTTGTAAGATATTTTTTTTTCTATCAACATTTGCTAATCTTATAATTTCAAAGGAGCAAGTTTTTTTTTTTAAAGTTATATTTATATTTTATTATTAAATAACACACAATTGATAGCTTTGTAATTTAAAATTTGTTTGTTATTTAAATTAAAGGGATCATATACATATGTGCATATTTTAAGAACAGAGAAATATATTGAGATCATTATTAAGATTATGAAGTCATTCCCACCTATTAGACTATTTCACAAAGATTGTATATGTGATCAGGATTGCCACTTATTTTGGAAATCAAATTCCTTGTGCTTTCCTGAGTAAAAAATTAAGTTTTCCCTGAGTAATTCCTCTGAGAATTTTCAAATTTCAATGGATAAAATTTTCAAAGTACCAAAATTTAGTATAAAATTCCTTGTTTTTAATACTATTTTTTAAATTCCCTCAGTTTTCCCTATACAGTGGCAATGGCAACCCTGAAGATTATTATTTGTAATGAATGTGGAATCATAATCCACATTTTGGCATTTTAACCCAATTTACACGAGGAAAAATGCCCATTTAACTTGGGTTTTTTAACAAAATCCACCCGGGCTGTTTTTTTTACAACCCTGGTGAGGATGGAGGTAGAGCGAGTGTGAAGAATAATATTACTGGGCACATAGACTTTCATTTAAGATATTACATGACATCATAGATTAAATTTGAAGTTTGGAAATTTTTTTTAATAGCGTCCCCTGCCGACAGAAAGACAAAAATGGGTGAGAAGATGCAAATTGTTGAGTGGGAAAATTTATGAGATAGTAATGAACATAATACATTAAAACACTCCCTGGCAGTGAAAAAAGTAGTTAAGAGATTGTGAGTGGGTGCTTAGTAATGTATAGGTCAAGAGCTTTAAAATGATGCGTCACATAAAAAAATCAATTTCCTGCCCCCCCCCCCCCCCCTCATAGGGGAATGCCCCTAATTGTCTGGGTTTAAAATAGATCCCAGCAAGATGTCAGGCTTGATGAGATACTCCATTTGGTCAAGCCTTCAAATGAGGTCGAATCTCGCTGTAGTTTAATTAGGGCCTGAGCTAGAAAAATTGCTTAATATACTACATAAGTTAGAGCCCGGAGAGGTAAAAAAGAAACTCAGAAATTCAATCCCCCCCCCAAAACACACACACACACACATTTCTTAAAAATTTTTAAGTGCTATAAAATATCTGAAATTTTAAAATCGATGACTTAATTACTTTTCTCAATTTTAATTTCTTTTTTTGCTGGAATTAATTTTCAGAAATAGTGGTACTGTATTTTATGGAAGAAATGCCGCGGCGTTTACGAGATTAAAAGTTAATTTTTTTTCCAAGTGAGGTGTTTACGATTTTTTTTTAAATACCAACTGAGTTTCCTTAATTTAAAAGTTCATAAAATATTTAAAATCTGATTTAAATAAAACTTCAGGCATCTTAAGATATTAAAAACGAGGCATCCTACACTGCTCAGAAAACTTTGATTAAAGTTAGGACAATGTGACGTTGTGGACAAAAGTAGCGTTCCGATGGAATGCAGCGTTTACAACGGGTGCGGCGATTACGATATTTTTAAGCTTATTCAGGCCAATTTGAGGAGTGTGGCGTTTCTTCCATAAAATACGGAAACAACTACCGCTCGTAAATAAAAGGGGCAATATGTTCATTTTATATAGCCTATAATAAAAAATCGGACACAAAACAATGATAATTAGGGAAGAAACGCTTAGATTTAAATAACATGTCATACAAAAGCATATCTTTTCTTTTTAAAAAGTGAATTTTGGATAAAATAGGAAATTCTTAATCAATTTTTACAAAAATTAGATATTCGGAATCAGCGTCAAAAAATAGGCATATATGCACATGTTAAAAATCTATAAATGCAGTATTTGTAAAAATTTTATGCCGTCAAAAAATTATCTGTGGTTTTACCAGATGTCTCACTTTTATGTTTTCGCGGAGAGGAAATGAAGTTGGAAATGAATCCTTTCATTAAACCAGATTTTTAATTGATAATTAGAGTTCTACTGGGAATATTTTAATGAAAACTACATATTCGGAATTGGCATTAAAAACTACACATAGATGCTTAAAAATAAAAGCTATAAAGGCAATGGTATTTGCAAAAAATTTATAGGCTGGCAACAAATGCCAGTACCCTAGGCGACAGCCGTCTGGCCATGAAATATTTCTCAAACATCTGCGTTATACTGCTTGTCTTTGAAAGGAAATAAAATCAATTTATATAAATCGATTTTTCTGCTTCTAGATGTAATTTTCAAAAACACTTTAGAAATTCTGAAAGAGAAAAAATTTTTCTGTCTGTGTGTGCAATTTTCAAGTTTTTAGGTCCAGTAGATTATAAAATACAGGCGCCTTTCAAAATGTCCAGTACATTTGTCATCATGGAATCCCTTCTAAATTATGGTTAACCCTTCCCCTTCTGACAGCAAATCGTTATGGTTTGATTAAAATCAATGCTTTTGTTGAATTATGAACATTTTCCATTCTTTTAATTGGGGCTTTTAATTAATAATGTGCATTAAGACTTTTTCAAAATTTTATGACTTTGGCAAGGTCAGGGGATATTCAGCTCTATGTAAAAAAAAAAAAAAAAAAAAAAAAAAAAAAAATCAAGTCTGGAACTTAGTTTCTGAGTACAAGCCCTGTGACGGATGGATAGACTGACAGACGAATAAGGTTTCGTCAGATGAAAGAAACCTTAAAAAGGCTAAAATTTTTAAGTAATATAAATAAAATGACATTAATTTTTAATGATTTTCTGAATTACAAATTGAACAAGATAAAGTAAAAAAACTAAAACCCAACTACGACAAAAAACTACGCTGAAAAAGTATAAAAGTACCCCATGAATACAGGTAAAGTCACAAGCAAATGCTAGTAATATATAGATATATTCAAAATGTACAAGTAAAGCGCTTTTGAATGATACCAAACACGGCATATTTATCTTAACTTTATTTTTTGACGTATGACGCTTCCAGTATTTGGTAGTAGTGACGCACATATCCGTCGATGGCAGCAAATGGGTAATGGACCGATTAGTGGATGAGGTCGTTAGTGTAATGTGTAAATGTGTAATGTAGATTGAAGGTTTCATGTATTAAGATGACCTAGGAAGATTTCTTAATCTATCTAATTCTGCTAACGATTGACTGTCATGTGGATTTTTAAGCAACTTATTATGATCCAAGGCACTTATAAACAAACCCTCTATGGTTTTGAAGTGAAGCGCTTTAAAATGATACCAAACACGGCATATCTAGCTTAACTTTATTTTTTTACTCTGTATATTTTGTCCGCTAGAAGGCGCCACATTGAATTTGGTGAAAATCTATATAGCCTATAACCAGCGGACAATTAAGACGCTTCTAATGATATGTCATTTGTCGAATTCTGATTAGTGGTTTAGAAGTTACGAGGGAACAGATGAACATACATACATACATACATACATACATACATACATACATACATAGCCTGTCAAAATCATAACCCTCCTTTGGCTTTGCCGTAGTCGGGTAAAAATACAGCTAAATTACAACATGATTTAATAATCCTCTGTTGTCTTTCCAAAAGAAATTAAGTTCTTATAATTTTTGCAAGCTGGGCACACATATTTAGAAATACTGTGGTATGGAATTTTCTTTACAAGAAATCTCTGGGTACAATTAAAAATGAATTTCACTATTTTTTAAAAAAAAGCAAGGTGCATTTTGTCAATTTAAAAAAAGGAAGGTGCTGGGACCTTAAAAAATTAACCAGAAGAAACACTAATTATAGAAATATTAAATATTGCAAATAAGTAATTTCATTAGTTAGGTAATAGCACAAATGACAAAATATACTAATATCATTTGCATTTGTAGTCAGAAAAATTACTGTTCACATCCCTGACCAATTCATTTTTTTCCCTCTTATACAGTCTTTCAAAATAGCTGTTGAGCTGATATTATCATCATTCTTTTTCCTTTAGCTCCTATTTTATATACAGTATAACCTCGAAAATCTGGCATCGTCAGGACCGACACCAAGCTGGATTTTGAAAGAATGGAAAAGTACTCCCGAAATTCTTCATGGTGCCTTTATTAATAATTTAATTATTCTTTATTCATAGTCAAATGATATTTATATGAGAAAAAGTGAAAATTACATATTTAAAAAAACTTTAATTGATATTTTCTATGTTAAAAAAAAATCTAATAAACAGTAATTTCGGAAACATCAATATCAATTTTTTAAGCTTCAATTTTTTTCTGCCGTTCTTTACAAGTTTTTCTTGAATTTTATACAAGTGATTAATATCGATTTCGGAAATAGTCTTGTTTCTCTGAAGGACATATTAATTTTTCTGTTAAATTTATACATTTTCTCAATGGATCCTCCTCCTCATTCCTCTAAGGTTCTACCTGCATTATTGGCAGTTTTATTTACACAGCATCAGTGATTTCACTGTCTGCTAGTCCATCGCTTTCAATCTCGAAGTTTTTAATTCGTAAACAATCGCTTTTTTTTTTCTCCTGTAAGTTGGAAGTGTAAAAAAATTGGGGGAAGACTTTGGTACGGGATTTCCGAATGCTGGATTTTTGAGATCAGACTGTACATTTATTTGCAAAAGTAGAAAAGAGAAAATAAGAGATTGGCACTTAATCTTTTACTAGTTGAAATTTATTATACTTGCTCAGCTTAAATCTAAACTTATGTACCTATGTGTATGCTAACTAACAAAATTATGAAAATGAGTTATACCCATTAATTCACATACACAAAATAAATATAAGAATGGTCAATTATAGCTGAAAATCTCAAAATATTAAGTAACAGCATTATTATCACTCGATGGGGATAATTGGTATCAAGTGCTTCAAAAAAAAAGTTTTACTGCCTTTTCAATATCTGATTTCTATTTCTTGTGATGAGTTAAAAGTAAAAAAAATATATATATATAAGCACGGTTTACAATGCCACCGCTAATCCTGATTCAATCCACGCCGATACCATCATTGTATTTCCGACCCCGTTTCCAATGAAAAAGCCAGTTTGAAGATGAAACTAACCTAGGTCATTTTCACTCCTGCCAGCTCCTAGGGCAGTAATCCAGCATTTACGCATGATTCCTTTCGGGTAAACAAACATCGCCAGTTCACTGGTTTTAGCGTGTTGTTGTTTCCATCGTTTAAGAGTTTTGTCAATGCTTTTTTTTTGCTCTATTTACTGTTTTTTTACAACTTTATCAAGTTTTTTTTATTTTTTACCGATTTTTAATAAGATTTTCAATACGATTCTTGGCGGGTTTTTTTTCGTTCTGCTGCGATTTTTTTACAATCGCTAAGAAAAAAAAAAAAAAAATCAGTTTTAAACTTTTAGCCTAATATAGTAAATTTTGTCCACTACGATTTTGGAAGTTTTTGTAATTTTCAATGCAAGTTTAACCCCCCCCCCCCTTTTTTTTTTCTTTCCGCGATTATTTTTTGATGACCACAAAAGGAATTCTGTTTTAAACATTTAGCATAATAAATTAAATTTTGTCTCCCGCGATTTTCAATACAATTTTTTGCGTTGTTGCTCTTTTGCGCCAATTTTTTTTATATTCAAAAATGAATTCCTGTTAGAATGTTTTAGCTCTCACTGTAGTAAATTTCAAAGTAACTGTAGTAAATTTCACTGTAGTAAAATTAAAGGGTTTTTTTTTTGTTTGTTTTGTTTTCTCGATGATTTTTCAACATTAATTAATAAGGAATCCGGTTTTAATCTTTAAGTTTAATTTAAAAAAAAAAAAATGTTCTCTTTTCAATAAAGTTTATTCGCAATTACGTACAGGGATTTTTGGAATTTCTTCCCGTGTTTTGCGGCGATTATATTTTCATTTATTTATTTTATGTTCGTAAGAATAATTTGGTTTCAAGATTATTTTCTATATTGATTATTGCGATATAAAAAACTCCTTTGACAAAGAAAATTCAAGGTGAATTTATTATAGAGTTAAATACTTCATTGTTGATAGTTGTGTTTTTGAAAATAGTATTACTATTGTAAAATTAAATCTTCATACAGATAATTTGAAATGATAAGTTAATTTTCTCTGCATATCATAATTTTTCTATTTAATTTCAATAATATATTGTGAAGTTTGCTCCAGTATGTTTATCTATTTATTTATTTATTTATTTATTTATTTTTAGCTTGATAATCTGGTGGCTTTATAATATTGATTCCGATATCGTAATAAATGACTTCCCCAAAGCAAAATAAAGGGAAATTAGGTCATAAAGATTTGCCTTATTTTTAATTGCTATTTTCTTTTAAATATTACCAATATGCGATTTTCCAGTCTTAAACAGAAAAATGTGTTGATCCATACAAAATGAATTATACTAATACGTAAGAAAAGGATATTTAATATATTTACACCTGCAAAGAAGGGAACTTGTCTATAACGCATTTTTTTTTCTTTCCTGTGCAATTCCGTCTTAGAAGATTTTACTGTACAGAATTTTTCGGATTTTTAAATCTCTAATACATGGAATATGGATTAACAATATTAATGATAACTGAAACATTTACATACAACAAATAGAAATTCATTAAAAAAAAATAAATATCGCAGGCTACGACATTTCTATAAAAATGAAAATTATAAACATGAAAAAAAAAAAAAACTACATAAGTGTTTTTGGTCAGAACTCCCCGTACGAGACAAATTTTTAACCAAGTCAACGAAAAATCAACATTTTGTAGAAATTAGTTCGGGCCGGGCCGATGAAATTTTAACTTTTTTTCTAGTCTGGGCTGGTCTCGGGACAAACTTTTAACTTTTATACTGGGCCGAATCGGGCTCGGGCCTAACTTTTAATTTTGATACTGGGCCGAATTTTTCTTTCTATGGGTCGGGTTGGCCCGTGCAGACCTTTATAACATATTATATCAATTAACATATAATGGGATTTTGTTTTGTGTATACGATTTCAAAAAGATATTTAACTTGTTACTGTATCATTATTTTGCTATTTGAAATTCATACACAAATTTTATACATAATTTGATTGATTAAATGTTTGACATGTTTTGGCTCAATACTGTTTATTAAACTTAGCCACAGCCCTCGCTAAGGGCGGGGGTGTAGTCTTCCCCCCCCCCCCCAAAAAAAAAAAAAAACCAAACTTTCGCGAATGCTGTTACACTTGGCAAATTTTCAAACTTGGTTGGCAAATTTGTTTAAACATTAATAAAAACTATAATACACTTTCTATTTCTGATAGACTTGGCCAAAAATTAAAAATATAATTGTGAACAGTATTAAGCTTTTTACAAATAAAAACTGTTTATATTTTCTAATTGTGGTAGCTTGGCAAAATTATAAAACTAAATGGCAAACCTCAAGAACTATCTATTTTTGTTTGCCAATGGGTAGGCAGATACTGAAATTTCACTTGGTAATTTAAGCCCCCCTCCCCCCTCTATTAAAATCTCATAGCGATGGCCCTGAAAGAGCCGTAGCGACCCCATGGGGGGAGAGTCGGGCAGAGTCAGGGCCGAAACAAGAGAGGGTCAGTTGGGGCTTGTGCCCCAGGCGCCAGAATTTTATTTTCATAGATAGTGAAAATGAAATTTGTCAAAAATGCTCCCACAGTTTTAACATTAGCTTGCCATTAACTGTCTTCGCTTAACATTATCTGTCTTCATTTAGATAGATAATGTTTTTTAATTACGATGAAAATATTTTATTTGTAATAATTAAAATTCTAGTTTCGGTTTAAAAAATAAAATGGAATTTTAGTCTTTTCTGGGACCCCCTATAAAAGGGATTTTGAAGTGTAAGTTTTACTCTTTGTATGAATCTTTCTTGTAAATACTAGTAGAATATGATTTATTCATTTAATGCTAAGTTAGCGGTATTAGTAGTATTTTTTTTTAATGCAAAATATTTTACGTAGTTTGATTATTTTAAATTTCTTAAATGTAAACAAATTTTATAAATATTTGTTTTCTTTTTAAAAAAAATTATAGTTATTATATTATTTACTTATTTAAAAAAAAAAAGTTTGTGTAATGGTGAAAAAACGATTGCGTCATAAGGGCGGCAAAATAATGTTCGCCTCAAGCAGATAATTGCTAGAGGCGGTTTTGGCTCTGGTGTTATAAAGATGTCAATCAAAGTTTGCATTAACATTAAGCGGTCAAACATTTTAATCCTCAATAAAGCAAAAGAACGAAGATTATCACACGCGAAAATGACCGTAAACGGTTTCTGTGTATGTTTACACTGGAAGTTTGTGCTGCAGTACCCTAATCAGCCAATCATAATTCAGAAGAAAAAATTATGCAGCTTCCGGTTTTTTGTAAGGGAAGAGTTTTAAGCTTGCGTTTGTAAATGGGTGCAAAAGGAAAGCAGGAATGATAGCGGCATCTGTAAATCCGGTTTGATATGAAGTGACATTCTAAACGCTGCTATATATATATTTTTTTATCCAGTTTCAACTAATACTACCTCAAATTATTAAATAACAGAATTATTATCACTCAGTGGGGATTATTGGCATCAAGTACTTCGAATTAAAAAAAAAATGTTTTACTGCCTTTTCAATACCTGATTTCTATTTATTGTGTAAGAGTTAAAAAACACATCCAGCTTCTACTAAAGGAACTCTTACTGAGATTAATATTTTTTACATCAACAGGGTTCTGTCCAGATTTTTCTCATAGGGGTTTTGTTTGTGAAACTGTGAAATTTAGTCATACTTTTGTGAATTCAAAACTATCATTACAATTCAGATTCCTTTTTGTATATTTTTTCAAAAACTTTTATGCATAAAACAGCTAGTTAATATGTTGTTTGGTGACTTCAGATATTTTATGACAGGTGAGATTTTATTTTAAAATTAATTAAATTTGTGTAAGTTTTAGTTTGGAGATGAAAATGTTTTGTGAACAGCCCTGTTTTAAAGTGAAAAATTTCGTGAAGGGTCCTTTTTTAAGATTAAAAGATTTGTGAAGGGTCTTTAAAAGATTGAAATTTTTCTTAAACACATCCCTGACCAACTCGTATTCTCTTCTTCATTTTCTTATACATTGTTCCAAAATAGATGTTGAGCTGATATTATCACTTATTCATTTTTTTTTTTTAGCTCCTATTTGTTATATATTTATTTGCAAAAGTAGAAAGAGAAAAAAAGAGATTGGCTACTTATTCTTTTGCTTATAGAAATTTATTATACTTGTTCAGGGATGGATCCATCTTTCCATTTAGACGTGGGTCAAGTCCTTTTTTTTTATTTATTTTTTTTTTTTTTAAAGGTGGGGGGAAAGGTCAAATCTCTGCATCACCAATTTTTATATCTTAAATTTGTCTACAATTCCAAAGTAACTGCTTTATGACACATTCATGAAGCTATTTAATTCATAAATACACAAAATTTGCAGGTATATTTGTATTATGTATAAAATTTGCACATGCTATTCAGATGACAAGAAATTGAAAAGAATTTCCCATTTTCTTACAAAGATAAAAGGATTTTAAGAAAATATTATCAAAGTTGGCCCTTTAAGCAAATTTTCAGGGCTCAACAGTCACGTAAATACTATTATGAGAAAGCAATTAGTTATAAGTAAAGATGTATCAGATATATAAAATGAAAAAAAAATTCTTTTTTTTTCTTCATTGGAGCTTAAAGAGCCTGCAAATTTTGTACATTTTTGATTCAAATGACTCCATGAGTGCCAAAAGCATTTGTGTTAGTCAGCAGTTTTTTCTTTTTTAGGGTTCCGTACTTAAAAAGTAAAAACGGAACCATTATAAGATCACTCTTGTGTCTGTCACAGGCATTTTACTCATAAACTATGGAACGTGGAAAGTTCAAATTGGGGAAAGTAACAAAGATTACTGACCCACATATTTACAGATCATTAAACATTTACAAATATTTTTTTAGGAAAAATGTAGAGGGGCTAATTAAGTTACTTGAAAAAAAATATTTTCTTTATATCATCATCATCATCATCAGCAACCGTTTTCAATCCACTGCTGGATGTAGGTCTCCCCCAGATTTTTCCAATGTTTCCTGTCTAGTGCTTTAGTCATCCAATTTACACCGGCTACTTTTCTGATTTCATCACTCCATCTTACTTGAGGTCGTCTTCTTGGCCGTTTTACATCTCTGGGATACCACTGTAGGGTGTTTGTGCTCCATCTATTGTCTTGTCTTCTTGCGATGTGCCCAGCCCATTTCCATTTTAGCCGTTTAATTCTTTCAATGATGTCAAAAACTTTCGTCTGACTTCTTATCCAGGTTATTCTTTTTCTGTCTCTTCTAGTTATACCTAGCATACATCTTTCCATACTTCTCTGTGTTGTTTGTAATCTTTGTACCATCCGTTTTGTTAGCGTCCATGTTTCTGCTCCATAAGTTAGGACAGGCAAAACACATTGGTTAAATACCTTTCTTTTTAAACACAGGGGCATGCTACTCTTCAGAATAATATTGTTCTTCCCAAAAGCACTCCATCCATTTCTTATTCTTCTATTGATTTCATTCATGATACTATTATCAGATGATATTTCTTGCCCAAGGTACACATAACTTTGCACTTCTTTAATTTCAGTGTTGTTGTAGACGATTTTCTTTTTTGATGCAAATGAATTGAACATCACCTTAGTCTTTTCTAAGTTTATTTTTAATCCCACATTAATGCTAGCTTCTGCCAAATCTTTTAGCATATTTTCCAGTTCTTCAGGACTGTTACTGAAAATTAAAATGTCATCAGCGAATCGGAGATGACTTAAATATTCCCCATTTATTCTAATCCCTTTGTTTTCCCAATCCAGCTTCTTGAAAATTTTTTCTAAAACAGCAGTAAAAAGCTTAGGCGAAATGGTGTCTCCTTGTCTTACCCCTCTTCCAAGCTTGATCTTTGCTTTTCCTTTGTCCAAGCGGATGGTTGCTGTTGCTTTCTTGTAAATCTTCTTTATAATATTGATGTAAGGTTTGTCTATACCAATGTCCTCCAGAGATTCTACTACTGCTGATGTGTAGACCAAATCAAATGCTTTTTCATAATCAATAAAGGCAAGGCAAAGAGGTAAATTATATTCCTTATGTTTTTCTATAAGTTCCCTTACCGTTTGGATATGATCCATTGTGCTGAATCCACTTCCGAATCCTGCTTGTTCTCTAGGTTGAGCTGAGTCCAGAGCTTATTCAAGTCTTGTCGTTAAAACTTTCGTGAAAATTTTATAAATCACTTACAGTAAGCTGATTGGACGGTAGTTTTTAATGTTTTCCTTCTCTCCTTTCTTGTAAAGTAGCACCATCACAGCATTATTCCAATCTTCTGATACATCTGACTTCTGGAGACATTTGGAAAACAGTAAGGATAGCATTTTTGCAAATTCTTCTCCTTCTTCTTTGATAAGGTCGTGTGGGATATCGTGTGAAAGCTTTCGTAATGCTGAACTGAAAATTACATTTCTTTTAATTTTAGGTATTATATTTTCAGAGATATCATTGAAAATGTAGTGCAAAAATATGTTTCCCCAATCTATTTCCAAATCTACTGAAACTAAAATTATGAAAAAATTAGAGGAAGTAAATGTTAATTTAAATCTTGCAGGAAAATTATAGAGATTACCCTAGGTCACATAGTTTTTGAGAAAAGCGCATTTTTTCGTTACACACAAATTTCAATTTGCAGTCATTCAGCAAAGGTGTTGAGGAGCGCTAGAGGTACCTATAGTAGCAGACGTTTAAAAGCATTATTGATAATGATTTTTGAAATAAATCGTCAGTAATTAGCCAAGATATTAACCCTTAAATACACGGATGGTTTGTACATATATAATGACAGGGCCGGCATACTCTATGTACCACCAGCTTTTAAAAACTGGATAACAACTTTTAATTGTACATTTGTGTATTACAGTGTCCAGTAGCAATATAAAAGCAATAAATGTCCAATTGTTAAAAATAGACTAATTTAATTAGAATTAATCACATAAATACTATGGGATTTGCGACTAGTTTGCATTGAGTAGACCTCTCAATACGCCTCCCGTGCCTTTAAAAGTTAATTAAAAACCCATCTGGAAAAACGCAGCATGGACCAAGACGACGTTGTTACTTTGCAATCTCCTTTCAAAGCGCGCTTAGAAAAATGCCAAGTTTAAACTTTGAACAAGGGTTTTTGTTTTAGATACGCTATAAAAAGAAAAGATTATTACGAAGCTGAATTTAGTTTTATGAAATGCCAAATGAAGTTTCAATATGCACTACTTTTATTGTCAGTGGCGAATTAAGTTCATCATAAACAGATTACAAAAAGATTTAAATAAGAGTTATACAGAATAGCAATATTTGATATTATTTAGGCTTCAAATCTCTTTGCACTTTTACGGTACATTCATTCATACTTTTCTAGTATGTATACAGTTATACCCAACCCTATGTTTTATAGTTTTTTACAAAGTCTTATTATTCTTCTTGTTACAATTTTTTTTAATAATAGAGTTAATAATGCATATATTTATTGTACAGAACCCTCTGAGCACGAGTAATACTAGTACTTGACTGTTTATTTTTATATATATTTACTTTTAAAATGTACTGTAGTATACAAATTTTCTTCATTCAGATGTAGGAAGGGGTATGAACCCCCATGACATCCCCCTTGGATCTGCCCTTGTACCTGCTATGCTTATTTTATATAAAATAATGAATAATTTGATACTCAAAGAAAATTATGACATTGCAAATTATATTTGATTTGGAACATATGTCATATGTTCCCGTGGCCGCCATCTTGAATTTTTTGTTGGCATGAAAACCCCTTTTCTGCCAAGTAGTAAATGTCGCCAAGCCCAATTTATGCGCATATTAGGCTTAATGAAAATCAAATGTAAATAATAAAATATAAACCGGAAAAATGCAGGATACTCCTTAAAGCGGCAATTAGTAAATGTAAGTATGAACGCTACGCGTTCATAAACAAAAAAAAAACATCACTGGATTCAGCAATCTGAAAAATGCACGAAACTTGTTAAAGTGGCAATTAGTAAATAAACGTATGAACGCTATGCGTTCATAAACCGAAGAAAAAAAACCATCACTGGATTAAGCAAACTACTTCTGCAGCAATCTGAAAAATGAACGAAACTCGTTAAAGCAGCAGTTAGTAAATGCACGTATATTACTGTGCAGCAATCTCAAAAATGCATGAAATGCAAAGAAATATACAATAAATGGCTAATATAAAACATTATAACAAAATATGCATAAAATTATTAACATAACTTAACAGACCTTTCTTGAAAGCTCAAGCACAAAATACCTGCTACCATCACCTTCACTTCACAAAATAGGCCTATGACTACACAGTCTAAACAAACCTTTTTCCTTCAAAATTTCATGATATTTCTTAATTACATGAGCAGCAGTGGGTAAACAGACTACTGAAGCCGTAGTCAAACATATAAATTCATCAAAATCACAACAGCGTCACATACTCACACCATTTCAAAACATATAATCTCGTGGAAAAATGGAGTTGCCAGAACATGTCACTCATCAGGGTTGCCATATCGATAAAGATCACCAACAAAAAATCGCCAAGAAATCTCAAAACATCCAAGATGTCAGCCGCAGGAATATACAGCATCTAAGACTTTGATTTAATTAAATATTTTAAAATGAAGTACAGTAGACTCCCTCAAATCTGCACAGCTTGGGACCAGGGATTGTGCAGATTTTAAGATTTTTCAGATTTCTGGTCATTGGTTTGTTTACATTTTTTAAACAGTAATTTGAATGTAATAATTAGGGATGTACCAGATATTGATTTTGCCGGATGTTGGGTACTGGATATCCAAAGCTATTTTGCCTGCCGGATTCGAATATCCTGCACTAGATGTGTTTTTAGTTATATGGTGAATTATTTCTTTACATAATGCCATCTGAGAACAATAAGTTTCCTACCCAAAATTGATAAATGCAGGGGAGTTGAACTGTTAGAAAGGGAAAAAAAAAATCTTTAAACCCCATTATTTTTTATGTGCCACTTAAAGAATTACATTTATACAGCCATGACAAAATACCACTGAAATAATTTAAATTAACAACTCAAGATAATTATCCATTTTTTTTATTTTATTAAAACAAAGGAACAGAATCAAGCTTTATATATACCATGTCTATTTTTCAACTTTCACCTAATGTTATGGGCAATTAACAATTGGGTTGCCAAATGAACTTCTTAATTTAGATTTTATTCCATTTTGCGTGCTTTAGCCTCTTTCACAAGTTACACTTTTGCAAACAGCACAGAGCGACTTTTATAACTTTAGAAATTATCGGAAACACATGGTTATGCTCTCTTAAAAAGTTTTAGAAAATTTTGCAAAATCTGATGTGCATTAATTTTTAACTTACATGAATAATGCATACCAGTGATTGTATGTCAGTTCTGAACAAATTTGTTTTATTATATCCTTAATGGAACTATAGTCAAAACTGTAATCCCTGGTATTTTCGTTAATTGAACTAGGTTCCAAGCATAGGATGGAATTTTAAATCCATATCCAAAGTTTGAAAAGGGAATAGTCAATTGATTTCTTCTATTACACGAGAAAGGGTTGATTTCGAAAAGTCATGTCCTCATTTCTGTGAATTGCGAGAATCAAGTTGTTTCTAAATATGTTTTTTGTTTGAGTTCACCAATTTTTTTTTTTTTTTCATGTGCACCACAAGTGTAATCTCATTTTGTTTAGTGCTGACTATTGGCCAATTTGGTAGATCTCAGTCTTCAGTGGGCCATTGCTGCCGTTTTAGTTATTTCCTATTTTGGGCACATGGACAAAAACATCACACATTACGTAAATCGGTCATAGAAAAAAATATTGCTGATTTTGTCAATCATGGTGAAAATAAATAAAATAATTTGTCAATTGGTCACGAGAAAAAAACTGAAGTTCATGGGAAAATGGACAGTGGGAAAATATCACGAAATTCGCCAATCATTCACAGAAAAGTATCGCGAAATCTGCTAGTCCATCACGGGCAAATATCGTGAAATGCCTCAGCTGGTCGCAGAGAAAAAACGTGAAAATTTTCAATCGTATGCAGAAAAACAATCGTTACTTTCATCAGTATGTTACAAGAACAAATAGGGAAATTTGCCAATCGGTCACAGAATAAAGTTGCTAAATTTGACAATTGATCGCGAGAAAATAAATTTATGAAATTCGCCGATCGGTCTCCAGGAAAAATCATGAAATTCGTCAGTCAGTCATGGAGAAAAATTGCAAAATTTTTCGGTCAGATGCAGAAAAACAAACACGAATTATGTCAATTTGTTGTAAGAAGAAACTGTGAAATCTGCCAATCGATAGTGGAAAATATCATGAAATTTGTCAGTCGGTCCCGAGACTTAATCGTCGTTTTACAAAGAAACATTTTTGGAAAATGATTTTTTTAGAAACAGGAGCCTCCCACCCCCAATTTTCTTCAGAGCACGAATTCTGCCATCCCGTCTTGAAATTCAAGCCCTGTAATGTATATTAATAATTTAATATAAAAAATGCAATTTAAACATTAAAATATTCTGTTTATTTGTACAATGAAACGCTGATAATTGCTACTGGATTTGGATATGGGATTGACTATATTGATAATTGCTTATAATTAATTTGTACAATGAAATCCTGATAATCTGTATAACAAATTTTAACCAATTAATATGCCTATAATTGTAGAGTATTTTCACAAAGAAATAAATACTTTATTTTTATAATTTTAACATAAAATATCTACTAATATACCCATGATTAAAGAGTTATTTTCTCCAAACATAGGTTTAGTTGATGCCTTTTTTCTGTTTTAATACTGTTTTGATTTAAGTCACATTTAGTTTTATTTTAAATTAAATTACTGTGACATTTAAAAGTAAAAAGAAAATTACTTTTAATTTTAAATATTAATAATGAAGTTATAAAAATAACTAATTGGATGTGCCAATCCCAAAACTTTCTTTTATCTCATACACCTTAATATTTCAAAAAGTAGTTCCAAATGGTAATACTTCAATATTGTTAGTTCAACATTATACCAACTTTGATTTTGATCTAAAATTTCTGCTCCAGTCAATTAATCAAAATAAGAATAAGTTAATATCGATCATGATATTTATTAAAATCAATAATTTTTTCGCTATTCTGTTGTACATCAGCTGTTTCTGAATAGCCAGCTTAGCAGGATGTGAAGTTCCCATTGCTTCACACGCCACCAATATACAGAACAACAACAAATAATAAATTGAGAAAATTTTACAAAAAATGCTGGTACAGTGCCACCTTCTGGCAGAATATTTCCAAATTCAAGGAGAAACTGTTGGCCATAGCCAAAAATACACACAAAAAATTGGTTCAATTCTATGCTTAGCTTCATACACTTTTCGATGGTGAAATAATGGAAATAACACAAAAACCACTACCATATCATGTCCCCTTCCAGCGGAATATTTTCAAATTGAAGGAGGACCTGGTGGCCATAGACAAAAACATACCACCAAAAATTGGTTCAATTCTATGCATAACTTCATACGCTTTTTGATGATAAGAGAATGAAAGTGGCTCAGAAATCACTATTACAGTACCCCCTTCTGGCAGAATATTTACAATTTAAAGGAGAACCTGCTGGACACAGCCAAAACCAGACAAAAAATTTTGTTCAATTATATGGATAACTTCATACACTTTTCTATAGTACAATAATGAAAATGGCACAAAATCGCAATTACAGCATCCCCTTCCAGCAGAATGCTTCCACACTGAAGAAGGACCTGCTGGCCACAGCCAAAAACACACACAAAAAATTTAGTTCAATTCTATGCACAACTTCATACACTTTTCGATGGTACAATAATAAAAATGGCACAGAAATCATGATTACTGCATCCCCTTCCAGTGGAATGTTTCAATATTGAAGGAGGGCCAGCTGGCTATAGCCAAAAACATTCACAAAAAATTTGGTTCAGTTCTATGCATAACTTCATACACTTTTTGATGGTATGATGGTGAAACACAGACATTTTGTATAAACATGTTTTGGGATCTCTGACCCCTAAAACCAGGGCTGCGGAGCCAGAGTCGGGCCCATTTTTGAGCGAAAGAGTCGGAGTCAGATCTTTTAAAATTCCTGGAGTCGGAGTCGTCTATTTTACAAGCAGGTCTGCGTTGTCAGAGTATTTTGGAGCGAAAGAGTCGGAGTCAAATCTGTTAAAATTCCTGGAGTCAGAGCCGTACATTTTCCCACCGACTCCGCATCCCTGCCTAAAACGTCTAAATCTGCCGAAACCAGAAATCGAAAAAATCTCAATTACAATACTTCCTTCTATTGAAAATAGAAGAAAGTAAAAATAGGCCTGTTTAATTGTTAAACTTAAAAGAGAGAAAGAAAATTAATAAAGTCATATTTTAATAAACAACTTCAAATTTTGTTTCACATTCTGAAAGTAAAAGTACAAATTTCTAAAAGATGTAAATGTAAATTCTTAAATTTATTATAGAGAGTTCAAATATCAATGTTAGGAAAGCTGGCAATTCTTTAAACTTTTGAGAATTACGTTTTGGTTTTACTCATGAATAGTGGGCTTACTTTCATATTTTGTTTTAATAAACAAAATTTGTTCGGCATTGTTTAGGTCAAACGATTTCTCTTATCCTTATATATATTCACTTTGCTGCGCTCTGCCAGATATCCGGCAGAGGAGTTGGATAACCGGTGGTTGTGATTCGGATATCCATTGTATCCCTAGTAATAATGCAATCAAAATTACAATTAATGCTTGCAATGTAGTAAAATTTCAAAATAATTAAGTAAAGTAATAAAATAAAATGAGAAAACGTAAGATAATTTAAAAAATGATAAAATTATTAAAAGTAAAGGTCAAGTAAATATTTAATAATGTTTTATTAATACATAATAAAGAAGAGATACATTTTCCTTGAATTCTTCAAAGGAACTTTCCTCATAAAGGTATCCTATTAATTCACATCAAAATCACAATGTAAGGTTTTATTTCAAGTTTAGCCAGTCTTTATAACCAAAAAAGCTTGATTAATGGGTCATTCCACACGAATTCAACCAATGGGTGTTGCAGCATAGTCACGGATTTTTTTTTTAATTTCTTTGTAGACAGACATAGTAGTGAAACCCTCAAATCTGAAATTTAAAACTAATTTGCGCAATATTCACTGAGATATACCCTTTTAAAAAATGGTCATTTTTACCAAATGGCGGCCATCTTGGATGCTATCCCAATGTCTATAAATGTCCATAACTTGACAACTAATGATTCAAATTTTATATTTCTGGTACCAATTTAAAGCTATTTATATAAAGAATGCATATATGATATTAAAACAATGGTAAATTTTTATTTTAATACTGTTTATTACATTTAAACAGAAAATATCACCCTCAAAAATTGGCTTACTGTAATGGGCCATAAAAAAAAGGCCCATCATAAATTTTTTTCAAAATTGCTAAAAACATTGCTCCATATGTATACTTTAAACAGAAAAAAAATTGGAGAGGTAAAAATTTTCATTAAAGAAAAATAGCTTTTTACACATAGGATGTCATTTACCTAACAGTGACTATCTTAAAACACGTAAGTATATTTGGTTTAACAAATAATGGTTAAAAATATTTTTTTCTGGCATATGAATTAATGTATGAGCATCAATATATAAATAATTCAATTTAGAAATACCAATCAGCAGTTAATTATACTAAAAACACATACATATTAAAATAACAGTAAATTTTCATTTCAATACTTTTTATTTCATATAAAATGATAATATGTATAATTCTAAAAAAAATATACATAATGGAAAATATTTAGAAGGAAAAAAAGCCATAAAACATATTTTTTTGAAATATGGCAGAAATACTAGCTGTAAATCAGTTGAATTCAAATAAAAGATTAAAAATTAATATTAATGAGTTGATATTAGTTATTCAGTTCACTGCCAATTTCAATTTAAATGAACAAATCTTGACAAAATGAGTACACAAATCTTGTGTGATACAAATGTACAACAAAAACATCAAATATGTATAAAAGTAAGACTTAGATAAAACTTATATGAAACATATTTACATAAAATAAGAACAGGATACTTACATGGATATAACTTTATAATATATTGTTGAAAATTACCAAGGATTTAATCTGTCTTGAAGTTTAAGAATAAGAGTTGAATTGCTGTATGCTCCTCTGGAGCAAGGGCGGCGCCAGAGGGGGGTCCGGGGGGGGGCGTATGCCCCCCCGTCGGGGTCAAAATTCAATGTCATCGGGGAAAATATTTTGACTTGAATTTCGGCCCGGTCGGGTTGGGTCGAGTTGGAACTCATTTTTTCTTCTTTGTAAGTCGGATTGACTAAACAAATTCTTCCGGGTATGAGTCGCTTTCTAGATTGAATTGTGATTCTCGGAGGTTGGATTCAGGTGAACCCAATTTTTCGAAAAGAAAAAAAGTCCAAATTCCTTCAGATAAAAATCTACATATTTGATACATGGATGACTATTTACATGTTTATATTGCAATATAAAAGGTAAAATTTATACTGAAGTTATGATCATATGCTATTTTTTTATAAAAAACATTGCATTGTGGATCAATTTTCACTCATTGTGGATTTACGGTTGGCTTAGTTTGAAGTTTGAAGTATTTCGGGTTCGGTTAAGAATACGGAGGGAGAAAATTATTTTGTCGGGGTCGAGTTGGATGGCAAATAGAGTGCTGCATCGGGTCGGGCAAATTGCACCTGACCCGACTAGTGGTCTGGACCAGATCTTTTGCCGTGGCGGGTCGGATTCGAGTCGGGCTAACTTTAGTTGTTTCAGGTTCGGGTTGGGTGATGACACTTACGGTTCTTGATTCGAGATGAATCGATCTGTCAAAAGAATTTACAAAATTCATTTTAAGAAGAAAAACTTATATATTTGAATATTAACGAATATATGTATATTGAATTTTTCACTTAAAAGTTAAAATTGATACTAGAAGTATAATTGTAGACTACTTTTTACATAGTTGCATTACAATATGGATATATTGTATATATACATATATGGATATATACAGGTATTTTTTTTCTTTTCATCATTTAGGATTAGGGTTTGATTAAGGTTCGAGTATTTCGGGTTCAGGTCGAAATGTGGTGCATGAAAATTTTTGTCTGGCTCAGATCGCGTTTCGGGTAGAGTCCTGCATCGTGTTGGGCAAACTAAACCCAACCCGGCTGGTGGTTTGAGTCGGATCCGGAGAGAATACTTTTTCAGAGGGGCTCTTTTTTCAACCTGGCTTTCGCTAGAGTGTCTTTTTCTCGGGACGTGGCTGGGGACCTAAGAACCTAGCTTCCGTAAAAGAGCCGGAATAAGTGGAAGAATAAAGGGCTGCGGAAGAAGAGAGGCCGCTTGCCGCGGCGGTTGACCCATCTGCCCACTCCCAACCGAGACTAATAAGGAGCTCGAAGTAGCTAGGAATCGTTCGGTAGCTTCATCGTTATTATATTATACATCATTATCTATCACCTTCATTTAAATTTGTCCGGTTTCAATTTTTGATTTTTCTTTTTTTTCTCAAATTGGCTTTCGCTAGAGTGTCTTTCACTCGGGACGTGGCTGGGGACCTACGAACCTTGCTTCCGCAAAAGAGTCGGAATAAGTGGAAGAATAAAGGGCTGTGGACGAATAGGGGCCGCTCGCCGCGGCGGTTGAGAGGGGCTTCTATTTTTCGAGTTGGATTCACTTTAATTTTTTTCTGGCGGATGGGTTCGATTATACCCGATTTCTCAATATATTTTAAAATGAAAAAATATATTATTTGAGTATCAACGAGTACATATACAGATATATTGTTTTTTCTACATAAACAATATAATTGATGCTAGAGATACAATTGTAGACTACTTTTCCATTATTCCATTACAATATGGATATATTTTTTTCATTTTGTGTTGGTATTGGGTTCGGGTTGAATCCTGTCGTTTTGAGTCGATGTTTGTCGGGATCGGGTCAACTTTTTTTTTTTTTTTAACTGGTTCAGGTTGAATGGATATAGAATTTCTGGGTTCGGGTCAGGTATAACCCAAACCACGCAGGACTCTGCAGTAATAATCCGTGAATTGATCCTTAAAATAATCTGTGAATTGAACATTTTTTTCACTTTATTATATTTCATTTAAACATGAAAAATTGCGCTTTGATTTGCCCATTTCCCCTCAAAATACAGAAAACAAGTAACTACCTGAAATACTCGCACATAAAGCAGCATGATCATCAATTTACATGGGTGTACTACTAGTATTTTTACGTTTTAGAAACGGAATTTATAAATCCCTTTTATCTAAAAATAAGTAAAAATCATGAACCTAAGCACAAGGTTTTCTAAAAAATTTTCGGTCAAAAGAAAAAAAATTCTTAAAATAAGAGAAAAAGCTCTTCAAATCACTGGGATATTCCGGCATTCTCGGGCCTGGAAATTTAGGCCCATGCAAACATCTACGAGAGTCCTGCATCAGGTTGGATTATCCAATTTTATCCGCACCCGATTCGACCATCGGTTCGGGTCGGGTTGGCAATATACTTTTGTTGCGGGTCGGGTTCGAGTTGGGATGACTTACTTTTTCCCAACGGATTGACTTTCATTGTTTCGGGTTCGGTCTTAACTTTTGCAGGTCGGGTTCTGGTTGACCAGATGATTCAAAAGAATGTCAAAAATATTTTTCAGGTTAAAAATTTATATACAGTAAGACCTCCTAAATGTGCACTCCCGAAAAACGGACATCTCTATTTAGTGAACACTTTTTCAATTCCTAACACTTTAATATTTGTACGCTTATACCTCTTTGAATAGTGGATACTTCCCAATCTACAAACATGTAACGTGTAGGTGTGCATAAACTATCACAAATATGATGCATATGTTATTGTATGTCTGAAAAGCTAAAAGTTGATAATATTTTCCAAATTTCGCAAGAAGAAAAAATGGTTCTTAAAGAAATGATAATCTATTATGACACTTCTTACCATTTTATTCCTCATGCAGTAAACTGATTGTATTCTCATTCATATTCAAATTTGTATTTCTTTTCATCTGATACGTACTTGGGGTCAAACTTGTTTGGGAAAATCCCAGCAACCTGAATTGCAAAAAGCTTATGAACCTTATAAATTATTGTAGTGTGAACTTAATGTTACCAGATGGTCAGATTTACGCAGAATGTCCCGATTTTCAGGGATCCCGGGATTCGTCCCGCGGAACAACTACGCCGGATGTTAAATGTTCCGCTTTTTCACCATGCCCAAATTACATCAAATTTTTATGAGTTTACTCAGGGCCGAAACTAAGGGGGGGGGGCAGAGGGGGCATGTACCCCAGGCACCCGAATGAAGGGGCGCCAAATGAAGGATTATACCTTTGGAATGGATCATTTTCTTCTGATGGACTGATGGCTTCTATTATTATGAAACAGCCATTATAAATGAAGTGTTAGGTGAAGATGAAAGAGCAGTTGTAAAAAGTTAGAACCCCGATTAATGGAAAGAAAAATAATGGCCAAAACTTTTTTTTGTCAAAAAAAATTATGGCCATTTTTTTCCTTCCCATTCTGATCAGAAAAATCAGAGTTCTAACTTTTTACAGCTGCTCTTTCATCTTCACCTAACACTTCATTTATAATGGCTGTTTCATACTAATAGAAGCCATCAGTCCATCAGAAGAAAATAACTCGGTGAAAGCGGAAACTCGGTTAAGCAGGAGTCGGTTAAGCGGGATTCGGATAATCGGGACTCTACTGTATATTTCATATTAAAAATGATCTTTAGAATATTTTTGTTGGTGTTCAGAGGGGAGTAATGACCCCCGTGACCTCCCCCTTGGATCCGTCATTGTAGATTACATGGTTTAGTATTACATATTTTAAATTTTAAAATAAATCGGCTATTAGAAAATTAGTAAAATTCTCTTTGTAAATATACTTTGCGAAAGAGGGGGGGGGGGGGCAAAATCCATGCTTGCCCCGGGTGCAAAAAAGGCTAGTTTCGGCCTTTACTCTAAATTAAAATTTTATTCTTTAGTCTGAGACGAAAGAATTCAATCACAAGTCAGCCACAGTTGTCAGAACGGCCGGATGTTACCGAATACCTTATATATTGTCTTAGAACTCATGTGCTCTTCTGTTTAATGTTTATTCGATTGACCGCAATCTTCAGGCGCCTATACGAAATAAGGTTCAAGAAGAGATAAAGATAAGACATGGTAAAATACATCTGCTCACTTTAACCTTTATTAAAAAGTGTTTGGCGAGTATTTTTAAAAATTGAATGGGTAAACAAAGTGTTTTTTATGTTATTGTTTAAATTAACATAGTATCATGTTGAACTATTGTTTGCCCGGCCCGTTATAAAAGCTAAACACTTGCGCATTTCCTGTTACAAGCATACCATGCCGGCATGGTCTGTCTGCTTTTTTCGCATTTTTGGCCCAGGGGGATTTGATTAATTTCTTCAGAAATTGCCGGGATTTGATTCATTTCTCTAGAAATTAACCAAATACTCCGCCTTTTATTTAAAAAACGCAAACAAAAAAGAAAGAAGAAGAAACAAACAAAGATATGCTGTTTTATTGTCCATTTTCTCTACTAATAAAGGAGGAACGTTACCGGGACATTACTCGTGAGAAAAAAATTATCATCTTATATGGCCCCGAAAGAATAAAATACAGTCCCGGTCTGGCCCGAATATACAGAAAAAATTCAAGACCCAGACTTGTCCCTGGAAGAATGAAATTCCTACCCGGCCCAACATTAAAAAAAATAAAATTTAGTCTCAGCCCGACCCGAGTCTTGAGATAAAATTTAAGCCCTGACCGAGCTTAATGAACGAAAATTTTACCGAACTCGGGCTTCGAGACAGGTCCGGGCTCGGGGACACTTTTTTAATATATATTACGAAATCGGCCTAGAGTTCTGCATCAGGTCGGGTTACCCACTTTTACTCGCATCCGACCCGACCCCGGGTTGGAGCTATATTTTTTGTTGTGGGTCGAGGTCGGGTTGACTTTTACTTTTTTGCTGCAGGTCGGGTTCGGGTTGGGTTTTGACTCTTGCAGGTCCGGTTCGGGTTGATCCAATTTTTCAAAATAATCTCCAAAATATTTTTTCAGGTTAAAAATCTATATATAAGATTTCCACAATGGACACTCCCGAAAAAGCGGACACGTCTATTTAGTGAATAGTTTTTCAATTCCTAACACTTATATATTCGTACGCTTATACTTTTGAATAGTGGTCACCTCCAAATCTACATACATGTAACATGTGTATGTGTGCAAAAACTATCACAAATACGATACATATATATTTCTGTTTATCAGAAAAGAAATGTTAGTAATATTTTTCATATTCCGGAGCATGAAAAAAAAAAATGGTTCTTAAAGAGAGAATAATCTATGATCACATTTCTTATATACATTTTATATCTGATGCAGTAAATTGAATATATATTCATCCATGTTCATATAGATATTTATTTTCATTTAAAGCACAGTTCTGCTCAAACTTTTTTTTTTCTTCTGAAAATTCCAAAAACCCAACTTGCAAAAAGCATAAATATGACCAGCAAGAAATATTCTAGGATGAACCCGACCAGCAGAAAGAAATATGGAGTCATCCCGACCTGAAAAAGGAAAATTAAGTACAGCCCAACACCGACCCGATGCACTACTCCATCTAACAAGGTGTCTGCTATTCATTTTACTACAATTCGAATATTAAAGAATACAGATTTGTCCATTTTTCTATGGAAAACATAAAATTGGTATTAGAAATTTAATTATAGATTACTTTTCACATTTGCATTAAAACTTTATTTACTTTCCTTTCATTTCGGATTCTGTTCGGGTTAAAGTATTTCGGGTTCGGGCCGGATGCAGATTGAAATATGTCGGGTTCAGGTCGGATTGCGGGTTGACTTCAAATGTAATTTTCGGATTCAGGTCGGGTGCGCAGGGATGAATTCAGCCCCCTGTCGGGGATACCATGCCCCCCCATCGGGCAAGTTCTGGTGCCGCCCCTGCTCTGGAGCAACAGTATATGTTCTTCCTGTAGCAGTCATTGGGGTAGACACTGCTTTCATTATATGCTCATATGGAATCCAACAAACATCTGAAGATTTTGGCCATGAATATGATGAACTAGGACCATGAGGATGCATGAACATAATTTTATAGTCATTGAATTCCTCGCAGTAATCTAAAATCTTACCAATCCACCAATTAACACCATATACACATGCAACATATTGTTCACTTTTAAATGTTTGTGGTTTGTCGGTTTCACTAAATCTCACAGTAGCAATAAAATTTGTTGAGGAGCCTGATACCCTGGAAACTAGTATTTGGCCTTTATTTATTGGCACAAAGCTGTGATTAACCCTTGTTCCTACGATTGTATCTGCCTTTGCATACCTATCTGCTAACTGATTATTGGCAATTTCAATTTCAGATTTTGTTATAAAAAAACTTTCAATTCCTTTAACATATTCTTTTGCAAATGTATACAGATCAAATGCATTTAAGATACCATCTTTGAATGGACGCTGAAGACTTGCTTTGGTGGCCATGCGTTTTATGGTGCCACCTATTCCATCACAAGCTCCTTTTCCGTGGCAAGAGGCAAAAAAATGCCATTCAGCTTTCACACCATGGTCTTCTTCATGATGGCAGAGATTAATAAAATTTTTATAATTTTTGTATTGGACTGATGATCCATCACTAAAATATTTTATGTATTTAATCTGTGGAATTTGTGAAATTAAATAATTGACAATTACTTTTTGAAAAGCCCAAAATGTAGTAGTGTCATGAACTAAATGCTCGCTTATTGCACACATAGAAATAGATTTCACAATCAGTGATACTGTCCCTTATATAAGCAAGAAAGGGGTGAACTGTAACCTGTTCTTTTTGCCAATGGATATTTTGAATAGCATCTTGCACAATGCAAGTATAGTTTTCAGAAAAATCAGCTGAAATAATAGCAGTTTCTGTATTCAATTCATCCTTTGTTTTCTTGAAATATAAACTTTGTGATTTTGCAAAAAAGTGGTGTGAACATAAAGCAAGGAGTTTTGTAATTAAATCATCAACAAATTCATCAACAGGCATAATCACTTTTTTTAATTCTGCTCCATCAGTCTTTACCCACTGTTTATAAATAATATCATTACTCATTTCCAATTCATCTAAACCCATTAAATCTTTCTTTAAAATTTCAGGAGATGGACATTTATCACACCTGTGCAACATGCATTCTTCAGATTCAATGCAACAAACAAGTTTTTTTAGCAGTGATATGTAGTCATTGATATGAATAGCATGAAGCATAACATATGTATACACACACACAGACAGAATGAATACCTTTGCTTCCAGCAGTAACACATTCTCTTGGACGTAGTGAGCAAAACTTAGACAATCCAATTTTTAAGTCATGTTGTTCTTTAAATGCAATATATAAGTCCTTTAAATTGTGCAAAATCAATTTAATATTCTGCCATTTTCAGTTGGAACAGATATGAAATCTTTTTTTCCAGGACAGATGCGGCTGTTATTATCATCATAATAAAAATTAATAACTTTTTCTATAACATCTGGACTCAGTTTAACACTTTTTCTTCCACTAGGCATCGATAACATCCCTCTGTTGTTTTAAACTTCCTTGCCTTTTTTACAAGATACTGTGTAGTATTAAAATAAGTCATTGTTTGCTGTATTGTCCATGAATCTGGAACTAGTGTTAGAATTTGAACTTTTTGCTAAAACAGCGTTTGTAAACTTCTCCAATAATTTATCCATCATAGATGTGCAGTCAGGACAAGTTGTGTCTTTACTATTTTGAGGCTTATTTATGGTTTCAACACCTAATACTGTAGCTGCTTTAGTTGCAACACACTTAGTTATTTTTGAAACTTTCTTTTGCATGTAATTAAGTTTTCTCTTTGAGGTACGCCTACTTACCTTTATTGGCGATAACTCTAATAATTCACAACTTTTGTTTAATTCTTCTATTACTACTGTGGGTTCATTAAAATCTGAATCAGAGGGGCTTTCTGTTCCTGAGGTGGTTATCCTGTCAACAATAGGCATTTTTTTCATATTTACTGATGAATAACAGGAAACACACAATTTTTTTCCTGGAATGAGGATATCTGGATTTGTTTTAGACATATCTAATGATATTGTTTTTAGTGATTTTGCTCTGATGCTATTTGGATGTTTATTAAATGGATCACAACACTGTCTCTGTCTTAAAATATACCATTTTAGATATTTATCCTTGTGAACCTTGCATATACTATTTCCATGGACAAAGCATTTTTCATCTGGGATTACATAATGCAATCTTTTTTGTAATAACTGCAAATCACGTGAAGACAATTGAAGAACAAGAATCAGATCTGTACTCAATGAAACACCAAGTTTCTTGCATACAAAACACTCCATGTCCACTGTAGAATCTTAAGCACAAAATAACTATTCTATGCCAGTGCATACTACATTGAAAACATCAACAGAAATGATGTTTAAAAGGGATAGTCAAATTTTTTTGTACATTATGATGTAATATTTCATCATACTTTAATTACAACCAATTAGAAAACAGATTACGATACAGCAGCAATCTTTTCCCAAAATTGCATCAGCATACAACATGATGCAATAATTCATAAATTATGTCAAATATTTTTTTTATTTAAAATTTTATATATAATGCAGTTTATAATAAGCTTACCCACAAAAGGTTTAAAAAATTTTCAACAAAAGATTTGTTGGATACATTATGATAAAATTGCATAAACATATAACATGATGCAATATTACATCAGGATAGAAGATGATGCATTATTACATCATGTTTTGAATTCAAATAATAAGGAAAATAGATTATGAAAGATTAGCATTCATTTCATGAATTCTGTCATTCTCAGTATGTAAATTTATTGAAATAGAAAATACATAAACAGACATATTTATATCTGAATATTTAATGCAACTTGAATGATGCAAATACATGCATACAGCAGAATTTTTCTATAAAGTCACATACAAATGTAAAACTTTTTAAGTGAGCAATTTTTAAAGTAAGAAATAGAAATTTAGGTATAAAAATTGAATTTCTTGCATGGAAAACGTTTTGAATAGATTCCACATATACACATGCAGTAAAATCTCATTTATATATATTGCATTTAAAGGTTTTTCACAATTATACACTATATTCTTTATTTATTTTCTTATTTTCTTCAGTGTTAAATTTTTTCAATTATACATTTTTAGCAATGACTTCTCTTTTTTTTTTTTGGGGGGGGGGGGGAGGGAGGGGAGCAATTGGAGGGTGGTCCTACAAAAAACTTATGAGATTATATTTCATTATAGTTTTACATTAATTCAGGGATTAAAAAATATTTAGTTTTGGCCATTATTTCTTAAATCAGGGATATTTACATGTTTTAAGATAGTCACATCAAAGTGACATCCTATGTGTAAAAAGCTATTTTTTTAAACGAAAAATTTTACCTCTCCAATTTTTTTTTCTATTTAAAGCACACATATGGAGCAATGTTTTTAGCAAGTTTGAAAAAAAATTATGATGGGTCATTTTTTTTATGGCCCATTACAGTAAGTCATTTTTTGAGGGTGATATTTTCAGTTTGAATGTAATAAACAGTATTAAAATAAAAAATTACTATTGTTTTAATATCATATATGCATTCTTTATACAAATAGCTTTAAATTGGTACCAGAAATATAAAATTTGAGTCATTAGTTGTCAAGTTATGGACATTTATAGACATAGGGATAGCATCCAAGATGGCCGCCATTTGGTAAAAATGATCAATTTTCAAAAGGCTATATCTCAGTCAATATTGCACAAATTATCTTAAAATTTTAGATTTGATGGTTTCACTACTGGTATGATCCATGTCAATTCAGGCAGCCAAAGAAAAAATCTTACCTTCATAGTCTCAGAAGTTTTTGAATTGAACATATGTTAAAATTCAGTAAAAAATAAGATACTTGTATATTTTGGTTTTGCCCAAAAAAATTCCTGGCCCGAGATACAGGCTGCCAAAGATGGCATCCCGGGCACCATTTCCAATTCGCCATTTTCGATAAAAATTTTAAAGTGCTCTATCTCTAGAACGGTGCAAGATATTTTGTTGCAGTATTTTTTATTTTAAAGATAATATTCTTCTGTTTAAAATGATATACCCAATTTTGAAAAATGTATTCAACTTTTCTTGTGGCAACCTTTTGAAAAAAAAAAAGTTTTTTTCAAAAAAAATTTTTTTTTTCGAAAATGCCAATCTTAAAAATTTTGATTTTTTTGCTGTTGATCAATACCATTGGGAACTATCTTCACTGTAAAGGAGAACTTCCACTTTTGAGTTTAACACATTTTAGAAACATTTAAAAAATTCAGAGAATTTTACAGGAACTGTATATATACAGTTCCAGTAAAAGTCACTGAATTTTTGCTTATTTGTATCATATTTGTAAGGATAAGCCTACTATATATTCTAAACAAGTTAGAAACTGCAATATCAAATGTGGCAAATGTCGTGCATGCATAGTATTAACTAGTTTTATAAATATTCAGATCTTGGTGCAATAAGTGTTACACTTTTGGGCAAAAAGGCATGAATACAAAATTTACTATAATTCCATATATTAAATTCAGTAATACAGAAGTAATATGAATCCATCTTAAAAGGACTTAATCGCCATGGCAACCTAGAATCATTGCCTATCATGGTATATCATTGAATCAATTATGTATTATAGGATTTTTAAATAGAATGAAGAAAACTTTTATTAATGTCTTTTATGTTTTAATTTGATTTTCATAGCATTTGAAGCGATACATACTTTATTGCAGAGGTATACAAAAAATTACTTTTTGTGTCATAGAAAGTGCATAGTGTTTACAGGGATACACAAAAGATTTCGGATACTTTACCTTATTGGAAATACTGTACATTAGCGATGATTGCTAGAGGTGCATTTTTAGTTGTGATATGAGATTTTAAGTTTAATTAAATATTTTCATATTACGTTGTGTGTATAAAGGCTGTAGATCATATACATGGCTACACAAAAGAAATCGTAAGGGTATTGCTAGAAGTGCATTTTTAGTTGTGATTGAGTTTTTAAGTTTAACTAAATTTTTCCATATTACGTTGTGTGCATAAATGCTGTAGATCATATACAAAAGAAATTTAAGGGTTTACTATGAATGAAAGTAGCTTAAAGGTGATTTTTAAATGAGTTATGCATTTTTACACTGAACTACATTTAGTATACTAAGATATGTTTGGAGAATATAGATAAAATGATATACAGGTCCACGCAAAGAATTAGATACATGGCCGTCTATGGATGATAATCTCTGGAAGTGTGATTTCACTGGTTTTAAGGATGTTTTAATCTTAATTAAATATTAGCTAAATAGTGGCATGTATATAAAGATAGTAGGTAAAATACAGGGTTATATGAAAGTATTCAAGTATGCTTCCGTCTATTGACATAAATTTCTAAAAGTCAAATTCTGACCTATTTATGTGTTTTTAACAATTTCCAACATAGTTGAAAGTCTTTATGGATTCGATTTGTCTTCCCATCTGTCTGAACTCTAACTTGTATTAATATAATTTGTATTGCTGTGTAATTGATATATGTTATTGAGATTGTTTTACTATGTTCGGTATTGAAAATAAAGTATGTATCACTTCAAATGCTATGAAAATCAAATTAAAACATAAACGACATTAATAAAAGTTTTCTTCATTCTATTTAAAAATCCTATAATACATAATTAATTCAATGATATACCATGATAGATAATGATTCTAGGTTGCCATGGCGATTAAGTCCTTTTAAGATGAATTCATACCACTTCCGTATTACTGAATTTAATATGTAGAATCATACTAAATTTTGTATTCATGCCCTTTTTGCGCAAGAGTAACTTATTGCACCAAGATCTGAATATTTATAAAACTAGTTATAGTATGCACGCACCTCATTTGCCACATTTGATATTACAATTTCTAACTTGTTTAGGATATATAGTAGGCTTATCCTTACAAATATGATACAAATAAGCAAAAATTCAGTGACTTTTACTGGAACTGTATATATACAGTTCCTGTAAACTTCTCTGAATTTTTTAAATGTTTCTAAAATTTGTTAAACTCAAAAGTGGAAGTTCTCCTTTACAGTGAAGGTAGTTCCCAATGATATTGATCA
Organism: Maratus speciosus; assembly: GCA_963932465.1. Lineage (NCBI taxonomy): Eukaryota > Metazoa > Arthropoda > Arachnida > Araneae > Salticidae > Maratus > Maratus speciosus. Next base: position 525,166,043 of record OZ010787.1, on the reverse strand, counting down.
ACAGCAAAAAAATCAAAATTTTTGGGATTGGCATTTCCAAAAAAAAATTTTTTTTTGAAAAAAAAATTTTTTTTTTTCAAAAGGCTGCCACAAGAAAAGTTGAATACATTTTTCAAAGTTGGGTATATCATTTTAAACAGAAGAATATTATCTTTAAAATAAAATAAACCGCAACAAAATATCTTGCACCGTTCTAGAGATAGAGCACTTTAAAATTTTTATCGAAAATCGCGAATGAGAAAGGATGCCAAGGATGTCATCTTTGGCGGCCTGTATCTCGGGCCAGGAATTTTTTTGGGCAAAATGAAAATATACAAGTATCTTACTTTTTCTTAAATTTTAACATATGTTCAATTCAAAAACTTCTGAGACTATGAAGGTAACCCCCCCGCCTGAGCTGATATGGATTCAGCCTACTACATCTGTCTGTAATAAAAATTTTAAAAAAATCTGTGACTATGGTGCAACAACTTTTCTTTAAATTGGTTGATTTCACATGGAATGACCCTAATACATAAATATATTTGGTAAAAGATTGTGATTACCAGTGATATCACCTGATCTGATTTCTTGATATTTTTTTTCAGAAATAAAATTATACTTCCTTCATGAAAAACCATGGGTTCAGTCATATTATCAAGAATTACATATTAAAATACATATAGAATGATATAAAACTGAAAAATTCTGTAATTTTGCCTCTACATCTGAATTGAAAGTTTCCTTGTTTACATCTGCAATGATGTGTGGATTTTAGGGTTGCAGATTTGAGGGAGTCTACTGTACTTTTTATGCCAGATGAAAACTTGCTATTCACAAACTTACTGTACTTAATAGTTTACAAGCGTAAAAAATCAAGCCTATAAACAATTATTTAAAGGATTTTTTCATTTATTTATTAGGCAAAATAGCTACAGACACTTTCGAAATTATGCTCAGCTTAAATCTTAATACCTTTTTTACATCATTTTAAAAATTTAGAAAATTTATGATTTTAATGAAAGATTTTTTTTGGAAAATCATTGACAACATAAACCAAAAGCTAATTAAACAAAAAATAACTAAAGTTAAATCAGAGTTACTGTGGAACTAATCAGTCTACAAATTAAATGAATGTATACATTTCTTCATACTTTTTTATTTTGACTTTTTTCAAAGAGAGTAGCACAAGCGCCGTAGTCATAACACCCCCCCCCTCCCTCCCCCCAAGAGTACACAATGGTATTAAACTCTATATCGTCTGATCATCTTTTTTCCAACAAATCTATAACATATACTCCCTAGTGTATACTCAAGAGGGTATACAGAGTTTCAATCCAGAAGGTATATTACTATCAAGTAACTTTATATCTATCCACCTTCATCCAAAAGGCACCCTGTAGTTGAATGTTGCACCAAAAGGAGAGATTTGAAACCTGTGATGCAACCAATGGGGCAAACCAGAACAAGAAATCAACCTGTCCAATTTCACCAAGAGCAGAAGAATCAAACCTCTCTTCTCTCGTCTTTCTTTCCCTTCCCCTCCTTCTTTCTTTCATCAGGAAAAGTAACTGGCGGGCGATCAAAGATGATGATGTAACATGCAGCTATTCTGTGTTATTGAGTTGTAAACAGTTCTTTATGCTATATTTTTATTTTATAACATTCACTGTCATTGTAATAATATGACCCAACTACTACTTCAACTTCTGCTGTAATTGTAACTGTTGTTGCTCGAATGTTTACGAGTTGGTTAAAAAGACGTTAATATAAAAGGCCTGTGTGGCATATCCTTTATCTGCTTAACTTAATATAATTAAAAGTAGTTAGTATACGATTATGTTTATTTATTTATTAAAGTAAAGAACACCATGCAATATGACATGGTGGCAGCTGCATTTGGCATCGCAAAGGTCAGAAATTTTTATACTTATATTTAAGAGCAATTGATTGTATGTGCTTTTGAGAATAATTTTTTGTATTCGTTATAATGGATTTAAAGGCACCTTCAAATATGAGTTTAAATGGCAATTTGGCTGAGAATTGGAATAAATTTAAGCAAAGATTTATGCTTTATTTAGAAGCTTCTGAGAAAATAGCTAAGCCTGATAAGCTTAAAGTAGCGCTATTACTAGGAATAATGGGTGAAGGATACATTGATATATTTAATAGTTTTAAACTTAGTGATGACAATGCAAATAATTTTTAAACTGTAATAAATTCTTTTGACCAGTATTTTCAACCGAAAACGAATACTGTTATTGCGCGCTATAAATTTTTTAACTGTAGACAAAAAGAAGGTGAATCTGTGGTTTCGTTTGTTACAAATTCGAAAAATTTGTCTAAAGATTGTTCTTTTGAGGATCAAGAAGATAGTTTAATCCGAGATTTGTTAATTATTGGTGTTAAAGATTCTGCTACGAAAGAAAAGTTGCTAATGGAAACTGAGTTAAGCCTTGCAAAGGCAATAGAATATTGTAGGGCTAAGGAGTCCAGTGGTAAGCAAATGGAAATAATGAATAAAAATAATTGTTCTACCACCGTAAATGCTGTTCGTGCAAACAAAAACAAAACACATAGGAAAATATACAATAAGGAGAAACGTAATTATGTTAACCAGAAAGTTAATAAAAGTTGTTCTAAATGTAAAACTGTTCATGATTATGGAAAATGTCCTGCATTTGGTAAAAAGTGTTATTATTGTAACGGATTAAATCATTTCTCGGTTGGCTGTAAAAATAAAGGGAAAAGAATAAATAAAAAAGTACATGAAATTTCTAATAATGATAATTTTTACCCATCGAGTGATGACGGTTCTGTTAAATTGGATTCAGTTAAGTGCCAGGTTAATTCTTTAAAATCTGAATGGAGAGAAACTGTTCTTATAAATAATTCAGAAGTGTCTCTTAAAATAGATACCGGAGCTGAAGTCAATATTTTGCCACTTAATATTTTTAATGATGTGAGAAATAATGAAGTTGTTAGTGAAACTAAAAGAAAGTTGATGTCTTATACAGGACACAGTTTAAACGTAATTGGGTTTAGTAAGTTAAAATGTAAAGTTAAAAATAAATCTGAATTTCTAGATTTTTACATTATTGATCAAAAATCGAGTGCTTTATTAGGAATTGAAGCTTGTGAAAAATTGGGATTTGTAAATAGAAACATCAGTGTTGACTCTGTACATGCTAGAAATTTTATAGAAAAATTTAAAGATGTATTTACAGGCAAAATGGGAAAATTACCATATACGTACAAGATCAAATTAGATGCCAATGCTGAACCTAAAATATCAGCCTCTAGAGTTATGCCATATGCCTTAAAATTGAAAGTAAAACACGAGATAGATAAAATGGTTGATCAAGGTATATTAGAAAAAGTTGTAAAACCAACTGATTGGGTGCATCATATAGTTATAGTACAGAAGCCTAATAATCGTGTAAGACTCTGTATAGATCCACGTATGCTAAATAAATATGTAAAGCCAGAACATTATCCAATTCCAACCCAACAGAGCTTATTTTCTCAAATTGAAGGAGAATATTTCACAGTACTTGATGCATCGTCAGCTTTTCTGCAAATACCCCTCGACCAAGGAAGTTCAGATTTATGCACAATTGCCACTCCATTTGGAAGATACAAATTATGTCGTTTGCCTTATGGATTAACGAGTTCCCCTGAAGTGTACCAGAAAACAATAGATAATATTTTTGGAGATTTAGATGGAACTTTAGTTTACATTGATGACATTTTAGTATTTGGCAAGACAGAAGCAGAACATGATAGAGGACTTGAAACAGTTCTGAAAAGAGTTCGAGAGTCTGGTTTGAAATTGTCTTTGGAAAAAAGTCAAATTAAAAGAAGTTCTGTAAAATATTTGGGTTATAATTTAACTGGAAAAGGAATTTCAGTAAATGGTGATAAAATTAAAGCAATTGTAGATTTCAAAGCCCCTACTAATAAACAAGAGCTACAGAGATTTTTAGGCATGATTACCTATTTAGGGAAGTTTATTAAAAATTTATCAGATAAAACAGGAATTTTGAGAAAACTCTTAAGTAAGAAAAATGAATTTATTTGGACGGCTAATGAGCAAGAAGCTTTTGAAAATCTGAAGAAGTTGGTAGCTAATTCACCTATTCTGGCTTATTATAATCCAAATTTGAAATCAGTTGTTTCTGTTGATGCTAGCCAGTATGGATTAGGTGCAGTATTACTTCAAGAAGAACATCCAATTGCCTATGCTTCATGTGCTCTAAACGATACCCAGCAAAGATATAGTCAAATCGAGAAAGAACTATTAGCTGTTGTCAATGGATGTAGAAAATTTCATTACTATGTGTATGCTACTGATTTTATAGTAGAAACCGATCATAAACCTCTCCTCGGTTTACTGCATAAACCAATTGAAAATTTGTCTCAAAGATTACAGAGAATGGCAATTGAATTATTTAAATATAGATTTAAACTTGTGCATGTTCCAGGGAAAAAGCTTTACGTAGCAGATGCCCTCTCCAGAAATCCCACTACCATGAGTGTAGATACAAGTTTTTTGGAAGATGGAGCTGCTATTGTACATACAATTCTATCGACCACTGAAGAATGCACAAAAGAAATGCAGAAGGCAACACTAGAAGATGAAGATCTTTCGAAGTTAAAGTTGCTAATTAAGAATTGTTGGCCACAACAGTGTAGTCAATTGCCCGAAAAATTAAAACCTTATTGGAATAAGAAAGAAGAGTTGAATTGTTTTAATGACTTAATTTTTATCGGAAATAGATTAGTAGTACCTAAAACAATGCAAACTTATGTGTTATCGAAACTGCACCAAGTACATCAAGGTATCACTGCTTGTCAAGAAAAAGCCAAGACAGCTTTATATTGGCCCAATATGATGGAAGACATCAAGAATTATGTTGAAATGTGTCACATTTGCCAGCAGCGTCAGCGTGCTAATTGTAAACAGCCTTTGATGCCTTATGAACTTCCTAGTCTACCTTGGGAAGAGGTAGGTGTAGACTTTATGTATCTTGCAGGAGATGACTTTTTACAAGTAACTGATTACCACTCCAAGTTTATTGAATTAAGAAAAGTTAATGCTAAAACAGCTTCTGCAGTAATTAGTGCATTGAAACAGATTTTTCGTACTCATGGTATTTAATGAAAAATTCATTCCGATAATGGTCCACCATTTGATAGTCAAACATATTTTTCATTTCTGAAGTCTTATGATATTTGCCCTGTTACATCATCACCTAAGTATTCAATATACAACGGGATGATTGAAAGATCTATTGGGACATTGAAAAACCTTGTCTCTAAAGTGAGAGCTTCGGGAGTAGATCCAAATCTAGCTGTTCTCGAGTATAATAACACTCCAAAATTTAAATTGCCTTCTCCGGCAGAGATGCTGATGGGAAGATCTTTGAGAACCTCTATTCCTTGTAAGACGAAATTGTTAAGACCCAGATTTCCAATTAAGAATACTCATCATCAATTACAGGAAAATCAGAGAACACAGAAATATTATTATGACTCATCGACCACAAAATTAAAAGAGTTGAATATTCAAGATCCAGTCTATCTTCAAACTGGTCATCGAGAATGGACACCAGGAACTATTGTCCAAAAACTTACATTGTGAAATCTTCAGAAGGATCAGTTCTTCGTCGCAACAGAATTCATTTAAGACCTAGGAAGTTAGCGATTGAAGTTCCTGTAAATTCACAAGAAAATGCTGATGCAACGCAAACTTGCAACCTGACTAATACAGAGACTCTAAAAATGTCAAGTCCTCAACCCCATGACAGTCCATTAATCGAACCTGATTCTCCATCTGGTCAAACAGTCACCATCAATCCCAAACCTGCTTTGCCAGTACTGTCTACTCCAAATACACCAAAGATAGAAAGACCTAGAAGAAATATAAAACCACCTGCTCGCTTCAAAGACTATATTTAAGTTTTTTTTAAGACTTTTCATTCGAACACTTCTTTGGATTCTAAATATTTTTTTTAAATTTTTGCTGTTTTGAAAAGAAAGGGCATGTAATAATATGACCCAACTACTACTTCAACTTATGCTGTAATTGTAACTGTTGTTGTTCGAATGTTTACGAGTTGGTTAAAAAGACGTTAATATAAAAGCCCTGTGTGGCATATCCTTTATCTGCTTAACTTAATATAATTAAAAGTAGTTAGTATACGATTATGTTTATTTATTTATTAAAGTAAAGAACACCACGCAATATGACAATCAACATACACATAGATTTCTTTGACGTTGAATAAGTCACTGTCATAATTTAAGAATGCTAACATTTAACTTTTTTAATTAGCAGTAAATATTTTTCAACTGTTTGAGGGGGAAAAATAAAAAGATCTCCAAATATTTCCAGTTAGTTGAAAGCTGGATAACGAAGCTTTTACTGTAGCAAAATTATATATTTTTTATCTTTATTACCTAATATGTGCCATATGTATATGCATTATTTTGCTATCCGTTATTTGGCCTATTGGGCTGGAATGGCTAGCGCATACCATCTAAAAAGAAAGTACCCATGCACTATTATATTATTGCTGAGAATTGATATTGAATGTGATTTGATCCAAACTATAAATCTTTTGTTTCAGGTCGTTGGTGGTGTACTCCATCTTTACCCTTAGGCTGTTGAGGAAGACTAGGTCTATGGAAATACCTTTTATTTTCATTGCTTGAATATAGAAAATTGCTATAAAGATAGCTTCTGGTCATGCCAGTCGGTGGGATTTATAGGCTGGAAACAGTGTGCGTCAAAAGGTTGTTTCTTTTCCGTCAAAAGCAAGGACGAGGTGGGTGAATTTTTCTTTTTGTAATACCTCTACTAAGGAATTTACAAACAGATTTGGTAAAGTAAAAGCTGATGTAATATTGTCTTCAAAAGAGTGTCCTGATTATTGAATATTAAAAGTGGATTTAAAAATCAAAATAATGTCTATAAGAATAAAAAAATGTGCTTAACTCCCAGGACATATGCTGCACACGTCCTCTCATTTCAGTAATCACCGACCATGACGTACACCCCATACGTCGTTCACTAAACAGTAATGGTTGCATATTTGAACCGGATTGGTCAGTGATATGCAACTCATAGAACAGGGCACTGGTCAAAGGTGAGGTTTATGACACAAACACTTTACACCGTATAGTCTCGTATATAGCTCTTCACTGGTGAAATTAAGCCTGGATGTCAAGGGGTTAAGGATAAAAAAAGTGCCCTTAAGAATAAAAAAGGTATATTTTTCTCACGCGCACCACTCTGCCCTTTTAAAAACCTGATAGGAACTCTGCTAATTTTAATTACTTTTTCTCAAAATATTTTAATTTATTTACTAATTTACAGAGATCTGTTATTGAAATATTGGATAATATTAGCAAGATTTTAAAATTGTGGCAAAGTTTGGAGATTATTGGCACCCAGATAACATAAAGGTACCTTTTGTTTAAAGTTTCTGATAGTTAGCACCTAAAAAAAAAAAACAGTGAAAATATAGGTAAATTTTTTCTCCCTTTGTCAGATTTGACAACATTGGCTGCCTGCATGCTGTTTTAGTAAATTTTTTTGGAAAATAGGAGATTGGTGTTTTGGAAATTTATTTATTCATTCTGTTTTGCAGGGCAAGTATTTCAAACAAGCCCTACAGCTTAGTACTATAGTTACGCTAATATTTTAACTAGTATGGCCCCTGTTTTAAACCTCTGCATGGTAGTTAGTGGCTGCCTTTCTAAGGGCAAAATGCGCTATTACAGGCAAGGGGTTGGTTGGTTGGTTGGATTTTGACGGCCAATTATCTACACTAGGGATATAGGCCCGAGGGGGGGGTGCCCTTCGTGGGGGTCTTTCTAAGGGAACCTAACCCGTATTTACGCATGGAAATCCATGGCTCAAAGAAAACTCCGAACGATTAGGCCGACGGGCTCGAACCCAGCACCTCTCGTCTACCAGCTTCGAGAGCAGAACCTCTCAGCCACTGGTGGGGCTACAGGCAAGGGGGTATCCAGTGGGCCGTCACCAGTGTTCGATCCCCCTTTGAAATTTGTCAGGGTAAGTATAAATATGACATTAAATATTAGTTAAAGTTTAAAAATTAAGTAAAGTTAAAATCCAAAATTCTGTACTAGCATCTTTTTAATGTTTGTTTGTAAATAAAATTATTACAATTTCTATGATTCTTTAAAATTTATAAATTTTTTCAGAATAGGATTCTGCAGAAGCGGGATTTTAACGTTTTCAAACAAAATGGCTACAACCTCCTGATATAGATTATGCAACTTGTTTAAATTAAACTTTTGAAGAACGCAGTTAGAGTTATTTTGAAATACTCACAAACTTTAAAAAAATTTGCCTAACTTAGCTATTCCAATTGATGCTCCAGGTAAAACATATTTAGCAATAAAATATTTGAAACATTCGTACTAAACTCCTTAAAACATTAACTTGGCTGACACCAATGTCAATACATCTGCAAAGCAACATGAACACAAATGATATAAATTTATTTTAAGTGAAGAAGGCTCAGAGATAAAATTTTATTTTGTAATAGGTATATTATCAAATTATGCTTAACAAAAAAACTTAAGCCTTTTAACTTCATTCCCCTCTATTAAAAATTATTATTTCTAAAAAAAAAAAAAAAAAAAAAACAAATCTTAAATAAGGAAATAAGACTAAATTTTTGACCCTGAAATCCCCTTCTGAATTATTCTTTTGGCTACAGTCTTGAATACAGCCCTGAGAAGCACAAATTCCCAGTGATTTCATAAGGTGTTCAAAAAGTTAATCGACAAATACTGTCATATTGTGGTCAAAATGCTGCAGCATTTCGTTAGCACAACCCCATCCTGAAAATAAGAAAAAATTAGACACCAGCCAAACAATACAATAATGATTAAAAATTAGTTTTTAGAATCATTTTTAGACACATGTTTTTTAAAAAAAAACGTACTTTTCGTTTTTTGGATTTCCAAACACATTGAATTTATTTAAATAAAAGTAGATCTAAAATTGAAAGCAAACTGGACAGAATAATCGTCTTAATTACTAATGAAAAAACGATGTATACAGATAATATGAAATGGGGGGGGGGGGGGGATTTTAATAAATACACCCTTTTCCTGTACGTGATCCAATTTACAACATATTGTTCAACAGCAACATAATCATTTACAACATATTAAATTACCACCTTTTTGAAGCTATAACGAAAGCTGGAAAACATTAATAACATCATGTTAAAGTTATATATTTAACACTTTCAATTAAATTTTACTAAAGGTTTCAGGTCTTTTAGAAAGAAATAATCGTAGATAACGTGCAGAGCTGTTGCTCTACTTATCTTTTTTTTTTTTTTTCTTAACGCGACTCTTAATAAAACAAGGATATCCTTCTAATAATTAAAAACCTTTTACTGAAGTTTATGTACTATAAATCAAAGAAAGTGGCATACCGAATGCGGGAAAGATTTCCAGTTTTGCAACAAAAAAATAAATCACGTTTATCCATCTTGACGAATTTTAAAATTTATTTTTAAAAATCAACAGAAAAAAATGCCACATTCAGATAATTGTTATTGTAAACAAAAATCATGTGCAACGTCAAATACTTTTAATTAAACCTGCAACAGATTATTCTTAAATACATGTCTTAGAACGTTATGGTGAGCATAACAATTCTCAAAGTGAAGCGATTACCCGTTTTAAAATAACGGAGTATAGGGGCGCTGATCGCAGCCGTTGGTGCCATTGAAATTATTCAATCATTTTTTATTGTAAATGCGTTTGAAAGTCAGTGGCGTAGCCAGGGTGGGTGTCCAAATGCTCTGGATACCAGAAATTTTGTAACGTTCTCTTCGCTTTATCTAATCGAAAAATTTTCTGATATTAATTAAGATGAATAAAACTCATAGACTTCAAATATAACTGGGCGCAGAAATAGCATCCTTTTCTTGAAGCACTTATCATGCTTCCCACCATCACTTGATGGTGGGGAGAATGCGCGCCAAACCGGTTTTTCCCGCATCCCACCAAGACCTATTTCGTCTGCGTTCGTGTAGAAGCGTTTCTTTTATCACGAGAATGAAAACAGAAAATTGCCAAGAAAGGGATCACCGCCAAAAAAAGACACCCTTTTGGCGATGAGATCTCCGACATGAGTGCTTCAGTGTTCGGCGGATAAAACAAAGGGATTTGTCCTCTATTCAATTCCTCCTCTAAGATAAAACTTTATAATATTACTGGTATCCAGAGCATTTGGACCCCCCCCCCCCCCCCCTCCTTCCCTGGCTACGCCACTGTTGAAAGTTGATAATCAAATTCGGATAATTTTTACTTTGCCATGTAACACAGAACACAAATGTCACATAAAATCTGAAATTGCGCAAAAAGAAAAAAAAATCATTCTGGACAAATTAAAAATACATATTTACATGGGATTTTCCTGAAGCGATAAGTTATATCTTTTCTCCACCAGATTGACGCACTTTTAAATAAATAAATGATTCAGTAGCATTATTTTACATTTTGCTTGGAGGAGTCTAAGTGTTTTGTTTTTCTGTTTCTGTTCACTTGAAAGAAATTATTTTTCTTGAATTCATTTTTCCTATGTATTAAAAAATATGTATACATATATTTTTTAGTGTTATAATTTATTTGCACGCAATCGCAAAATGTAGTGAAAACAAATGAAAACTTTCAAGTAATAGCAAGAAAACAAAGAAACAGAAAATAATAATAATAATAAATAATAATACGGCTAACAGATGTCGGGGAGAGATATAAATTAATCCTCCTCCCCCGCAAACGCAAGCTTTAACTAATTTATGTATAAAAGTGTGAGGAATGATCCCACAGATTTGGCAACTAAGCGATATTATTTTCTGTCTTTATATCGAGCAATATCTTCTTTTAACATTTTTAAATACTATATTATTATATTTTCAGACATCAATAGGAAGCAACGTTGCAAATCACAGTACTGTGATTTGCCAGTGAAATCAAAAACACGTAATCCAGGGTTCGCACGCTATTAAGCCACGCCCCATTTTGTAAGGCTCTACCATCAGTATTATTATAGAGATCATTTTCTTCACGATTCATTAGCTAGGAGATAGTTTTATGGGATTACTGGTGGCCGAGTCTCCTTACAAAATGGGGCGTGGCCTAATAGCGTGCGAATCTTGTAATCTTGTCAGCACATAGCCACAAGTAAAATTATTGAGTTCTAACAAGCGATCCATTCGGAATAAAAAGCACGTCTAAATAAAGCCCAGAGCAATTAAAAAAGCAAGTTACTTCTTTAATGTTCCAAGCACTGAGCTTCATAATAGTATTGGAGAGCTAAATGGTTCCAATACACATACGGCATTTCCTCCCGAAACGCAAGCTTTAAGCTCCGATTCCTGCGTGTCGTCCATTGCACTACGCTCCCCTCCATAAATGACGTCTCACACAAAGAATTATGTCATATAATACATTATTAATTTTTTATACTGTAATAAATTTTACAGAAATTCTCACACTGTATAACATTTTCTGATGTATAAGCTTGAAAATGTTTAGATAACCAATTTGCCCAAAATTTTCCAAGGAGGCGGGCCTTATATTGCTTCAAACACTAACCGAGATCGATCTGTATGCAGGCCGCTTTTTACTTTTTCGATTGCAGATTTTTTTTAGGAGTATGCTTTTACTTTCGAAAATGAAAGTATCCGCATTAAAAATACCTGTAAAAAAATTAAAGTAAACAAGGGTCTTTATACAGATCGACCTCAACTATTCAATGCAAAAAAAAATCATTTAAAAATATTTAAATTCAAACGAGGTACCTACACAAATGTCTTCCATACTGATTAGCAAACTAGTCTTTTCGTTTCTATAGTTTTCAATCGCGCATACGCAATAAAAGCCACTTTCAAGAATTGGATGTCTACTGGACACCACAGCTTATCCGTACTTTCGCACCAACATATAGTAATTAGAATAGCAACATATTTTATCTGGTGTGAAACTTGCTTATTGTATTCTGCTATTTTAAAAATAGTATAATACTGGGTGCGGGTCAATCCATTTCAAATCACCAGGGTGGTGTCGCTCGACATTTTTAATTTTCCTAATATTTAACCAAGTTTTCTTCATAGTTTTCTGCGTTCAAAAACATTAATATATATATATATATATATTTTATCATATTGTTTTTTAGCGGTGGCCTTTTTTAATAAGCTATACAGCCATTTTTCGGCGAAAAACGTGATTTACGGAAAATCTTGTAACTACCTTATTTTTATACCTATCTAGATGAATGAAAAGCCAAAACATTCAGCATAAAATTGTTTACATTTTATTTAATTAGAAAAATTTCGTTTGACTTAAGGATGTATGTCAAAAACATGTTTAAAAACCGGGGAAATAAATGGTCAAACACCACATGTCGTTGAAATGATTTTTTATGAAGGAGATCAGACTCATCCTAAATATTTTTTTTCTGACAAAGATCGCTTATCAGACTACTTAACTTCTTTTTGCAAAGTTCAATCCGGAAAGCCTTTTCCTTTTTTTTGCACAAGTCATCAAAAACTGCGTTAAGTCTGATTTTGGCAATTTTCACTAATTAATATCTCAAAAGTGACTGAATAAAAAATTCTCAAAATTTACGATAATAATCATCTTTGTAATGTGATGTTAAATTGTAAATATTTTGGTCATTTGAAATGGATTGACTCGTGTCTCACAAATTCGTTAACACTTTAAAATTTAACATACGCCAATTCAGTAAGTGTTTATTCCAAAATTCTTCGGATGTTCAATTTCAGTAGCTCCGCCTCCAAATAACGTCGATAAATGAATTTTATTACTTTTTAGACATATTTTTGTAACTATTTATGTGTTATACCCAACGCACACTTTCGGCATTTATGTATAATATACGTGCACATATGAGGAATTTTTTACAAGAAAATGGTAATTTTCATATAACCGTAAGATATGATATTTATCATTGTAAATATTTTTATCGTTTTTCGCACACTTTTTATAAGCAGAAAATTATACAAAAATTCCCAGTTATGCATCTTTGGTACCTGTATAACCTCAGTTAATGGCATGAAATTCGGTGCAGTAGTTTTTGAGAAAATTAATTTTTCAAGAAATCGAGAAAATAGTTTTATCTCACAAAACATCTATATTTATAGGTGATGATAGGGGAAATATATTGTCAGATAGGGGGATAGATCTGGGGGAAAAATCAGGTCATTTGATTGAAAAGCATGTTTCCAATATTTATCCGCTATACCCTTTGTTTTTAAGAATACTATTTTCAGGATGCTTACAATAATTTTTAATAGAAATTTTCGCTTTAATTAATAAAAAAAAAGAGAAATATAAATTTTTGCTATTTAATACGTTCACGCCGGCCCGGTGGGTCACACTCGACTGTCTCAGAGCTGCCAATTCTCCGGCTTTTTGGATACCAGTATTTTTATACAGAAAATGTTGTTTTATTTAATTAGAACAATTGTGCGATTTAAAAGAACAACATTTTCTCTAAAATAACAGTGGTGTGCAAAAAGCCGGAGACTTGATAACTCTGAGACAATCGAGTGTGACCCACCGCGCCGGCGTGAACGTGTTAAATGTTAAATAGAAATTTTCGTATCTTAAATAGTAGTACCAGCCTCTTTCGAAATTGCAAGGAGTGTGTGCACCTTGTATGTCCCATATTATATTTTTAAGTTATTTAATAGTTAAAAAAATATTAATAGTTAAAAAAATTAATAGTTAAAAAAATTCATGGGGGCGTTTCTCACCCTCTCTCTCACACTTTCCTAAACTTTTAAATGAAGTATTTTTATGTTTACCCAACATTTATCTATTCTTATATAGCTGCATCAATTTTCTAAACCCCTTGAGGGGCAAGCAATTACGTTTGTGAAATGCTGAATTCCCACCAGAAATTTAGAAAGAAAGGTTTCAAAAAAAGAAAACGCAATTTTCTCCACTTTTTTTTTTTCCAGCAAAGTTAGAAAGGTAACATTTCATAAAAATTTTCCGGTGCAAATGTTCATCAATCGTAGGTGGGATAAAATATATCCTACCGCCCCTCAAGAGGTTAAACACCAGTTTCATGCCTAAAAAAGATAATTCGCATGCGATACGACAACAATATATATATATATATATATATATATGCAATTGATGCAACCGATTTGCTATATTAGGATATATAAATGCCGGGTAAACATAAAAATATTTAATTTAAATGCTTGGGCTTTAAACATTTTAAGAGCAGCAAACACTAATTTATGTGTAAAATTGTCAGACATGCTCACAGACGTAAGCATGAACTGAGAATTATGTCAGTGAATAGTGGCAGATGCTTTAAATTTGGTGCATGACATTTGAAATACTGGCCAATAAGTATTGTTGGGTTATTATCCGATATCTTTGTGCTATATTTAATTTATTATTTATTTTATATTTTAGTTCTAAAACATACATGAAAATTTCTATATGTCAAACGTAAATTGAACCCTTAGTTAAAGCTACGCACTAATTCATCGTATCACAAAATATTTCATAAAATGCATTTACAGAATTTATTTTACTTTCCTAACATTGAATGCATGAGTTTTCATGAAATAACTGGATAGTGAGAAAGGGAAGTGTCTAGCTTACTATAGAATAACCAGTATTTATTTTTTAAACCAGGGAAACAAGTTCTATTTCTTATTCCCTTAATTTCGTCGATTTCACCAAAAATATAATTTCAGATTTTTAATTTCAAAATTAAAAAAAAAATATTCTATTGTTTATATGTATAAGTAAGGCACGTATTCTGTGATTTCAAAATTACTTAGTTTCAGAACAGAAAAATTACAAAGTGTTTATTTATCTGTAATTACTACAACACTATAGATTTGTTACTGTTTTAAATGGGGTATTGTCAAGAAAAAGTCCTTCTGATGATGATTGGCTTAGCTTTTAAATTATATAATAAAATAAAATAAATAAATTATATAATAATATATATAATAAAAATATTTTGATAGTAATTTTTTGGTTAATTTTAATAAGGTATTCTATAATTGCATTTATTGTGAGCAAAAAAAAAAAAAAGAAGAAATTTATTTCCCGTAGTACGAGAAACTCAAAAAATTATTCATAAGTATTGGGGTAACTGGATCCAACATGGCCCAATTACCCCTGATACATGTCCCAGTTACCCCATTCTTGAAAAATTTATAGGGTAACTGGGACATCGGGCTAACATTTGAAACATGATGTAAATGTGTTTAGATACCTACTAATATTAATGTAGTTATATGCCTAATCTTAAAAAAAAAAAAAAGATTGTTTAATAAAAGTACTTACAGTATTTTAATAAAAAGCTGAGGAAGTTCAACCAAATTGACGTTTAAAAAAAAAAAAAAAAAGAAACGTAAATTTTCGACAATCTATCACTGCAAAGAGAGAGTTATGATTGAGTTGACACAAGTTGTTTTAGGAAGTAGAGGTTAGGGTGCATTGTTCGCAAAAGCTAAAACTTAAAAGACATCAACGGTTTTTTATAAAATAGCCTATGGCCCAGTTACCTCGTGTGTCCAGTTACTCCATCAAACCTTATATTGAATCACGAACTTGATGTAATTTTTTTATATTCAATATTAATTTATTGACAGTTAATATCAGTATTCGATCGTGTTAAACTATCACTACTTATTCAAATGGAATGGATCAGGTTTACCTAAACTATATTTGTCGCAAGATGAATTAATACACCGTTTAACACCTTTTCTACAACAATTCAAGTAATATCGTCTCTAACGACGATTACATCATTATATTATCCAAGAAGTTGAATAAAGACCGGACCAGAATTCGAGCCAGAATTGTATTGGCTGAAGCTACATATGCACTACCGACGGAGCCATTCCGGACGAATTTGGCGGACTAATACACCCAACTTAACCTTTAACGACCAGCTGTATCAGCTAAGCAGAATAAATCGGAGGTTACTTATGGAACTGCAGTAAACGCCGAGCGTAATTTCGTAAATAAATCATAATAGTTGAAAATTTCCAAGTGGATGAAGAATAAATTAATGTAATATAATTACGAATGCAGCGTTTACCGACGTTACATAAATAACATCCAATATATTTTGTTGATCTTATTCAGATGTCGGACTAGATGCTGTGATCGTGAAAGGTTCAGTTGGGTGAATTAGTCCTCCAGATTCGGCCAGGATAGAGCATTCGCGGCTTCAGCCAATACATCCCAGGTTCGAATCCTGGCCAGGACATTTTTCACCCAGAATTATGATTTATTTACCAATTGAATAAATGTGTTAAAATTAATCTAATATTATTAAATCATTATCGATACACTATAGAAATAAGGCTGGGGATGGAGCCGTTAGAAATTATTGTCTGAGCTTTATCGCACAACACTCTAAATAAAAAAAGTGAAGTTTCAATTAGACTCCTCCCACACTAGAAACGTGCAGCCTTTACTGGCTAATCCTCGAAAAATAAGATTCTTGAGGGTTCTTGAAATTAATTTTACATTTCCTATTTCTTCTTAACTATGAATTACAAAAATTCTTCATAATATTCTTAAAATAATAATAATAATAATAATACTTATAATATGTTCTTTCTGTTGCTACCCATTTTTTTTTTTTTTCTATGATATGACATCATAAGCTAGTAAATTTGAAATCAAATTTCTTTAAGGAAAAGAAAAGAGTGGTAGAAAGGGAGGATTATGTAAATGAAACCAAATATTTAAGATGTATGCTGTAATAGTGATACTAACTGTTACTAACAATGTTGATCTTTCATTAAAAGTTGCTTTTGAAAAAATGACGTAGAAACCATTTTCTAAGAATACCAAGTTATGTTTCTACATATAGGGCATTTCTTAACACATTCACGACGGGGAACGAGAATCCTCGTTTTCATTCAAAAAACATCATTGACTAAGGGCGGTGTCTTCTACCTTACAGAAAATGCATTTATATCATTTTGTCTACCTTTTTTAGAATGTAAGACATTTTACATTGAATTCGTACATTCAAAGATATTTGACGATGCATAAACTTTGGAAACCTATCTAGAACACCGATTTACAAAAGACTTTCAGAACAGGGAGGAGTTTCTACTGTTTTAAAATTCAGATTTGATTGAAATTACCCGTCGGCATTGTGTTAACATAGTAGTAAAAAACTAAAAAATAAGAATTAACAACATTCCGAGATGGAAAATTCCTCTTAAACTAGAAATGTCAAGTCTCCGGCTGTTTGCTGCACCCCAGTATTATCTCAGGGAAAATGTAGTGCTTTACCATCGAGAGAATATTCCTACTTTATAAAATAACATTTTCTCTATTAAAATACCGGTATACAAAAAGCCGGAGACTTGCAACTTTGAAATATGGTAAGAAAAGTTTAAATAAGAAATAGATAAAAACAAGTGAATATAGCAGTAAATTGTATAAACTCACACCAGATTAATTTTTAAATTTTATTTTATATAATATAAATTAATGCTTAACACACCGTCAACATCTTTTTTGCATTAATTCAAGTAATATCGTCTCTAACGACGATCACATCATTATAGTATCCACGAAGTTGAATAAAGACCGGGCCAGGATTCGAGCCAGAAATGTATTGGCTGAAGCTACATGTGCACTACCGACGGAGCCGCTCCGGACAAATCTGGCGGACTAATACAGCCAACCCAACTTAACCTTTAATGACCAGATGTATCAGCTAAGCAGAATAAATCGGAGGTTACTTATGGAACTGCAATAAATGCCGCATGCGTAATTTCGTAAATAAATCATAATAGTGGAAAATTTCCAAGTGGATGAAGAATAAATTAATGTAATATAATTACGAATGCAGCGTTTACTGACGTTACATAAATAACATCCAATATATTTTGTTGATCTGATTCAGATATCGGACTAGCTGCTGTGATCGTGAAAGGTTCAGTTGGGTGAATTAGTCCTCCAGATTCGGCCAGGATAGAGCATTCGCGGCCAAGGGCGGCGCCAGAGGGGGTCCGGGGGGGCATATGCCCCCCATCGGGCACACTTGCCCCCCCCCGTCGGGGTCAAATTTAATCGTCATCGGGGAAAATTTTTTGACTTGAGTGTTGAATCCTGCATCGGGTCGGGTAATCCGATTTTTCCTGCAGACGACCTGAGTCGTGTCGAGTCGGGTGTAGTTTGATTTAAAAAAAAAAAAATCTTATGTTAGTTTATAGAAAATGCCACCCACGGAATAGCAGGGCACTGATTTTTTTTCTTCGGAAGCCGGATTGGCTTGAACCACATGTCGGTTAAAGGCTGTCGTATTTATACAACGGCCGGATGTTACCGAAAACTTATCTAGAGCTCATTCATGTGCACTCCTGTTGGATGTTTATTCGATTGACCGCAAACTTACGCGACTTTGAGAAATACGATTTCAAGAGGAGACAGGACGTTTAAATTCATCTGTGCTCGCTTCGATCTTCTCATTAAAAAGCGTAGGGTATTTTTTTTTATAAATAAATGAGTAAATAAAAAGAGAGTTTTGTATAATTATTCAAGCAAACTTAGTATCGAATTAAAAATTCATTCTTTGTTCATTAATTTCAATATACAGTGAGTAGAGTCTCATTTTAAGATATTAATCTCCATTTCATATATAGAAGAGAAATAGAAGGTATAAATAAGAACATAATTATATACATACATAACTTCATTGTAAACTACGTGAAGATGTATACATAGCAACTTCTAAAATCTTGCATCGGGTCAGTTAACCCGATTCTACCCGATCGTGTTGGCCATTGGCTCTACAATTTTTTGCTGTGGATCGGGTTGACTAGTGTTTCCACTTTCGGATCATCTCAGATTAGAGTTTTTGTTTCTTGGGAGTCGATTCGAATACGCCAAATTTTTCCAAAGAAAAGTCCGTCCCACCAGTGGCCGAGAGGTTCTGTGCTCTCGAAGCTGGTAGACGGGAGGTGCTGGGTTTTAATCCAATCGCGCCCGTCGGCCCAATCGTTCAGAATTTTCGTGGGTTTCTTCGAACCTTGGATTTCCATGTGTAAATACGGATTAGATTCCCTTAAAAAGCCACCCCCCCCCCCCTTACGGAGGGCACCTTGGGCCTATATCCTTCGAGTAGATAATCGGCGGTCAAAAATCAACCCAACCCAAAGAAAAGTCCAGATTATTGTTTCAAATGATAAAAAAAAAATACTTGTATATGAATAAGTAAATGTATGCATTCATTTTTTGAAATATAAAATTGATTTTAGAGATATGATTGCAAAATATTTTTCAGAATTATTTTACATTTAGGATTGATTTTTTTTTCATTTCATGCTTAGGATCAAGTTGCAGGTTCGAAAAAAATATTTTGTCGATTTCGGGTCGGGCATAACTCGAACAGTGCAGGGTTGTAATTAACAATTCTTGTTTAGGGTCGTAAGTTCGTATTTAGAAATTAAAAAAAAAATCGTGTAAAACAGAATATTAACTTACTTGATAATTTAAACTTGATTGTATTGTTAGACTGAACAATTTTAATTAATAACTTAGTTATACTTTGTAGAGTTCTGTATGGGCCGAAATTTCCATGTTCGGGCTCAGCCCGATTCGTAGAAAGAAAAGTTCGGCTCGGCCCGGTATAAAAGTTAAAACTTCGGCCCAGCCTGGTCCGTATAAAAAACAGTAATGGGCCGACCCGGTATAAAAATTGAAAGTTCGGTCCGAGCCCGGCCCGGAAAAATGTTAAAATCTCGGCCCAAGTCCGACGGAATTTTACGTCGATTTTGTTAAAAGGAGTTCTGACCAAAAATACTTATTTTAGCTCTTTTTTCATGTTTATAATTTTCATTTTTAAAGAAGATTGCTATATACATTTTTTTAATGAATCTATATTTGTATGTTAATGTTTCAGCTATAATTAATATCGTTAATCAAAAAATTATGTATTGGAGACTTAAAAATCTGAAAAATGCTAAACAGTAAAATCTTCTAAGACATCGCATAGGCAAGAAAAAAAAATGCGTTATAAACAAGTTCTCTTCTTAGCAGGTGTGAATGTATTATATTCTTTTCTCACGTATTATTATATTCATTTTGCATGGATCAATAATTTTTTCCATATAAGACAGGATTCCGCCATAGCTGGTTCTTTTTCACACGTTTTACCGTACTTTAATGTTATTGCCTAGAAATCTACTATTCTTTAAAACGAATAAATTTTAATGTTTAATTGTACAATAATGTCGATTTAAAAATATGTACACTTTTTGCAAAAATTTTTGGCCTGGGCCAAATTTTACTGATTTTTGCACGGACTAGGCCATGCCGAGACAATGATTTCCTACAGGCTGGATCGAGACGGGAGTGAAAATATCGGCTTATGAAGACCTAGGAAGAATGAAACCTGCCTTATCTCGGTACGAAAAAAAGATGTTAGGCCCGACCCGGCCCGACCCGGCCCGAGTGCCATGAATGAAAATAGGCCAGAGCCCGGCCCGTGCAGACCTGTAAACTTTGGCTGTTTCAATATAAGCATGAATTTAAAGATTTTTTTAGCATCAACAAAACTTTGTTTTATGATTGAGCTGATAGTAATGAACTTTTACATTCTAAGCTATTTTAAAAGTTTTCCTTTAACTTACATTTTTCTTCGGTATTTCAGTTTTAATCTCAGATTTAAATTCTGTAACTTATCAGAAGTTAGAGGATCATACTGTCTGGTTTCGATGGATATACATTAAAAAAAATAATAATAAATACGTGATTGAAGGTGTTTCTTTAATTGCTTTTATTATTATTAAAACACGAAAATTCCTGTTTTGATTTGCCCATTTCCCTCCAAAATACAGAAAATTAATTATTTTAAGGCTGTTCTCAAATCCAAAAGGGCAACTTTCTGACATAAGTTTTAATTTATTTTTGTTCGGAAATGCATGAAACTAGCAGGTGTTGATGTTCTGAAACTATGCCATCGAGCTGTTTTATCCGTTTTTTTTTTTTCAAACGCAATAGATCTTTCAGAAAAGAGTGACAAAGTGAGCGTTTTGAACCGAATTTCCGCGCGAAACGAGAAAAACCAGTCAAGAAAGGATGAAAAACGTGTTTGTCACGTGATCCAAATCGCTTCTAACTCAATAGGTAATTGATGGATCCAAAAATGGAAAACACAGTTTGATTCCAAATCGCTTCCCTGGTCAGGCTTTTCCAATTTAATATCTTTTCGTTAGAAAATGAATTTGTAAATGAGTCAAAACGTTTTGCGCTTGTTGAACAAAACAGTTCAAAACAGCCTTAATGTAAAAATTATCTGAAGTTACATTTTCGTCAAATCACAAGGGTGTACCCGTAACTGTGCTTCATGTTACTTTTTTGTACCAGAAACTGATTTTTTACGTATGTCTCTTTTCCTCCAAAACACGAAAAATTCGCAAACTGAAGCTCATTTTTTTTTTTTTAATTCTTCGGTCAAAACACGGAATTTTCTTCAAATAATAAAAAAAATCTGTTCCAACCACAGGCGCGTTCTGGCAACTTGCTGCCTGTGCTTTTTACGTTTGACGAAATGTTTTCTTGAGAATGAACGCAATAATTGCGCTTTTTCTTAAACGGCTGAAAGGCAAAATAATGAAAAAATTAATAAAACGTGGTATTAGTAAAGTGAGCATTATTGTCATAAAATTACTGTTAATTATTTAGAAAGCTCTAGTTCGACTAATTAATTTCACACCATTCCTTTATGGATAAAGTATAATTCACTTATATTCAATACGATGAATGGAAGCTATTTAATACAGCAACCTGTTAAGATAGAACGACAAAGAATTGGAAGAACTTTCCCATTTAGACAATCTTAGCCTGTTTTAGCCGATATTGCGAAAATTTTCAGGTTAAAGCGTTATTCCATCACACTGGTTCCGTTTTAACAGGTTTTACTGTAGTGCTTAAAATGTCTCGATTTTCAAGCGTCTGTCCGGCTTTTTTTACCCGACTGCCAAGAAGGGTTATGTGTTTCACGCGTATCTGGGTATGTGGATTTCTTTATACCCTCGAAACATCCCTACGGCTGGATGGATTTTAATGAATGAGGTCTCTATCGATTCGTCTTAACCGTCCGATGGTTATAGGCTAGATTTGATTTTATAAATTCAAAATGGCGGTAGACACGAAATTTTTTTTACGCACCCTATTGAGTGTTATATCATTGGATATAGGTCTTTCAAAATGAAGACTGTTTCATTGACTATTTTACAGTCAGAAGCTCCGTTTAAATATTACACAACCTGGACGTTGTGTAGGTAGGATCTCTAGCTTTACTGCAACTCTAACCATCATAGACATCTATAGGCCTCATCAAAACAGTGTTTATAGATAGGAACTAACAATCAAACACAACTTGAAAGTCACCAATACAAGTAAATAAAAAAAAATAGGTAAGTAATATAAAAAAATAGTTTAATATTGATGAGAAATAATTAATTAGTTCGCTTTTTTAGCCCAGTGGTTAGGGAGTTGAATTCGGAAATAATTAGGGGACAGCTGGAAATTTTTTTAACCCCTTCAGTTTAGGTCTAGAATGAATATGCTACGTTTGCCCCCTCGTACTAGGTGAGCGTTAGGAATTATACATTGATTTATAGTAAAAAAAACACGTTTTTTTTTTTTAAACCATAACACTATCTCGAAATCTCTAACTTTTTCAAAAACATTGTCAGTACAAAAGTTGTAGAGCTTAAAATTCTGAATAAAATGAGTACCTACACTTAATACTTTAGTTGAATATTAAGGTCACAATTCTACTTTAAAGTTTTAGCACCGTGGTCAAAGGGTTGAACTCAGAATTAGTTAGGGGAAAACTGGAAATCATTTTAATCCCTTCAGATTAGGTCTAAAATGAATATTCTATGTTTTCCCCCTCGTACCAAGTGAGCATTAGGAAATATGTACTTATTTACATTCGAAAAATATGTTTTTCCTTAATATTTTAAACAATATCTCAAAATAGTTAATTCTATCAAAACTTTGTCAATACAAATGTTGTAGAGCTTAAAATTCTGAATAAAATGAGCACCCACATTAGTATTTTTGTTAAAAATTAAGGTTGCAATTCTAATTTCAAAATTTTGCTTTAATCGCTAATCAAGAGCTTGAAGCCCGGAGAGACCAAGTTACCTGAGAATATTTCAAAACAGCTAAGTCTATCAAAAACATTGTCAATTCAAATGTTGTAGAGCATAAAATTCGGAATAAAATGAATACCCACATTAATATTTTTGTTCAAAATTAAGGTCGCAATTCTATTTCAAAAATTTTCCTTAATCACTAATCAAGAGCTTCAAGATTGGAGAGACCAAATTACCTTAACAATATCTCAAAACAGCTAACTAGATCAAAAAATGCCAATATAGATGTTTTAGAGCTTAAAATTTTGAATAAAATGAATACTCATATTAATATTTTTGTTCAAAATTAAGGTCGCAATTTAAGATATTGTTAAAAATATTAAAGAAAAACGTGTTTTTCGAATGTAAATGTGTACATATTTCCTAACGCTCAGTTAGTACGAAGGGGAAAACATAGAATATTCATTTTAGACCTAATCTGAAGGGATTAAAACGATTTCCAGGTTTCCCCTAATTAATTCTGAGTTCAACCCTCTGATCACGGGGCTAAAACTTTAAAGTAGAATTGTGACCTTAATATTCAACAAAAGTATTAACTGTAGGTACTCATTTTACTCAGAATTTTAAGCTCTACAACATTTGTATTGACAATGTTTTTGGAAAAGTTAGTGATTTCGAGATAGCGTTGTGGTATTTAAAAAAAGTGTTTTTTGACTATAAATCAATATATAATTCCTAACGCTCACCTAGTACGAGGGGGAAACGTAGCATAGTCATTCTAGACATAAACTGAAGGGATTAAAACAATTTCCAGCTTTCCCCTAATTATTTCCGAATTGGGCCTTTTTTTTACTACCCTACCACTGGGCTATTTACGCAGTCGGGTTTTTTGATTTTTTAAATTTAATTCTCTCTCTGTCCCGTTTGACCTGACAACACTAACTTACGAGCCAAGCTGGATTTAGCTCAATTTTACAAAAAGAATGTCTAAGCTATTGTTTGACATGAAAAATTATATATTTAAATTTGAATGAGTCGATTTACGTGTTTATTTTCTACATAAAAGAATTGATATTACGGATATGATTGTTGACTATTTTTTCATAACTGTATTCAATTATAGATTTTTTTGTGTCGAGTTGTGTTCGGGTTGAAGTGAAGTATTTCGGTTTAGGGTCAATAGAAAAATTGTTGTCGGGTTTTGCGTCAGCAAAAATTTTTTGTTAGGTTTCCGATTGACATTTGGGTTGGGTATAACCCAACACGCACAGGAATCTATTTCAGATGATAAACTACGTATTTGAATATGAATGACTCCTTGCATGATTATTTTTCCACATAAAAGATAATATTAGAGATATGATTGCAGACTATATTTTTTTTTATAATTACATTATATTGTGGATCAATTTTCTCTGATTCCGAGATTCAGGTTGGGATTGGAATTAAGTATTTCGGGTTCGATCGGGTTGCGGGTAGACAGAATATTTTTGGTTGGGTTCGGTTCGGGTTGCAGCTTTGTTTTAAATAAAATTTGCAGGGCTTCAAATTTTATTTATTACCCGGGAAGGACCCTAGTTAGGTGTAATGTTTAACTGCTAGTTTTCACGATGACACTTTCACTAACAAATTTAAATAATTTTATTCTAAAATAATTTTTGGTCACTTTATGCGTTTTTGATAGGAATTTGTCAACTGATTATTTTCAGTTACCTCCGGCATTAAAATACATGCTCAACCCGGCCGGAACATGAACTGCGTTTCGAAAAACGTACATATGTGTACGTGTGTGGGCGTGTTTGACAATTTTACGCATAAATTACTTTGCACTTCAAATCTTAAAGCCCAAACTTTTAAATTAAATATTTTTATGTTTACCCAGCATTTATCTATCCCAATATAGCAAATCGCTGGCACCGATTTTCTAAATCATCATTTTCATATTTTAAAAAAAATATTACTTTCCCGTTCTCGGATCACATGCAAATTCTCTTTTTTTAGACATGAAACTGATTTTGAAAAATCGTACAAAAATATTTCATCAAAACTATATCTGTTTTTTAAAACGTCTAAAATTTTAACAAATATTTTTATAGTATCTTAAGGACAACTTGAAGCATTTTTATGTCCTATTTAATTTATTATTTATTTTATATTTTAGCTCTAAAACATACATGTAAATTCCTATATGCCAAAAGTAAATTGAATCCTTATTAAAACTACGCACTAATTCATCGTATCACAAAATATTTCATAAAATGCATTTACAGAATTTATTTTACTTTCCTATCATTGAATGTATGAGTTTTCATGAAAAAATTAGATAATGGCAAAGGGAACTATTGTCTGGCTTACTATAGAATAACCAGTATTTATTTTTTAAACTATGGAAACAAATTCTATTTCTTATTCCCTTAATTTCGTCAATTTCATCAAAAAGGAAATTTCAGAATTTAAAATTAAAAAATTATTCCATGTTTTATATTTATAAATAATGCTCGTTTTCTGCGATTCAAAATTACTTTCAGAGCAGAAAACTTACAAAGTGTTTTTTCGTTTGTATTTACTACAACACGATCGCGCTGTAATAGTTACAAGTGGGGTATTCTCCAGTAACAAGTTGTTCTGAGGAACGGCTGAGATTTATGTATTCGTGTGATAACGCGCTAGCTCTAGTATGTTTTAAATTACACAGGACAGGTCAACGAAATTAAAGTTTTCAAAGATAATTTTGTTACCCAAGTAGCACAAAGATCGACATCCGCAACATAGCAACAAGAGCGCAACATCCTACCAACATTGGCCAGTACTTCAAATGTCACGCATCAAATTTACAGCATCTACCGCTGTTCACTGACATAATTCTCAGTCCATGCGTACGTGTGTGGGCGTATTTACAATTTTACACGTAAATTACTTTGCACTTCAAATCTTAAAGCCCAAATATTTAAATTAAATATTTTTATGTTTACCCAGCATTTATCTATCCCGATATAGCAAACCGCTGGCATGGATTTTCTAGATCATCATTTTCATATTTAAAAAAAATATTACCTTTCCGTTCTCGGATCACATGCAAATTCCCTTTTTTGAGACAATTAAACCGATTTTGAAAAATCGTATAAAAATATTTCCTCAAAACTATATCTGTTTTTTAAAACGTCTAAAATTTTAACAAATATATTTATAGTATCTTAAGAAAAACTTGAAGCATTTTCATGTCCTAATTAATTTATTTTATATTTTAGCTCTAAAGCATACATGTAAATTCCTATATGTGAAAAATAAATTGAATCCTTATTAAAACTACGCACTAATTCATCGTATCACAAAATATTTCATAAAATGCATTTACAGAATTTATTTTACTTTCCTATCATTGAATGCATGAGTTTTCATGAAATAATTAGATAGTGAGAAAGAGAACTACTGTCTGGCTTACTATAGAATAACCAGTATTTATGTTTTAAACTATGAAAACAAGTTCTATTTCTTATTCCCTTAATTTCGTCGATTTCATCAAAAAGGTAATTTCAGAATTTAAAATTTATAAAATTATTCCGCTGTTTATATGTATAAATAATGCACGTTTTCTGTGATACAAAATTACTGACATTCAGAGCAAAAAATTACAAAGTGTTTATTTATTTGTAGTTACTACAACACGATTGCGTTACACAAATGGGGTCTTTCAAATAAAAGCCGTTCTGACACGAATGGCTTAGCTATAGTATACATTTTATTATTCGGCCTTCGGGCAATGTCGCCCAGTCCATTACGGATTATCTCAAAATTACTGCTGTTTTTTTTTTTTTTTTTTTTTTTTTTTTTTTTTTTTAACCTCGCAAAGGTGTATGCTTTCCTTATTTCTAAATATGAGAAACAATAACATTTCAAATGCATTATTTCAAAAGAGAGAAGAAGCAAATAATTTCACACTTTCCTTAATACAGTTGAATGTCTATGACTATGATATTCTTTATACCTTTCTTTCTATCCACATTTTTTTTCCTTAATGAAGAAGGGAAAAAAAAAGTTTTCTAATTTATTTATACATCCTAAAATAACGCTCTAGTAACTAGTATATTTAAAATTACACAGGACAGGTCAACGATATTAAAGTTTGCAACAGATGTTAATTTTCAAAACATAATTTTGTTATCCAAGTAGCACAAAGATATCCGCTAATATCCTACCAATATTTATTGGCCAGTATTTCGAATGTCATGCATCAAATTTAGAGTATCTGCCGGTATTCACTGACATAATTCTCAGTTCATGCGTTCGTGTATGAGCGTGTACGACAATTTTACACATAAATTAGTTTGCTCTTAAAATGTTTAAAGCGCAAACTTTTAAATATTTTTATGTTTACCCGGCATTTATCTAATATAGCAAATCGGTTACATCGACTTTCTAAATTAACATTTTCATATTTAACCCTAGAACTACCGGAAATTTTACTCAAGTTTTATAAAAACATTCTACACCAGAATTTTTACTTAAAACTATTTAATTCGTTTATTTAACTTATTGTCTGATTTATACATTTAGTTTGTTTTGAAGAAATTTCTGGTTTGAATAAATATTTTGAATGTACATGTCGGGTCCATTTGGACCCTTCTGGTAGACAGAGGGTTAAAAAAAATATTTATTGCTTTTCTGTTGTCGTATCGCATGCGAATTCTCTTTTTTTAGACGTGAAACTGATGTTTAAGAAAATCGATGCTACTATATAAGAATAGATAAATGTTAAATAAACATAAAAATACTTCATTTAAAAGCTAAGGAAAGTGTGAGAAACGCCCCCATGAATTTTGCCATGACTTAAAATTATAATACGGGAAATACAAGGTGCACACTCTCTGTGCAATTTCCAAAGAGGCTGGTACTACTATTTAAGAGAAGAAAATTTCTATTTAAAATTTAAATAGCAAAATTTATATTTCTCTTTTTTTATATTAATTAAGGCAAAAATTTCTATTAAAAATTATTGTATGCATCCTGAAAATAGTATTTTTAAAGACAAAGGGCACAGCCGGATAAGCATTGGAAACATGCCTTTCATTAAATGTACTGATTTTTTCCCCAGATCTATTCCTTTATCTGACAATATATTTCCCCTATTATCACCTTATAAATATAGATGTTAAATATTCTTATAGAACCACCTTATAGATAAAAATGTTTTTTCGATTACGTGAAAAATTAATACTCTCAAAAACTACTGCACCGAATTTCATGCCATTAACCGAGGTTATACAGGTACTAAAGATGCATAACTGGGAATTTTTGTATAATTTTCTGCTTATAAAAACTGTGTGAAAAACGATAAAAATATTTACAATGATAAAAATCGTATCTTACGGTTATATGAAAATTACCATTTTCTTGTAAAAAATTCCTCATATGTGCACGTATATTGTACGTAAATGCCGAAAGTGTGCGTTGGGTATAACATATAAATAGTCACAAAGAAAATATAATAAAATTTCTTTAAAGGCGCTGTTTTGGGCGGAGCTACTCAAATTGAACATCCAAAGAATTTTTGGAATAAACACTAACAGAATTGCTGTATGTTAAATTTTAAAGTGTTAACGAATTTATGGGACACGGGTCTATCCATTGCAAATCACCAAGGTGGTGTCGCTTGACATTTTTAATTTTCCTAATCTTTTAACCAAGTTTTCAAAAAGTTTTTTGATCATATAGTATTTTGGCGGTGGCCATTTTTAACAAGCTATACAGCCATTTTTGGGCGAAAAACGTGTTTTACGGAAAATGCTGGAATTGCTTTCTTTTTATACCTATCAAGATGAAGGAAAAACCAAAATATTCAGCATAAAAATGTCTACATTTTATGTAATTATAAAATTTTTCATTTGACTTAAGGATGTAGGCCTAAAACATGTTTAACATTTAGCTTACGGGAAACTATTTTCTAAAATGTTCGTTCACTACGAGAAAGTCTGGCCTTTTTTGACCCCCTTTCTTAATGATTATTCACTGCAGGTGATGAGAGCAAAGCCGCAGTCATTTGGAACATCTGACAGTCATTTGCGACTCGTGAGAGTATTGGGGAATTTGTTTTCCCTAAAAGAGAGTTGTTTACCCGTCGTCGGAAGTAATGATTTCAATTTGTAGATAAGGTTTAAAAGGTATATGGGATAAAAATGATCTTTTTCTGTGAAGTAAATGTCATTAAATACAACATTATATATTAGTGGTCATTGAGCGGTCTTTTAAAAAAATAATTAGAAAAATTGATGAATGTCCATTGAATGTTTTAGCAGGATTTGGTTTCTTGAAAGTTATAATATAAAAATAAATGTTTGTTATAGGCAAAATAAATAAAATCGTATGTTAATACAAAAATACATTATTTAAAAAGGCGTTGAATTTTCATATAATTAAGTAATACAAAATTGATTTCCTTAAGTATCTTAAGATACCAACTAATTAGTTAGTATTATAACGATTAAAATAAAAATAAAAAAAGAAATTTCAAGAGCAGGAAAATTTAGAAATTAATATATAAGGAAGCGGAAAACAATATAATAAAAAATAAGAAAGTGATTTCTAACGGAATCTATGTTTCCAATGAGGTCTTTGTTTTTATCTATCACTAAGACCCCTATTTACGAATAGTACTATGATTTAATCAGTAAATAAATTAGTCAAATATTACTATTAAGAAATATTGACTGATATCTGAAAATGAAAATGTTATCGAAACAGCAAAGAGGGAGATTTTGGGGTTAAAAAGCCTTCAAGGACATTTAAAAATTGATAAGATGCATACAAATCTCTTGTATTACGATAAAAATTCCATGTGTAAAAGCCAGAAAAAAGGAGAGCATAAAAAGCATTTATACGGGGAAAAAAAAAAAAAAAAAACACCTGTTTTAAGGCTGTATAATTAGAGCCTCGATTTCGACGCAAAATTGCTTAAAGAAAAAGTTAGGCGGAATTACACATCTGCACGGGCCGAAATTTTCAGGCCCAGGCCTGACCTGAGTAAAGCTATATTGACCCGGCCCGGTCCGGTGCAAAAACTAAAATTTCAGTCCAGGCCCGACCCGTTTGTATTTCAGGGCTCCCAATGGTCCGTTTTTTGAAAACCAGTAATTTTTTAGAAAAAAGTTCGTGGTAAATTTCTGCAACAATTACAAGAAAAACGCGTTTCCAGATAAGTTTCTACGAAATTTATAAAGCAGATTTTTCTTTGAAATTTAGTGGTGTTCAAAAAACGGACCGAGTGGCAGCCCTGGTATTTTCGCGGTTTACGGTCCGGCCCGTGCTAAAAACAGTGAAAACATGCCCGACCTGCGCAAAAATCTATGGAATAAGACCCGACTCAATTTCCACAGTCCCAAAGCTGTGGTTCTCCTGTTGTAGCTTTCGCCAGACTATGCAGCAAAGAATCTTTACAGATCGATTTTAAAAATAGCAGAATAATTTATCCGTCAAGATTTTATCTACCATCCATTATCCGAGAATCAATAGAGAGATTTTTACGCAACGAGAATATTTACAATGATTCAGTGTCCCTTTAGTTACCTAAAATTTGGAATTAGATGCTATGCTGTTTTAGTAATAATAGTAAAAATTAATCCACGCTCACAAATATCCAATTTCATTATATTTTATGTTTGCATGGATTTTCATTCTGCATGAAGTCTCGTGACATTACTTACCATGTTATTGTTTTTAAAATTTGTTTGCAAAAATATTTCTATCATGAATGATTTTGAAAACGTCGCCGTTTGAGCGATGAAACGAGCGTTAATCTAATTAAAGGTATTATATCACTTTTATAGTATTTTTTATCTTTGTTTCATTATAAGTGGTTAGCATACATATTTTTTAGAAGCTGTTTATTTAAAAATAAAATACATGCTCCTTTTCTTCGAATATGAAAGACTAATTCGCATAACATTTTTTAAGCTTAAAAAAGGTATAGATTGTTTGCTATACAATGCTGTTAATAATACTTTTTGCAAGAAATAGAATTTTACACTAATTCAAAAAATGGATTTTTTAAAGGAAATCTATCTATTATTTTAGTGAACTCTGCAATAGTAAAGAATATGTTTATGTATATATATGTGATATGATATAAAGCTGATTATGTTTACAGTTGTTATCATAGATTTGTTCTCTAATTTTTACAATTTTCTTTAGCTTTTCTCTTAAAAATTGCCTTATAATTTTATTTTCTATCTAAAAAGTTTTATTAATCGACTTTAATTTTTTTATTTTATAAGATAGATAAGAAAGATTTTATTTTATAATTAAAATAGAAAAATTTCCTTTTTAATTCAATATTTTCTGATATGCAGCGGTCATACGCGTCCTGAAATTTTAAGACCAGGAAATTCTTCGGTAGCAGTATTTTCTTATAGAACATTTCTTCTTAAGTAAGGTAAAATTTCGCGCTTTTAACCTAGATTTATTTTTCTATTAAAAAAAACAAAACAAAACAATCGATATTCATCCTGAAAAATTTCCTGAAGCGTACGACCCCTGGATATGATATTATTCCTACTAAAGCTGTGTATTAAAAAAAAATCTTGTTTCTTTGGCTTGAAGAAAGAGGACTGATTCCATTGAAACGCGTAATTCTTTTTATGCTGTACAGACGAATGTATTGTTTTCTGTACCGTTTACTCTGAAGTGATAATTTATTTTGACAGTTATGGAATATTACATAAATTTCAAAAAAGTTTTCTCAAAGAACCCCGCCTCTCCTTTTTTTAGAATTCTACAAAAGTAATATATATATATATATGCAGACAGTGACAATGTTTGGATTTGTGATCCTAGATTTGTTATCTAATTTATGTAATCCTTCTACATTCTTTTTGTTTTCGGGGGAGGAAGGGGCGGGGGGGAAAGGTGCAAAGACTTATATATATATATATTTTTTTAATGTAAGACATTTTCTGCCTAACACATTTAACTAAGTCTAGAAATTTCTGATATTTCTCAGCAGATGGCAATCCTGTTTACAACCACAACTTTTATTTATTTATTTATTTATTAAATAAGGCATTCAATTTCTATACGCAGGAGAGAAAAAAAAAATAGTACTTTGATTTTAAATATTAGTTACCTAAAGGCTTTTCATTTGCAAATGCACTGTTGTTATTATTTTTCCAACTACGCCGTTTTGAATTTTTATAGAGTAATCATTACATTTTAAGCTTTATAAACAAATTGTAATTAAATCTGAACTGCTATTCAAAGGAGTCTGAACACTTTCCCTCACACTGACTCTTTTAAATTTACTATTAAATGTAATATATTTATAATAATTGTCAATTTGTAACTGATAGACAATTTTTATTAATTTTTCTATAGCGATACTTTATTAAAATGCGACTTTTTGAAATATTTTTGGAAAAATTATATGCCTTTATAAGAAAGTGAAAAAGCTTTCTTCTTTGCAATCTAATTAAGACAATTTGAAACTTTTATGGATGTAAAGAAATTTAAATAGTTTTAAAATTGTGTAAAAAATTGCATGAAAATTCATCGGAAAATTACGTAATAAAATCTTTTATTAGAAAACATAATCATAAACTAAAAAAATATTCCATACTTATTGTTGAAGTTTCGCGATTTTCAGTGTGAGCAGATAGAAATAAATACATACATTTAAAAATATAGGTTATCTATGTAAATAATTTGTATATAATAAATATATACAATCGCAAATAAAATTACAAATAATATAACCTTTGAAACACTTAATATTAAAATAAATATTAAGCCTTAATATTAAAATAAATATTAATAAAATAACCTTTAGTGTTTTTAAAGAGTTGCTATATCAAATTTATAAACTATTAAATTAGTTATCGAGAAAGACAATGGAATTCATCGAAATTGTTGTTTTTATTTAAAATAAACACAAATAACCTATTTTCTTTTTACTTATCCAGATGCATTTAAAACAACATAGAAAACAAATGTTGGATTTTCCTAGTTACAACAAATTAAAAAACTATTGTGAAAACTCTTGAGAAAATCCATACAATTTCATCATTTGTTGATTTTTGTTGTTGTTGTTGTTAATTTAAATATAAGTTATTTAGTTTTTAAACATATATAATGTAAAAATTGATATTTAAAATTTTAAGAGATTTCTTCAAAAAATATTATCCGCTATTATTCAGAAATTCCGTACAATTTATTATGTCCAAATTATTTTTTTCTTAAATATGAATACAAATAATCTATTTCATAAATGTATTTAAATATTCTTATAAAATGAATAAAAACAACTGTATAATATTTTAAATTTTTTTATCTGCTTCATCCTATGTCTATTTTAAAAACATTTAAAAATGTTTAGAATGCTAGTTTTATTGGATGACAATAACAATGGGAGGTTGGGCTTCATCGAGAGTGGTGGGAAATCAAGCGGCGGCTTTAAAATATCTCACGTGGTTGGCTGATTGGCCGATTGATCACTTCCCTATCTCTTAAGTTACAATAGGTATTGGGCATTTTTACAATTTAAATTGGAGCATTTGAGGCCTTTCTCTGTTCACCGCATTTATTCATTTAAATCATCGATTTTCTTTTTAGTATTTTAATTTAGATTTTGTGAATATTTATTTAAGTTAATTTGTTTGTTTTCTTCTCTTCTAATGCTACGTCGTTTGATCAAAATCGCTAAAAATGAAATATTTTAAAGGTGTTTATTTTATTTTATTTTTGTTGAATTTCTAAAAAAGCACTGCAGCAATTTTTATGAAATTTAAATGCCACTAATTTGAAAGTATCCTCTTTCAACATAGCTGCCAACTTTTACGTTTTTTTGTTACCACTAAAATTTAATAGAAGTTTTTACCTTATTTAAATTATACATTTGTACGATTAAATAAAACAAAATTTTCCATATAATTTTAGTGTTAGGAGAAAAGCGTAAAAGTTGGCAACTATGTCATTCAATGAAAAAAAAAAGTCACATGAATCGGTCGCGTAGTTTCAAAGTAATCTGTTAACATAAAAAAATAGGTTCGTGCCAAATTGAAAACATCCTACTTTTCTTTTTTGGGTGAACTAAGGAATTATTAATGAAATCTTTATTATGGTTAGTTCACTTGTATTAAACGGTAAATAAATTATTTGGAAATAATGCTAGAATATGACTAATTATTAATTTTCTGAAACAGGCAATATACAATTGCATAGGCAGGGTTTGAAACATGGTTATTTAGTTGACTGTGGGCATAAAATTATGCTGTTTTCTAATGTGAAACTTAATGGCATTTTTTCTGAATACTTTTTAACGTGTCGGCATGAAATTGGCAGGCATGACTTTTGAAGGGATTAGGAATCGAATGCAGTTTTCCATTTTTTGATAAATAAATTACTTATCGATTTATTATTTTTGCCACGCGACAATAGATTTCCACATTTCCCGAGCTGTCACTTCCAGAAATGCTGTTCAAAATTCCAACTTTGACAGTATTTTTTGAAATTCTTTTGCTTTTACTAAAAAACTGAAAGCACCATTCTATTACATACTTTCTGAATAAGAACATCTGCCAATTTCATACATTTTCGAACAAAAATGAATTGAAAAATGCCCCAGACGCTATCTCCATTGGGTTTGAGAGCTATCTTAAGTTTCGTAATCCCCCTTTTTTTAACTGTACAAAGAAAAAAACTAATTTTTGTTTGATTAATTATGCTGTTACAAAATGCAACGAAATACATTGCTTTTTTATTAAAATAGTAATGAGCATAAACATTTCAACTTTCCAGTTATGTACATAATTTAAGATATCTAGTGTGTTAGTAAGAAAGAAAAAAAAATAATGCTACATTTATCATTGTAAGGACAAGAGTCTAACCAAAATGAGCAATACTAAACTACTAAAACTATTTTCTGAACATTATCTATTCATTATCATGTCAAAAGTATCACTATCATGTCTCACAAACTAGAATTATCTTCAACTAATTTGCAGCAACCGGGGTAGAAACAGCTTTACGTTATCTGTGTAAACAATGTTTACTTTTTTACAAAGTAATCTTCCCCGTATTTCCTTAGAATAATTAATATCTTCCGTATAGAATTTCCCTTCTTCGAGACGCAGACGGACCCCAACTGAGCAAAACGGTCTTAATGATTTCCTGCACAGCATCTATGAGGGGTAGAAATGTTCGGGATGGCAGTAATTCCAACCGCGTATTTTTCAACACTCTTTTTCTTGGGATTACGGTAATCCCCCCGTAAGCAAAAGGTTAAAAACCGGAAAAATAAAAAGTCAAACACCACATTTCGCTGCCATTATTTTTTATGAAGGAGATCAGGCTCACCTTAAATATTTTTTTCTGACACCGAACTCTTATAGGACTACATCATTTTATAAAGTTCAATCCTGAAAACTTTTTTTTTTCTGCACAGCTTATCAAAAACTGCGTTAAGTCTGATTTTTGTCAGATATTATATAAACTGTAACCGAGACTTTCGATTTTTAACTGTGTTGATTATCTCATCTCGATGGATGTACCGCGTCGTTAGCATTTCCGCGCTACGAAGTGAGATGTATATTTATATTTAACTTAAAATGTAACCTTTTACTTATATCATTAAATTAATATCTTTAACTTTAAATTGCGTCAGGTTATGGGGCCAGGACATTTAGGCCCTGCGCATTAAGTTAAACAAGACGTTTTTAAGTAAAAGCTGACGTTTTTCGAGTTTTATTTTCTACCGTCCACCATGGCTGACGAATATCGTATCGAAAAATTGAACTCTATTGGAAGCAAAAGGATGCTGGAATGCGATCGATCCAGGATTTAGTGGTGAAATGACGGCTGATAATAAATTTTTAGATAACAAAACCAAATCGATTTTCTATATGATTGTCAATGAAGCGAGCTTGGACGATATAGCAGAATGTGAAACAGCGAAGGATATATGGGAAACTCTAAAAGGTATTTATACTAAATTTGATACTTTTCACGGACTTTTGTTGGTAAAGGACTTTGTAATGACTGAAAAGAAGCCAGATGAATTGGTTGCCGATTATTTGACAAGATGAAATGCTTTATACCACAAAGTTAAGAATGCCGGGTTTTGTTTTGAAGAAAAGGCATTAGCGGGATTTGCTGTGTTAGGCTTACCTAGAGAGTATGAATATCTCATAAGAAATTTAAGAATGGATAACGACGATTTGACAATGAAATCTTTAAAATCAAAATTAACTGAAGAAGAACGTCGTATCGCTTCACCAAAAGTATTTTCTAAGGAGAATCATGAAAATTATGATGAAAACAAAGCGTTAATGACGAAACGTTATCACAAAAATGAAAAACGGTTTCCTCATAAAGGAAGGAAAGATTCTGATTTCAATCGACGATCACAAGAAAATTTAAGATGCTATCGATGTCTTGAATTTGGGCACATAGCCAAAAAATTGTACACATGAAGGTAAAAATGAAATAGAAGAAAAATCTTCAACTAAATTTGCTACTTCCCATGAAAATAATCAACATGTGCTTTTAAAAACAATCAAAACTAATAGAGATAATGAATGGATATTGGATAGTGGATCAACAGATCACATGACTTCTCAGAGGCAAAATTTCATCACTTTTAAAGAGGAAAAAATCCCATTTGAAGTTGCAGGAGGTGGAGTTTTGTTTTCTGCTGGTAGAGGAAATTTTGAACTTACATTATCTACGCAGAGTGGAGGTAGGACGTTTATTCTAGTTGATACATTATATGTTCCTGAATTGGATGGAAATTTGTTATCTGCAACAAAGATCACTGAAAAAGGAATGAATATTAGAGTTTCTGAAAATAAAGCTGAAATCATGAAAAATAAAGAAAAAATTGCTATGGGCACAAGAGATGATAATCATTTATATTGTTTTTATGAAGAAGTTACTTTAAAATCCCCTGAAATACAAAACTTTGTTCCTCAAGCTAATTGTAAGAAAACTGACTTGTGGCATAGATGCCTTGGACATTTGCACTTAACAGCATTAAAAGGATTACTCAAGGTAAACAAAAATTTTGTCAAAGGAGAAAGTAAAATCTCAAATATTGGGAAAAAATCTGCATGTTGGGAAAATTAAAAGCGAAACCATTTCCGAAGAAAAGTGAAACACGAGAAAAGCAGCCGCTTCGACTTATCCATTCAGACGTAGTAGGACCAATTAAACCTACATCAAATGGTGGTAACAATTACTTTGTAACATTCATTGATGACTTTAGAAGATATACTGAAGTGTACATGATGAAGAATAAATCAGAAGTACCAGAAAAATTTGATATTTACCGAAGAAAAGTAGAGAATTTCCATGAAACCAAAATAAAACTTTTGAGGTCTAACAATGGTAGTGAATATATGGGAAAAGAATTCATACAGACTCTTATAAATTTAGGCAGCGAAAGATAATTGACAATTCCTAACACACTGCAGCAGAATGGAGTTGCTGAGATAGCAAATCAAGCTCTTGTGGACATGGCTAGATGTATGCTTTTAGAATCTGGAATGTCTATGAGTTTTTGGGCTGGAGCTGTGGCCACAGTATGTTATGTAAGAAATCTATGTCCTACAAGTGCCAATAATAATGCAACACCTTTGGAATTATGGAGAAAGAAGAAAAATGTGATAGAACACTTAAAGGTTTTTGGATGTCGAGCATGGGCAGTGAACAGAAAAAGAACTGGTAAATTTTTTCCTAAAGGTATCCCATATATTTTTATTGGTTAGGATGAATGTGCAAAAGCCTACAAATTATAGCAAGAAGATACAAATAAAATAACCATAAGTCGAGACGTAAATTTTGATGAAGAAAATTTTCCTTTTAAATTGAAGAAAGAAAAGCAGGGAAAGAAGCTATTACTAGAAGATATAATATGGAATGCTCTTGACACTGATTGTAATCCAGAAAATCTTGAAGAAAATAATCTAACTACAGATGAAGATGATGAAAATAATCAAACTACAAATGAAGCTGAAAGGGATAATGAAAGTATCAATGCCGGCGACAGTAGTGTTAGTGAAACATCAGTCATAGAAGATCAGATGACCCGCTCTGGCAGAACTATTCTACCCCCAGTATGGACTAAAGATTATATTGTAAGTAAATTTGCAAAGTGTAATCAATCAGATGTAGAAGATCCGCAAACTCCATATGAAGCTTTAGCAAGAAATGACTGTGAAAAATGGAAAAATGCTATGATTGAAGAGTTCAAAAATTTACTAAAGAACAATAGTTTTGAATTTGCTGAAAGACCAAAGAACAGAAGAACAATAAAAGGAAAATGGGTTTTGAAGACGAAATATGATGAAAATGGAGAATTAGTCAGGTATCGAGCTAGGATTGTTGCATTAGGAAATACTCAAAAACCAGGATTGGATTATGACAAAACTTATTCTCCAGTAGTTCAGACAAAAACAACCAGAATTTTATTTGGTATTTCTGCAGAAAAAGAATGGAAAGTACACCATTTAGATATTACAGCTGCATACTTAATAGCTGATATAGATGAAGAGGTGTACATGGAAATACCACAGCATTTCTACAGTTTTATCGAAGATCTGAAAGATGATTTGCCAGATAATCCAAACTTGGAAGAGGTCAAGAGAAGGGACTTAGTCTGGAAGCTCCGTAAAAGTATTTATGGTCTTCACCAATCAGGTCGCCTCTGGAATAGACATTTAGATACTTTCCTAAAGTCTCAAGGACTCCAAAGATCTCGAGCAGACCCATGCGTATATTATCAAAGAGGATGTGAGCTCATTGTTGCAATTTATGTGGATGATATCGTTTTGTATGGAAAGCCTAAAGAAATTGAAAGGTTGAAGAGAAGTTTCAAACAGGAATTTGATGTTAATGATTTAGATGAAGCAAAACACATTCTATCTATCCGTGTAACACAAACTAAAGATGGGATCTCACTTGACCAGTCAACTTATGTGAAAAAGTTGTTGAAAGATACTGGTATGCAGGATTGCAAGACTGCAAAGACTCCACTCAGCATAGGTCTTCAATATAAAATGTGGGAAGAAGGAGATGAATTGAAGGGAAAAGATGCAGAGAAGTATCGCCATGTTGTTGGTAGTCTGCTTTACTTAGCAACCCACACACGTCCAGATCTAGCATTTCATGAGTCAGTTTTGTCAGAAACCTTTAAAGACACATTGGACGGGTGTCCAGCATATATTGAGATATTTAAATGGAACCCAGAATCTGAGCTTACAATTTAAGAAGTCTAACAAAGCATTGGAAGTTTATACAGATGCAGATTGGGGATCTAATGTTACAGACAGACGGTCATTTAGTGGATATATTGTGAAATTTGGTGGATCAGCTGTGAGTTGGATGAATAGAAAACAGAGGTGAACTGATCTTAGTATAGTGGAGGCGGAATTTATTGCATTAAGTGAAGCTGGAAAAGAGTGCACGTGGCTGGTAAATTTGCTTCAAGAGATAGATCAGCATTTTGTGAAAGGGCCAGTAACAATTAACATTGATAATCAAGGGGGAATAAAACTGGCAGAAAACCCTACTACACTCGATCGGTCCAAACACATAGATCTAAAGATGTTCCATGTCAGAGACCTGGTTGAGAGTCATATTTTACAGCTCAAATATGTGCAAAGCAATGCGAACTTGGCAGATCAGCTTACTAAAGTACTGGCATCTCCCAAGATGCAAAAGCATTTAACTGATTTAGGGATCACAGATCCAGGAGGGGTGTCAGATATTATATAAACTGTAACCGAGACTTTTAATTTTTAACTGTGTTGATGTACCGCGTCGTTAGCATTCCCGCGCTAAGAAGTGAGATGTATATTTATATTTAACTTAATATGTAACCTTTTACTTATATCATTAAATTAATATCTTTAACTTTAAATTGTGTCATTTTGGCAATTTTCGCTAATTAATATCTCAAAAGGGACTGAATAAAAAATTCTGAAAATTTACGATAATAAACATCTTTATAATGTAAAGATAAATTGCAAATTTTATGATTGAGACTTAAATAGTTTTAGAATAACAGTTCACTGAAAATGTTCCCAAAACTCCATCCCTTTTCATTTTTCTGTTCTTTCAGATACATAGCATTACAGATATTTTTTGTTTAGGTACGTTCAAAATGACGATAAAGACAAATTTTGCACAAATTTTAGCTCGGTGGTTTGAAATGGATTGACCTTATGACCTGAAAAGGGTGGGAGTTTTAATTTGAGGTGGATGTGGGGGGGGGGGAAGGGGAGTTAAATAGCAAAATAAACTTTCAATACAATTTAATATATATTTAAATTATTTGTGTTATATTAAATATTCAACAGAATGTAACAAAAAAATAAAGAAAAAAATGTGAATTTTACTAACACGAAAGAAAGGTATATTTTCAAAAATTAAAATGAGGCAAATATGATAAAGGTAAGGGGCACCTTTTGAAAACTTACTTGAAGGGGGGCTGCTTTTGATTTTATTGTGCACAGCTAAGGAGCATCTGAAACAGCTTTATTCCGAGATATGTTTTTGAAATTAGCCTAAGTACTAGTTAAGAAGCTACTTCACTCAAGCGAAAACATTAGCTCGCTAATGAAATTTTTAAAAAATATCTCGTTTGCATACGCCCCGCCCCTTGCGTTACCGCTTGCCAAGTATCATATTTGCCCTTTTGATTTTTGAAAATACACCTTTTATTCGAATCAGCGAAATTCACATTTTTTTCTATAAGCATTTACCTTCTTCTTCTTTTAACATTCTGTTGAATATTTAATGTAACACTATTAATTTAATTGCACTTATACTCTAAAGCGAAAGCTTGGTTCCCGGGGCGGTCATCCCTGTCATCCCCTGCATATCAAATAGTATTGAGAGCTCCTTTTACGACTTACCACTTTGGCCCCTAAATTTATTTATTTTACCAATGAATCATAATGTTTTTTAATTAGAATGTCTCGTACATTTTTTAGAATATTTGAACATTCCTTAATTTTATATTTACTATGCAGTAATGCTTAAAATTTGTCTTTATCGTCATTTTGAACGTACCTAATCAGAAAGTACCTGTAATCTGTGTATCTGGAAGAAAAGAAATGGGAAAGGGGGCGGAGTTTTTGGTGCATTTTTAATGAACTGTTTTTCAAAAACCAGATAAGTCTCAATCATAAAATTTACAATTTAACTTTACATTACAAAGATGATTATTATCGTAAATTTTCAGAACTTTTTATTCAGTCACTTTTGAGACATTAATTAGTGAAAATTGCCAAAATCAGACTTAACGCAATTTTTGATGAGCTCTGTAAATAAAAAGAAAAGGCTTTCCGGATTGAAGTTTGTAAAAAGAAGTAATCCGATAAGAGATTTTTGTCAGAAAAATTTTTTAGAGTGAGTCTGATCTCCTTCATAAAAAATAATGGCAACGAATTGTGGTGCTCGACCTTTTATTTCTCCGGTTTTTAAACATGTTTTTTGACATACATCCTAAGTCAAACAAAATTTCTAATTAAATAAAATGCAGACAATTTTATGCTGAACGTTTCGTTTTTTCGTTCATCTTGATAGGTAAGAAAATAAAGTAGTTGCAAGATTTTTCGTAAAACACGTTTTTTGCCGAAAAATGGCTGTATAGCTTGTTAAAAAAGGCCACCGCCGAAAAACAATATGATAAAAAAGAAAATTAATAATGTTAGAAAACTATGAAGATAACTTGGTTAAAAGATTAGGAAAATTAAAAATGTCGAGCGACACCACCCTGGTGATTTGAAATGGATTGATCCACACCCAGTATTTTACTATTTCTAAAATAGCAGAAAATATTAGGCAAGTTTCACACCAGATAAAATATGCTGCTATTCTAAGTACTAGATGTTGGAGTGATAGGCTGCCTCGTAATGGATATCATCGATATATTCCCCCAATTCTTGAAAGTCGTTTTCATAA
The DNA here is from genome assembly GCA_963932465.1 of Maratus speciosus. Classification (NCBI taxonomy): domain Eukaryota; kingdom Metazoa; phylum Arthropoda; class Arachnida; order Araneae; family Salticidae; genus Maratus; species Maratus speciosus. The sequence continues at coordinate 525,123,915 of OZ010787.1, read as the reverse complement.
ACGACAATTAAGCAGGATAAATATGTTTCTCACTGGTCGGAAATAGCCTCTGTACGAAAGGGGATAGCCGGGCCGGATAAGCGTTGGAAACAGGGCCGGCCCAAGGACATTTTGGCGACCGTGCGAGCACCCATCGAGGCGCCCCCCTCTACACACACACAAGAAAAATGGCTTGACCTATGGTCTTGATTTTTTTAAATATTCGTACTTTTTATACATACTATTACTAATTATTTAAGATATTTAAAGTGTTTCAAAAACGGATAAAAGATTCTAAATTTAATCCCATCTTTGATTTTGTATTTGGTAAATTGTAAAATCAGGAAAATTTCAATTTTGCAGTAATTATCAGTCTTAATGTGTAACATTACGATCCAAAAATAAAACACAAGGCCACAGCACATGGTATTGGGCGAAAATAACAATAAGTTAATTAATTAAAATAAAAAAAAACTTTCTTAGAAGAATACTGTATGGAATACTGCAAAATAAAGAAGCAGAACTACTAATAAATAGCAACTATGAAAGATGAAAACTGTAATCTTGTCTCGTTATTTAGTACATAAAAAGTACGAATAAAGTTCATATTTAAATATCGATTTTCGTAAAGGGCTCACTTTTCATGGTTTTCTCTTCAGCTGATTCCTGAAACATACATATTCTTATACTTTCTTTTCATTTTTTGAATGGTTCTCAATCTCTGTGATGATAATTACCCTCCCCCCCCCCCCAAAAAAAAAAAAAAAGAAAAAACTTACTAAAATTTATTTTTCACTAAATTCCCTAATTAATTAAACACTAAGAGAAAACTATGATTGAGAATAAGAGTTGTATTTATAATAATAAGAATTGCGATTAACAAAAAATGTCCCCCCCCCAAAAAAAAAAACTTTCCTGGATTTCGTTCCACTGGTATCCACGGTAGAATTAAACAAACCATCCCAAAGAAAATCTTTAAGTATTCTGAAGTTGCGTTTTAACGCCGCACTGAAATTGGATAAAGAAAGTGTCATTATAAAATCATAGGTGTAGGACATCATAAAAAAAATCAACACATCGGGCACTAAAGGGGAAAAAAGTTATTTAACGATAAATATATTAAATGAAACTTTTTTCAAGACGATTACAAAATCAAATTTATATGCAGATATATATATATATATATATATATTTAAACATAGGCTCCAGGTTCACAATTCTGCATTGTCAAGCTTATGTCGATTTATTCATTGAGCTCTTTGCTCCTGTTAATGAGAAATCAAGATAAAGTAATCTTACTATCAACTTCTGTTTAGTAGATTTACAAATAATAAAGTGCATGTCATGGGCGCTGGTGGGAGGGGCAGGGGGGGGGGAGGAAGGGTCTTTGCTCTACCCTTTCGAAAAAAATTCGTCATTGTAGATGATTTTAAAAAAGGGGGGGGGGTAAAATTTACCTTTTTCGCTTAATTTTAAATAATAAATCACTAAGAGAAAAATTGCGCTTGGGCATAAGTCTGTATATATAATAAAAAGGCTTAGAACAATATTATCCCAAAGAAACCTTACCCCTAAGCAGATTTCGTTCTTCTAGTGCTTAAGGTGCAAATTATTTCACAAAATAATCAAGAATCGCTGTAATATTGAATAGAATTCCCTTTTGGTTGAGACAAAGTCTGACTTAGTATGAAATACATAATCTGATTCCAAAAAAGTATTTTTTTTCCATTTTAGTTAAATTTCCAGCAATTTTTATTTTTAAACTAACACTATTCGCTTAAAATTTCAGTTATTTTAATTTCAGTGTTTCGAAATATTTATTGTGTAATGGGCCAAAGACTATATTTAACTAATAAATAATCCCTAATGATGAATGAAACAGTGCATCATTATAACGCAATTATACATTTTTTTACGTTATTTTTTACTGGCTTTCTGCTCAGTTTTCCTTTCAGACCACGTTTCGGAAAACTGGGGCAATACATAAATTCAAAGAATATGGCATTGGCGCAATGGCTGATCTAAGAGGGGGGGGGGGCGATTGCTCCCACCCTTGGGCAAATAAAGGTTTCGGAAAACGGCATTATGTATCCTCACGGGTAATGAGTTGGGGCGAAGCTCGAGCCCGGCGCGACGCAACCCAGGTCGCGCAAGTTTAAATCCACGAGACTCGGCTTCTCTCTTTTAGAGCCGGGCCGTGCCATAATCTTAATTTTTTCTGCAAATTCGGGTCGGGAGATTTCTTTTTCTTCCCAGGTCGAGCCTGGTCTGGATTTCATTCTTCTTAGAAGTCTGCACTGGCCAAAATTTCCAGGTCGGGGCTCGACCCGGAATAAAAGCTAAACGTTCGGTCCGTGTCATCTCGTATAATAAGCAGTATTGGCCCGACCACGACCCATGCACTTCTCTAAATTCTTCTCCCCGAGCCCAATGTTTTTCCGTATTCATGAATTTCGAACATAATCTAAAATAAAATATTAGTATAAGTGTGCTTTATGAATAATTTTAATTGAAAAATGCAGGCTGGGTTGGAGTCGATTTTTTAGCTTTTATATCGTCGGGCCAATAATTTTTTTTGCGTGGATTAGATCTGGAAATTTCAGCCCGGTTAAACCTCTAACTGACCTATCGAAGCCAGCTTTATTTTGTTTAAAATGCCTCTTTCAGCCATCATCCCATAGCTACTGAATATACCGAGTGTCCTAAAATGGATTGACTGGTTTTAAATACAATTCAATACCTTGCAAATGACGACAGCTATTAAAAAAATACTTAAAGGAGGTTATGTAAGATATTAGGAACAGGGATGATTCTGTTCCGAATTTTCTGAAAATTTAACCCATCCCGCAATTTCCACGGCCAACGTAAAAGTGGCAAAATTTGCGCAACCCACAATTTCCGCAGCAAATCTTTTTTTGTGATCTAATTCTATTTAAAAAAGTAACTCTTTTACAAAGATTTTGGATATTATTGAACTCTAAAATATAGGCAGATTTAAAATATGTAATAAAATAAATTCGCAATTTTTTAACCTACTTTCATAATATATATACGCAGCGAGAGGGTTAAGACATTCGGTTCTGAAAATAAAAAAAATTCATCAATCCAAAAATTCGGACATAAAAATAATCGCGAGTATTGACAAATGATTGCCATAAAAAAATCTATTTCGTCAATCGTTCGCAGAAAATAACTTGAATTTCGCCAAAGAATCGCGGAAAAAACACAAATTTGGTCAAAGGGCCACGGAGAAAACGAAAATTTGGTCAAAGGGCCAGGAAAAAACGCGAAATTCCTCAAATGGTCACGGAAAACGCGATCTTCGTTAAGTAACAGCGAAAAAACTTGAATTTCATCAAAGGATCGCGAAAAATGCAAATTTTATCAAAGGAAAAAAAAACACGAATTACATCAAAGGCTCGAGAAAGAAAAGCGAATTTCGTCAAAGAATCGCGAAAAAACCGAATTTCGTCAAAGAATCGCGTAAAAAAACGGAATTTCATCAAAGGAGCGCTGAAAAAACGCGATTTTTGTCAAAGAATCGTGGAAAAAACGCGAAATTTATCCAAAGATCGCGGGAAAAAATAAAACGTGAATTTTATCAAATGGCTGCAAAATTACACTAATTTCCTCAAAGGATTGCGGAAGAATCATAAATTTCGTCAAAGGATAACGGAAGAAATGCGAATTTCAACAAACGGCTACGGAAAGACGCGAATTTTATCAAAGGGCTGCGAAAAAAGAGAATTTCTTCAAACAGTTGCTGAAAAAACTCGATTTTTGTCAAGAATCGTGGAAAAAACGCGAAATTTATCCAAAGATCGCGGGAAAAAATAAAACGTGAATTTTATCAAATGGCTGCAAAATTACACTAATTTCCTCAAAGGATTGCGGAAGAATCATAAATTTTGTGAAAGGATAACGGAAGAAATGCGAATTTCAACAAACGGCTACGGAAAGACGCGAATTTTATCAAAGGGCTGCGAAAAAAGAGAATTTCTTCAAAAAGTTGCGGAAGAAACGCAAATTTCGTCAAAGAGTCGTGGAAGAAATGCAAATTTGATCAAAGAGTCGTGGAACAAATACAGTGGTCTCTTTAGAAAACAGCACACATACATACACCTATTTTTATTATTATAGGTATAGTTTTTAATCTGAAATAACATACTGAACTAACTTTTGAAGAAAACGGGTTAACCCAAACCCAGCTTGCAGGAATCTACACTCAGCCTGAAATCGACCCGAATCGAAAACAGCTAACCCGACCTGCAACAAAAATAATTAGTGCCAGGAGGGAATCCCCCCCCCCCCCTCTGCTGTAACATTTCAGAAAATTTGCTTTGAATTTCAGTTTTTTTTTTTTTTTTTTTTTTTTTTTTACTGAGAATCACTCCTGACCAGGAGTACTTACTACTACGATTTTTAATTTTAGTTTAAAATAGCAACGACAGATGGCAATGCAAGCAATGGGCTCTAAATCGGTGCCCAATTTAACGACTATTGTTTGCAGTGTCATCTATCGCTGCTATTGTAAAGTAAAATCAAGAATCGCAGTAAAAACTCTCCTGACATCTTGCATAATCCTTCTGCATGATTTTTTTTTAAATTGCTGTCCCCATTTGCAAAGTACTGAATTTTAAAATCAGTCAGTCCATTTTAGGGCACCCGGCATGTTTTTTAATAAGTTTCAAAGCATTCTTTACTGAATTACAGATAATCTTAGATATAAAGAGACAAGCAGTCTTATACCCAATTAGTATTTTTTACATGATCCTGAAGATTAAAAAGTATTATTGAATAATTGTTCGGGCGTGCCCATTATGCAGCTTTTACTGTATATAGTTTTTGTCTTCAAGAATAATTAAACTTTCTTTTCAAAATTCGGGTCGGCCCGAAACCTCAAGTGAAAACCCAATCCGAAACTGACCCAAACCCGAAATAATGTATGTCAATCTGCCCCAAACCCAACCCGCAGCAGAAAAGTGGAAGTCAGCCGGACCCAAACCCGATCCGCAACAAAAAGTAGAAGTCAACCGAACCCAACGCGACCCACAGCAAAAAAGTATAAGTTAACCCGACCAGCAGCAAAAAATAGAAGTCAGCCGGACACAGACCCGACCCACAGCAAAAAGTAGAAGTAACACGACCCGCAATGAAAAAAATAGCCCCGACTCGCACATCAGATTGGAGTCTCCAAATTTCTAAAATCGCCCCCCCCCCCTTTGAGGACTCTCCAGATCCGACCTTGCATTGGCGGTGCCGGCTGAACGAAATCCCTGAAGTTGGTGGAACCTGTAGTGGTGTGCCTGTAGCAAAAAATAGAAATAGTTTAATCTCTTTCCGTCAATTGAGCTCTGGCCGCGCTCCTCCTCTCCGTTTAAGATGATAAATATTGGAATAATTAAACACTAAAAGAATTGTACTGTTGCTCAAAAATTTTCCCAAGTAGGGGGGGGGGGGATCTTACGTTGGAGAAACACTACCTTCCATGATATGTGCCTGAAAGAAACACTGGTTCCGACTAGAGCCTGATTATCGCAAGGGCAAAAGAGGCAGCTGCCCAGGCTCTCAACTCTAAAATACCCTCTCCCCACGTCAAACCCCAAAATCGTTTTTTTTAAGTAGAAATTGTGGCTAAAAGCATGTTATAGGGGTCCCATCTGAATCTTTACCTCACGCACCAGGGCGCCATATAGGCCCTTGTTCCGCCACTCTGAGTTTAGGGCGCAGCAACGTCTTTCGTAATTTCAAGAACTGACAACTTTGAAATACTACGAGCATGCTTTGTAACTTTAAATATTCTACTGTGTTTCACATTCGCATGAAAATTACTCATTTGAGCGAAATAACTAAATGAATCACAAGCTACTTGAAAAATGTTTGGTTTGATTCATTTTTACCTATTAAATATTCAATTTACAGCAGCTTTATAAAATAATTAGTGAACTACCGAATTGTATTGTCTCGATATTGGGCGGTCATTTTAATACGAATTATTTACCTTTATATTTTTGGCTACATGGCCTTTTTCCATTTTTCATTTTCGCAAAATTTCTGACACTAACGCTATTGACTATTTATAGAAGAAGATGAGCTCAGATCCAGAAGACACTGCTAGAAGAAAAACTTTTTCAAAGACGTCTGTTTTTTTATTTAAAAATATCTGCCCCTTCAATCTCCTAAGGGTTCCTTTTTCGGTCATCTGGGGGGGGGGGGGGCAGTCTCAGATTCCATGTGGGATAATAGGACTTTAGAATAATGCGCTTAAATAGCGGAAAGTGATAGAATTCACCATGATTCTGTCAAAGTCGAAATTAATTAGCATCCCGCAAGGGAAGCAGATTTCAATCGGGTGGTTTCTGGGGTTCGTGATTCTGTTTCTTTTCTCAGTAGCTTAAAGGTAATGCCATTCAGATAAAGAACAGAAGCCGATGTCTGCATGCGAAAATTCGGCACCCTTGAATTCCTTTTTAAATAGAACGAAGAATCCTTTATCGAGCTGGGACCAGCCTAGCTATTTAAAAAAAAAAAAACGCAGAATGTAAAATCATTTTTATGGGTGCTCTTATAGGCGCCCTTTCATCTGTTTAGCGCCCCGTGTGGTGGCACACTTTGCACACGCCTTGGGCCGGCCCTGGTTGGAAACATGCCTTTCAATCAAATGTCCTGTTTCCCCCCCCCCCCCAGATCTATCGCCCTATCTGACAATATATTTCCGTTATTTTCACCTTATAAATATCGATGTTTTATGAGATAAAAAAGTTTTTTCGATTTCTTGAAAAATTAATACTATCAAAAACTACTGCACCGAAATTCATGCCATTAACTGAGGTTATACAGTTATTTTTGTATAATTTTCTGCATATAAAAACTGCGTGAAAAACGATAAAAATATTTACAATGATAAAAATCATATCTTAGGGTAATATGAAAATTACCATTTTCTTGTAAAAAAATTCCTCATATGTGCACGTATATTGTAGATCATGGGCGTACCCAAGGGGGGGGGGGCTGATGGGGCTACAGCCTCCCCCGAAATTTTCGAAAGTGATATGAAAAAGTGCTGATTTTTCGTCTTTCTTTTTTGGAAATTTTTTTAATTTTTTTCAATTATACAGCGGACTAGCCATTCTTATTAGTCCCATATTAGTCCACATTGACAACAAAGAAGAGAAAGGGGGCAGATGGGGGTACAGCCCCCCCTCCTCCCGAAATAGTCGAAAAATTAAATGAAAAAGTAATTTTTCCTTCTATCATATAGCAAAATAGGCATTCTCGTTAACACCATATTAGTCGACATTGACATCACAGCACACCCAAAGATGGGGAGGGGGCTGATGGAATTTCAGCCTTCTCCTCTCGAAATGGTCGGAAATGAAATGATAAAATATAGTGCTGAATTTTTTCTGTCTGTTACAGATAAATTTTCATTTATCCCCCTATCGTTCAACAGACTATGCCCTTCCTTCGCTTTAGCTCTATATTAGTCCATATTGACACCAAAGAAGAGAAAGGGGGCTGACGGGGTTGCAGCCCCCTCCCAAACCAGAAATAGTCGAAAAATTAAACGAAAATAGTGTTTTTTCTTTACTTTTTAAGATAAATCTGTAATTTTTTTTTCTGTCATACAGCAAAATAGGCATTCTCGTTAACACCATATTAGTCCACATTGACATCACAGCATACCCAAAGATGGGGAGGGGGCTGATGGAATTTCAGCCCCCTCCTCTCGAAATGGTCGAAAATGAAATGATAAAATAGTGCTGAATTTTTTCCGTCTGTTTAAGATAAATTTTCATTTATTCCCTATCGTTCAACAGACTATATGCCCTTCCTTCGCTTTAGTTCCATATTTGTCCATATTGACACCAAAGAAGAGAAAAGGGGCTGACAGGGTTGCACAACCCCCCCCCCCCTCCCAAACCAGAAATAGTCGAAAAATTAAACGAAAAAAGTGTTTTTTCTTTACTTTTTAAGATAAATCTGTAATTTTTTCTTCTGTCATACAGCAAAATAGGCATTCTCGTTAACCCCATATTAGTCCACATTGACATCACAGCACACCCAAATATGGGGAGGGGGCTGATGGAATTTCAGCCCTCTCCTCTCGAAATGGTCGAAAATGAAATGATAAAATAGTGCTGAATTTTTTCTGTCTGTTTAAGATAAATTTTCATTTATCCCCCTATCGTTCAACAGACTATACCCTTCCTTCGCTTTAGTTCTATATTAGTCCATATTGACACCAAAGAAGAGAAAGGGGCTGACGGGGTTGCAGCCCCACCCCCAACCCAGATAGCATGAACATTAGCAGCAAGTTTGATTTTTTCTGATATTATCTTGCCGTGACAAATTTGAATTGAGAAATTCGCAGCAAATTTCCCGCAAGGTATACCATCACCCACTTGCATGAGTAGTTTGTTGTGAAACTGATGCAAGACTGTCTATTCACGAAAGTGACGAAGGCAAAAAATCCCCCTGTTGAAGAATAGACAATCAGCACATACGCAGAAATTGCAGAAATTTTATTCGGTAGGCACCGCTTTTTCTAAACGCTATACTTATTAAATACCAAAAAATGCTCGCAATGAAAAGTGCAAATATTACCTAAACTTGTTTATGGTGATAAAACCGATGCATGCACCTTCTGACGGCGCTTTCGCATCAATAGATTTGATCAGGTCTATGGACCCCTTCGAAGGGGTTAAATTTATAGTGTGACATGGAAAAATTACTACTTTGCAGTAAGTTTGCAGTATTTTTGATTGATTGCTTGCCGTTAGTTTGCAATAAATTTGATATAATATGAATTTAACTTGCACGACAAGTTAGCTGCAAGTTCAAAGTGTGGTGACTTCGGCGTTTGCGTTATCTTGCTGCAGTCTTGTTATGAACTTTCAGTCTTGTCATGCTGAGCTTACTGCAACTTTGCAGGTTTTCAGAGCAAGACTGTTGCACATTTTCTGCAAACTAAAAATGCTATGTGGGAAACCAGAAATAGACGAAAAATTAAATGAAAAAAGTCTTTTTTCCTTACTTTTTAAAGATAAATCTGTAGTTTTTTCTTTTGTCATATAGCAAAATAGGCATTCTCGTTAACACCATATTAGTCCACATTGACATCACAGCATACCCAAAGATGGAGAGGGGGTGATGGAATTACAGCCCCCTCCTCTCGAAATAGTAGAAAATGAAATGAAAAAGTGGTGCTGAATTTTTTCTGTCTGTTTGAGATAAATTTGCATTTTCTCCCCTATCATTCAACCGACTAGCCGCTCCCTTCGCTGTAATTCCATATTAGTGTACAGTGACACTACATTATACCCAAAAATGTAGAAGGGGGCTAATGGGGTTACAGCCCTCTCCCCAAAATGTCGAACATGAAATGAAAAAGTGCTGATATTTTCCTTTTTGTTTGAGATAAATTTGTATTTTCCCCCTATCATTCCACAAACTAGCCGCTCTCTTCTCTTTAGTTCCATACTAGTGCACAGTGGTACCACATTATATCAAAGAGATGAAAAGGGCTAATGGGGTGCCCCCTTCCTAAATAGTCGAAAATGAAATGAAAAAAAGGCTGATTTTTTTTCTTCTTGTTTGAGATAAACTTGTAATTTTTCTTCTGCCATACAGCGAAATAGCCATTCTCGTTAACCCCATATTAGTCCAGATCGACATCACAGCATACCGAAAGAAGGGAAGGCGGCTAATGGGCTTACAGCCCCCTCCTCAGGAAATAGTCGAAAATGAAAAAAAATATATTGCCTTTTTTTCTTCCTCTTTGAGATAAATTATTTTTTTTCCTCCTATCATTCAACCGACTAGCCACATTCTTCTGTTTAGTTCCATATTAGTGCACAGTGATACCACATTATTATGCCCAAAGAAGTAGAAAGGGGGTGATGGGTTACAGACTTCTCCCAAAATAGTCGAAAATGAAATGAAAAAAATGCTGATTTTTTTTCTTTTTATTTGAGATAAATTTGTAATGCAATTCTTTTCTGCAATACAACAAACTAGACTTTCTGGCTAATCTCATATCAGCGCACAGTTGTACCACAGTATACCAACGAAAGGAAGGGGGCTGATGGGGTTATAGGCCCCCTTTTGAAGTAATCAAAAATGAAATTAAAAAACTCCTGTTTTTTTTTCTTTCTTTTGAGAGAAAATTTAATTTTTTTTTCTGTGACGCAGCTATTCTGGTTAGTCCCATACATTAGTGCACAGTGATGCCCCAGCACAGCATACACCCAAAGAAGTCGATGGCGACGGGTTTATGAGGTTACAGCTCCATTCTACATCCGACGAGATCGCAGTGAAATGAAAAAAGGGCTGATATTCCTTCTTTTTCAGATAAATTTGTTTTATTTTCTGGCATGCCACGAATTTGTTTTTTCGTTAATCCAATATCCTCCTCAATCCTGCGACCAAATTTACTTGAAACCACAAAATCAATTTTCAAATGACTGAAAAATAGCTCCATCCCTGTTTTACTGGATAAATGAAAACGTATATTCTCAGTTCAAGAGACCTACAAGTGAATTCGACAAATCTAAAAGTAGTTCAATTAAACGAGTCTTTTAATTTCTCTCACAGTCGGCGGGCGCTAAGATTGTCAATGCGGAAGTATGTTAATGCACAGTAACACCACAGCTAATCTCAAGTCAATTTCGGCTAAATCGGAAATCCGGTACGGAAGACTTGACTGTAAAAGTAGCTTATTAACTTTCATTTTTCAGTCGCATTTCCATGCCAAAAATTTGTGTTTGGTTTTGGCCACGGTTTTTTTTGACGAAATTTGCGTTTTCTCCGTGGTCCTTTGAAGAAATTCGCGTTTTTCAGCGGCTTTTTGCCGAAATTCGCGTTTTTTACGAGCTCCTTCGTCGAAATCTGTGTTTTTTCCGCAGATCTGTGACAAAATCCCGTTTTTTTTCGTGATCCTGTCGAAATTTTCCGCGTTTTTTTCCGCGGCTTTTTGACGAAATTTGCATTTTTCGGTGGGTTTTTGGTGGAATTAGAGTTTTTTTCGCTGATTTTTGCCGAAATTCGCGGTTTTTTTTTTACAAAATTCTTCGTCAAATTTGCGTTTTTCCCGTGGCTTTTTGACAAAACTCGCGTTTTTTTCTCGTCTTTTTCATGAAACTTCCGTTTTTTCTGCGGCTCTTTGACGAAATTCGCGTTTTCTTTGACGAAAGTAGCGTTTTTTCGCGGCTTTTTGACGAAATTCACATGTTTTCCGCAGTCTTTTGACGAAATTCACCTTTTTCTGTGGCCCTTCTTTGTGACCCTGCTTTTTCTCTTTTTTTGCGATCCTTTAACGAAACTCGCGTTTTTTCCGCTTCCCTTTGACGTAATGCGTGTTTTTTTTAGCAATCCTTTGTCGAAATTTGCGTTTTTTCTCCGGCCCTTTGATGAAATTCACGTTTTTTCCGAAGTCATTTGCCGAAATTCACGGTTTTTTATGCAATCCTTCGTCGAAATTTGCATTTTTTCGCGGATTTTTGACGAATTTCGCGTTTTTTCGACGTATTTTTGATGAAATTTGCGTTTTCCTGCAGCCTTTTGACGAAATTCACGTTTTCCCATGTCCCTTTGACGAAATTCGCGTTTTTTGCGATCCTTTACGAAATTAGCTTTTTTTTCGCAGTTCTTTGACGGAATGCGTGTTTTAAGCGATTTTTTCTAAATTCGCGTTTTTTCCGCGACCTTTGATGAAATTTGCTTTTTTACGCGGCTTTTTGACTAAATTCGCTTTTTCCCTCAGCCTTTTGACGAAATTCACGTTTTTCTGTGGCCCTTCATTGTGATCCTCCTTTCTCTTCTTTTTGCGATCCATTAACGAAATTCGCGTTTTTTCCACCTCTCTTTGACAGAATGCGTGTTTTTTAGAGATCCTTTGTCGAAATTCGCGTTTTTTCTGCGGCCCTTTGACGAAATTTGCGTTTTTTCTGTGGTCATTTGCCGAAATTCACGTTTTTTTTAAATTCAGTCCTTCGTCGAATTTTTTTTTTTTCCACGGCTTTTGACGAAATTTGCATTTTTTCTCGTCTTTTTGATGAAATTTGCGTTTTTCTGCGGCCTTTTGACGAAATTCAGATTTTTCCATGCCTCTTTGACGAAATTCGCGATTTTCCGCTTCCCTTTGATGGAATGCGTGTTTTTTTAGCAATAATTTGACGAAATTTGCATTTTTTCTGCGGCTCTTTGACGAAATTCGCGTTTTTTCTGTGGTCATTTGACGAAATTCGCGCTTTTTCTGTGGTCATTTGACGAAATTCGCGCTTTTTCTATGGCCATTTGATGAATTTAGCGTTTTTTCGCAATCCTTCGTCTAAATTTGCGTTTTTCCGTGGCTTTTTGACGAAAGTAGCGTTTTTTCTCGTCTTTTTGATGAAATTTGCGTTTTTCTGCGCCTTTTTGACGAAATTAATGTTTTTCTATGTCCCTTTGACGAAAGTAGCTTTTTGAGATATTTTATGAAATTAGCTTTTGCAGTACTTTGACGGAACGCGTGTTTTTATCGATATTTTTTCAAAATTCGCATTTTTTCCGCAAACTTTTGATGAAAGTCGCGTTTTTTCTTCTGCCTTATAACGAAATTCGGGTTTTTTCTGTGCTCATTTGACGAAATTAGCGTTTCCTCGGGGATCATTTGACGATAGTCGCATTTTCTCCGCGAGCATTTGACGTAATTCGCGTTTTCTCCGCTATCATTTGACAGAATTTGATTTTTTTTCGCGATCCTTTGACAAACTTCGCATTTTGTGCGTGGCCTTATGACAAAATTTCGGTTTTTTCCTTTTCGGATCCTTTAAAGAAATTGAAGATTTTTTTTTCCGCGAACGATTGACGAAATTGATTTTTTTCGGCGACCATTTGTCAAAAATCGCGATTTGTTTTGACCAAATTTTCGGACTGATGACCGAATATTTCAACTTTTCGGAAAATGTGGAACAAATTCACCCCTGCCCCTTCCCTTTCCCCCCTCTGAGAACGACCTTATTGGCAAAAATGATTTCTGTTTATAACACAATTCAACGTATTTCGTAAAATTTAGAACATTATGGAAATTTAAGTCTGCCCCTCCCCCCCCGAAATAAAATCCTGGGTACGCCACTGCACTGTAATACACTGCTCAAAACAATTAAAGGATATTTGAAGTTTTATATAAAATAAAGATATAAACGAAATTTTTTTGCCGAAAATAGAAGAAGAGAATCACAAATGCAAATTTTTCTGGTTTTCAAACTGTGGAGTATGCAAATTTTGAGTTCGACGTCAAAAACGTCGCTTCAGCGGCAGCGAATGAAATTTGACTTTCAACTGGATAAAAGAGAATGAAGACAAAGATGATCGGCATTCAGTGATTGCTTTGTTTCGATGAGTACGATGTCTCAGCGAAGTCATTTGACAGATTCAGAAGCTTTGAGAATTGTTGGTAGGTTAGAAGGGGGCCAAACTCAAGCCGAAGTAGCGCAAGCCATTGGAGTGTCACAAAGTGTCATTTCCAGGATCTGGAACCGTTTTTTGGAGAGTGGATGTGCAGGCCGAAGACCAGGGCAAGGTCGTAGACGGGCAACAACGCCCAATGAAGATCGGTATTTAGCGTTAACAGCTCGGAGACACAGAACCATGAACGCTACTCTTTTCCAACAACACTTTCGCTCGGCTACAGGCACCACGATTTCAACTCAGACTGTCCGAAACCGGCTCCATGCTGTAGGTCTGTATGCTCGCCGACCGATGGTATGTGTTAGATTAACATCAAGGCATCGTCGCGACCGCAGGGAGTGGGCAACCGAGCATGTCAACTGGAGGAGAAATGAATGGAGCAATATTCTGTTTTCTGACGAGTCCCGTTTTTCTGTGCATCCGGATAATAGGCGTATTTTCATCTGGAGGGACCGTGGCAGTAGGAATAATCCTGCGTTCGTGCACGAAAGTGTCAGATTTGGCGGTGGAGGAGTGTTGGTGTATGGTGGCATCTCCATTGACGGGCGCACTGACCTCTACATCATTCGAGATGGAGCTCTGACTGGTCGCCAATATAGGGATGAGATCCTCAGACCTATTGTAGTCCCTTACGCTGCAGCAATCGGAGATAACTTCATTTTAATGGACGATAACTGCAGGCCACATCGTGCAAACTTGGTGGAGGATTTCCTTTTCGAGGAAGGAATCGTTCGAATGGAATGGCCAGCGTGTTCTCCAGACATGAATCCAATCGAGCACGTTTGGGACGCTCTAGGAAGACGAGTTTCTGGCCGCCAACAACCCCCACAAACTCTCCAAGAACTGGAAAGAGCTCTTCTGGAAGAGTGGGGCAGAATACCCCAACTCGTCATTAATAGCCTCATTGAGTCCATGCCTCAAAGGTGTTCAACGTTGCTGGCCGCCCGTGGAAACCATACCCCCTACTGAAAATGATTTTCTTTGAAGAAAACACCTTTTCTTATTCTTTTTTCTCATATGCACAAATTGTGTTTTTTTCCTTTAGTACACAAATGCGCAATAAAATGCATTTTTTTCTGCCAAACATGTGTAATTTATTCTCATATAACCTACTATGTCTGTCGACCATGTATCAATCAGCTAAACAGTTTATCAGATACAAAATCCACCTAAAACTGCAATATCCTTTAATTGTTTTGAGCAGTGTATAATAAATTATAAACTACAACCCAAATCAATGCTCAGTGCTCTATTTTTCTTCATTCTGCTTTTGTTAAGTAACCAATTGTTTAAATCTTATTTTAACACCAGTTAATAATTTCTATTTATTATATCAATCGTGAATGTAATCGGTAATATTTTTGCATACATTTTGCGAAACATGCTCAATAAAGTAAAAACTGTAATAGGTTTTGGGATTTGGAAATTCACGAAACCAGTGTGAAATGCGATTTTTTCTTTATTAAAATTTTAATGATTTTTTTTATGAGGTGTCGTGTGCAATCTATGTTTTCGCATTATATACAGTAAAAACCTGCTAAGACAACTCTCACGGGATGCATAAATATTCTATTTTAGATAGGTTTTCGTCTCAGTCGGTACACCACTCCTAATTTGTTTTGTATTATTTTCACTGGATTACGATTTTTTTCCCCGTCTAAGAATTTTTCCATAAAAAATTCCGTTATAGCCAGGTTACGCTGTAAATGGTTTTTTTTATAGACAGTTCCATTTTTACTGTCTTTTGTTTGCACTAGAGATATCGATTGTTAAAAGATGTTAGCCCCACAAAAATATTTCAGAGCCCACCCCGTGACATTTCTCGCTGGTTACGGCCCTGATATTTCGTCATGTTTTGAACAAGGCAGCTATATTGAAAATCTTAGCTTTTTTTTTATTTACTATAGCATAAATATAAATATTGAACATTTCTTTTTAACTGCTGCCAAAAGGATGGACTAACAAATGGGTTTCGGCCGTCCATAGGAAAACACTCCATCAGGCTTGCAGCTTGGAGGTACGGTTCGGATTTCCCCTTCCCCATCGCTTTCAATCTCGAAGTTTTTAATTCATAAACAATTGCTTTTTTTTTTTTCCCTGTAAGTTGGAAGCGTAAAAAAATTGGGAGATGACTGGGGTGCTGGATTTTTGAGATCAGACTGTATATTTATTTGCAAAAGTAGAAAGAGAAAATAAGAGATTGGCTACTTAATCTTTTACTAGTAGAAATTTATTATACTTGCTCAGCTTAAATCTAAACTTATGAACATTAGGGTGGGTCGAAAAAAAGCAAAATTTTTCATATCAATTTCTAATAGTGCGGAAAAGTTGCCTTTTGTAATTAGAAGGATAACGCATAAAAGATTTTTGAAATCAGTTAATATCTTTAGGTCGCGCATCACATTTGAATTTTGGAAAATATGGTGAAAATTGAATATTTTTTAAATTAATGATGAAAATTTTAAACACTTCATACCTACTTCTAATAGTGCATAGTATTTGCCTTTTGGAACCTCAAGAATAAAGCAAAAAGAAAAATTGAAATCCGTTAAAATCTTTAGGTAGCGCATCGCCATTGAATTTGGGAAAACATTTTCAAAATTGGACGACATTTCATATAAATGATGAAAATTTTTTTTCACATTAAAGTCAGATAATGTAAAAATATAGCTTTGTGTGCATAAAAACATAATGTAGAAATAATTTTAAATTAGGTTAATATATTTTGGTTGTGGATTGCTCTTAAATTATGAAAAATTTTATAAAGGGTTTTATCAATTATTTTATTTATTTAAACTTAAACAATTATATTGAAACAAATAATAAAACACTGTTTATTAAAGCACTTTTGAATAGTATTGGTTGAAATAATTTTAAACAATGTGCATTAAACGAATTTGAAATGATTGTGAAATTCTCTCTTACCTACATTTCGTATTATATGAACAACCTGTACTGAGAATTTTTTTTATCAAACTTTGGCATTAGTGATTGCGAAAGCAAATCTAATCTAACATAGTAGTCTCTGTTATTTCAACTACAGTTTTTCAGAAGTCTCAGTCAAAAGTTTCACACAAAGTTCTAGAACTTATGTGTGGCATGGAAACGCCTTTGTTTTTCACTTCCAATACAGAAAGAGCTTTTGAATCAAAGAGAGAAAAAAATTGGTTGACTTGGTTTGGTTGGCTGGACAAAAATTGTTGGCTTGCTGTAATAAAATTTCTCGTCGCTTTTTCAGTCAAAGATAGGATTTTTTTCCAGATCCGTCTGAATCTCAATTCCCTTATATGTTCTCAGTCATCTGTTTTCATTGACAATAAGAGGTTTTTGGGATAAGCAAAGAAGGTGTTATGCTCAGTAAGAGAGTTTATAACCCTCTGCATTTTTTTTTGTAAGTGAAGCGATGTTTTATTGTCTTGAAAGCAGGATTTGTACACCTAAAACATAGAATGATTCCTCTTAATGTCAAACCATACACATGCATATGTCTTCATGATGAATAACACAAATTGTTTCAATTCATTGGTAGGGTTTTCAATGGACATGTACTGTTTGATTGTTCTCTTTGCGGTTGTTAGTCAGAAACCACCCTCGATTTTGGACAGCAACATCCCCAGGACAGAAGTTAATTGCACAGTATAGTATATTTCAAGAAAATATATATTTTAAATCTTAACTGAAGTCATTTGGTTTTTTAACAGTCATTATTGGGATATTGAATTAGATTAATTAAAACTGAACAACAGACAGTGTTAGTCTAGCAGGGGTGGCTTACACGTTTAAAAATATGCAGAAAAATGTTCAGTCATTTGACCTT
This sequence comes from Maratus speciosus, assembly GCA_963932465.1. Taxonomy (NCBI): domain Eukaryota; kingdom Metazoa; phylum Arthropoda; class Arachnida; order Araneae; family Salticidae; genus Maratus; species Maratus speciosus. The sequence continues at coordinate 525,106,667 of OZ010787.1, read as the reverse complement.
TTTTGTAAATAATGGTTATTTGACTGTATTTTGAAAGTATTATGGCCATGTTATTGACCATATTATGGTCAGGATCAAATAAAATTACAGTTAATAACAGTTATATTTAAAAACTGCCGAATGACTGAAGATTTTTCTGAAATTTTTTAATTGTGTACCTACAGGACATAAAAATAATCCCTTTCCTTTGCTTTTCCCCCCAATATGTTGAAAACAATTGCCGCAAAGGCAAATATACCTTTGCAAGGGTTTAGCTATCGGCATTTCTATATTTCGAATAACAACTTTTTTAATGTCCTGCATTGATAGAAGTGCTGTGACATCCAACTACAGCGGCATCATCTAAGGAGGTGTCCTGCTCGGATAGATATAAAACAGCGCTTCTAAAACAATCTCTTTTGCTTCTAGTTGTAGCAGTAATATAACCAATATATATTTTGAACCTGAAGCCTGAGTTACAGAAATGTGCTCTTTTTGACAATATTTTCCGAATTTCAAATGCCACGAGCGGCCTAAAGATATCAACCGATTTTAAATAACTTTTGTGTGATTCGACAAAGGGCAAATTTTAGGCACTATTAAAAATAAGTCAGAATATTTTTTTTTAATTTTCATCATTTAATATCAAAAATTGCCAATTTTGATCATACTTTGCCAAATACAAGTGCAATGTGCGACCTAAAGTTATTAAATGATTTTATTTATTTTTTTACATTATGCTTTTTATTGTCAAAGGTGGATTTTAAGCACTATTAGATGTAGGTATGAATATTTTTTATTTTTCATGATTAATTTAAAAAATATTCAATTTTTACCATATTTTCCAAAATTTAAGTGCGATGTGCAACCTAAAGATATTAACCGATTTCAAAAATCTTTTTTGCGTTACCCTTCTAGTTACAAAAGGCAACTTTTCCGTGCTATTAGAAGTTGATATGAAAATGAGTTATATCCATTAATTCATACACACAAAATAAATATAAGAATGGGCAATTATAGCTGAAAATCTCAAAATATTAAATAACAGCATTATTATCACTCAGTGGGGATTATTGGCATCAAGTGCTTCAAATAAAATTAAAAAAAGTTCTACTGTCTTTTCATTACCAGATTTTTACTTATTGTGTACGAGTTCAAAAGTAAAAAAAAAAATAATAATAATCATAATATTTTTTTCCAGCTTCTACTAATACTACCACAAAATATAAAATAACAGAATTATTATCACTCAGTGGGGATTATTAACATCAAGTGCTTCAAAAAAAAAAAAAAAAAAAAAAAAAACTTTTACTGCCTTTTCAATACCTGATTTCTATTTATTGTGTATGAGTTCAAAAGTAAAATATATATATGTATATATATATGTTTTTTATCCAGCTTCTACTAAAGGAGCTCTTACTGAGCTTAATATTTTTACATCAACAGGGTTCTGTCCAGATTTTTCACATAGGGTATTTTGTTTGTGAAACTGCGAAAAAAATTTTAAGTTTGTGAAAAATTATTCATACTTTTGTGAATTCAAAACTATCATTACAATTCAGATTCCTTTTTGTCTATTTTTACAAAAACTTTTATGCATAAAACAGCTAGTTAATATGTTGTTTGGTGACTTCAGCGATTTTATGACAGGTCAGATTTTGTTTTAAAATTACCGTAATTTCCGGCCTATAATCCACGGCAGCATATAATCCGCATATGCAATTTTTCTTTTCACTGGAAAAAAGTTAGCAGAAAATCCACACCGTCCTATAATCTGCACTATTGGCGAATCGAATATTGGATTCATCAATATTAAATTCACGGCCTGCTGATCTGTTTCCCATCTTTTCTGCATTTTCTACAACTTTTAGTTTGAATTTGGCAGTATAACTTGTACGTTATACTGCCATAATATATGTAACATGTTTTCAAAGATACACTGACGCCGTCACTAAAGAAATGGCGATGGCGGCAAAAAGCGCTTACTGTTCAAAAATCCTGTTATTTCTTTCTGCCATAAGCTTGCTTGTTACAGAGTATGCACATAACGAGTACTGAATGTACGTAAGCAGGCAGCCAGATTAAGTGATTGTATGGTGCTACCATCTACTGGAAAAGTAGCAAACCAAACAAAGAACATGCTAAAAAATTTCATTTTTCTCAAAAGTGAAAAAAAAAAAATCAGATAATCCACAGCACAAAAATTTTCATTTTACTGGCAGATAATCCACGGATTATAGGCCAGAAATTATAGTAATTAAATTCGTGTAAGTTTTAGTTTGGAGATGAAAATGTTTTATGAACAGCCTTGTTTTAAAGTGAAAAATTTTGTGAAGGATCCTGTTTTAAGATTAAAAGATTGAAATTTTTCCTAAACACATCCCTGGCCAACTTGTATTCTCTTCTTTGTTCTCGTATACATTCTTTCAAAATAGCTGTTGAGCTGATATTATCAATTATTCATTTTTTTAGCTCCTATTTGTTATATATTTATTTACAAAAGTAGAAAGAGAACATAAAGAGATTGGCTACTTATTCTTTTACTTATAGAAATTTATTATACTTGTTCAGGGATGGATCCATCCTTCCATTTAGACGTAGCTCAAGTCCCCCCCCCCCTCTTTTTTTTAAGGTGGGTGTAGAAGTCAAATCTCTGCACCACCAATTTTTATATCTTAAATTTGTCTACAATTCCAAAGTAACTGTTTTATGACACATTCATGAAGCTATTTAATTCATAAATACATAAAATTTGCGGGTACAGTGAAATACGTTTAACACGAAATTGAGGGGACCGAAATTTTTTTTCGTGTTAAAAGAATTTCGCTTTAAAAGATTCATAAAAAAAAGAACAAGACTCGCAAACATTTTTGACGTCGTCAAATTTTATTTCGATTTCCTATTAAACTACTAGTAGGATGCATCCATTAGGATAAAAAGCAAGTAAAAAAAAAAATATTGTTTTTTTGGGAAAGATCAGATATCTTTTTTTGAAGGGTCTTTTTCAGCATTCTGAGGTCTACCTTGTTTGTATCAAATAAGCAAAGCTGTCTCTAAATCTTTGTGCTTAGCGGTTCTCATACGTTTTCACTCTGGCTTAAACATACTGAGCTCAAACATTAACGTAACGTTTTTATTATCGTCAATAAAGTAGAATTGGCAATGCTTTTTGCAGATTTCTCTGTTTTCGTCCTTCTGTTTCATCAACGGCATTAAGAAGCTTTGTCTTCATTTGAAGCGAAATAGCAGTTTGTTTTCGGGCCGATTTCTCAGCCATTGTGCTCATAAAATATAAGCTAATTTACAAAAAGAACACGAAATTCACTTATTTTCACCCAAAATTCAGTGGTTTTAACACAAAATGTGCCAATTTCAACACAAACTAACTAGATCGAAAGCAAATTTTTTTCGTGATAAAGAAAAAAAATGTATTAAATTGCATAGTATACTGTCTGGACCGTGATATCATTTCGTGTTAACCGATTTTTCATGTTAAGCGTTTTCGTGTTAAACGTATTTCACTGTATATTTTTATTATGTGTAAAATTTGCACATGCTATTCAGATGACAAGAAATTGAACAGAATTTCCCATTTTCTTATTAGATAAAAGGATATTAAGAAAATATTATCAAAGTTCGCCCTTTAAGCCAATTTTCAGGGCTCAACAATCATGTAAATACTATTATGAGAGAGCAATTAGTTATAAGTGAAGATGTATCGGATACAGTGAAGTACATTTAACTCGAGATTGAGGGGGCCAAAATTTTTTTTCGTGTTAAAAGATTTGTAAAAAAAAGAACAAAACACAAATAATTTCTATGTCCTCAAATTTTATTTTGATTTCCTGTTAAACTAGTAGTAGGTTGCATCAGTGGCGTACCCAGGATTTTATTTCGGGGGGGGGGGGGGCTGACTTAAATTTCCATAATGTTCTAAATCTTACGAAACACGTTGAATTGTGTTATAAACAGAAATCATATTTGCCAATTAGGCCGTCGCCAGGGGGGGGGGGGAAGGAGAGGGGCAGGGGTGACTTTGTTCCGAAAATTTGAAAAATTTGGTCAACAGTCCGAAAATTCGGACTCAAAACAATAGCGCGATTTTTGACATGGTCGCCAAAAAATCAATTTCATCAATCGTTTGCAGAAAAAAAATCTCCAATTTTTTTAAAGGATCCGAAAAGGAAAAACCCGAAATTTTGTCATAGGGCCACGGATAAAATGCGGAGTTTGTCAAATGATTGCGAAAAAAAAGTCAAATTTCGTTAAATGATCGTGGAGAAAACGCGAATTACGTCAAATGCTCGCTTAGGAAACTCCAATTTTGTCAAATGAGCACAGAAAAAACCCGAATTTCGACATAAGGCCGCAGAAAAAACACGAATTTCATCTAAAGTTTGCGGGAAAAATGCGAATTTCGAAAAAAGATCGCTAAAAACACGCATTCCGTCAAAGGGTTGCGAAAATTTCATCAAAGGGACATGAAAAAACGTGAAAATTTCGTCAAGAAGGCGCAGAAAAGCGCAAATTTCATCAAAAAGACGAGAAAAAAATCGAATTTTGTTAAAAGCAGCGGAAAACGCAAATTTCAACGAAGGATTGCGAAAAAACGCGAATTTCGTCAAATGACCACAGGAAAAACGCGAATTTCGACAAAGGATCGTTAAAAAACACGCATTCCGTCAAAGGGAGCGGAAAAAATGCGAATTGCGTCAATGGGACACAGAAAAAAAAAACGTGAGTTTCGTCAAAAGGCCGCAGAAAAACACAAATGTCATCAAAAAGGCGGGGAAAAAAGCAAATTTCGTCAAAAAGCCGCGGAAAAAAGCAAATTTCGACGAAGGATTGTCTAAAAAACGAGAATTTCGGCAAATGACCACAAAAAAAACGCAAATCTCGACAAGGGATCGCTAAAACAAAACACGCATTCTGTCAAAGGGAAGCGTAAAAAACGCGAATTTCGTTAAATGATCGCAGAAAAAGAAAAAGCAGGGTCACAAAGAAGAGCCACAGAAAAACATGAATTTCGTCAGAAGGATGCGGAAGAAAGCGAATTTCATTAAAAAGCCGCGGAAAAAAGCAAATTTCGACAAAGGATCTCAAAAAGAAAACGCGAGTTTTATCAAAGGGCCGCAGAAAAAGCGCGAAATTTTAAAAAAAGATCGCTTAAAACACGCATTCCGCCAAAGGGCTGCGAAAAAGAAGCTAATTTCGTAAAAAATTGCAAAAAAAACGCGAATTTCATAAAAAGACGAGAAAAAAATGCGAATTTTAACAAAATGACGAGAAAAAAACGCAAATTTCGTCAAAAATCCCCTGAAAAAACGCAAATTTCGATGAAGGATTGCGTAAAAAAAAGCGAATTTCGGCAAATGATCTCGGAAAAAACGCGAATTTCGTCAAAAGGCTGCAGAAAAAACGCAAATTTCGACAAAGGATCGCTAAAAAATACGCATTCCTTCAAAAGAAAGCGGAAACAACGCGAATTTCGTCAAAGGGACACAGAAAAAACGTGAATTTTGTCAAAAAGCCGCAGAAACACGCAAATTTCATCAAAAAGACGAGAAAAAAAGCAAATTTCGTCAGAAATCCGCGGAAAAAATGCAAATTTCGACAAATGATTGCGTGAACAAACGCGAATTTCGGCAAATGACCTCGGAAAAAATGCGAATTTCGTCAAAGGGCAGCTGAAAAAACGCAAGTTTCGACAAAGAATGGCTAAAAAAAACGAGCATTCCTTCAATTTCGTCAAAGGGACAAAAAAATAACGTGAATTTCGTCAAAAGGCCGCAGAAAAACGCAAATTTCATCAAAAAGACGAGAAAAAAGCAAATTTAGTAAAAAATCCGCGGGAAAAACGCAAATTTCGACGAAGGATTGCGTTAAAAAAAACGCGAATTTCGGCAATTGACCTCGGAAAAAACGCAAATTTCGCCAAAGGGCCGCAGAAAAAACGCAAATTTCAACAAAGTATCGCTAAAGAAAACACGCATTCCGTCAAAGGGAAGCAGAAAAAACGCGAATTCCGTTAAAGGATCGCAAAAAAAGAAAAAGCAGGGTCACAAAGAAGGGCCACAGAAAAATGCGAGTTTCATTAAAAGACTGCGGAAAAAAGCGAATTTCGTCAAACAGCCGCGAAAAAACGCTACTTTCGTCAAAGAAAACGCGAATATCGTCAAAGAGCCGCATAAAAAGCAAATTTCATCAAAAAGACGAGAAAAAAACGCGAATTTCGTCAAAAAAGCCGCGGAAAAAAGCAAATTTCGACGAAGGATTTTGTAAAAAAAAAAACCCGCGAATTTCGAAAAAAATCCGCGAAAAAAACTTGAATTTCATCAAAAACCCGCCGAAAAAACACAAATTTCCACAAGATCATGAAAAAAAAAACGCAAATTTCGTCACAGAACCGCAGAAAAAACGCAAAATTCGACGAAGGAGTGGGTAAAAAAAACGCAAATTTCGGCAAAAAGCCGCAGAAGAAGCGAATTTTTTCAAAGGACCGCGGAGAAAACGCAAATTTCGTCAAAAAACCATGGAAAAAACACAAATTTTTGGCATGGAGATGCGAGTGAAAAATGAGAGTTAATAAGCTACTTTTACGGTCAACTCTTCCGCACCGGATTTCCGATTTAGCCGAAATCGACTTGGGATTAGCTGAAGTGTTACTGTGCATTAACATACTTCCGCATTGACAATCTTGGCGCCCGCCGACTGTGAGAGAAATAAATAACACTTTAAACTACTTTAAGATTTGTCGAATTTACTTCTAGGTCTCTTGAACTGATCATATACGTTTTCATTTATCCAGTAAAACAGGTATGGAGCTATTTTTCAGTCATTTGAAAATTGATTTTGTTGTTTCAAGTAAATTTGGTCGCAGGACTAAGGAGGCTGTTGGATTAACAAGAAAAAACAAATTCGTGGCATGCCAGAAAATAAAACAAATTTATCTGGAAAAGAAGGAATATCAGCCCTTTTCTCATTTCACTGCAATCTCTTAGGAGGTGGAATAGAGCTGTAACCTCATATCCCCCGTCGCCACCGACTTCTTTATGTGTATGCTGGGGCATCACTGTGCACTAGTATATGGGACTAACCAGAATAGCTGCGTTGCAGGAAAAAAATTAAATTTTATCTCAAAAGAAAGAAAATAAAACAGGAGTTTTTTTTCATTTTTGGTTACTTCGAAAGGGGGCCTGTAACCTCATCAGCCCCCTGATGGAGTGATATGATCAGAGCTAGAGGTCTGCACGGGCCCGGGCTTGACCCGAGGCCCGTACCCGGCTCGGCGGAATGGAGGAAAATTTCAAACGGGCCGGGCCGGCAGAATTAGGACAATTTTTTCAACGGGCCGGGCCGGGCCGACACACAAAATAAACGGGCCGGGCCGATAAAAAAATTAATCGGGCCTATCGGCCTGATATAAGAGTTTGAGAAAAGCAGATAAAATATGAGGCCATTTTCAATGAATATGACTTTTTCGAGAAGTATAAATGTGCGTTACGAGCCGATGCGAGTTTAACAACATGTCCGTAACAACATGTCCGTTAACAACAGAAACGTAACATGTCCATCGTAGAGATCGGCATCGTACAGTTACATGATGCCTGAACCCGGGTTTAATTTTTTCGGCAGACTTGTGCCGGGACGGAACTGGTCTTAATCATTCTCAGGATGTGTAAGACAGGCATTATGTTTTGTAAAAGTATTAATAGCGATAATGAACTTCTGTTAACAGTATCTTTAGAAATGTACCTTAAGGTGGTTCTCATATTTACTGCTCAACAATGCGAAACTTTCAGACACATTTTCTGACTCATTTTTAACTATAAAGGCATAAAATCGACAGGCCTGAGTATTGAAGGCATTTGGAATCAAATAGTGTTTCCATTTTTGATAAATTACGTACAGAGATAACAGAGACTCTTCTCACGTGACTGTACATTTTTCTACTTTCCTGTGCTATCGCTTCTGGAAATTAGATTCAAAACGCTAACTTTGGCAGTATTTTCTGAAAGATATATTACTTTTATATAAGAAAAAAACGGCATTTACATGGTTTCTGAATAAGAATACCTGCCAATTTCATGCGTTTCCGAAATGAAATGAATTCATAAATGTGTCAGAATGTAGCTCCTTTGAACTTGAGAAAAGCCTTAAAAATGACAGAAATATTTTCACAAATCTATTTTTTATTATAAGCTTCAAAAGTTATGTTTTTTAACCCTTTATTCTAAACTACATTAATCTTGTAATGAACCCTTATTCAAATTTTGAAACGTCTGTAGAGACGTTGACTAAAACACTGTAAGTAATCGTTAATGTTTACTGTTGTGTGTTTTCTATTTTGCGAACACATAGTAATTTAAAATATAATGTAAAATGTTCTCATAAATATGCATGTAGTATTCATTAAAAGAATCTTAATTGTATGTCGAGAAAAAACTGAATTTTTTGTAGAAATTGAGTCGGGCCGGGCCGAGAACGGCAGAAATGTAAACGGACCGGGCTCGGGCCGAACTTTCAATTTTTACACCGGGCCGGGCCAAAATAGCTTTCCTTCGGGCCGAGCCTGGAAATTCTGGGTCGTGCAGACCTCTAATCAGAGCTGATATGAGACTAGCCAGAAAGTCTAGTTCGTTGTATTTCAGAAAAAAATTGCATTACAAATTTATCTCAAACAAAAAGAAAAAAAATCAGCACTTTTTCATTTTATTTTCAACTATTTTGGGAGAGATCTGTAACCCCGATCACCCCCTTTCTACTTCTTTGGGTATAATGTGGTGTCACTGTGCACTAGTATGGAACTAAGCAGAAGAGTGTGGCTAGTCTGTGGAATGATGGGAGAAAAAAATGCAAATTTATATCAAACAGAAAGAAAAAAAGCAATATTTTTTTAGACTATTTCGGGAGGAGGGGGCTGTAGGCCAATCAGCCGCCTCCCCCTCTTTCGGTATGGTGTGATGTCAATGTGGACTATGGAGTTAACGAGAATGGCTATTTCGCTGTGTGGCAGAAGAAAAATTATAAATATATCTCAAACAAGAAGATCTCAAAAAATCAGCCTTTTTTTCATTTCATTTTCGACTATTTAGGAAGAGGACACCCCATTAGCCCCTTTCATCTTTTTGGGTAAAATGTGGTACCACTGTGCACTAGTATGGAACTAAAGAAAAGAGAGCGGCTAGTCTGTTGAATGATAGGGGGAAAATACAAATTTATCTCAAAGAAAAATATCAACACTTTTTCATTTCATGTTCGACATTTTGGGGAGAGGGCTGTAACTCCATTAGTCCCCTTCTACCTTTTTGGGTATAACGTGGTGTCACTGTACACTAATATGGAACTACAGTGAAGGGAGCGGCTAGTCGGTTGAATGATAGGGGAGAAAATGCAAATTTATCGCAAACAGACAGACAAAAATCAGCACTATTTTTTCATTTCATTTTCTACTATTTCGAGAGGAGGGGGGGGGGCTGTAATTCCAACAGCCCCCTCCCCATCTTTGGGTATGCTGTGATGTCAATGTGGACTAATATGGAGTTAACGAGAATGGCTATTTTGCTGTATGACAGAAGAAAAAAATTACAGATTTATCTTTAAACAGTAAGGAAAAAACACTTTTTTCATTTAATTTTTCGACTATTTCTAGTTTGGGAGGGGGGGGGGGGTGTAGCTTCTTCAGCCCCCTTTCTCTTCTTTGGTGTTAATATGGAACTAAAGCGAAGGAAGTGCACAGTCTGTTGAACGATAGGGGAAAAAATGCAAATTTATCTTAAACAGGCAGAAAAAATTTAGCACTGTTTTATCATTTCATTTTCGACCATTTCGAGAGGAGGGGCTGAAATTCCATCAGCCCCCTCCCCATCTTTGGGTACGCTGTGATGTCAATATGGACTAATATGGTGATAACGAGAATGGCTATTTTGCTATATGACAGAAGAAAAAATTACAGATTTATCTTAAAAAAGTAAGGAAAAATTACTTTTTTGTTTAATTTTTTGACTATTTCGGGAGGAAGGGGGGGGGGGCTGTTACCCCGTCTGCCCTCTTTTTCTTCTTTGTTGTCAATCTGGACTAATATGGGGCTAATGAGAATATCTAGTCCGCTGTATGACTGAAAAAAATTAAAAAAATTTCCAAAAAGGAAAGACGAAAAAGCAGCGCTTTTTCATATCACTTTCGAAAATTTTTGGGGGGGAGGGGCTGTAGCCCCATCAGCCCCCCCCCCCTTGGGTACGCCCCCATTAGGATAAAAAGAAGGTAAAAAAAATTGTTTTTTTGGGGGAGAAAAATCAGATATCTTTTTCTGAAATGTCTTTTTCAGCATTCTGATATCTGACTTGTTTGAATCAAATAAGCAAAACTGTCTCTAAATCTTCATGCTTAGTGGTTCTCATACGTTTTCTCTCTGGCTTAAACATACTGCTCTGAAGCATTAATGTAATGGGATCCCTGTTTTTTATTATCATTGATAAAGTAGAATTGACAATGCCAAACTCTTTGCAGATTTCTGTTTTTGTCCATCTTTTTCATCATCTGCATTAAGCAGTTCCATCTTCATTTGAAGCGAAATAACAGTTTATTTATGGGCCGATTTCTCAGCCATTGTGCTCATAAAACATAAGCTAATTAAAAAAAAAACACGAAATTCACTGATTTTCACCAAACATTCAGTGGTTCTAACACAAAATTCACCAATTTCAACTCAAACTAACAAGATCGAAAGCGAATTTTTTTCGTGTTAAACGATTTTGTTTCGTGTTAAAAGAAAAAAAAAATGTATTAAATTGCATAGTATACTGTCCGGACCACTATATCATTTTGTATTAACCGATTTTTCATATTAAGCGTTTTCATGTTAAACATATTTCACTGTATATCAGAAAATGAGAAAGTCATTAAATTTTCTTTTTTTTCTTCTTTGGTGCTTAAAGAGTAATGTTTGCAAATTTTGTACATTTCTGATTCAAATGACTCCATGAGTGCCAAAAGCACTTGCGTTAGTCAGCAGTTTTTTCTTTTTTATTATTATCTATATTTACTTTAGGAATGTACTGTTGTATACAAATTTTCTTCATTCAGATGTAGTAAGGGGGGTATGACCCCCATTACATCCCCCTTGAAATTGCTAAGCTTATGTTATATAAAATAATGAATAATTTGATTACTCAAAGAAAATTATGACATTGCAAATTATATTTGATTTGGAACAGGTGTCATACATTCCCCCAGCCACCATCTTGGATCTTTTCTTGGCGTGAAAACCCCTTTTCCACCAAGTAGTAAATGTAGCCAAGCACCGATTTATGTGCATGTTTGGCTTAACGAAAATAAAATATAAACCTGAAAAATGCAGGAAACTCCTTAAAGGGGCAATTAGTAAATGCAAGTATGAACGAGTAGTGTTCATAAACCAAAAAAAAAAAAAAAAAACATCACTGGATACAGCAAACTACTTCTGCAGCAATCTGAAAAATGCATGAAACTCGTTAAAGCTGAAATAGTAAATGAACGTATGAATGCTACACGTTCATAAACTGAAAAAACACATCACTTGATTCAGCAAACTACTTCTAGAGCAATCTGAAAAATGCACGAAACTCATGAAAGTGGAAGTTAGTAAATGCACGTATTTTACTGTGCAGCAATCTCAAAAATGCACAAAATGCATGAAAAATATACAATAAAAGGCTAATATAAAACATTACAACAAAATATGCATAAAATTATTAATATACCTTAGCAGACAACTCCTTTCTTGAAAGCTCAAGCACAAAATACCTGCTACCATCACCTTCATTTCACAAAATAGGCCTATGACTACACACACTAAAGAAATCTTTTTCCTTCAAAATTTCACCACAATATTTCTTAATTACATGAGCAACAGCTGGTAAATGGACTACCGAAGCCATAGTCAAACAGATAAATTCATCAAAATTACAACAGCGTCACATACTCACACCATTTCAAAACACAATCTCGCAGAAAAAATGGAGTTGCCATATCGATATGGATAGGCAACAAAAAATCTCAAAACATCCAAGATGTCAGCCGCGGGAATATACGGCATCTAAGCCTTTGATTTAATTAAATATCATTTTAAAATGAAGTACAGTAAACTCCCTCAAATCCGCACAGCTTCAGACCAGGGGTTGTGCAGATTTTAAGATTTTGCGGATTTCTGTTCATTGGTTTGTTTACATTTTTTAAACAGTAATTTGAATGTAATAATGCAATCAAAATTCTAATGAATGCTTGCAATATAGTAAAATATTAAAATAATTAAGTAATGTGATAAAATAATAAGAGAAAACGTAAAATAATTTTAAAAATGATAAAATTATTAAAAGGTCAAGTAAATATTTAATAATGTTTTATTAAATATGCATAATAAAGAAGAGATACATTTTCCTTGAATTCTTCAATGAAACTTTCCTCATAAAGGTACCCTATTAATTTACATCAAAATCATAAAGTAAAGAAGTTTTATTTCAAGTTTAGCCAATCTTTATAACCAAAATTACTTGATTAATACATAAATATATTTAGTAAAAGATTGTGATTACCAGTGATATCACCTGATCTGATTTCTTGATTTTTTTTTTTTAAATAAAATTATACTTCCTTCATGAAAAACCATGAATTCAGTCATATTATCGAGAATTACATATTAAAATACATACAGAATGATATAAAACTAAAAAATTCTGTAATTTTGCCCAACATCTGAATTGAAAGTTTCATTGTTTACATCTGCAATGATGTGCGGATTTTAGGGTTTCAGATTTGAAGGAGTCAACTGTACTTTTTATGCCAGATGAAAACTTGCTATTCACAAACTTATGGTACTTAATTTTTTACAAGCCTAAGGAACCAAGCTTATAAACAATTATTTAAAGGATTTTTTGGTTTATTTATTAGGCAAAATAGCTACAGAAACTTTCCAAATTATGCTCATCTTAAATTTTAATACTTTTTTTACATCATTTTAAAAATTTAGAAAATTTATGATTTTAATGAATGATTTTATTCGGAAAATCATTGACACCATAAACCAAAAACTAATTAAACTTAAAATAACTAAACTTAAATCAGTGTTACTGTGGAGCTAATCAGTCTACAAATTAAATGAATGTATACATTTCTTCATATTTTTTTTATTTATTTTAACTTTTTTGAAAGAGAGTAGCACCAGCGCTGTAGTCATAAAACCCTTCCGAGAGTACACAATGGCATTACACTCTATACCATCTTTTTCTCCAACAAAGTTATAGCATATACTCCCTAGTGTATACTCAAGAGGGTATAAAGAGTTTCAATCCAGAAGGTATATTACTATCAAGTAACTTTATATCTATACACCTTCATCCAAAAGGCACCCTGTAGTTGAATGTTGCGCCAAAAGGAGTGATTTGAAACATGCGATGCAACCAATGAGGCAAACCAGAACAAGAAAGATCAAGCTAGTAAGGAACTTCAATGGATAAACAGGTTTAATTATTTTCTTTTTGCAACAGGCGTAAAAACCAATCATTAGGGTACAGTAAAAGCTCAACTAACTGGCATGCTCGGGAAGCACCGATTGCCAGATACTTGAATGCCACAAAATCTGTCACGAAAGAAGAAGAGTGGTGCATGAATGTAACAGTGAAACAGGAAAATGATTTTTTGGTCTATTTTCCTGTCATCGAGAAGTCAATCAAATAATTCTTTTATTATTGTTAAATTTGCATTTGGTAAAGTTATTTTTGTCCAATTAAGAATAAAAGTAAACAATATTTTGTGATAGGATGTAATTTCTATATTTATTTACTAAATATTTTGTAATGTTACATTCTTCTTAATTAGACATCTGATAAAGATTTTAATTTAGGACTAACATGAATAACAGATGCAATAAAATCTAAATAATAAAATATAAACCTGAAAAACGCAGGAAACTCTTTAAAGCGGCAATTAGTAAATGTAAATATGAATGCTTACGCGTTCATAATCTGAAAAAAAAAATGAACTCTGGATTCAGCAAACTACTTCTGCGGCAATCTGAAAAATGCACGAAATTGGTTTAAAGCGGCAAATGCTACGCGTTCATAAACCAAAAAGACACATCACTGGATTCAGCAAATTACTTCTAGAGCAATTTGAAAAATGCACGAAACTCGTCAAAGCGGAAGTTAGTAAATGCATGTATGTTACTGTGGAGCAATCTCAAAAAGCACAAAATGCATGAGAAATATACAAAAAACGGCTAATATAAAACATTACAACAAACTATGCATAATATTATTAACATACTTTAACAGACAACCCCTTTCTTAAAAGCTCAAGCACAAAATACCTGCTACCATCACCTTCATTTCACAAAATTGGCCTATGACAACACACTCTAAACAAACCTTTTTCCTTCAAAATTTCATGATATTTCTTAATTACATGAACAACAGCAGGTAAACGGACTACCGAAGCCATAGTCAAACATATAAATTCATCAAAATTACAACAGCGTCACATACTCACACCATTTCAAAACACAATCTCGCGGAAAAACAGAGTTGCCAGAAAACGTCACTCATCAGGTTTGCCATATCGATAAAGATCGGCAACAAAGAATCGCCAAGAAATCTCAAAACATCTAAGATGTCGGCCCCGGGAATATGCAGCATCTAAGCCTTTGATTTAATTAAATATCATTTTAAAATGAAGTACAGTAGTCTCCCTCAAATCCGCACAGCTTCGGACCAGGGGTTGTGTAGATTTTAAGATTTTGCAGATTTCTGGTCATTGGTTTGTTTACATTATTTAAGCAGTAATTTGAATGTAATAACGCAATCAAAATTATAATGAATGCTTGCAATATAGTAAAATATTAAAATAATTAAGTAAAGTAAAAAAATAAAATGAGAAAACGTTAATTTTAAAAATGATAAAATTATTAAAAGGTCAAGTAAATATTTAATAATGTTTCATTAAATATGCATAATAAAGAAGAGATACATTTTGCTTGAATTATTCAATGAAACTTTCCCCATAAAGGTACCCTATTAATTCACATCAAAATCATAAAGGAAGTTTTATTTCAAATTTAGCTGGTCTTTATAACCAAAAAAGCTTGATTAATACATAAATATATTTGGTAAAAGATTGTGATTACCGGTGATATCACCTGATCTGATTTCTTGATTTTTTTTTTCAGAAATAAAATTATACTTCCTTAATGAAAAACCATGAATTCAGTCATATTATCGAGAAATAATATTAAAATACACACAGAATGATATAAAACTAAAAAATTCTGTAATTTTGCCCAACATCTGAATTGAAAGTTTCATTGTTTACATCTGCAATGATGTGCGGATTTTAGGGTTGCAGATTTGAGGGAGTCTACTGTAGTTTTTATGCCAGATGAAAACTTGCTATTCACAAACTTACTTTAGTGTCACCCAGTGTAATTCCTGGTCACAATCCTTTTTATATTTTAAGAACGCTTCACCAATATGAAAAAAATCATAGAGGTACTCTGAACTATCCTCATTGGAATTTATTACTTAATCAATTACTTTTAATATTTAGATTTAAAAATCAAAATAATGTCTATAAGAATAAAAAAAATTGCCCTTAATCCCCAGGACATATGCGGCGTGCGTCCTCTCATTTCAGTAATCACCGACCACAACGTACACCCCGTACGTCGTTCACTAAACAGTAATGGCTGCATATTTGAACCGGATTGGTCAGTGATATGCAACTGATATAACAGGGCACTGGTCAAAGGTGAGGCTTATGAGACAAACATTTTACACCGTATAGTCTGGTATATAGCCCTTTACTGGTGAAATTAAGCTTGGATGTCAAGGGGTTAAGGATAAAAACAGTGCCCTTAAGAATAAAAAAGGTATATTTTTCTCACGCGCACCACTCTGCCCTTTTAAAAACCTGATAGGAACTCTGCTAATTTTAATTACTTTTTCTCAAAATATTTTAATTTATTTACTAATTTACAGAGATCTGTTATTGAAATATTGGATAATATTAGCAAGATTTAAAAATTGTGGCAAAGTTTGGAGATCACTGGCACCCAGATAACATAAAGGTACCTTTTGTTTAAAGTTTCTGATAGTTAGCACCTAAAAAAAAAAGAAGACAGTGAAGATATAGGTAAACTTTTTTCTCCCTTTGTCAGATTTGACAACATTGGCAGCCTGCATGCTCTGTTTTAGTAAATTTTTTTGGAAAATAGGAGATTGGTGTTTTGGAAATTTATTTATTCATTCTGTTTTGCAGGGCAAGTATTTCAAACTAGCCCTACAGCTTAGTACCATACTTACGCTAATATTTTAACTAGTATGGCCCCTGTTTTAAACCTCTGCATGGTAGTTAGTGGCTGCCTTTCTAAGGGCAAAATGCGCTATTACAGGCAAGGGGTTGGTTGGTTGTATTTTGACGGCCGATTATCTACACTAGGGATATAGGCCCGAGGGGGGAGTGCCCTTCGTGGGGGTCTTTCTAAGGGAACCTAACCCGTATTTACGCATGGAAATCCATGGCTCGAAGAAAACCACGAAAACTCCGAACGATTAGGCCGACGGGCACGATTGGGTTCGAACCCAGCACCTCCCGTCTACCAGCTTCGAGAGCAGAACCTCTCAGCCACTGGTGGGGCTACAGGCAAGGGGGTATCCAGTGGGCCATCACCAGTGTTCGATCCCCCTTTGAAATTTGTCAGGATAAGTATAAATATGACATTAAATATTAGTCAAAGTTTAAAAATTAACTAAAGTTAAAATTCAAAATTCTGTACTAGCATCTTTTTAATGTTTGTTTGTAAATAAAATTATTACAATTTCTATGATTCTTTAAAATTTATAAATTTTTTCAGAATAGGATTCTGCAGAAGCGGGATTTTAACATTTTCAAACAAAATGGCTACAACCTCCTGATATAGATTATGCAACTTGTTTAAATTAAACTTTTGAAGAACGCAGTTAGAGTTATTTTGAAATACTCACAAACTTTAAAAAAATTTGCCTAACTTAGCTATTCCAACTGATGCTCCAGGTAAAACATATTTAGCAATAAAATATTTGAAACATTCGTACTAAACTCCTTAAAACATTAACTTGGCTGACACCAATGTCAATACATCTGCAAAGCAACATGAACACAAATGATATAAATTTATTTTAAGTGAAGAAGGCTCAGAGATAAAATTTTATTTTGTAATAGCTATATTATCAAATTATGCTTAACAAAAAAACTTAAGCCTTTTAACTTCATTCCCCTCTATTAAAAATTATTATTTCTAAAAAAAAAAAAACAAATCTTAAATAAGGAAATAAGACTAAAATTTTGACCCTGAAATCCCCTTCTGAAATATTCTTTTGGCTACAGTCTTGAATACAGCCCTGAGAAGCACAAATTCCCAGTGATTTCATAAGGTGTTCAAAAAGTTAATCGACAAATACTGTCATATTGTGGTCAAAATGCTGCAGCATTTCATTAGCACAACCCCATCTGAAATTAAGAAAAAATTAGACACCAGCCAAACAATACAATAATAATGATTAAAAATTAGTTTTTAGAATCATTTTTAGACACATGTTTAAAAAAAAAAAAAACGTACTTTTCGTTTTTTGGATTTCCAAACACATTGAATTTATTTAAATAAAAGTAGATCTAAAATTGAAAGCAAACTGGACAGAATAATCGTCTTAATTACTAATGAAAAAACGATGTATACAGATAATATGAAATGGGGATGGGGGGGGGGGGGAATTTAATAAATACACCCTTTTCCTGTACGTGATCCAATTTACAACATATTGTTCAACAGCAACATAATCATTTACAACATATTAAATTACCACCTTTTTGAAGCTATAACGAAAGCTGGAAAACATTAATAACATCATGCTAAAGTTATATATTTAACACTTTCAATTAAATTTTACTAAAGTTTTCAGGTCTTTTAGAAAGAAATAATCGTAGATAACGTGCAGAGCTGTTGCTCTACTTATCTTTTTTTTTTTTTTTTTCTTAACGCGACTCTTAGTAAAACAAGGATATCCTTCTAATAATTAAAAACCTTTTACTGAGGTTTATGTACTATAAATCAAAGAAAGTGGCATACCGAATGCGGGAAAGATTTCCAGTTTTGCAACAAAAAAATAAACCACGTTTATCTATTTTGACGAATTTTAAAATTTATTTTTAAAAATCAACAGAAAAAAATGCCACATTCAGATAATTGTTATTGAGTGTGTTCAAGAAGCACGCGCGCGAGCTCAGGAGGCAGGAACATGGAGTGGGTCTATATCATGGATGGAATAACACGTAGTGTGTTCAGGAACAGATCATGGATTTGATTAATTAAGATGCTAATTATAAAGATATTTTGTTGCAAAAGGAACGTGTGCTAGATGGCCGAATGGATAAGGCAGTGAACTCGAGACTAGGGGTTCTGGGTTCGAATCCTTCCAGTCCCACATCGTGTCACAATTTTTTTTTTGTTTTGTTTATTGGTTGTTTTATATTTTTCATAATGAATAAGATATTTTTGATGAAGATATAGTTTTTATTTTTATTATACAGAGGCACGTGTATTTTTATTATAATAATAAAATACTTATTTAAATGTGAGAAAATGAGGTATTTCGAGCTGAAAGTTTTACATCTGAACGCTTTTTAAATATTCAAAGTTTCGTTTCTAAGTGATTATATATGTATATGTATAATGATATAAACATTAAGCAAATCCAAATGAAAAAATAATATATATTGTGCAAAAATATCCTTTTGCACGTAGGATAATTCCTTGATTTCCTTTTTTTTTTTTTTTTTTAATACTTTACGAGTGAATTTTTATCGAGACTAGGCTGGAAATCATATTTTACTTTGAACATTATAAAAATAAAATGTAATAGTTGTAGATTATTTTAACTAAAAATATCTGTACATATATTTTTTAAAGAGATAAAATATATAGGTCTGCTGTCTAGTTTTATAGTGAATAAAGTATGATTAGAATGTTTATAAATTTTCTACTGAAAGTATAAGTAAGTATTTTGCTTATACTAACAGAATTTTGAATGCTATTTATTTCTCATGTTTTATGATGTATTTTGGTCTGTTATCCACACGGTATTAAAATATGTAATCATAAAATAAGAAATATATATATTAAAACCTTCTCTGAAAAACTGTCTAACTAACAGTGCAAATTCCATTGAAATCCATCCAGTATAGTAGATTACAAACAAATCTCATATGTTGATATCACAATCTTGGTTTACTAACAGCATTCTATTTATCACAGAAGTTATAAATCAACTGATAAATCATTTTTAAATAAATAAAAAGAAAATTGTTAAAAAGTTAAAATTTTTAGATCACCAGTTGAATTCTTAAATTGTATCAGTCAACCTACCAAACAAAGCACAACCAATAACACATAAGCAGAAAACGCACAATCACGTGATCAAATCGCCCACACAATTTTTTTGAACAGCTTGAGCGGAGTTTGTGTGCGGTTGGTTAACTAATTTTAAATGCTAAATGGGCTAAAGTAGATAAAGAAGGTCACGTGATGTTTTTCCCGACTATTTTAGATTTTATCTGAGTGAACATAGGCATGTAGTCCTGTTACGAAAACCATGTTTTGGAAGGATAAAGAAATATAGTCGTTGGTTTTACCTTTTTTGAACCATAAAAATAATGAAATAATTGAATTATGTTAAAATTCCTTTCTTCGATAAGACCTACTCCATGGCATAAACTTCTGAGCGCGCGCGCTGCGCGAAGTGCACTTCTGAACACACTCATTGTAAACAAAAATCATGTGCAACGTCAAATGCTTTTAATTAAACCTGCAACAGATTATTCTTAAATACATGTCTTAGAACGTTATGGTGAGCATAACAATTCTCAAAGTGAAGCGATTACCCGTTTTAAAATAACGGAGTATAGGGGCGCTGATCGCAGCCATTGGTGCCATTGAAATTATTCAATCATTTTTTATTGTAAATGCGTTTGAAAGTCAGTGGCGTAGCCAGGGTGGGGGTCCAAATGCTCTGGATACCAGAAATTTTGTAACGTTCTCTTCGCTTTATCTAATCGAAAACTTTTCTGATATTAATTAAGATGAATAAAACTCATAGACTTCAAATATAACTGGGCGCAGAAATAGCATCCTTTTCTTGAAGCACTTATCATGCTTCCCACCATCACGTGATAGTGGGGAGAATGCGCGCCAAACCGGTTTTTCCCGCATCCCACCAAGACCTATTTCGTCTGCGTTCGTGTAGGAGCGTTTCTTTTATCACGAGAATGAAAACAGAAAATTGCCAAGAAAGGGATCACCGCCAAAAAAAGACACCCTTTTGGCAATGAGATCTCCGACATGAGTGCTTCAGTGTTCGGCGGATAAAACAAAGGGATTTGTCCTCTATTCAATTCCTCCTCTAAGATAAAACTTTATAATATTACTGGTATCCAGAGCATTTGGATCCCCCCCCCCCTCCTTCCCTGGCTACGCCACTGTTAAAAGTTGATAATCAAATTCGGATAATTTTTACTTTGCCATGTAACACAGAACACAAATGTCACATAAAATCTGAAATTGCGCAAAAAGAAAAAAAAATCATTCTGGACAAATTAAAAATACATATTTACATGGGATTTTCCTGAAGCGATAAGTTATATCTTTTCTCCACCAGATTGACGCACTTTTAAATAAATAAATGATTCAGTAGCATTATTTTACATTTTGCTTGGAGGAGTCTAAGTGTTTTGTTTTTCTGTTTCTGTTCACTTGAAAGAAATTATTTTTCTTGAATTCATTTTTCCTATGTATTAAAAAATATGTATACATATATTTTTTAGTGTTATAATTTATTTACACGCAATCGCAAAATGTAGTGAAAACAAATGAAAACTTTCAAGTAATAGCAAGAAAACAAAGAAACAGAAAATAATAATAATAATAAATAACAATACGGCTAACAGATGTCGGGGAGAGATATAAATTAATCCTCCTCCCCCACAAACGCAAGCTTTAACTAATTTATGAATAAAAGTGTGAGAAATGATCCCATAGATTTGGCAACTAAGCGATATTATTTTCTGTCTTTATATCGAGCAATATCTTCTTTTAACATTTTTAAATACTATATTATTATATTTTCAGACATCAATAGGAAGCAACGTTGCAAATCACAGTACTGTGATTTGCCAGTGAAATTAAAAACACGTAATCCAGGGTTCGCACGCTATTAAGCCACGCCCCATTTTGTAAGGCTCTACCATCAGTATTATTATAGAGATCATTTTCTTCACGATTCATTAGCTAGGAGATAGTTTTATGCGATTACTGGTGGCCGAGTCTCCTTACAAAATGGGGCGTGGCCTAATAGCGTGCGAATCTTGTAATCTTGTGAGCACATAGCCAAAGTAAAATTATTGAGTTCTAACAAGCGATCCATTCGGAATAAAAAGCACGTCTAAATAAAGCCCAGAGCAATTAAAAAAGCAAGTTACTTCTTTAATGTTCCAAGCACTGAGCTTCATAATAGTATTGGAGAGCTAAATGGTTCCAATACACATACGGCATTTCTTCCCGAAACACAAGCTTTAAGCTCCGATTCCTGCGTGTCGTCCATTGCACTACGCTCCCCTTCATAAATGACGTCTCACACAAAGAATTATGTCATATAATACATTATTAATTTTTTATACTGTAATAAATTTTACAGAAATTCTCACACTGTGTAACATTTTCTGATGTATAAGCTTGAAAATGTTTAGATAACCAACTTGCCCAAAATTTTTCAAGGAGGCGGGGCTTATATTGCTTCAAACACTAACCGAGATCGATCTGTATGCAGGCCGCTTTTTACTTTTTCGATTGCAGATTTTAGGTAGATTTCGTATGAAATACTACCTATTGGGATCGTTCCTATGTTGGAATTTCTGAAAAATTTTTGCAGATCTACACCGATCATGACTCCTAGAACCCAAAACCACCCTCAGTAAAAAACTTTATCTATCTATCTATCTATCTATCTATCTATCTATCTATCTATCTATCTATCTATATCACTTTCTTCTGGACACGATAACTTTCGTAATTCTGCACCAATCTCTTCCAAACTGATACATAAAATCAAAGGGCATAAAATCTCGGTCAAGTTCGTTAATGGGCAAAATCGGACCAAGGGGATGGAAATAGGGAGGGGTTTTGTGAAAACCGAAAACCCCCCATAACTTCTTAATTTTTGTACATATCAAATCAGTTTAAAGTTTTTATTACTTCTAAAAATAGGGCCAAAAATTTATGTATCACAGATTTTTGATAAAGTTAAAAATGGGCTCCAGGGGCGCAAAAAATAGGGTTTTTGGGAGAAAAAAATTCATAACTTCGTCAATTCTCAAGATATCAATTCCAATTAATTTTATTATAAATCTCCTTAATATTATCTACAACTTTTAAATTCACAAGTTTTTGATAGGACCAATTCGTACCGCAAAAAAAATTAAAAACGAAATCAAAATCGGGGTTTGAAGAAGTAAAAAATCCATAACTCCTTCAATTCAAAAGATATAAAATCCCCATGAATTTATCATATACCTTCTTAATATTGTCTACAACATCTATATAGACAAGTTTTGGATAGGACCAATTCTTACAGCAAAAACAAATTAAAAATACATAGCGGTTGAAGAAAAAAATCATCTAAGTAAAGGTGTATTCAAATCCAAACTGCGTATTTTCTGACTCATTTTACAATTCATTTTTGCTCTCAAAGTCTTCCAATTGGTACGTTTTCTTACTCAGAATCTATATAATGTACCGTAATGGTCGATTTTTTGATACAGCCAGAATATATTTCAAAAAATGCTGTTAAAGTGGGCATTTTGAACCGAATTTCCCGAAGCGGATTGTGTTGGAAAAATCATTGCATTAAGGATGCACTCAAATCCAAACTGCTTATTTTCTGACTCATTTTTAAATTCATTTTTTCTCTCAAACGCATTTAATTGGTAGATTCGCTTATTCAGAAACTATATAATGTACCGCAATGATCGATTTTTTGATAGAGACAGAATATATTTCAAAAAATTATGTCAAAGTTGGCATTTTGAACGGAATTTCCCGAAGCAATTGTGTTATCACTTTCTTCTGGACACGATAACTTCTGCAATTCTGCACAAATCTCTTTCAAACTGATACATAAAATCAAGGAACATAAAATCTCGGTCAAGTTCGTTAATAGGCAAAATCGGACCGAGGGGATGGAAATAGGGAGGGGTTTTGTGAAAACCGAAAACCCCCCATAACATCTTAATTTTTGTACATATCAAATCAGTTTAAAGTTTTTAATTACTTCTAAAAATAGGGCCAAAATTTTATGTATCACAGATTTTTGATAAAGTTAAAAATGGGCTCAAGGGGCGCAAAAATAGGGTTTTTGGGAGAAAAAAATTCATAACTTCGTCAATTCTCAAGATATCAATTCCAATTAATTTTATTATAAATCTCCTTAATATTATCTACAACTTTTATATTCACAAATTTTTGATAGGACCAATTCGTACCACAAAACAAATTAAAAACGAAAACAAAAAGGGGGTTTGAAGAAGTAAAAAATCTATAACTCCGTCAGTTCAAAAGATATAAAATCCCCATGAATTTATCATATATCTTCTTAATATTGTCTACAACATCTATATAGACAAGTTTTGGATAGGACCAATTCTTACAGCAAAAACAAATTAAAAATACATAGCGGTTGAAGAAAAAAATCATCTTATTATGGGTGCATTCAAATTCAAACTGTCTATTTTCTTACTCATTTTTAAGTTCATTTTTGCTCTCAAACGCATCCAATTGCTAGATTCTCTTATTCAGAAACTATATAATGTACAGTAATGATCGATTTTTTGATAGAGGCAGAATATATTTCAAGAAATGATGTCAAAGTGGGCATTTTGAACAGAATTTCCCGAAGAGATTGTGTTAGAAACGAAAAATCTTGCCCTACTGAGAAAATAATTGTTTATTAATCAAGTTTTAATTAATTGAAAGAAAAATAAAAACACAGGTCGCTTATAAATCTTTTCAAAAATCACGTCAGGCATGTTTCATATATATTTTTTTTTTAATTAAAAATTAATCTGAAAATGTGCCAGAAAATTTCGAGTTGTTGAGTATGGAAAAATATTTTTTTAATATCGCCTTAACATGATTCTGATAAAACCAGCTATTTTATAAAAAGGAAATAAAAACTCGTCAAAAGCAGACAAATAAAACTATTAAAGTGGATTTATATCTAATCATGATTTAGTTTTTGTTGGTGAAATTAGTATACTTAACTTCGAAATCTACCTCTGCCTGTAGGCCGGGATTTTTTTTTTAGGAGTATGCTTCTACTTTCGAAAATGAAAGTATCCGCATTAAAAATACCTGTAAAAAAATTAAAGTAAACAACGGTCTTTATACAGATCGATCTCAACTATTCAATGCAAAAAAAAAAATCATTTAAAAATATTTAAATTCAAACGAGGCACCTATACAAATGTCTTCCATAGTGATTAGCAAACTGGTCTTTTCGTTTCTGTCGTTTTCATTCGCGCATACGCAATAAAAACGACTTACAAGAATTAGATGTCTACTGGACACCACAGTTTAGCGGTACTTTCGCACCAACATATAGTAATTAGAATAGCAACATATTTTATCTGGTGTGAAACTTGTTTATTCTATTCTGCTTTTTTAAAAATAGTATAATACAGGGTGCGGGTCAATCCATTTTAAATCACCAGGGTGGTGTCGCTCGACATTTTTAATTTTCCTAACATTTAACCAAGTTTTCTTCATAGTTTTCTGCGTTCAAAAACATTAATATATATATATATATATTTTATCATATTGTTTTTTAGCGGTGGCCGTTTTTAATAAGCTATACAGCCATTTTTCGGCGAAAAACGTGATTTACGGAAAATCTTGTAACTACCTTATTTTTATACCTATCTAGATGAATGAAAAACCAAAACATTCAGCATAAAATTTTTTACATTTTATTTAATTAGAAAAATTTCGTTTGACTTAAGGATGTATGTCAAAAACATGTTTAAAAACCGAAATAAATGGTCAAACACCACATTTCGTTGAAATGATTTTTTATGAAGGAGATCAGACTCATCCTAAATATTTTTTTCTGACAAAGATCTCTTATCAGACTACTTAACTTCTTTTTGCAAAGTTCAATCCGGAAAGCCTTTTCCTTTTTTTTTGCACAAGTCATCAAAAACTGCGTTAAGTCTGATTTTGGCAATTTTCACTAATTAATGTCTCAAAAGTGACTGAATAAAAAGTTTTGAAAATTTACGATAATAATCATCTTTGTAATGTAAAGTTAAATTGTAAATTTTATGATTGAGACTTATCTGGTTTTTGAAAAACAGTTCATTAAAAATGCACCAAAAACTCCGCCCCCTTTCCCATTTCTTTTCTTCCAGATACACAGATTACAGGTACTTTCTGATTAGGTACGTTCAAGACTTAACTGGCTTTTGAATGACAGTTCACTAAAAATGTACCAAAAACTCTGGCCCCTTTCCCATTTCTTTTCTTTCGGATACATAATATTACAGGTACGTTAGATATGTTCAAAATGACGATAAAGACAAATTTTACGCATTATTACTTAGTAAATATAAAATTTAGGAATGTTCAAATATTCTAAAAAATATACGAGACATTCTAAATAAAAAACATTATGATTCATTGGTAAAATAAATAAATTTTGGGGGCAAAAGGGTAAGTCGTAAAATAATGCTCTCAATACTATTTGATATGCAATTAAATTAATTCTGTTACATTAAATATTCAACAGAATGTTAAAAGAAGAAGAAGATGAATACTTATAGAAAAAATGTGAGTTTCGCTGCTTCGAATAAAAGGTGTATTTTCAAAAATCAAAAGGGTAAATATGATTCTTGGCAAGCGGTAACGCAAGGGGCGGGCGTATGCAAGCAAGATATTTCATAAAATTTCATTAGCGAGATGGTGTTTTCGCCTGAGTGAAGTAGCTTCTTAACTAGTACTTAGGTCAATTTCAAAAATACATCTTATAATAAAACTGTATCAGGTGCTCCTCAGCTGTGCACAATAAAATCAAAAGCAGCACCCCTTCAAGAAAGTTTTCAAAAGGTGCCTTGCCCCTTACCTTAATCATATTTGCCTGCGTCATCATAATCATATTGTCGAGCGACACCACCTTGGTCATTTGAAATGGATTGACTCGTGTCTCACAAATTCGTTAACACTTTAAAATTTAACATACGCCAATTCAGTAAGTGTTTATTCCAAAATTCTTCGGATGTTCAATTTCAGTAGCTCCGCCTCCAAATAACGTCCTTAAATGAATTTTATTACTTTTTAGACATATTTTTGTAACTATTTATGTGTTATACCCAACGCACACTTTCGGCATTTATGTATAATATACGTGCACATATGAGGAATTTTTTACAAGAAAATGGTAATTTTCATATAACCGTAAGATATGATATTTATCATTGTAAATATTTTTATCGTTTTTCGCACACTTTTTATAAGCAGAAAATTATACAAAAATTCCCAGTTATGCATCTTTGGTACCTGTATAACCTCAGTTAATGGCATGAAATTCGGTGCAGTAGATTTTGAGAAAATTAATTTTTCAAGAAATCGAGAAAACAGTTTTATCTCATAAAACATCTATATTTATAGGTGATGATAGGGGAAATATATTGTCAGATAGGGGGATAGATCTGGGGGAAAAATCAGGTCATTTGATTGAAAAGCATGTTTCCAATATTTATCCGCTATACCCTTTGTTTTTAAGAATACTATTTTCAGGATGCTTACAATAATTTTTAATAGAAATTTTCGCCTTAATTAATAAAAAAAGAGAAATATAAATTTTTGCTATTTAACACGTTCACGCCGGCCCGGTGGGTCACACTCGACTGTCTCAGAGCTGCCAAGTCTCCGGCTTTTTGGATACCAGTATTTTTATACAGAAAATGTTGTTTTATTTAATTAGAACAATTGTGTGATTTAAAAGAGCAACATTTTCTCTAAAATAACAGTGGTGTGCAAAAAGCTGGAGACTTGACAACTCTGAGACAATCGAGTGTGACCCACCGCGCCGGCGTGAACGTGTTAAATGTTAAATAGAAATTTTCGTATCTTAAATAGTAGTACCAGCCTCTTTCGAAATTGCAAGGAGTGTGTGCACCTTGTATGTCCCACATTATATTTTTAAGTTATTTAATAGTTAAAAAAATATTAATAGTTAAAAAAATTCATGGGGGCGTTTCTCACCCTCTCTCTCACACTTTCCTAAACTTTTAAATGAAGTATTTTTATGTTTACCCAACATTTATCTATTCTTATGTAGCTGCATCAATTTTCTTAACCCCTTGAGGGGCAAGCAATTACGTTTGTGAAATGCTGAATTCCCACCAGAAATTTAGAAAAAAAGTTTTCAAAAAAGAAAACGCAATTTTCTCCACTTTTTTTTTTTCCAGAAAAGTTAGAAAGGTAACATTTCATAAAATTTTCCGGTGCAAACGTTCATCAATCGGAGGTGGGATAAAATATATCCTACCGCCCCTCAAGACGTTAAACACCAGTTTCATGCCTAAAAAAGATAATTCGCATGCGATACGACAACAATATATATATACATATATATATGCAATTGATGCAACCGATTTGCTATATTAGGATATATAAATGCCGGGTAAACATAACAATATTTAATTTAAATTCTTGGGCTTTAAACATTTTAAGAGCAGCAAACACTAATTTATCTGTAAAATTGTCAGACATGCTCACAGACGTAAGCATGAACTGAGAATTATGTCAGTGAATAGCGGCAGATGCTTTAAATTTGATGCATGACATTTGAAATACTGGCCAATAAGTATTGTTGGGTTATTATCCGATATCTTTGTGCTATATTTAATTTATTATTTATTTTATATTTTAGTTCTAAAACATACATGTAAATTTCTATATGTCAAACGTAAATTGAACCCTTAGTTAAAGCTACGCACTAATTCATCGTATCACAAAATATTTCATAAAATGCATTTACAGAATTTATTTTACTTTCCTAACATTGAATGCATGAGTTTTCATGAAATAATTGGATAGTGAGAAAGGGAAGTGTCTAGCTTACTATAGAATAACCAGTATTTATTTTTTAAACCAGGGAAACAAGTTCTATTTCTTATTCCCTTAATTTCGTCGATTTCACCAAAAAGATAATTTCAAATTTTTAATTTCCAAATTTAAAAAAAATATATTCCATTGTTTATATGTATAAGTAAGGCACGTTTTCTGTGATTTCAAAATTACTTACTTTCAGAGCAGAAAAATTACAAAGTGTTTATTTATCTGTAATTAATACAACACTATACATCTGTTACTGTTTCAAATGGGGTATTGTCAAGAAAAAGTCCTGATGATGATTGGCTTAGCTTTGTGTATTCGTATATACAGTTTATTATACTTACTTCGGGCTAGGGATGGGCATTTCCACTCATTTTGAGGAGTAGACGCTGAGTCGACTCACTTGATTGATGAGTCGATATACTGACTCGACTCTCGACTCACTTGCGAAAGTAAGATTGGTTGGTTGGTTGTAAATATGACGCAATTCTACTTTTCGTATCAAATTTATCGCGCAGGAGAAAATATTTGGGCGTAAGTTTTAATTAATTTGGTTTTGATTTTATATAGAAGAAGTCTTTTATATTAAACTTTGTTGGATGGTAACTGGAAGCAGCCAAACTAGATGTCTCTACGGGTCGAAATTTCCAGGCCCTGTCCCGCCCCTTCCACAGAAAAAAAGTTCGGCTTGCTCATAGAAAAAAGTTTGGCCTGGCCAGTAGAAAAATAATCAACCCTCCCCCCCCCCCCCCACCGCTGGTATAAAATCTAAAATTTCATCCCGTACAAAAAAAAAAAATTACTGGTCTGGCCCGGCAGAAATCTTAAAAGTTCGGGCCGATCCCGTCTTGGCCCAACCGGCTCCCCAAAAATGTTAAAATCTAGGTACTAAAAACTAGAAAACATGGATTTTTACGTCGATAGGATTAAAAATTGCTTCGTAAGTGGAGTTCTGACTAAAAATACTTATTTTTTCCTTTTTTCTTTTCATTTTTATAATCTTCATTTTTAAAGAAACATCGTGTGCTGCTATATTTATTTTTTTAATGAATCTCTATCTGTATGTAAATGATTCAGTTAACATTAATATCGTTAATCCATGTGCTATGTATTGGAGGCTTAAGAATCTGATAACTACTGTACAGTAAAATCGCCTAAGACGAAATTGCTTAGGAAATAAAAAATCTACGTTTTAGATAAGTTTACTTCTTAGCAGTTTTAAATGTATTATATACTTTTCCTCACATATTATTATATTCATTTTTCATGTATCAACACATTTTTTAGTTTAAGACAGGATTCCGTCATATACGGGTTCTTTTTCACAAGTTTTATTGTATTTTAATTGAACAGTCTAGAATAAATTGAATTGCCTAGAAATTGCTATTCTTTAAAAAGAATAAATTTTAATTGTACAATAATGGCAATTTAAAAATATATACATTTTTTGCAAAAAGTTTTGGGCTGGGACAAATTTTACTGATTTTTGCTTGAATCAGACTAGGCCGAGACAATAATTTTCGTACGGGGTGGGTCGAGGCCGGCACTTAAAATGTCGGCCTCGCAAACCTTGGAAGAATGAAGGATCCCGGATCGGTACTGAAAAATTAAGTTAAGCTTGGCGCAATCTTTTAGAAAAAAGAAAGGCCCTAGCCCAGTCTGCAAAGAGCAATGCCTAGGCCCGGCCCAAAGCCTTAAAGAAAAGTAAGACCTGGTCCGACCCCAGCGTTGCGAAAAATAGGCCCTAGCCCTGCCCACGGGCTGGGCCGGTCCCGGTGCACACCTCTAAGCCAAACTGTAAAATATAGAAATATTCTTGTTTAATCCCGTACAATGGCTAAAAATTTATCTTCTTTTTAACTGGGAGTAGAAGGTTATGAGGTGTTATTTTTTATATATATCAAGTTTTTAAGGTTTAAATTTTCTGTGTTAAAAACAAAACGGGAAATGGATTTTTTTTTTCCCCGTGTTTGTGTGTGCGCGCGGGGAAAAGTGAAATTTACTGCTAACAAAGACAATAATCCTTCAAAATATCCGAAATCCTCCCCAATCACAACATTTTAAATTCTTAGATCTCTTTTTCTTTGATTTTTTTAGGATTCCGTACTTAAAATGTGAAAACGGAGCTGTTATAAGTTGATTGTGTTAACAAATTTATAGATTAAAAGCTATTCACAAATATTTTTCGAAAAAAGAGGACTAATTTAGGTACTTGATTTTTTTTATCTTTTATGCGTGGTATGTGTATCGTTTGGGAATTGTTGAAAAGACCTCGTAACACCGAAATCAAAAATATATTTGTTCTAATTTTAGATACTGTCGAAAATGTGATACAAAAATATGTCCTCCCTCCCCCCCCAGCCTGATTCCGAATCTACTAAAACTAAAATGATCAAAATAAACCTAGAACAATAGTAGTTTATTCAAACTTTGCTGGAAAATTATAGGGATTATCCTCGGTCACATAGTTTTGGAGAAAATCGCATTTTTCCGTTACACACACACTTTAATTTGCCGGGCTCTTCGGCAGTATTTTTAACTACAAAGTTATAAAATTGACAGGCCTGACTATTGTGGCGATTCGGAATCAAACAGCATTTCCATTTTTTTACATAAATAAATTGCTTATCAAGGAAAATGCGATTTTTGTCACGTAACGACAAGTTTTTCTGTTTTTCCTGTGCAATCGCGTATAGAACTTCGTTTAAAAACTTCAACTTTGACAGCGTTTTTTATTTCTGCAAAAAAAGAAAAACGCCGTTCGATTACTTAGTTCCTGAATAAGAACACCTGTCAACTTCACGCGTTTCCGAACAAAAAATAATTCAATAATCAGTCCCCCGCCCACCCGGAGGGGAAGGGGGGGGGGGAAGTTTTAAAAATTTCTTTTTTTTTTCTCAGTTTCATAGTTTTTGATTTACTCCCTTTTAAAATTTTATTTCTTAAACCGTGATAATATAGTGAGATATATCCATAGAGAGACACACAGCCTAGCTGTTTACGAAAAAAGGGGGGGGGGCGTAGAAGCGACAGGATTCCAAAAATATCTTCCATATCTGGGTTTAAATAAGGAACGTTAAAAATCGATTGTCTAAACTTTAAAAAAATATTTGTAAATTATATCCATATAATATTACCTGCGAACATTTTTATTTATACAACGGAATTAAAATAACATTATACCGGGTGTCCCAAAAAGGACTGACTGATTTTAAAATTCAATAACTTGCAAACGGTGACAGATATTTAAAAAATTCTTGCAGGAGGGTTATGCATAAGGTCAAAAGTTTTATTACAGTGATTTTCGATTTTAGTTCAAATTACAAACAATAGATGGCGCTGTAAGCAATAGTCGCTAAATAGAGGCTCGATTTCTGATCCTTTCTCTTGTTCCATGCTGAAAAAGGAGATGGAAATGTATTATCCGGGCCACGAAGTACCAAAAATCGAGCCTGAATTCAGCGTCTATTGATCGCAGCGCCATCTATTGTTTGTAATTCGAACTAAAATTGAAAATCACTGTAAAAAAACTTTTGACCTTATGCATAACCCTCCTGCAAGAATTTTTTAAATATCTGTCACAGTTTGCAAGTTATTGAATTTTAAAATCAGTCAGTCCTTTTTGGGACACCCGGTATATGCAAACAAATAAAGGATGTTCACTTTTATCTAAAATACATCAATTATAAAATAAATTCAGTAACTTAGTATATTTTAAACAAACTGATACTTAAGGCCCTACTTCAGTAACGCTCCGAGATAGAGCGGCTAATGTTATTTCAATGGGGGAAATTTATAACTACTATTTTTTTTGCATTTTGCTCGAATTTTATATTTTTAGTAGCTTTCAAAAGCTGTACTCTTAAACTATGCAGGCCACTTTAAAATTTTATTTATTTTTTTTAATTTTAAGGCGTTCTAGATGTTTTATTTTTGGTTGATAAAGATTCGCCTTTAGCACTTTATCGCGAA
Organism: Maratus speciosus; assembly: GCA_963932465.1. Lineage (NCBI taxonomy): Eukaryota > Metazoa > Arthropoda > Arachnida > Araneae > Salticidae > Maratus > Maratus speciosus. The sequence continues at coordinate 525,074,491 of OZ010787.1, read as the reverse complement.
AAATCTGTTGGACATTTTAAGATTTGGTAAAGTGGCATGCATAGTTTAATAATTAAGCTTTCCGAAAATGCTTATTATTTTTATTTTTTAAAAATTTAAATCTATGCTACATTTATAAAAAGTTGAAATACTTTCATTTTAAACAGACGAAAGTGCTCCGAGATCCGCCTCTACAAGGTTAACGCCTTAATACAGGGGGGTTTCAGATGACACCTGCTCAATCAGCGGGGAATCTCTAAACGGGAAAGTCTTCCTATAGTGTGAAATATTGCCTGTGGCTATTTTCTGCACTGGAAGCATCTTTAGATGTCTGATAAAAACAATTTTCTTTTCGTGGGCAAAGAACGAAGTTTTATTAAAAATGCGCTCCTGAAATGTTCTAAATAGATGTTGATTTCAGACGGTTTGTTTTTCTAGGCATCTAATCTAATAGTAAAGATAAAGATAAGCATTATTGATTTGGAATAAAAACAGATTTATCATTATTGTTATTATTTTTCTTTCCTACTTTTGAATTTTAATTTTCGAAAGATTTTTTAATTGCATACAACATCAAAATGAAGAAGTTGCTTATTCTCAAAAGATACTAGAAATATCTTTTTGTCATCTGCACACAACAGGGGGGGGGGAGGGGGGAGGTGATAGAGAGAGAGAACGAAAGAAAATAACAATAGTTACTAGTGTCATTAAAAATTAATAGATATATGCGGCGGATAAATACATTTGTATTTAAATTGTCTATAATACCTTTTTTTCTATCATTTATTAGGTAATTCTTACTGAATTAGTGTAAATGTTTCTTTCATGAAAAATTAAACATTTGTGCTATATAGCAAACTAAAAGATAACTATTGTACAATTCATTATTAAATTGGATTACACTAATTTAAAACTTAGAAATGTGTTTCTCAAACTTTAAAGAAAGATTTCTTTTCACTGTTTTAATGAAATTTTCGGCTAATTTTCAATCGTTTAGCAAATACATTCCATTGCGGCGAAATCCTCATACACAAATGATATATTTCTACTTAGTGTATATGTTGTTTTTCTTTTGTTTTCTCCCTTCTGAAAAGCAATCGAATAATTTTTAAGGTTATTCTAAACATTTTGATAAAATAATAAGCATATTTTGTTGCAATTCTAATCAGCAGTGAGTAATGCTAAGAGGCTACTTCAGTCGCGCGAATACACCCGCTCACTGATGCTAATCCTATGGAAGAAATTTATAACGATATCTCGGTTCCGTTTCAATATTTTTAAATGATTTTTATTGTATTGGATAGCTGAGATCGATCTGTACAAAGGACGTTTTTTACATTTTTGATCTTGATTGCGGAATTTTTTATGGGGTGGCTACTTTAGTCAAGCGAAAAGACGTTCGCTAATGCTAATCCTGTATAGGAAATTTATAGAGATATCTCGGTTGCATTTCAATATTTTAAAATGATTTTTATTGCATTGGAGAGCTGAGATCAATCTGTACAAAGGCCGTTTTTTTACATTTTCGATCTTGATTGCTGTATATTTTATGGGGAGGCTATAATAGTCAAGCGAAAAGAACCGTTCGCTAATACAAATCCTATAGATGAAATTTATAAAGATATCTCGGTTGCATTTATAATTTTAAATAATTTTTATTGCATTGGATAGCTGAGATCGATCTGTGCAAAGTCCGTTTTTTACATTTTCGATCTCGATTGCAGAATTTTTTAAGGGGACGCTACTTTAGTCAAGCGAAAAGACCCGTTCGCTAATGCTAATCCTAGAAGAAACTTATAAAGGTATCTCGGTTGCATTTCAATATTTTTAAATGATTTTTTTTGCATTGGATAGTGGAGATCGATCTGTACAAATGCCGTTTTTTACATTTTCGATCTTTAATGCAGATGTTTTTATGGGGGTGTTTTTACTTTCGAAACTTGTTCCGAAAATGAAAGTGCCCTCACTAAAAATATCTGTAAACAAAATCGAAAAAACAAGAAATGGCCTTTGTACAGATCAATCTCAGCTATACAGAGCAAAAAAAAAAAAAAAAAAAAAAAAAAAAAAATCATTTAAAAATATTGAAATGCAAGCGGGAACAGGCTACGTCAGTCACGCGAAAAGACCCGCTCGCTAAAGCTAGTCCCATGGAAGAAATTTATAAAGATATCTCGGTTGCATTTTAATATTTTTAAATGATTTTTTTCCCAGTGGATAGCTGAGATCAATCTGTACAAAGGCCGTTTTTTTTACTTTTTCGATCCTGATTGCAGAATTTTTTATGGGGGTGTTTTCACTCTCGCACCTGTTCCGAAAATGAAAATGTCCTCACTAAAAATAGCTGTAAACAAAATCGAAAAAACAAAAAACGGCATTTGTACAGATCGATCTCAGCTATTCAATGCAAAAAAAAAAAAAAAAAAAAAATCATTTAAAAAAATTGAAATGCGATAGAGAAGAGGCTACTTTAGTCTACCAAAAAGACCCGTTCGCTAATGCTAATCCTTTAGAAGAAATTTATAAAGATATATCGGTTGGATTTCAATATTTTCAAATGATTTTTTTTGCATCGGATAGCTGAGATCAATTTGCACAAACGCCTCTTTTTACTTTTTCGATCCTGACTGCAGAATATTTTATGGAGTGTTTTCATTTCGAAACCTGTTACAAAAATAAATTTTAAAATTATTATTGATTAGGAATTAAAACAGATTTATAATCATTTTTTTTCTTTCTCCCTTCTGAAGTATAATGCCGGATAGATTTTTTTTATTCCGTAAACGTCAAAAGGCAAAAGTCTCTCATTCAATAGAAATATATAATTCGCACTCGACAGGGGGTGGGAAGAGAAAAAATAATAATTGACTAGTGTCATTAAAAATGAATACATATATACGGCGAAAAAATATATTTGTATTTAAATTTTCTATATATTTTTTTATAATTGATAAGGTAATTCTTGCGGATTTTGTTTCTTTCACAAATATTAAACATTTGTTTTATATAGTAAACTAAAAGATAACTACAGTAAAGTTTCATTATTAAATTACGCTAGTTTAAAATTGAGAAATGTGTTTCTGAAACTTTTAAGAAAGATTTCTTTGAGTGTTTTTGGCCGAGAGATTGTGCTGTCGAAGCTGGTAGACGGGAGGTGCTGGGTTCGACCCCAATCGCACCCGTCGGCCTAATCGTTCGGAGTTTTCGTGGTTTCCTTCGAACCTTGAATTTCCATGTTTTAATATGGATTGGGTTCCCTTAAAAAGACCCCCACGAAGGGCACTCCCCCTTCGGGTCCATATCCCTCGAGTAAATAATCGGCCGTCAAAAATGAACCCAACACAACCCGAAAATTTCGGCTAATTTACAAATACTTTAGCAAATTCTGTTGCGGTGAAATCAGCATACACAGATGATATATTTCTGCTTACTGAATATGTTGTTTTGCATTTATTTTATTTTTTCCCTTCTGAAAGGCAATCTAATAATTTTTAAATTTATTATAAACATTTTGATTAAATAATAAGCATATTTTGTAGCAATTCAAATCAGCAGTGCTAAGGGTCTACTTCAGTCATAAGAATAGACCCGATCGCTAAAGCTAATTCCATGGAGGAAATTTATAAAGATATCTGGGTTGCATTTCAATATTTTTAAATGATTTTTTTTATTTGAACAGCTGAGATTGATCTGTACAAAGACCGTTTTTTACGTTTTCGATCTTGATTGCAGAATTTTTTATGGGAAGGCTACTTTAGTCAAGCGAAAAGACCCGTTCGCTAATACTAATCCTATAGAAGAAACTTATAAAGATATCTCGGTTGCATTTCAATATTTTTAAATGATTTTTATTGCATTGCATAGCTGAGATCAATCTGTACAAAGGCCGTTTTTTTACATTTTATATCTTGATTGCTGTATTTTTTATGGGTAGGCTACATTAGTCAAGCAAAAAGAACCGTTCGCTAATACTAATCCTATAGATGAAATTTATAAAGATATCTCGGTTGCATTTCAATATTTTTAAATGATTTTTTTTGTATTGGATAGCTGAGATGAATCTGTACAAAGACCGTTTTTTACATTTTTGCTCTTAATTGCAGAATTTTTTATAGGGAGGCTACTTTAGTCAAGCGAAAAGACCCATTCGCTAATGTTTATTTTATAAAAGAAATTTATAAAAATTATCTCGGTTGCATTTCTATAATTTTAATTTTTTTTTTTTTTTGCATTGGATAGCTGAGATCAATCTGTACAAAGGCCATTTTTTACTTTTTCGATCTTGATTTCAGAATTTATTATGGGGATGCTTTTACTTTCGAAACCGGTTCCGAAAATTAAAGTGTCCTCACTAAAAATATCTGTAAACAAAGTCGAAAAAGCAAGAAAAAGGCTTTTGTACAGATCAATCTCGGCTATCAGAAGCAAAAAAAAATATATACATCATTTAAAAATATTGAAATGCAACCAGGAACAGTCTACGTCAGTCACGCGAAAAGACCCGCTCACTAAAGCTAGTCCCATGGAAGAAATTTATAAAGATATCGCGGTTGCATTTTAATATTTTTAAATGATTTTTTTTCCATTGGATATCTGAGATTGATCTGTACAAAGGCCGTTTTTTACATTATCGATCTTGATTGCAGAAGTTTTTATGGAGAGGCTACTTTAGTCAAGCGAAAAAACCCGTTCGCTTATGCTAATCCTATAGAAGAAACTTATAAAGATATCGCTGTTGCATTTCAATATTTTTAAATGATTTTTTTTTTGTATTGAATAGCTGAGATGAATCTGTACAAATACCGTTTTTTACATTTTTGCTCTTAATTGCAGAATTTTTTATAGGGAGACTACTTTAGTCAAGCGAAAAGTCCCATTCGTTAATGTTTATTCTATAGAAGAAATTTATATTTTTAAATATTTTTTTTTAATTGGATAGCTGAGATCAATCTGTACAAAGGTCATTTTTTACTTTTTCGATCTTGATTGTAGAATATATTATGGGGATGCTTTTACTTTCGAAACCGGTTCCGAAAATTAAAGTGTCCTCACTAAAAATATCTGTAAACAAAGTCGAAAAAGCAAGTAAAGGCCTTTGTACAGATCAATCTCTGCTATCCAAAGCAAAAAAAAAAAAAAAAAAAATCATTTAAAAATATTGAAATGCGATAGAGAAGAGGCTACTTTAGTCTAAAAAAAAAGAACTGTTCGCTAATGCTAATCCTTTAGAAGAAATTTATAAAGACGAGGTGGAACCCGTCGAGTTTCGACGAAAGAAAATGTTTACTAAGGAACTGTTGCATCAAATTTATAATACATCGACAACAATAATTACAATAAAAAATCCATCTTACACTTGTTAATTTAACTCTCCAAAGACATATTTTAACCTAAGATTAACAAAATACTTTTTTCATAAACTTCAACTGTTAAAATTATTGGAAAATTAAACTTTATCCATATACGTAATCAGTAACATATAATCAAGGTTAGTAATTTTGATTAAGTTATCAATTGATGCTTGGTATTACGGAATGAAAAAATCAGCAAAAAGGATTTCACCTTGACATAATCATAGAATCCCCTCCCCCCTTTAAATCTAAACAAATCAAGTCATTTTCAACGTTTCACATCAATATTAACCATTTAAAAACATTTTAACGCGCAATAGGTTATTGATAAATATATTTTCAAGCTTTAAGTCACGTTTGTCAACTATTACAACTTGCCATGTTAAAATTCCCACTCGTGATTTGAGGTCTTATAACAATCTCTGTGCCTGCGCGTAAAAATTCCAGAAATTTATAACTTTTAGAAGTATTCATGGGGAAATATCTCGTTTTATCAAATAAAATTGTCGGTTTCTTTTAAATATAACGTCATTTTCAGTCGCTGAAATATTTTGCCTATTGTCTCAAACTCAAAGTCAGCGAAATGAAAAAATAGTGAAATATAACAGCATCATCAGAGAAATTGTATCTTTTTTAAAGCGTAACGTCATTTTCTGTTCAAATTTTTAAAAAATATATTTTTAATTGTAATGAGAAAATGGCATCAGTAAGAATATAATCAATAAAGATAACTAAACCACTTTTAATAGAAATGAAGTACTTCAGTTGCCACGATTAGAAAATTGGTATTAAAAACTATAAAAAAATTAATATCTCAAAAATAAATTGAGGTACAGCTTTCAAACAAATTGCATTAAGAAGTGCATTTTTTTCTGCATACGACGGTGTAAGCATTTAAAACGTGGTATGTTTAGAAGTTTAAAATTTTGCAGTAGCGAAAATTGCAAAACCAAACTTTTATTTCATATTTCAAAGTGTTGCCATTCGCAGAAGGACGTATGCGTTACGCACAGATACGTTTGTCCTTTATAATATAGATATATTGGTTGCATTTCAATATTTTCAAATGATTTTTTTTTTTTTTTTGCATTGGATAGCTGAGATCAATTTGTACAAACGCCGCTTTTTACTTTTTCGATCCTGACTGCAGAATATTTTATGGGTGTTTTCATTTTGAAACCTGTTCCAAAAATAAATTTAAAAATTATTATTGATTAGGAATTAAAACAGATTTATAATCTTTTTTTTTTCTTTCTCACTTCTGAAGTATAATGCCGGATAGATTTTTTTTTATTCCGTAAACGTCAAAAGGCAAAAGTCTCTCATTCAATAGAAGTATGTCATTCGCACTCGACAGGGGTGGGGGGTGGGAGAGAGAAAAAATAACAATTGACTAGTGTCATCAAAAATGAATACATATATGCGGCGAAAAAATATATTTGTATTTAAATTTTCTATATATTTTTTTTATAATTGATAAGGTAATTCTTGCGGATTTTGTTTCTTTCACAAATATTAAACATTTGTTTTGTATAGTAAACTAAAAGATAACTACAGTACAGTTTCATTATTAAATTACACTACTTTAAAACTCAGAAGTGTGTCTGAAAGAAAGATTTCTTTGAGTGTTTTACCGAAAATTTCGGTCCCCACCACTGGCCGAGAGGTTGTGCTGTCGAAGCTGGTAAACGGGAGGTGCTGGTTTCGACCCCAATCGCACCCGTCGGTCTAATCATTCGGAGTTTTCGTAATTTTCTTCGAACCTTGGATTTATATGCTTTAATACGATTTGAAGGGAAGTGCCCTTCGAGGATATGGACCCGAAGGGCACTTCCCCTTCGGGTCCATATCCTCGAGTAGATAATCAGCCGTCAAAAAATCAGCCCAACCCAACCTTCTGTTGCGGTAAAATCAGCATACACAGAGGATATATTTCTGCTTACTGTATATGTTGTTTTGCATTTATTTTATTTTTTCCCTTCTGAAAGGCAATCTAATAATTTTTAAATTTATTATAAACATTTTGATTAAATAATAAGCATATTTTGTTGCAATTCAAATCAGCAGTGCTAAGGGGCTACTTCAGTCATAAGAATAGACCCGCTCGCTAAAGCTAATTCCATGGAGGAAATTTATAAAGATATCTGGGTTGCATTTCAATATTTTTAAGTGATTTTTTTTTTGATTTGAACAGCTGAGATTGATCTGTACAAAGACCGTTTTTTACGTTTTCGATCTTGATTGCAGAATTTTTTATGGGGAGGCTACTTTAGTCAAGCGAAAAGACCCGTTCGCTAATACTAATCCTATAGAAGAAACTTATAAAGATATCTCGGTTGCATTTCAATATTTTTAAATGATTTTCATTGCATTGGATAGCTGAGATCAATTTGTACAAAGGCCGTTTTTTTTACATTTTCTATCCTGATTGCTGTATTTTTTATGTGGAGGCTACATTAGTCAAGCGAAAAAAACCGTTCGCTAATACTAATCCTATAGATGAAATTTATAAAGATATCTCGGTTGCATTTCATTATTTTTAAATGAATTTTCTTTGCATTGGATAGCTGAGATCGATCTGTACAAAGGCCGTTTTTTACATTTTCGATCTTGATTACAGAACTTTTTATGGGGAGGCTACTTCAGTCAAGCGAAATGACCCGTTCGCTAATGCTTATCCTATAAAAGAAACTTATAAAGATATCTCGGTTGCATTTCAATATTTTTAAATGATTTTTTTTGTATTGGATAGCTGAGATGAATCTGTACTAAGACCGTTTTTTACATTTTTGCTCTTAATTGCAGAATTTTTTATAGGGAGGCTACTTTAGTCAAGCGAAAAGACCCATTCGCTAATGTTTATTCTATAGAAGACATTTATAAAAAGTATCTCGGTAGCGTTTCTATATTTTTAATTTTCTTTTCTTTTCTTTCTTTCTTTTTTTTTCTTTTTCTTTTCTTTTTTTTTTTTTTTTTTTTTTTTTTTTTTGCATTGGATAGCTGAAATCAATCTGTACAAATACCGTTTTTTACACTTTCGATCTTGATTGCAGAATTTTGTGTGGGGAGGCTACTTTAGTCAAGGGGAAAAACCCGTTCGCTTATGCTAATCCAATGGAAGACATTTATAAAGATATCTCGGTTGCATTTCAATATTTTTAAATTATTATTTTTTGCATTGAATAGCTGAGATCTATCCATACAAAGGCCGTTTTGAATGCAGAAATTTTTATGGGGGTGTTTTCACTTTCGCACCTGTACCGAAAATGAAAGTGTCCTCATTAAAAATATCTGTAAACAAAATCGAAAAAACAAAAAACGTCCTTTGTACAGATCGATCTCAGCTATCCAATGCAAAAAAATCATTTAAAAATATTGAAATGCAACAGAGCAGAGGCTACTTTAGTCTACCGAAAAGACCCGTTCGCTAATGCTAATCCTTTAGAAGAAATTTATAAAGATATATCTGTTGCATTTCAATATTGTTAAATGATTTTTTTTTTACATTGGATAGCTGAGATCGATCTGTACAGAGGCCGTTTTTTACATTTTCGATCTTGATTTTAGAATTTTTTATGGGAAGGCTACTTTAGACAAGCGAAATGACCCGTTCGCTAATGCTAATCCTATAGAAGAAACTTATAAAGATATCTCGGTTGCATTTCAATATTTTTAAATGATTTTTTTTTTTTTTTTTTTTTTTTTTTTTTTTTTTTTTTTTTTGCATTGGATAGCTGAGAGGAATCTGTACAAAGACCGTTTTTACATTTTTGATCTTAATTGCAGAATTTTTTATAGGGAGGTACTTTAGTTAAGCGAAAAAACCCGTTCGCTAATGTTTATTCTATCGAAGAAATTTATAAAAAATATCTCGGTTGCATTTCTATAATTTTATTTTTTTATTATTATATATTTATTTATTTTTTTAAATTGGATAGCTGATATCGATCTGTACAAAGGCTGCTTTTTACATTTTCGATCTTGATTGCAGAATTTTTTATGGGGAGGCCACTTTAGTCAAGCGAAAAGAACCGTTCGCTAATACTAATCCTATAGATGAAATTTATAAAGATATCTCGGTTGCATTTCAATATTTTTAAATTATTTTTTTTTTGCATTGGATAGTGGAGATCGGCTTGCATAAATACCGTTTTTTACATTTTCGATCTTGAATGCAGATTTTTTTATGGTGGTGTTTTCACTTTCGAAACTTGTTCCGAAAATGAGTGTCCCCACTAAAAATATCTGTAAACAAAATCGAAAACAAAACACGGCTTTTGTACAAATCGATTTCAGCCATCCAATGCAAAAAAAAAAAAAAATCATTTAAAATTTTTGAAATGCAACAGATATGGCTACTTCAGAGCGAAAACATTCGTTCGCGAATGCTAATCCTATGGAAGAAGTTTATAAGGATATTTCGGTTGCATTTCAATATTTTTTATAAGTTTATTTTGCATTGGATACCTGAGGTCGATCTGTACAAAGGCCGTTTTTTACTTTTTCGATTTTGACTGCAGATTATTTTTTTCGGGATGCATTCACTTTCGAAACCGGTTTCGAAAATATAAGTGTCCTCACTAAAAATATCTCCAATAAACAAAGTCGAAAAAGTAAAAAACGACCTTCGTGCAGATCTATCGCAGCTATCTAATGCAAAATAATAATAATGATAATAGTAATAATAATAATAACAATTTTAAAATTTTGACATTTTATTTGAAAAATTTGACCCACTTTTAATAAGTTACTAAGAATTATAAAATGTGTCAATTTTATGCATCTTAATGCTAAATGTAAGAGTAGTCTCTAGAAGCATTTTACGAAGATAAGAATGCCGACTCTGTAACACTTTTGTTAAATATTCAGGTAAGTTGGAAAGACACAACAAATCAGCTTTTGGCAAAAAAGTAAAGATGCATCGCCTCATTTATAGGAGTATGTTAATATCACATATGAGACAGAAAATTAATGTTTTTAATAAGTTTAAAAAAATGTAAAATAAATAGTTGTTAATGCTCTGCCAGTCTTCTTTCTTGGTCCGCTTTTTCTTCTAATTCTTTTTAAATAAAATTCAACATTTTAAATTTCTTTTTATGTTACCACTATCAGTGTATTTTCAGGAAGAAGTCACAATGGTATAACTTGAAAATATTAATTATAAGTATTAATTTAGAAGCTCAAACTGACACCAAGTCACCTGGGCCAACCTGCCCCGATTACGGGGTTAATTAGCCCACGTCACTTTTTAATGTTCTGATAGTGCAGAAGTTTAAGAAATGTTCAAAATTTTACCGAATCTTAATTTTTGTTTCGTACGAACGAAAACACAATATAGCCTAAAGAATATGTACCATACAACGTTCCTTAATGAAGCCATGAAATTATAAAAATGTAAAATTATTAATTAGAGAAAAAAGGACTAAAGTAAAAAAAAAAATCAATTTATAGATATAAATAGAATTAATTGATTAACTCGACATAATTTTCATCATTAAAATGAAGACAAACATAAAATTTGGTTATGTTTTTGATAGGACCAACCATTACAAAAAAAAAAAAAAAAAAAAAAAAAAAAGTGGTTGAAGAAGAAAAAATTCATAACTTCGTCAATTCACAAGATATCAAATCCGTTTGAATGTATTATACATCTTCTTAGTATTATCTAAAACTTTTATATTGACAAGTTTTTGATAAGATCAACTATTACGGCAAAAAGAAAAAAAAATGTATGTGTGTGTGTATAAGAAAAAAATCACATTTCCCTTAATCCGTAAAATAGTTGGTGAATTAATTTTGAAATCTACCTGTGCCATTAGCCCAAGCTAACAGGGATTTTACTATAATTATGATAGTTATAAATATTTTTGTACAACAGAGCAGCATATTTAATGTGGGTAAGCACCAATATATCTTCATTTTTTAGAAAGATTGACTGGAATAACCAGGAATTCAATTAATGAAATAATTCCTTATTATTAATTATTAATAAATTAATTAAAATAATAATTAAATAATTCCTTACTATAAATTAATAATAAATTGATTAAAATAATAATAAAAATATCTGTAAACAAAATCGAAAAAGCAAAAAACGGCCTTGGTACAGATTGATCTCAGGTATCCAATTCAAAAAAATCATTTAAAAATATTGAAATGCAACCGAGAAGATGCTACTTTAGTCAAGCGAAAAGACCCGTTCGCTAATGCTAATTCTAAGTAAGAAATTTGTAAAGATATCTCGGTAGCATTTCAATATTTTTAAATTCTTTTTTTTTTCATTGGATAGCTGAGATTGATCTGCACAAAGGCCGCTTTTTACTTTTCCCACTTTGACTGCCAAAATTTTTGCGGGGATGTTCTCACTTTCGATAATGGTTCCGAAATTGAAAGTGTCCTCATTAAAAACGTTTCTGAACAAAATCGAAAAGAAAAAAAGGCCTTTGTACAGATTGATCTCAGCTATCCAATGAAAAAAAAAATCATTTAAAAATATTGAAATGCAACCGAGAAGAGACTACTTCAGTCCAGCGAAAAGATCCGTTCGCTAATGCTAATCCTATAGAAGAAATTTATAAAGATATCTCGTTTGCATTTCAATATTTTTATTTTATTTATTTTATTATTATTATTATTATTATTATCATTATTATTATTATTTTTGCATTAGATAGGTGAGATCGATCTGCACAAAGGCCGTTTTTTACTTTTTCGGCCCAAAATCTGAGTTTCGCCGAAAATTCGTTTTCGGCAAATTTCGGCTGGATTAATTTTCATCAATAGGCTAAAAAAATTTTATTTCATTTGTACAGCCCTGTATATGACACACCGTATCCCCCACTTTCCGCTTTCACACTTACCCAATAGTGTATAAAACTTTGTAACTTAATGTGTATCATAACGAAAACCGTACTTTCCAGCTAATAGACAGTACTTCTGTGTTGTATCCAATAAATTTTGTGTGTTCCTGTAAATGAGCGATAAATGATACACACATCACATTCTACAGTAAGTATATGGTTATGGCGTGAAACCACAGTAATGTATATCATTTTCATTATACTTGAAGCAGTGTAACATCATTAAAATATTTTGTAAACAGTTTTTCTAAGTAGACTATGTATTATGTAATGGAATTCGTTTGTGAGGTGCTGTAAATGAGTAATAAATGCTTTGCACCTCATAAATAAGTATCAATTTTCTTATGTTTGAAATGGTGCAACATTATTAAAATGTACTTGATTCTTTCTCATTGACCGTAATGTAACTGCATATTTCAAATTTCGAACGTTTCAATTTCAATAGAGATCATCACTAAATGTCAATAACACCCTCAATGAAAAAGGAAATTTCTAAATTTATTGTTTCATTACATTTTTTAAAGCTGTTAAAAAATTACATAAAAAATAAATAATAGAGCCTCAACAACGTGAATCTCTCCCGATACATTCTAACATAAAAACTTTAAATTTGCTGACATTTAATGTTCACTCGAATATCGTTATATATATATATATTAAATATATTTGGAATTATAATAGAATTGCTTCCCAATGATAAACGTTTTCTGATTTCTGTGTTTAAAACCAACTCAAAATACCAACTTTGACATTGTTTTCAGAAGTCTTTTGCCTCCATGAGAAAAAGAGAAAAAGTATTTGATTTTTTAATATCTGAATAAGAATATCGGTAAATTTCGTGCACTTAAAAATATGCATATGATTTTGAAAATGTGTTGGTGAATAACCTATTTAGACTTCAGAACAACTTTCCAGGGGTCCATCCAGATAGAAAATGGGGCCTATTCAAGGCCCTTTCACAAAAATCTATTCAATAAAATAGTCCCCTTCACAAAAATAAATTTAATAAAACTGGCCTCCTCACAAAAATAAATTTAATAAAATGGGACCCTTCACAAAAATGAATTTAATAAAACTGGCCTTCTCACAAGAATAAATTTAATAAAATGGGACCCTTCACAAAAATGAACTTAATAAAACGTGCCCCTGCATAAAATTCCTTTTAATAAAATAGACCCCTTTGTAAAATTCTTTTTCATAAAAAGTGTTTTAAAATGTGTAATTTGTAAATGAAACTAGATCGCGAAAAACAAAAACTTTAGAAAGAGGATTTAAAGAAGTTTTTCTTACAAATTTGAGTAACTGGATTTTAACTTTCGTTACAAAATGTTATTTTTCACAAAAATATAGTAAAATTCCCAAAAGTAACTTTTACTTTCCACAAAATGGGTCTCAATAATGAAAACCTGCCTCGAGATCTGCTTTCTCAGAAGGTGTAATTGGAAGCCTGTCTTCATTCCTGTCTGCTAATCACTTTTTCCCGGCCAGGTTGTCTAAAATACCCCCCCCCCCCCAGTTTGCCTGGAGGCAAAGAGAGCCTATTTTTATGCTGTGGGGTGACCATTTTGTTTGTCAATTACATGCTTAGAAAATATCATTGGTCTTTTAAGGTGCCAATCTTTATGATTGGGATACGCCTCCCATGTGGCAATGTTTAAACTGTAAAATGGGATTTCGGTTTTCCAATTGAGTGAAGTAGGCTCTTAAGCAGAATTTTACTTCTCTTTCTTCTAAGTTTTTTTTTTTTTTAATATTGCATGATATGAAAACAGTTGAAAATATTCCCCTAACTAGTCCTACTTCTTTTTTTGCCAAAGATCACATCTGCTTTTTTTTTTTTAATCTTCTTTCCCCTAAGCATATCGTAAATTCAAATAACCTTGAACGGATATCCTGCTGCCCGCCCCCTTGTCTCTGCCCCTCCCTCTCCTTTCATCCATACCGTCATCTTCCTTAACATACATCTACACTGCTTTTACAACCAAGATCTCCGTTCTCTGCTAAGCAACCCAGTCCGGATTCAAAGAGTTGAAACCCGATACTGAGTGGAAAGAGTGGTTTTCGAAGAGTCGAAAATCCACTCTTCAACTCTCGACTCTCCAAGTCCGACACTGCCCGCCCCCTTGTCCCTGTCCCTCCCTTTCCTTTCATTCATACCGTCATCTTTCTAAACATACATCTATACTGCTTTCTTCTTTCCCAAAATCACCAATACATAATTAAACCAAGATCTCCGTTCTCTCGTCCTCTGCTAAACAACCCAGCCCGAATTCGAAGAGTTGAAATCCGATACTGAGTCGAAGAGTTGAAATCCGTTACTGAGTCGAAGAATCAAAAATCCACTCTTCAACTCTCGACTCTCCAAGTCCGACACTGTGTTAAACTCGTCCAACCACTCTTTGAGTGAGTCGACTTCGACTCTTCGACTCCGAATCCCAAACTGAGTGGAAATTAAAGTTCGACTCTTTTGAGTCAAGGCAGTTCACTAGCGAGGAGTCGACAGTTCGACTCACTTGGAAGGAATCGAGATTTTGAGTCGACTCTTCGGCCAACTCTACTTCGGGAAATGTCGTCAAGTCACGTACGGATGATTCCAAATTACTAGTGTTTATTTATTTTTTTTTTCGCAAATGTGTATGCTTTCCTCATTTCTAAAAATGAAAAACAATAACATTTCAAATGCATTATTTCAGAATAGAGAAGAGGCAAATAATTTCACACTTTCTTTTATATAGTTGAATGTCTACGATTATAATATTCTTTATACCTTTCTTTCTATAAACATTTTTTTTTTAAACCAAGAAGGGAAAAAAAAGTTGTCTAATTTATTTATACAGTAGACGCTCTATTTTACGAACTCGATGGGACTGATATAATGAGTTCGTAAAATCGAAAGTTCGTGAATGGGAGTAACATTAGTTCAATGGGATGCTGGGTGGAACCAGTACTTCAGTTCGTAAAAACGAATAGTTCGTAAAAAAGAGGTTCGTAAAATTGAGCGTCTGCTGTACATCCTAAAATAACGCTCTACTATGTTTTAAATTACACAAGACAGGTCAACGAAATTAAAGTTTGCAAAAATAATTTTATTACCTAAGTAGCACAAAGATATCGCGCAATATCCTACCAATATTGGCCAATACTTCGAATGTCACGCATCAAATTTACAGCATCTACCGCTATTCACTGACATAATTCTCAGTTCATATATGAACTGAGAAATTGTCATATACGCACACACACGTACATATATGTACGTGTGTGGGCGTGTTTGACAATTTTACGCATAAATTACTTTGCACTTCAAATCTTAAAGCCCAAACTTTTAAATTAAATATTTTTATGTTTACCCAGCATTTATCTATCCCAATATAGCAAATTGCTGGCACCGATTTTCTAAATCATCATTTTCATATTTAAAATAAAATATATTACTTTTCCGTTCTCGGATCACATGCAAATTCTCTTTTTTTAGACATGAAACTGATTTTGAAAAATCGTACAAAAATATTTCATCAAAACTATATATGTTTTTTAAAACGTCTAAAATTTTAACAAATATATTTATAGTATCTTAAGGACAACTTGAAGCATTTTTATGTCCTATTTAATTTATTATTTATTTTATATTTTAGCTCTAAAACATACATGTAAATTCCTATATGCCACAAGTAAATTGAATCCTTATTAAAACTACGCACTAATTCATCGTATCACAAAATATTTCATAAAATGCATTTACAGAATTTATTTTACTTTCCTATCATTGAATGCATGAGTTTTCATGAAAAAAATAGATAGTGGCAAAGGGAACTATTGTCTGGCTTACTATAGAATAACCAGTATTTATTTTTTAAACTATGGAAACAAATTCTATTTCTTATTCCCTTAATTTCGTCGATTTCATCAAAAAGGTAATTTCAGAATTTAAAATTAAAAAATTATTCCGTGTTTTATATTTATAAATAATGCTCGTTTTCTGTGATTCAAAATTACTTTCAGAGCAGAAAAATTACAAAGTGTTTTTTCGTTTGTATTTACTACAACACAATCGCGCTGTAATTTTTTCAAGTAGGGTATTCTCCAGTAAAAGTTGTTCTGAGGAACGGCTGAGATTTATGTATTCGTATTCGTGTGATAACGCTCTAGTGTTGGGTAGGACACGAAAAATTTCGGACGTTTGTATGAGGTACCTCCGAAACATTTTTGTCATGACAATGTCATCCTTCAAATAGAGTGAGGTGCGTGAGGAGTTAAAACGCAAGAACTACAATTGAGTAAGGATGGATTAGGCTTTCCGCTTCCTCGCTGTATGCACCGCCCCCTGAATACTAGGCCTGAGCGCTCACACAAAAATGGCGGCTGCCGAAGGCGGATTTTTTTTTGCGTAGGTACGGTCCCTTAAATGTAGACACCAGTATTTTATAAAAGATTTCTCTACCTTGTTTATTCTCAGAAAAATGAAGCCGAAGAAACTTGAAAAAAATATTGGTAGGAATAGTTAAGGGACCGTACACACGCTGAAAAAAATCCGCCTTCAGCAGCCGCCATTTTTGATCCAGCGCTCAGGATGGCTGTATGATGCTTTTAAATCTGACAATGAGAAGTCATAAAAGTCAGACGTTAGGTTAGGGGAGTGGGTACTTTGTTGTTGTCAGGATGATAAATAGAAGTATATAGTTTTCGGAATACATCATAAATGGAATTCGTGGAACTCGACGGTGAATGAATGCAGTAACGCGCTGTTTATGTGATTATCAGACGTTTCTTTTCTTTTTTTCAGTAATAGTACTTTGTAGAAATAAATCATTGTACTAGTAAAAAAATTAAAGTACTTTGAAATTAATTAGATTACAAAGAATGTAAAATTGAATGCGTGACTTGAATTGTCATTGTTCAGCATATACTGAGCAAGAAGACTTCGGAAATGGAACACCTGAATGAGGAGTGACGAATTTTAGTAATTCTTTTTTTAAGAAAAGTTACGCACAATTGCTACAAATTATAAAGCATATTTTTGCTTCATATTATTCATCTGATAAATTACATTTACAAAATGCTTATTATTATTATATCTAGTGAAAAATAAAACTTTGATCACTTTCAACAACCTTCGCTTTTACATGAAGTTGTGATTTGATTATTTATTTATTATTCCGACCAAGTAACAAACAAGACAATTTAATTCCCCCCTCAAAATAATAATAATAATAAATAGTAAAAAGAAATAATAGTTTAAAAATATAAAAACATTTTTAAGATTACAGGCGTGCTATGACGTAGGGGGTTAAAAGAAATGTTTATTTATTTATTTTTTTATAAAGAAATAAGAAATGCGGCAGATTTTTTTTTTTTCAAAAAATAAGAATTTTAAAGCTTTGTATGCTAGGGAGGCATAATGTGTGGGGGGTGGTGACTTACCTTCAGGACCGGCAGAACTATCGGCAAACGGGGCGATTGCCCAGGCACTTATTCTGTTAAGGTTCTGATGGGACCCACATCTTTCCGCACATTTCAAATTTATTTTGATCATTTAAATTCGCATTTTAAAAGATTTTTTTTTTTTTCATTGACAAAGTTTGTATGAACTAGAGTTTATTATTATCGAGAAACATACATAGATACTTGACATTTCATAAATTAAAAGGGAAGAAATATTTATATAATTTTTTATATTTAAGAGAAACTTGTAAAATGTTGATAAGTCAGTTGCCTAAATATGTAACGTAAGTTTTATTATCTCTAATTTAAATTCATTCATCTGTTATATAAAACATGCAATGTTAAGTTTTTAATCATTGCAACTTCCCTGCTTTTCGACAATAATGTTTTTTTAATATTATATAAATAGTATATAGTTTTCAAATTGCAAATTAGAATTTGCAGAAATAAGACAACAGCGGATTCTTGATTATTCGGCACTTGTTTATGCAAGAAATCTGGTTAATCGGTACTGTTCCAATTCTAAACTTATGTGAATTTAAACTGGCTGCTGTACTGCTGATGCCAATTGCCCTTTTACCTCCCTTCTTGGTGGCTCTATTGATATGATGTGTTCTTAATCTTAATAATAATTTTACTTTCAATAATTAAGGATATTCTCAAATCCAAAAGGGCAACTTTCTGACATAAGTTTTAATTTATTTTTGTTCGAAAATGGATGAAACTAGCTGGTGAGTTTGTTCAGAAACTATGTAATTGAACTGTTGTTTCCATTTTTTTTGCAAACACAATAGATCTTTCTGAAAATAGTGTCAAAGTGGGCGTTTTGAACCGAATTTCCGCGCGACGGAAGAACGAGCACTCAGAGCGGGCGAAAAACGTGTTTGTCACGTGATCAAAATAGCTTATAACTCAACATGTAATTGATTGATCAAAAAATGAAAAAAACAGTTTTATTCCAAATCGCTTCCATGGCCAGGCTTTCCAATTTTATACCTTTCTGTTAAAAAAACGAATTTGTAATTGTGTCAAAACGTTTTGCCCTTGTTGAGCAGAGCAGTTAAGAACAGTCTTAAGCTTAATAGTATTTATATGTGGTAACTCCGCTTTTGGCCTAAACAATGATCTGGAAATTTCCTGTATACTCAGTTGTGTGGTATTCAGTTCATATAATTTATAAATATGTTTGATAGTTAAAGTACCAGTATGTTTTTTTAATAGAAGGAATGAGGGAGAGAGAGATGGCACGCAATATTGCAAGTAAGACACTGCTGATATTGATTGAAATTGCCGTGAATTTTTATGCAGGTTATTTTGATCTAGTTTTATAATAACGTTGTCAATCTTTCTATCAAATGAATGGAAAAATACTCTATGACACATCCACCACTGAATCTATTCAGTTTATCAATATTAGAAAGTAAAAATTAATAAAGTTCAATTGAATTCATTTAAAATGTTGATTTTATGTTACATTATTGTATGTAATGGAAATAAACCCCCTCTAAACACCAACAAAAATATTCTAAAGATCATTTTTAAAATGAAATATATAGTAGAGTCCCGATTATCCGAGTCTCGCTTAACCGAGTTTCTCCTTTAACCGAGTTATTTTCTTCTGATGGACTGATGGCTTCCATTATTGTGAAACATACATTATAAATGAAGTGTTAGGTGACGATGAAAGAACAGTCGTAAAAAGTTAGAACTCTAATTTTATGGTCAGAATGGGGAGGGGGAATGGCCATAAATTTTCATTCTGACCAGAAGATCCGAGTTCTAACTTTTTACGACTGTTCTTTCATCGTCACCTAACACTTCATTTATAATGTATGTTTCATAATAATGGACGCCATCAGTCCATCAAAGAAAATGATCCATTCCAAAGGTTCGATAAAAAAAAAACCTATTTAATACTTTGAGCAGAAAGAAGAGGCTACACCTGCAATTTTCATAACACTAATAGAATCACATAGCTGCCAATGTGTACGGTTTAGTTACCTCTAAAATTTAATACAGATTTTTGCCATATTTAATCGTTGACAGTTGTTAGACTTTTTAAACTGAATTTCCGGATCTGACAGCCAATTGTTCCCTTACGATGACATTTCTGTGGCTGTTAATTCTTAAAACTTGGCTAAAAATGCTAACTTTGACAGCATTTTCTGAAGGAATGTTTGCCTTTATAAGAAAATGGAAAACTCATTAATTTCTTGGTATCTGAACATAATCTGTAAATTTTATATTTTTACAAATATTAATGCAAACTTTTTGTATTTACGAATGAAAATGACTTCGCGAAAGTATCAGCGAAGTAGTTAGTTTGGATTTGGAAATAGCTTTCAACATAAAAAAATTCTCGTAACGAGATGCGATCCCCTCCCACCCAAGAAAAGGAAATCCATGACCCTCCTCTAAATGGTGAGGTGGATCCGCCCTTGTCACGAAGGAATGTGAGCCCCCTCTCCTCTTTCCCGCCCACATAAAAAAGACGTGACCACTTTTTTAAAGGACGGCTTGAGACAGTTTCCATTTCTACTCGTTTAGTCAGTGACTTATTGTCAATGTCAATCCTTTCCTATCTTAAATGACAAGCACGTCATAAGCGCAACTTGGAAAGTATGAATTCAATATTATTAAAAGAAAGAGGAGAAAAAATAGTTATCTTCTTTTCTTTCCACCAGGAACAACCCCCTTTATCCCTCCCCAAATTCGTCTCAGTTTTTATCTTGCTACGATTTTTCCTTTCATTTTCACCCTTTCCCAAAGCTTTCAAACTTCAAAGGTAGCCCGCAACCCTCTTGGACTCCTACTCCTACTCTTTCACCTACAGACAATGAAAACACACCTCGCAACACACACAAATTCATTCATCCTTTTGAAACAACTCTCGCGTCTCACCGCTTCAAAGAGACGCAAACATGACAAAATTTCGGAGGTACATCAAATCTGAAATTTGAGGTGCTGGGACAAATTGTCATAGTGTATGGGACAAATGAGGTGCTTCATGTATGAGTTACCCAACACTATAACGCTCTAGTATGTTTTAAATTACATGGGACAGGTCAACGAAATTAAAGTTTTCAAAGATAATTTTGTTACCCAAGTAGCACAAAGATCAACATCCGCAACGTACCAACAAGAATGCAACATCCTACCAACATTGGCCAGGACTTTAAATATCACGCATCAAATTTACAGCATCTACCGCTATTCACTGACATAATTCTCAGTTCATGCGTACGTGTGTGGGCGTATTTAACAATTTTACACGTAAATTACTTTGCACTTCAAATCTTAAAGCCCAAACTTTTAAATTAAATATTTTTATGTTTACCCAGCATTTATCTATCGCGATATAGCAAACCGCTGGCATCGATTTTCTAGATCATCATTTTCATATTTAAAAAAAATATTACCTTTCCGTTCTCGGATCACATGCAAATAACCTTTTTTGAGACAATTAAACCGATTTTGAAAAATCGTACAAAAATATTTCCTCAAAACTATATCTGTTTTTTAAAACGTCTAAAATTTTAACAAATATATTTATAGTATCTTAAGAACAACTTGAAGCATTTTTATGTCCTAATTAATTTATTTTATATTTTAGCTCTAAAACATACATGTAAATTCCTATATGTGAAAAATAAATTGAATTCTTATTAAAACTACGCACTAATTCATCGTATCAGAAAATATTTCATAAAATGCATTTACAGAATTTATTTTACTTTCCTATCATTGAATGCATGAGTTTTCATGAAATAATTAGATAGTGAGAAAGAGAACTACTGTCTGGCTTACTATAGAATAACCAGCATTTATGTTTTAAACTATGGAAACAAGTTCTATTTCTTATTCCCTTAACTCTAGAACTACCGAAAATTTTACTCAAGTTTTAAAAAATATTACACATCAGAATTCTTATTTAAAACTATTGAACTTATTTACTTAACTCATTATTGTCTGGTTTAGATATTTAGTTTATTTTAAAGAAATTTCTGGTTAGAATAAATATCTCGAATGTACCCATCGGGCCCATTGGACCCGTCTGGTAGACGGAGGGTTAATTTTGTCGATGTCATCAAAAAGGTAATTTCAGAATTTAAAATTTATAAAATGTATTCCGTTGTTTATATGTATAAATAATGCACGTTTTCTGTGATACAAATTACTGACTTTCAGAGCAGAAAAATTACAAAGTGTTTATTTATTTGTAGTTACTACAACAGGGTTGTGTTACACCAATGGGGCCAGTCAAATAAATGCCGTTCTGACACGAATGGCTTAGCTATAATATACATTTTATTATTCGGCCTTCGGGCAATGTCGCCCAGTCCATTACGGATTATCTCAAAATTACTGCTGTTTTTTTTTTTTTTTTTTTTTTTTTTTTTTTTTTTTTATACCTCGGAAAAAAGTATGCTTTCCTTATTTCTAAATATGAGAAACAATAACATTTCAAATGCATTATTTCAAAAGAGAGAAGAAGCAAATAATTCCACACTTTCCTTAATACAGTTGAATGTCTATGACTATGATATTCTTTATACCTTTCTTTCTATCCACATTTTTTTTCCTTAATGAAGAAGGGGAAAAAAAAAGTTTTATAATTTATTTATACATCCTAAAATAACGCTCTAGTAACTATAACTAGTATATTTAAAATTACACAGGACAGGTCAACGATATTAAAGTTTGCAACAGATGTTAATTTTCAAAACATAATTTTGTTATCCAAGTAGCACAAAGATATCCGCTAATATCCTACCAATATTTATTGGCCAGTATTTCGAATGTCATGCATGAAATTTAGAGTATCTGCCGGTATTCACTGACATAATTCTCAGTTCATGCGTTCGTGTATGAGCGTGTACGACAATTTTACACATAAATTAGTTTACTCTTAAAATGTTTAAAGCGCAAACTTTTAAATATTTTTATGTTTACCCGGCATTTATCTAATATAGCAAATCGGTTACATCGATTTTCTAAATTAACATTTTCATATTAAAAATATATATATATTGCTTTTCTGTTGTCGTATCGCATGCGAACTCTGTTTTTTAGACGTGAAACTGATGTTTAAGAAAATCGATGCTACTATATAAGAATAGATAAATGTTAAATAAACATAAAAATACTTCATTTAAAAGCCAAGGAAAGTGTGAGAAACGCCCCCATGAATTTTGCCAAGACTAAAATTATAATACGGGAAATACAAGGTGCACACTCTCTTTGCAATTTCCAAAGAGGCTGGTACTACTATTTAAGAGAAGAAAATTTCTATTTAAAATTTAAATAGCAAAATTTATATTTCTCTTTTTTATATTAATTAAGGCGAAAATTTCTATTAAAAATTATTGTATGCATCCTGAAAATAGAATTCTTAAAGACAAAGGGCACAACCGGATAAGCATTGGAAACATGCCTTTCATTAAATGTACTGATTTTTTCCCCAGATCTATTCCTTTATCTGACAATATATTTCCCCTATTATCACCTTATAAATATAGATGTTAAATATTCTTATAGACAATCCTTATAGATAAAAATGTTTTTTCGATTACGTGAAAAATTAATACTCTCAAAAACTACTGCACCGAATTTCATGCCATTAACCGAGGTTATACAGGTACTAAAGATCCATAACTGGGAATTTTTGTATAATTTTCTGCTTATAAAAACTGTGTGAAAAACGATAAAAATATTTACAATGATAAAAATCGTATCTTACGGTTATATGAAAATTACCATTTTCTTGTAAAAAATTCCTCATATGTGCACGTATATTGTACGTAAATGCCGAAAGTGTGCGTTGGGTATAACATATAAATAGTTACAAAGAAAAATTAATAAAATTCCTTTAACCCTAGAACTACCGGAAATTTTACTCGAGTTTTATAAAAACATTCTACACCAGAATTTTTACTTAAAACTATTTAATTTGTTTATTTAACTTATTATTGTCTGATTTATACATTTAGTTTGTTTTGAAGAAATTTCTGGTTTGAATAAATATTTTGAATGTACATGTCGGGTCCAATGGACCCGTCTGGTAGACGGAAGGTTAAAGGCGTTGTTTGGGGCGGAGCTACTCAAATTGAACAGCCAAAGAATTTTTGGAATAAACGCTAACAGAATTGCTGTATGTTAAATTTTAAAGTGTTAACGAATTTATGGGACACGGGTCTATCCATTGCAAATCACCAAGGTGGTGTCGCTCGACATTTTTAATTTTCCTAATCTTTTAACCAAGTCTTTTGATCGTATAGTATTTTGGCGGTGGCCATTTTTAACAAGCTATACAGCCATTTTTGGACAAAAAACGTGTTTTACGGAAAATGCTGTAATTCCTTTCTTTTTATGCCTATCAAGATGAATAAAAAACCAAAATATTCAGCATAAAAATGTCTACATTTTATGTTATTATAAAATTTTCATTTGACTAAAGGATGTAGGTCAAAAACCTGTTTAAAAACCGGAGAAATAAAAAGTCAAACACCACATTTCGCTGCCATTACTTTTTATGAAGGAGATCAGGCTCACCTTAAATATTTTTTTCTGACACCGAGCTCTTATAGGACTACATCATTTTATAAAGTTCAATCCTGAAAACTTTTTTTTTCTGCACAGCTTATCAAAAACTGCGTTAAGTCTGATTTTGGCAATTTTCGCTAATTAATATCTCAAAAGGGACTGAATAAAAAATTCTGAAAATTTACGATAATAAACATCTTTGTAATGTAAAGATAAATTGCAAATTTTATGATTGAGACTTAAATAGTTTTTTAATAGCAGTTCACTGAAAATGCTCCCAATACTCCGTCCCCTTTCATTTTTCTGTTCTTTCAGATACATAGCACATAGCTTTACAGATACTTTTTGTTTAGGTACGTTCAAAATGACGATAAAGACAAATTTTGCACAAATTTTAGCTCGGTGGTTTGAAATGGATTGACCTTATGACCTGAAAAGTGTGGGAGTTTTAATTTGAGATGCATGTGGGGGGAGAAGGGGGAGTTAAATAGCAAAATAAACTTTCAATACAATTTAATATATATTTAAATTATTTGTGCTACATTAAATATTCAACAGAATGTAACAAAAAAAAAAATAAAGAAAAAAATGTGAATTTTACTAATACGAAAGAAGGGTATATTTTCAAAAATTAAAATGAGGCAAACATGATTAAGGTAAAGGGCACCTTTTGAAAACTTTCTTGAAAGGTTGCTGCTTTTGATTTTATTGTGCACAGCTGAGGAGCATCTGAAACAGATGTATTCTGAGATATATTTTTGAAATTGGCCTAAGTACTAGTTAAGAAGCTACTTCACTCAAGCAAAAACATCAGCTCGCTAATGAAAATTTTAAAAATATCTCATTTGCATACGCCCCTTGCGTTACCGCTTGCCAAGTATCATATTTGCCCTTTTGATTTTTGAAAATACACCTTTTATTCGAATCAGCGAAATTCACATTTTTTCTATAAGTATTTACCTTTTTTTCTTTTAACATTCTGTTGAATATTTAATGTAACAGAATTAATTTAATTGCATATCAAATAGTATTGAGAGCTTATTTTATGACTTACCCCTTTGACCCCTAAATTTATTTATTTTACCAATGAATCATAATGTTTTTTATTTAGAATGTCTCGTACATTTTTTAGAATATTTGAACATTCCTTAATTTTATATTTACTATGCAATAATATAGAACACCACTTTGATTAGAGAATAAAATGCACTTTACTACCAGAAATAAAGACGATTTCTTTTTAGAAAAAATTAGTTATATTGTAAACTATTTACAAATATTCAAGGAGACAGCACTCACACAAACATTATTACATCTTGTGACATTTTCCGTCGTTATAAACGTCTACGTCCTTTCATTACATTTTTTTGCGTCCCCCACCTCATACCAGCACCAACACTCGAATAATGTTCTCAAGTTCGTCGCGTCACTTCAGTTTATCTCTCGGAGAACGTCTGCCGCTGACAGTCATTTGTGAGAGCATGCGCTGCCGCTGTCAACATCGCTAGAGTGCTTTACTGCAGAGTTGTGATCTCGACTCCTGGCGGTGCTTTTGTAAGGGCGCTGTAGGGATTTGGATCCCACAGCTCGGCCGTCCTTCTAGACATTCGTCCTCAAATGTATCCTGGACCGATGGGAACAGCAACTGGATCACCTGGAAAGATAAAGAAAAAACAGCAGCATCCGAAGTTCTATTTTGGAAAAAAGTCATCATTATTAAAATTCTTCATCAAAATTTATATTATTTCTTGAAAAAATTCTTCTTATTCTTTTTTTATGTCTCTTTGTCCTTCTTTCTTCTTACGTCTTATCGTCTTCCCTTTTCTTACGTCTTTTCGTCTTCTTTTACCTTACATCTTTTCGTCTTCTTTTACCTTACGTCTTTTCGTCTTTCCTTTTAGGTAGCTTTCATTACAAAAAGCTAACTATTGCAGCCGTTCGGAGGAAAGCGATTTCAAAAAATTTTAGTATATTTTCATCGATCATGACCCCCAGACCCCGAAACCACCCTCCGTTCAAAATTGATATATATACGATGTTTTTAAATATCTTTTCATTTTGAATGTCAACAATTCATTTTGAAGTATTTTTTCCTTATGGTATCTTATATATATTTATATATATTCCCAGGTCGCTAAATGATTTAGCAATCTTTTAAATATTGTGCGCTTAGATCATTGCTGCAATAGCGCACTATCTATGTGTATTATCAATATGATTTCTACCATGTAGTTATCTGATACCTATTTTAGGATTCCATTAATTTTTTCATTCCTATCATTGCAACGATTTATTTAATGTTTTTTAATTTTCTAGTTATGATTTTATCTGAATTTTCTTGTAGTTAGTGTATGATATTGTCCTATATATTTTCTATTTTTGCTATAGCTTTACATAATTCCGTAGAGATAATCATTTTATATATATACATAGATATGGTTGCAATAATTATTTCTATTCATTGATTTAATGTTAATTTACTTTAGAAGTTTAAATTCATATTACTTTGATCTGAGAAGTTAATTGGATAAGCGTTTTAGTTGTCTTTGCATGGTTATAGTTGTTCTAGGATTTGGATGTTATGCGGATCTTTTTTGACTTATTTGTTATCAAAAAGTCAAGTGGTTTCTTGCTATTATTAGTCTACGAAATTTGGGTTATCATTATTTGGTTATGGAAAATTTGAAGATTGTTTCTGCGTTCTGCTTCTATTATTGTAAATATTGTATATATTTTTTCATACTCAAGATTTATTATTTAATCAAGGCTAATTTAATTAAATTATTAACTTTTTTATTATTAAATTTTCTTATTTTTATGGCAATTATTGCATTTTCCAAACATAATTTTTATATGGCAGTTCTTAGTAAACATCTCGATCCTGGCAAGATACACTTAGCATCTATGCAGTGTAGTGCCCGGTATAGGAACAATAATTGGGTTGTTCCTGGATCGTCATCCAGCGACCATTTATACTCTCCCCCTCGTCCTTTATTTTTTCGTAAGTGTTATGATGCTCGGTGCAAGACATGTCCATACGCTTCTCAGACACAAATTGTCTCAGATCCTAATTATTCAAGTTTTTGTAAAGCATTTAATGTTATTTATAGTATAAAGTGCAACTTATGTAATATGAAATATATTGGTGAAACATCAGGTCCAATTCATAAACGTATCAATCATCATCGTTCAGACTCTAATAATAACAAAGCAAAATATACAATCTACAGCTGAAATTCAACATTTTCATAAACATCAATTTAAAAATACGACAACTGAAATCCTTCAAATTCTAAAAAATAAATCAGAACGTCTTTATATGAAATCATCATATATGAAATATTATAATACAATTTATCCTTATGAACTTAACAGTGAAGTATTTAACAGACCTGTCAAAGTCTTCACATCTATAAATAACAATATTGATTATTCTCCAATTTATCCTATTCTTAATCATAATTTAAATGGTAAAACAACACGTAATAAACGAGGAAAGGGTTCATCATCAGTTGCAGTTTCCAAAAAATCTATCATTAAACAAATTAATGATCTTCAAAGAAATTATTTAGAGAATTATAACTGGTTGTTAATTCGAAAAAACATCTTTGCTATTAAAAAGAAACAGATTGTACAACATTTAAATGTATTTCTAAGTAAATCTTTCTCTAAACATTTCTCTGATATTTATTTTGACCTAATTATGACTAGGGTTAATCTTTTAAATATTAATTTACAAAAAAAAAAAAAAAAAAAAAAAAAAAAAACATAAAATTCAGAACATGAATACTCAAATGATAATTACTTTTTCAAATCACATATTTAATAAAATTAATATCAATTCTATAATTAATGATAAAAATGGTTTTTTTCCTATCAATAATCTTCATATATCAAAAACCTTTAAATATCCGAATACAATTGGAAGAAAGATTTTTAACTACAATACATTTTCAAAAAATACATCTGCTGCAAGTAATTTTCCGTGTAACTGCAAAGACCCCACTCTAAAAAAATACATTAACAATGATCATGGACATATAATCACTGGAAATCTTGATATTGTTAATGATTTTAAATTGAAACAACTAATGGGTTATGGTACTAAATATAGACTTCCATCTAAATTTAATGTTAAATCTATTATCAAACAGTTTACATATGATATTGATATTTTTATTTATAAAATTTCTATCTCTTATAATAGGCCTATTGAATATTTTAATCAATGGAAAATATTAGTAATTGAAAAATTAACTATGGCTTTAAAAAATAATATTGCTGATTTGGTTTCTATTAATACAAAGCATTTTTTCCAACAAATTACTAAATTACAAAAAAACTACGTTATTACATATGTAGACAAATCTCCTAACAATTATGCTATTATATGTAAATCATATTATCACCAACTTCTTACAAATTGTATTTCTTCTAATAAGTCATTTCAAAAAACTAATGAAAATGTAATTGTAAATAATCGTAAAATTCGAAGTTATTATAAACTATTAAATATTTTATCTACTAACTTTAATTATCCATATTTAGTTCTAATTCCCAAATTTCATAAAACTCCAATTAAATTTAGGACTGTTACTATTGGTTGCAATACATATAATAATAAAGCCAATAAACTTCTCTTAAAAATTCTTAATCAATTATATGTACTTACTACAAACAATGATAATACACATTGTATAAAAAATAGCTATCAACTTGTCAATATTTTAAAAAATCTTCATTGTGTTTATAATATTACGACATATGACTTCAAAGATCTTTTTAATAATATCGACCTATTAGATTTACATAAAATTATAAATGCATTATTTAAAAAGTATTATAAAAAACTGGAATTACCATCTAATATAGATATTGCATATTTTAAATCTTTAACTAACTTCATTATCTATAATAATTATATATTGCAAGATATACTTTATATTTACAGCATGTCGGTATACCACAAGGCGGTTGTACTTCCAGTTTACTCTCAGACTTATATCATTATGAACGTAATTTTACTAATAATAATCTACATTTATATCGTTATATTGATGACATAATTTTAATTGATACTGATCAATCTGCAATTACTCGATTTCCAGTTGATTATCCCACTAATTTGGAATTAACGGAAAACCTTTTATCTAACAATACAATTAACTTCTTAGATCTTAAAATTACAATAAAAGACAACAAAACAATCACAGATTTATATGACAAACGTAAAGAATTTAAATTCAAAGTTAATACATTTACAAATTTTAAATCTTGTCTACATCATTCTGTATTTCGAAATATAATACTTAATCATTTATATAGAATTAAATGTTTATGTTCTTCTCCTCTAATTAACAATAATATTAAAAAACTAATTTATGATGCATTAAATCATGGTTTTCCAAAAAAATTCATATATTCATTAATATACAATTAGTACTTTTCTTACATGATCTTTTAAAACAAATTAACACATGCGTAAACAAAATTACAAAAAAAAATTATAAAATAAAAAAAATATCTATAAAAAATTAAAAATTGTAAAATAATATAAAAAAAATATTATAGGTTGGTTGGGTGGGTAGATGTTAGAGTACGGAGGAGGGTGGTGTTATCTGGATAATACGCAATGGTTAATTTAAAAAAAAATGGGGGGTTTTGTATTATTACTATATTTTTGATACGTATTTTATATGGATGTTGATTTGATATTTTATATGTAATTGGAGAATTTCATTAATACAGTGAAACCCCGATTTTACGTTTCTCAAGGGACTGAGTAAAAAAACGTAAAATACGGGAAATACATAGAAAGCAAAAAATCGTAGAAAAAAACTAAAAGTAGTAAAGATGACTCTTTCAAAAGGTATTACAATCTATATTTTACGAAAAGAACATTATTATACATACCATTTTAAGATCATTTTACTAACACATTTAATTGTGAATCCTGGTATTTAGGTTGAAAATAGTCCGTAATAGTGGATTGTTTTTTAGTCATTAAGTTCAAAGTGAATGCAGCATCTTCCAGGATTGAAATACTCTGGAAGTTTTTTTCCTGGTCTTTATGAGAAAGAAAATAGTCTTTCACTGTTTGTAAACTCTTCAATGCAATATTGAAAGAAGGGACGGGCTGTGCTTCTGTTTCTTCTTCTTCATCTTTATCGGTGGACGAAAAGTCCATAACGTCGGCTACGGATGGAGCAGTAGCTCTTTCAGCTTCACATGTTGCTAAATTTTCCGGGATGTAATCGTCGAAATCATAGATAACTGTTTCGTTGTCATCCTCCGAGTCTACCGCAACTGATTCCTCATCTGTTCTCGATTCATTAGATGCTACGAATCCGCTTTCTTCAAAACAATGGGAAATGCACTGTTGTGTAACGTTTCTCCACCACGCAGAAATGAAATGCATAGCCTCTAGAACACTTAACTTTAATTTGCAGGCGTCATTTAGGTTTCCATTTTCTATTTCAGCTACAGCTTTCCGCACAAGTTGCTTTCTATAAAAAACCTTGAAAGATCGAATAATACAGAGATCACAAGGCTGCAATTTGCTTGTGCAATTTGCCGGAAAAAATTCGACATGCACATTAGGCAGCTGCAAAACCGGATGTGCACTGCATTGATCAATGAACAAAATTATTTTACGATTCTGCAACTCCATTTTTTTGTTTAGTTTGCGCAAAAAGTCTTCAAAAATGGGTTTGGTTATCCACGCATTTTTGTTTGCTTCGTATTTTGCCAGATAACTTCTCACGTTTTTGAAGCATCGTGGGTTGCGCGACTTTCCAATAACAAGAGGCGTCAGCTTCTCACTTCCATCAGAATTGCAGCAAAGTAAAACCGTAATACGCAATTTAGACATCTTCCCTCCATGGCAGGAGTCTCCTTTAGCAACATAACTTTTATCCGGTAGGAGGTTAAAGAAATGTCCGGTTTCATCCGCATTGAATATGTCTTTTGGCTTGTATCCTTTGGTCAAATTTGGTAGATTTTTCTTCCAATCTTCTATTGTAGCTTCATTTATACTTGGTGATTCTCCCGAAAGCGATCTATACACAAGATTATGTCTTTTTTTCATTCGGTCAATCCAGCCATTTGAAGCTGTGAAATCTTTCAAACCACCAAGCCTATCGGCGATTTCTAGAGCTTTTTCTCTTAGTATCGTGCCATTTACAGGTACATTCGCGGCACGAGCTTCTTTAAACCACTTTAATAAGATACCTTCCAGCTCGTCGTACGGCGATTTTTTCATTGTTCTCGTTTCTTGGCATTTTTTTTCTCCGACTTTCTCGATGTTTTTTTCAATGCATTCTTCTTTCTGTAGTATGGATTGCAGGGTTGTCACGGGAATTCCTTGCAATTGAGCGAACGCTACTTTGGTTCCGTGGAATTCAAATTGTTTAACAATTTCGGCTTTCTCAGCAACAGAAAAGTTTTTGCGTTTTTTACTCGTCATTTTGGCACAAAAAGGTTAGAAATGCGATCACCGCGTGCTAAACAGCAACTGAATTTGAAAACGGGAAGAAAGGTAAAGACCCCTTTCCCTCCCCGACGAAAGAAATGAGCCACCCCATCTGATTGGTAACTGGAGTGTCTCTTCCCCTGCCCATCTCATCCCTAAACCAATAAAGTGTGTTGTCTCTTTACTTTGCTCCCCCGCCAGCTATCCGGGGAAGGGAAGGGAGCAGTCCGCGACAGCAGGTATTCAACACAGGAGGTGGGGGGGGGAACCAGTTTCAGAAGACAGGAGTCTTTAGAATGCGTTTCTGTTTTCATAGATTGCATAACTTTTAGAAACGTGGATTAACTTTAAAAAAGCACAAAAGGAAAAATTATTGCTTATTTTAGAACATTTTTTCCGTTTTTTACTTTACAGAGAAAACGTAAAATGCGGGAAATTCCATAAATAACAAACTTACGATCCGGGTTAAATTAACATTGCAATTATACGGAAAAACTGGGACTTCATGAAAAAAACGTATAATGCGGGAAAAACGTAGATTCGGGGGACGTAAAATCGGGGTTTCACTGTATTATAATTAGCTTAATTATTGATTAATCTAATTTACAATCATTTGTTATTAAATTTTAATTTACTAAGGACAATATCATATTAATTACTAATAGTATGCCATTTTTATAGTGATTAATATACATATAAGTATGTTTAATATAAATATAGTTATACTGTATGTATTAAAATTGGGTAATTATTTTTATTATTATTCCTCTATTCTTTTTAATATTTATCTATTTTCAATTTGTTATCGGTTTAATGTTTTTGAATGTCCCACATTCATACTTTTTGGATTTTTATGGATGTATGAAAATAATCCACACTCTATATTTGTGCTTTTTAAGTAATGGGAATTTAAGTATCATTTAACCTTCTATATACTTCCATATGTGTTTTATTTCCTGTTCATTTTATAATTATCTTATATATAATTGATTTAAAATAATTTTTATATTATTTTTAATAATTATTTATATTAATTATTACTGAATTTATTTTGTTTTATAGCATATAGCTATATGCTATATATTTTCAAAGTTCTTGAATTATTTAAATTCTTAGTTTAGTTTAAATAAGTTAGCTAATAGAATATTTTGTATGCTTTTAAATTTTATTAACAATAGTTTTTTTTAAATACATTGTGTGGTTTATATTAGGTTTATAATTATCTATATATAAGGATATGTTTGGTTTTGCTGTTTAAAAAATTATTTACATTCAAATGCTTACAAATATTTATCTTGTGACAGTTGAATAATAAAAGTATTACTGGATGGCAGCACCAAAATTTGTCTTTTTAAGATAGCTCTAAATTTTAATTTTTCTAGCTCCATTTCAGTTATAATTTACTACACCAGGGGGTATTTTAGCTAAATTTTGACGATATTGTTAAACAGTTATTAATTAATTTAATAGTGCATTTTAAATAATGTAATTACTATCTATTTATTTTATATTATATTAAATGTATTTAACAAGGTATTTCAAAATTTATTTCAAAATGTATTAACTGCATCCTTTGGTATCAATTACTGTGATTTCTTAACTGTTTTATTCACCTTATTCTGTATGATATTCTGGTAGACATGTGCGCGTGGATATTTGTAAAATACTGAAATATTAATCGGTATGGTGTTTATTATTTATATTTTATATCCTTTAAATATTTAAATACGTTTTATTGATTCTTCCATTTCATATTATTTGTTTCTATTCTGTTTTCATTTTTAATCAATTCACTTGATTTTAATGGTTGTTTGGGCACAGGGGAAAATAATTTTTTGCTTTAGCTTATTTTTCTCACAGAAAACAACTATTTTGCTTATATCATTGAATTCTGTGCCCTTGACAACGTAATTCAATATATAAGCTTTTCCATTTTTTGTCGGTGTCCAATTTTTTCTTTTTCTTCCATAATAATTCTTATAATAATTTTTTTTATATACTTACAGCTTTAATTCATAATAATTGACGGTGGTAGGTTATGTTTAATTAATGGTTATATATATTAAGCTTTTCAATTTTTGTCGGTGTCCACTTTTTTCTTTTTCTTCCATAATAATTCTTATATTAATTTTTTTTTTTAATACTTACAGCTTTAATTCATAATAATTGACGGTGGGAGGTTATGTTTAATTAATGGTTATATATATATATATATATATATATATATATATATCTGACCTTTGTCACACTGTAACTCTCGTATTTATGAACCGATTTGGATGTAATTCGGTGTGTACATAGTACATACCAATGTCTCGACCGAGTTCGTTGGCCAGCTTCATCCGCCATTTTGTTTCAAATTGGCGGCCATTTAAAATTTAAAAAAAAATTTAAAATTTGAAATGCGGTACCAAAAAATTGAAAAAGGAAAAATATTTTTTTCTTATGTATTTGACCTTTATACAAAGATTCCGGAGCAGTTTTTGTTTCGTCTATATCTTAAAACATGGCTGAGTTATAGCATTTTGAATTTCTAGCGTGGCTGACATTTTGAAACGTCCTGAATTTTGTCACACGATAAAAGGCGTATTTATGAACCAATTTCGATGCAACTTAGTTTATACATAGTACATACCAATGTCTCGACCGAGTTCGTTGGCCAACTTCATCCGCCATCTTGTTTAAAAATGGCGACCATTTAAATTTGTAAGAAAATTTAAATTTGAAATGTGGTACCAAAAATTGAAAATTGAAAAGATATTTTCTTCTTATGTGTTTGACCTTGATAAAAAGATTCGGGAGCAGTTTTTGTTTCGTCTATATCTTAAGAAATGGCTGAGTTATAGCATTTTGAATTTCTAGCGTGGCTGACATTTTGAAACGTCCTGATTTTTCTCACGTAATAACAGGCGTATTTATGAACCGACTTGGATGTACCTTGGTGTGTACATAGTACATACAAATATCTCGACCGAGTTCGTTGGCCAGCTTCATCCGCCATCTTGTTTCAAAATGGCGGCCATTTAAAAATTTTTTAATTTAAAATGAGATACCAAAAAATTGGAAAATGAAAAAGATTTTTTTCGTATGTGTTTGACCTTAATACAAAGATTCCGGAACAGTTTTTGTTTCGTCTATATCTAAAAAAATGTCTGAGTTATAGCATTTTGAATTTCTATTTTGGCTGACGTTTTAAAACGACCTGATTTTTGTCACGCGATAACAGGCGTATTTATGAACCGATTTGTATGTAACTTGGTTTTCACATAGTACATACCAATGTCTCGACCGAGTTCGTTGACCAGCTTCATTCGCCATCTTGTTTAAAAAGTGTTGCCATTAAAAAAAAATCAAATTTAAAATTTAAAATGAGGTATTAAAGGATTGGAAAATGAAAAGGATTTGTTTTATGTGTTTGGCCTTGATACAAAGATTCCGGAGCAGTTTTTGTTTCTGAAAATTTGTTATTTTGTTTATATCTTAAAAAATGGTTGAATTATAGCACTTTAAATTTCTAGCATGGCTAACATTTTGAAACGATCTTGTATTTGTCACGCGATAACACACGTATTCGCCTATTTTGATGTAAGAAGGCATGTGGATAGTATACATCAATATCTCGACCAAGTCCGCTGGCCAGCTTCATCAGCCATCTTGTTTCAAAATGGCGACCATTAAATTAAAAAAAAAATTATATTTAAAGTGAGGTGCAAAAAAATTAGAAATTGAAAAGGTTTCTTTCTTAAGTATTTGACCTTGATATAAGGATTCAGGAGCATTTTTTGTTTGTCTTTATCTTAAAAAATGGCTCAGATATAGCAGTTTCAATTTTTAATGTGGGTGACATTTTGAAAAATCTGATTTTTTGTCTGCAACAACACTCGTATATATCAACCGATTCCGATGTGAGTGAGCATGTGCACAGCAATTACTAAGGTCTCGACCAAGTTCACTGGTTAGCCTCATCCACCATGTTGTCTTAAAATGGCAGGTACTTTAAGAAATCGCTGAATTTGGCAGCCAAATATAAGTTACTTTAAATAAAAGCAGCTTGGATAAAGCTGACTAATTTCGCAAAATTCTCATTCATAATGATTTAGTATTGATAAAAATTAGTATTGAATCTCCTATATTCGGTTTTCACTAAATTGAGCTTCATGTGTTTGAATAATATAAGTTGGCTTTTTTAAAATAAGGAATATGAATGCTACCTCTTCCTCCCGGCACTGGACTTTTTTTTTACGTCTTTTCGTCTTCCTTTTTCTTACGTCTTTTCGTCTTATTATTTCGTTCCTTCGGGATTAATTTTGTCAAAATCGTTTAAAGTCAGTCCGGTGGTGTGTCGTAGTCGGAGTTGTGTCATAATCGGTGAAATTCTTCTTCTTTTTTTTTTTTAATGTCAAGCTTCATCCTTCCACGGCTTCATGTACTCGGCGCAAGTACTAGTGACCATTGGACCTCTATTAAATCCAACTTTCTTTACATCGTAGGTGTCGTTATTTTTTACTTTTATGAATTTGTAAGGACCTAAATATTTTGATTTTAACTTAAAACCTGGAGCTTGTTGTGTGCGTTTTATAGCAACCATATCATTAAGCTTAAATTTGTTAGGCTTTTTCCGTCTGAGATTACAAGTTTTACGGATGTCTTCTTGGACTTTTAAAATTTGTTTTTTAGCGTCTTTTCTCAATTCTTCACGATTATTAATAAAATCAGATTGTATTTCAGCGTTCAAAAGGCTAATAATCTCGATGTTATTTTTTAGCTTCATTTTAGTACCAAACATCAGCTCGAAAGGGGTTGTATTAATACTTCTCTGAAAGGTCGAATTTATTACTTGTTGGACATCGCTTACATGTTTATACCACTTCGTAGGATTATCTACAGATAATTTAGACAGAAGAGATATTATGACCGAATTTAGACGTTCGACTTGGCCATTAGTTCTCGGTAACCCTTTGGTAATCGGGATATGTTTAATATTTTGTCTGATGCAATAATCTTCAAAAGCTTTGGAGGTAAAGGCAGGACCTTTATCTGAGATTATGCGAAATGGACTTCCAAATACAGTTTTTTGGATTTCTAATTTAGAAATTACTTCTGCAGTGTCGGTAGATTTTGTGGGATACAACCAAACAAATTCTGTGAATACGTCAATGACCGAAAAAATATGTTTGTAATTTTTATTCTTGCTCTCCAATGGAACTAAGTGATCAACATGGTACGTATGTAACGGAGTTTCTTCTTTTTCTATCGGGTGTAGCAAATCTCCTTGTTTACCAGATTTTCGATTAATTAAAATACAAGGAACACAATTTGATATACATTTCTCGATTTTTTGTTTAACTTTGGAAATGTAAAAATCATTCTCTAAATTTTTTTCTGTTTGTGCGACTGCGTAATGACCTTTTTCGTGAGTGGCCTTAATTATATTCATTTGCATTTCATCTGGTACAACTAATAAATCATTACCATTAACACATTTATAAACAACATCATTTTTAACTAAATAATCATCATAAGATTTTACTTTTAGAATTTCTTTTATGATTTTAATATGCTCGTCAGTTTCTTGAGCTTGGATAATTTTTAAAGTTAAGCTATCTTGGATTACCATACAAATAGGATATCTGCTTAATGCATCAACATGCCTCATACTAGTACCGTGTCTATGCTCAATAGTATAATCGAAATCAGATAACATAATTGCCCATCTAGCTATTTTTGTACTCATTTCTTTCTTATCCATAGTCATTTTAAATGAATTACAGTCGGTTACAATTTTAAATGGAATACCTAGCACATATACTCTAAACTTTTCCAAGGCTTCAATTACAGCTAAGATTT
Source organism: Maratus speciosus (assembly GCA_963932465.1). Lineage (NCBI taxonomy): Eukaryota > Metazoa > Arthropoda > Arachnida > Araneae > Salticidae > Maratus > Maratus speciosus. The sequence continues at coordinate 525,036,998 of OZ010787.1, read as the reverse complement.
CTAATTCATAGCTAGTATACTTTCGTTCAGCTTCGGTTGTTTTTTTACTGGCTAAATAGACTGGATGAAACTGATTATCTACTGGCGATTGTTGCATTAACACAGCTCCATAGCTATCTATACTGGCATCACAATGGATTTCGGTCGCGCTTTTGAGATTGTAAATTGAAAGTACTGGTTCTGACGACGAAATGCGTTTGAGTTCGTTAAAAGCTTTCTGTTCTTCTACACCAAACTTAAATTTAGAATCTTTTCTTAACAGTTCACTCAACGGTTTAGCTATAACCGAATAATTTCTTATAAACTTTCGAAAGTATCCTGTCAATCCTAAATAACTTTGAATATCTTTGGTAGACTTTGGTTCGGGAAAATTTATTACTGCTTTTGTTTTCAGTGGGGAGGGACACAATTTACCATTTATGATTCTATACCCCAAAAAATCAACCTCACGCTTCAAAAAGTTGCATTTTTTAGGATTTAATTCCAACCCGTATTCCGATGCGGTTTCAAGAACAAGTTTTAATTTTTCTAGACCTTCAGCTTCGTTTCTGGCGGGTATTATTATGTCATACATATAAATGACTACAGTGTGATCTTTTAATAGGTTTCGAAATACATTATAAATATATTTTTGAAAAACACTAGGGCTATTGGACAGCCCGGATGGACACTTTAAAAATTCGTACTGTCCTTCATGAGTGACAAAAGAGGTGTATTTCTGTTAGCCTTCTTCAACCTCAACACGAAAAAAAAACGTTTTTTAAATCTATGGTTGTAAATACCTCAGCAGAGTGTAATTGATCTATAACATCATCTATTACTGGTAATGGAAAATTTTCACGCACTGTCTTCTTGTTAAGACGTCTGTTATCAATACAAAGTCTTATTGTGTTATCTTTTTTCTTAACTAACACAACCGGCGACGAAAAATTAGAAGAACTCTTCCGAATGGTTCCCTGAGCTAGCCACTCTTCAATTTGGTCTTCAACTATTTTTTTCTCACATGGCGGTAATCTTCGAGGGGAAGAACAAACTGGGATTTCATCAGTTAAATTAATTTTCACTTTAACATCTACAGTTTTAGTTTTAATTGGAACATAATTCTCAATTAAAGAGGATAATTCCGAACGCAAATTTCTGTCAGCAATGTGACTTAAATCAATTTTAGGCTCATCTAGAACATTTACCATGTTAACCAAAAAGTTATTAGACTTAACTTCTGTTTTAAACAATTTCACTTCATTCTCAGAAATACCTTAACCTTGATGAATAACATGAGTGCCAATAATTAAATCGAAATTAATGTAACTGTCATTAACGACAAAAATGCCAACTTTAAATTTCGAATTATCAACTTCAATTTCTGAATCGAAATAACCTTCTGGCTTAATTGAGGTTTTTCCCTAAGCCGGTCAAAGTGATACCCGTAGGTTTTAATTCCACAAAGTTATTCAAATTATCATAAACACTTTTCTTTAACAGAGTCTTTTGACTACCAGTATCTATCAAGGAGGTTAAATGTAAAGAATAAAGCTTTACCTCTTTTTAAATTAAATCTTGGGATGTAATATTGTTAACTTGTGGCTGAGCGTTTTTAACATTTGTATCTTTCGATTTATTACTACACTGAAATGATTTGTGACCGTAACCGTTACAAGAGAAACAAAGGGGCCCCTTATCATTATTAACGCTGTTAATGCTTTTATGATTGTTCCCGCCGCAATTATAACACCGCATATTTGGCTTTACAGGCTTACATCTGTTCTTAACTTCAACTTCGGATTTAATTTTAGGCTTAGCTCCTTCATGTTTATGAGATTTTGAATTTTCATACTCCGACCGTAACGTCTGATAGACTTTTAATTTTTGTTTAAATTCCAAAATCGACTGACATCCATACAATATTGATTTTCTAAAAACAGTGTCGGGTATACCATTTATAACATACTGCATCAACGCTGAATCCTCGATATTACCACGTGAACCTAACTGCTTTATTACTAGAAACTATTCTTCAAGGGTTTCATTTTCACGTAATTTTCGTTTATTTAACAAATGATGCAACTCCGCAGAATTATAAGTAGTGCTAAGTTCAGCAATCAAAAGTTGCTTCAATTTCTCATATGAATTTATATGTAATTCGGTCTGAACCAACAATTTAGCTTTTCCTCTTAAGGATCTTTTTACAAAAATAAACTTATACAATTCCGACAGATTAAATAAACTGGTGAGATCATCAAAATTACTCAACCATACATTTATATCCTGACATGCACTACCATCAAACGGAGGTACAACATTTTCAATATCACTAAAATTAATAGTTGATGGCACAAAACTTTGAACTGGAAATTGCTTGCTTTTATCCAAATTTGATGATTCCATATCATTACTTGCTGAATTTTAATTTAATGGCCGTATCAGACGACACTCTTTCACAGAACACTTTCCCCAACAAAACATTTCAGTCAGCAAAAGTTGCTTTACCTTGATGAAGGAGACCATTTTGCTCGGTATACTTGCTCATCGAGCGTTTACCGCATCGCTCGGGAAATGTTTGCCTTTTATTCAGCACTGATGAACTAAACCAATGGGAGCAGAGCAAGGGGGAAGATAGGTAAAGATTTGTTTCCGTAATGAAAATATCACCGCCAAGTCGCCAATGTTTGTAAACAAATGCATATGAATTTTTATTAGTATTATTTAAATGTTTAATAAGTATTATCAAAACACTATTTTTTTTAATATATTTGTGGTGTAATTAAGTATATATAAAACTCGATTTTCTTTTTTAGTGTATGTAATTGAAACGATTACATTACTTAAATTGCATTATGTTCTCATATGCAAAGTCGCTAGCGTTTTATGTAAAAATGAGATACTTTTAATCCGTACTTCGAATAAAAATTTCAGATTATTCTAATTCAAGTGCCAGAAGATTTTACTTTCTTGGCAAAAGAAAATAATAATAGTAATAATGGCACACTTATTACTTTAAAAGAGTCCAGCCTTTTCTTAGAGGGTCCTGAAATTATAAAATTGTGAACAATGTTTTGTATTTGTAAAAAATTTAGCCTAAATTTTATGAATTTGAAATATTAGTTATATTCAGGCTCTTGTTTATACATTTTTAAGAAGATATATGCATGTAAAATACATATATTTCTTTCACATATGTAAGAGTGACAGGTTATATATTTATCTTTCAAATGATTAAATTTATAAAAGGTTCAGTTTTAAGATGGAAAAGCCTTAGACAAAGAATTTTCTGAGGGGTTCTGTTTGAATTGAAAAGTTTTGTCGAGGGTCCTGTTTTGAAACGGAAATTTTTGTGAAGGGTATAGAAATTACTAAAAGACCATCCGTAGAGTATGATCTTAGCATTCTATGTGTATTGGTAAGGTCAAAACAAGAGTCACTGCTCAATTAGATTGGGGTTCTTCATTAAATAATGTATGCATCGAATTGAAAACGCATAGAACATTTTCAATTTCTTTTTTTTTCATTTTATTTAGTATTTGGCTAATTCTTCAATAATCTTAATATCAAGTTTTAATAATATTTCTGATTTCCTTTGCTCAATCAATAAAATTATTTTAAACAATTTTTCTCACACAATTACAAAATATTTTCATACTTAAATGCATGAAACTTTCATATATTGTCATTCATGGGCAAGTGATTCGAACACCTCTTTCCCCAAGAAAGAAATAAATATAATAAAGTGGATATTAAAACAATAAAGCGTGAATAAATACAAGTAATAACAACAAATAACAAATAAATAGTGGTTTTCTAACTGGTTATAAACTCTTTTGGTGATTTTTATATCTGGAAAATTGTGTTTAAGTAGTAATCATAAGAGTGTGTTTTTAAAAATATACCTCTTTTTTTTTTGGGGGGGGGGGGAGGAGAGATGACGAGGAAAAAAATCTATTTAAACCTATTGCCTGATTTAAATAAGAGGGTATAAGAACAATATACCTTACCAGTGTATAAATTTACTCAAATACTCCAATGTATAAATATTTACTCAAATCCAAACTGCTTATTTGCAGGCTCATTTTTAATCGCTCAAATGATGCTGTAGAATTTGACATTTTAAGCCGGTAGCCCATGAAAAGACGTAAAGCAGCAGTTAATTTTAACTTAAGATATGTTACACTTTTCGAAAAATGAAAGACGCTATTCAATTTCAATTCACCTCGAAAGTCATCTAATATGTACAAAAATAACCATGAATGGGCCAGAAAGTTTCACATTATAAAGATCTTTTCCTTCCCTTTTTTTTGGCCTTAAATTTAATGGGGACTTTTTCATGGGCGCTGGCTAGAGGTAAAACCCTCAACCAAGGATTGTGAAATTTATTCTAGTACTGTTTCTTTCTCCCCCTCCCCCCCAATGATTTCAAGCTTTTTTTCTGGTAAACAAATAAAATTTACGAGAAATAAATAATTTTGAGTTGGGGTAGAAATGTTTTAATTTATATATCAAGTTAGATTTATAATGAGGCATTTGCTTATCACAAAACTATCTCCAAAAAAATTTTGCCCCTTCTAACAAATTTCACTCTGCCGGTGCCATTCGATTAATTTAATAAGAATAATGCACAAAAAATAAAGGAAAAGGAAAAGCCCTACCTGTAATGCTAATTCTCTCATTAGGTTTTCATAACATCCCAGTTTTTTCTTTTTAAAAACCACAATTTCTTGTTTTTTACTTATTTTTTCTTTGCAGATGATGACAATAAAATAAATAATGCGCAAAGCTTTTTTTTTTTTTTTTTTTTTTTTGACATTGTTTGAAGCTAGTCCGCCCTTAACCATTTATATTTAATCTCATAAACTAAAAACTAATCAACTGAAATATAAACAATTGTGTAATCGCAAACTCGTGGTTTCTGCTATCATGCCAAATGTTACAAATACAGTAAAACCTCCATAAAAGCGACCACGTTCCGTTCCAATAAAAATTAGTCGCTCCGAGAGGTGATCTATTAATGGAGGGCATGTATAAATCTAGATTTTAATTGTTGAAAAAAGGTAACAATTAATGTTACTAAAATTTATTTTTCACATTAGGAAGAAATATAAAAATTTAAGTATCAAAACAAAAGTTAATTACTACAGAGTTTAAAATCTGAATGCATTGATGTTTGTAAAAATAGCAAACAAAGCCTTTGCGCAACAATATTAAAAAGCAGAAAAACCAACGTTTAAAAATGCACAAATAATACATGAAAAGCAGCAAATAGTTGTTTCGAATCTACTAGCGAGATTCTTCTTAAGTGCAAGATGCTATCAAGCATTTTTGCTCAGCCTTGCTTTTTCTAGCACGCTGTTCCTTTTTTCCCTATCTTGCACTGAAGAAAAATCTCGCTAGTAGATTCGAAACAGCTGTTTGCTGCTTTTCATGTATTATTTGTGCATTTTTAAACGTTGGTTTTTCTGCTTTTTAACACTGATGTTTGCTTTGATTTTACGGTTTCATCTTTTATAACTTTTATTTTCATGTCCATTCAAAGTTTATTAAATAAATGGAATTTTTTTGGGGGGAAGGGGGGGGGGCGGCAGAACAAATAATGACGATTTCATTAATTATCTATTTCTTTGAGAGTTTCCTGATAGAATAGGGCAGGGGGGTTTATTGATCGTCAATCTTAATTTGTCATCAGAGATAAATTCGTTGCCTAAAAAGGCACAAAGGGGTTTAAACATTGAAAAATTACCGGAAAAGAAAAAATTCTAAAATTAGTTCAGAAGTTGGATGAATAATGTGCTCTCCGGAATTAGTTTTCTAATAAAACCTTCTTTAAGCGATCGGGATAAAAACAGAATTGTTTCATTTTCTTCATAGAAATGGGTCGCTCATGGAGGGAGTTCAACTGGGATGGTCTCTGAATGGAGGTAAAATTAGTATTGAGCATATGGGAATAAATTTCGTTCCATGAAAAAATGGTTGCACAGGGAGTTGCACAGGGAGAATAGAGACGAGGTGAGAACACGCCAAAGATATACGAAAAGTTTGAAGAACCTGTTTACCGAACACGGAGCAAGCTGAACGAGCATGTTTCGTAAAATGTTGTGGGAAATGTTTGTTGTTTATCGTTCCCCGTCTGATACGGCTATAAAGGTACTTCGTGTTCTGAATCTGTGTCACTGTCGTTCTGAACATTAGCTTGTAGCAAGCTTACATCCGATAAATAAGTAACTAATCGCGTCGTAAGATCAACTAAAAATCCTTCATTCGAAATGCAAAGTACATTACAAATTGTAATTAAATCATTCAGAGAAAAATCCGCTTGACTTTTTGTTATTTTACTTTTAAATTCGGAACTATCGGTTTGATAACCAAAACCAGAAAATTCTCTGATTCTTTTTCAATTTGATCTGTCACCTTCTGCATCAAACAGGAATTTGTGCAAAAGTTTTATTTTGCTTGTTTTTTCATTTTTAATGGCAAGTTCCAGTTCAGGAATATCGATCAATTTCATCATAGAATTAAAAAATGAATTGTATAGTGTACTCACCACTACGAACAATGTTCTCTTGAATCCAGATTTCTTTAATTTTATTTTTATTTTTATCACACCATCAGCGATTTCATAATACTCATCAGACTTGTGGGCGGCGACGTCAAAATATTAAAATATTCGTACCACTTCTGGCTCCAAAAATTATAGAACATCACTTTGATTAGAGAATAAAATGCACTTTACTACCAGAAATGAAGACGATTTCTCTTTAGAAAAAACTAGTTATATTAAAAACTATTTACAAATATACAAGGAGACAGCACTCACACAAAAATTATCTTGTGACATTTTTCGTCGTTATAAACGTCTACGTCCTTTCATTACATTTTTTTGCGTCCCCCACCTCATGTCATACCAGCACCAACACTCGAATAATGTTCTCAAGCTCCTCGCGTCACTTCAATTTATCTCTCGGAGCACGTCTGCCGCCGACAGTCATTTGTGAGCGCATGCGCTGCCGCTGTCAGCATCGCTAGAGTGCTTTACTGCAGAGTTGTGATCTCGACTCCTGGCGGCAGTGTTGAATCCAGACCGTTACCTCCGGGGGGGGGGATTTTGATCCCTGGGGGGACACTAGTATTCCAACATGAAATTTTCTCTGATTTCATTAATATACTAAAACCTGCTAAAGCGGAATCGCCGACGATCAGAAAAAGTTTCCGTCTTAACAAGTATCTCTCCAGTCGGGATTTTGAAAATCTTCTGTTTCCATAGATCATGCTATATATAAGTTTCTATTTTTTAATTTCAAATTGAAAATTTAAAAACTTTTAAAAATTCTATTTAATTTAAGATACTCTTGTACTTTTTTGTGTCTAAACCATTATTGAATAAAAACTAGTTGGATGTGCCAATCCCAAAACTTTCTTCTATCTTATACATCTTAATATTTCAAAACCTAGTTACACATGTTAATACTTCAATATTATTAGTTCAATACTATACCAACTTTGATTTTCATCTTAAATTTCTGCTCAAGTCAATTAAACGGACTAAAAACGAGTTAATCTATATCATGATATTTGTTAAAATTATTAATTTTTCCTTATTCTGTCGTTATCAGCTGTTTGCGAATAGCCGGCATAGCAGGAAGCGAGTTCCCGCCGCTGCATGAGCCGCCGATGCACAATAGAACTACGAAAAATCAAGAAAAGTATACAAAAATCGCTAGCACGGAGCCCCTTTACCGCTCAATATTTCCAAATTCAAGGAGAACCTGTTGGCCAAAGCCAAAAACAAGCACAAACATTTTGGTTCAATTGTATGCATAATTTTATACGCTGTTCGATGGTACAATAATGAAAATGGCACAGAGATCGGAATTATAGCGCCCTCTTCTTTCGGAATTTTTTCAAGTTCAGGGAGGACTTGTTTGTCATAGACAGAAACATGCACAAAAAATTTGGTTCAATTATATGGATAACTTCATACACTTTTCGATGGTACAATAATGAAAATGGTACAGACATCGCAATTATAGTGCCCCCTTCCGGCAGAATTTTTCCAAATTCAGGGAGGACCTTCGTGACATGACCAAAAATAAACACATAAAATTTGGTTCAATTCTATGCATAACTTCATACACTTTTCGGCGGTACAATATTCAAAATGGCACAAAAATTGTACAAAAATCGCTATTACAGCGCCCTCTACGAGCGATTTTTTTACAAATTAAGGGAGGACCTCCTTGCCATAGCCAAGAACTTAAAAATTTTTTTTGGTTCAATTCTATGCCTAACTTCATACACTTTTCGATGGTGCAATATTCAAAATCGCACAAAAATCGCTATTACAGCGCCCCCTAACGGCGAATTTTTTGCAAATTCAGGGAGGACCTGCTTGCCATAGCCAAAAACTTAAAATAAAAATTTGGTTTAATTCTATGCATAACTTCATACACTTTTGGACGGTACAATATTCAAAATCGCACAAAAATCACTATTACAGCGCCCCCTACCGGCGAATATTTTCCAAATTCAGGGAGGTCCTGCTTGCCATAGCCAAAAACTTAAAATAAAAATTTGGTTCAATTCTATGCATAACTTCATACACCTTTCGATGGTACAATATTCAAAATCGCACAAAAAACACATTTACAGCGCCCCCTACCGGCGAATTTTTTCCAAATTCAGGGAGGACCTGCTTGTCATATCCAAAAACTTAAACTAAAAATTTGGTTCAATTCTATGCATAACTCCATACACTTTTGGATGGTACAATATTCAAAATCGCACAAAAATTGTTATATCAGCGCCCCCTACCGGCGAATTTTTTCCAAATTCCGGGAGGACCTGCTTGCCATAACCAAAAACTTATAATAAAATTTTGGTTTAATTCTATACATAACTTCATACACTTTTTGATGGTACAATGGCGACAGACAGACGGATAGACGGACAGACGGACGGACGGACAGACGGACAGACGGACACACAGACAGACAGGCATTTTCTATAAACATGTTTTTTCGAATCTCTGACCCCTAAAACATGCAAATCCGTCGAAAACCGGAAGTCGAAAAAAATTTCGATTACAATGCTTTCTTCTATTGAAGATAGAAGAAAGTAATAAGTGTGGCATTCTTAGGTTACTGTCACTCCTAAATATAACTTATATAAGTTATGGTCATTTGTTTTTCATTTAATCTCATTATATCTTACAGTTTAACTTGCCATACAGGACTTGAATATCCCATTTTATAAAAGTTTTGAATCAACATTGCTACGATTTACCACTGAAATATTTCTATTAATATACAGTTATTCATGAAACAGCACCGAGAAATGGCAATAAATCACAATTAAATTATAAAACTTCGTTACCACAAAAACAAAGTTTACATACTTAATAATACAATAACAAATTTTTATTGTTTGATATTTACTTATTATTTAATAATAATGCTTTCAGACATAGACGCGGACAGTATCAAATGGAATAGGGAGATTTTTCTCCCTTTTTTCGTGGGGGGAGAATATGGTTGGGCGACGCCCTACTATGTTAAAACAGATGTTGGTGCGAAAGGGTGTCTTATGGTGGATATCATCGATATATGTTCCTATTTCTTGACGAGCGTCTGGGGGGAGAACGACTGCCAACAGTAGAACTTAGAAAAAATTCTCCTTCTTTTTCAGCTGTGGAGAAAAGGGAAAAACTGCTGCGTTCTTCCCTCAGCCTCATGTTGCTTTCCCTTTTTGCTTGCATTTGTTATTCGATTATGGACTTTTTTAAAATTATAAACAGCGAAGAATAATTTGAACAACACAGAAAAAAAAAAAAAACCCATCGAATTTGCAAAAAATGAAATGTTTTCAAAAGGAAATAATTCTTCAAAAAATAGAATTATAATAATGGCTGATGATTTATAATAATGGCTGAAAATCTTTTGTTAGATAAATCTGATATAATATTTTCATAGCTTCATATTTTATTATTATTATATTTTAATATATTTTTGTAACAGACTTAAAAAATAAGTAGTTTTGTCAATTCTGCAGTATTTTTTATAGATAATATATTTATTCGAAAGTAGTACTCATCGTAACCTACTTTTTAGGGTTTCGTTCATCTGACGAAACCCTATTCGTCTCGCTCCTCTGTCTGTCCGTCACAGAGCCCGTTCTCAGAAACTACACATGTTGCAGATTTGAAATTTTGCATACTTATAGATGACCACCACACATCATACGACAAATAATTAAATTTTGAAAAAGTAGTACATTTAACCCTTTGGGCTCCCACATGTGTATTTTAAACAATTCTTTCTAAGTGGGTCTAAGTCCCTAATTAGGTTGCAGGCATGAAATTTTGCGTACTTATAGATGGACACCTCAGATCAAACGACAAATCATAAAATTTTGCAAAAAGTCATTCATTTAACCCTTTGGCCTCCCACATGTGTATTTTAAACAATTCTTTCTATGTAAACCTCTAATTACATTGGAGGCGTGAAATTTTGCATACTTATAGCTCACATCAAAGGACAAATCATAAAATTTTGAAAAAGTCGTACATTTAACCCTTTGGGCTCCCCCATGTGTATTTCAAACAATTCTTTCTATGTGAGTCTCTAATTAGGTTGGAGGCGTGAAATTTTACAAACTTATAGCTGAACACCTCACATCAAACGACAAACTATAAAATTTTGAAAAAGTCGTACATTTAACCCTTTGGGCTCCCACATGTGTATTTTAAACAATTCTTTCTAAGTGAACCCTAATTAGGTTGGAGGAGTGAAACATTGCATACTTATAGCTGAATACCTCACATCAAACGACAAATCATAAAATTTTCAAAAAATTGTATATTTAACCCTTTGGGCTCCCACATGTGTATTCTAAACAATTCTTTTTAAGTGAGCCGCTAATTAGGTTGCAGTCATGAAATTTTGCGTACTTATAGATGGACACCTCAGATCAAACGACAAATCGAAAAAGTCATACATTTAATCCTTTGGGCTCCCACATGTGTATTTTAAACAATTCTTTCTATGTGACCATCTAATTACATTGGAGGCGTGAAAATTTGCATACTTATAGCTGAATACCTCACATCAAAGGACAAATCATAAAATTTTGAAAAAGTCGTACATTTAACCCTTTGGGCTCCCACATGTGTATATTAAACAATTCTTTCTATGTGAACCTCTAATTAGATTGGAGGCGTGAAATTTTGCATACTTATAGCTGAATACCTCACATCAAAGGACAAATCATAAAATTTTGAAAAAGTCGTACATTTAACCCTTTGGGCTCCCCCATGTGTATTTCAAACAATTTTTTCTATGTGAGACTCTAATTAGGTTGGAGGCGTGAAATTTTACAAACTTATAGCTGAACACCTCACATCAAACGACAAACTATAAAATTTTGAAAAAGTCGTACATTTAACCCTTTGGGCTCCCACATGTGTATTTTAAACAATTCCTTCTAAGTGAACCCTAATTAGGTTGGAGGAGTGCAAATATTGCATACTTATAGCTGAATACCTCACATCAAACGACAAATCATAAAATTTTCAAAAAGTAGTATATTTAAGCGTATTTTAAACAATTCTTTTTAAGTGAGCCCCTATTTAGGTTGGAGGTGTGAAATTTTGCATACTTATAGCTGAGTAGCCCACATCAAACGACAAATCATAAAATTTTGAAAAAGTCGAACATTTAACCCTTTGGGCTCCCACATATGTATTTTAAGCAATTCTTTCTAAGTGAACCCTAATTAAGTTGGAGGCGTGAAATTTTGCATACTTATAGTTAAATACCTCACATCAAACGACAAATCATAAATTTTCAAAAAGTCGTACATTTAACCCTTTGGGCTCCCACAAGTGTATTTTAAACAATTCTTTTTAAGTGAGACCCTATTTAGGTTGGAGGTGTGAAATTTTGCATAATTATAGCTGAACACTTCACATCAAATGACAAAACATAAAATTTTGAAAAAGTCGTACATTTAACCTTTTGGGTTCCCACATGTGTACTTTAAACAATTCTTTCTAAGTGACACCCTATTTACGTTGGAGGTGTGAAATTTGGCATACTTATAGCTGAACACCTCACATCAAATGACAAACCATAAAATTTTGAAAAGTCGTACATTTAACCCCTTGGGCTCCCACATGTGTATTTTAAACAATTCTTTCTAAGTGAGCTCCTAATTAGGTTGGAGGCGTGAAATTTTGCATACTTATAGCTGAGCACCTCGCATCAAACGACAAATCATAAAATTTTCAAAAAGTCGTACAGTTAACCCTTTGATGTCCAACATGTGTATTTTAAACAATTCTTTCTAAGTGAGCTCCTAATTAGGTTGGAGGCGTGAAATTTTGCATACTTATAGCTGAGCACCTCGCATCAAACGACAAATCATAAAATTTTCAAAAAGTCGTACATTTAACCCTTTGATCTCCAACATGTGTATTTTAAGCAATTCTTTCTAAGAGAGCCCCTAATTAAGTTGGAGACATGAATTTTTGCGTACGTATAGCTGAATACCTCAGACCACACGACAAATCATAAAATTTTCAAAAAGTCTTATATTATTTACTCCTCCGGGCTCTAACGTATATTTTAAGCAATTTTTCTAACCTCCGCCCTTTTCACGCGGGGAGCACTTTTCCAACTTTTGCCGACACCCTTTTGACCATTCTTTCATATTATGCACCATAGCCTTACATATTTGAGTTCCACTTTTTACCGCCAGGGCTGCCTACTTATCTCGGGTGCTATGGGCCCAATCCCTTCGACTAATATATATACGGATAGTATGTAAAACGGAGTTTCGTTCGGATAGAGATTTGTTTAGAATAGAGTGCGCCCCTGGTTGCAAAATGTGGAACTAACAGATTTTTCAAAAGGATAAAGTGTTTTGAAATGAATATTAAACGAAACCCTCTGTGCGATCTGTGATCACACTTACCCACTTGTTTTCTTTTGTGTGTGTCTGAGGGGGTGGGGGGTAAGCTTGTGTAAAATTTTACAGTTAAAGGATTTTTGTAACTTTTGTACTTTTTTTATAAATATTTTATAATATCTTACTGACATATTATTAAATGGTTTTATGAAGGAAAATGACTTAATAAAGGAAAAATTTAATTATTGCAATAAGATTAAGTTAATTTGCAATAAGATTTGAAAATTTAATTTAAAAATTATTAAGAAGGTTTTAAAACCACACTTCCTTTTAATTTCTTACAACATTCTCTTTCATATTTTTAATTCTGAATGCGCTCTACAACTGTAAGGACCAAATTTCCGAATAATTAATTATTTAACCCTTTATGCCCCGACGCTACTTTAACGTACCATTAAAATAACTTGATATAAAATATGCATTGATTAGTAGTAGTACATTTTAGAATGAGTTATAGATACTTTACGTTATCTTATTCCAAAAGCATTATTGGTTGAACAAAACAAAACTATTCTTAAAAGGATGTTTTTTTTCCCTCTTTTTAGCTTTCTTGACATTGAAAGTTTGAGGGTGAAAGCTTTCAGTTCGGAATTATTCCTATATTTCTATTGTAAGAGCATTATATTTGTACATTTCCTAATTCTATAAAATGCTAAAAAAATTATTTAAAATAAAAGATTTGAATGAAATTATAAATATTGCACAAAATTCCTATAAATACAAATTTAATTAATTGACTTTAAATTGCAAAATCCTTCTAAAATTTATTAAATGTGTGTGTAAATCTTCTAATGTAGTTTCAAAAACTCACAAAAAATGTTTTAGAAGATGAAAATTTCATGAATTCATAATTTGGGACATAAAGGGTTAAAAAAAAATAAACGAAATGTCATGACATGTTGTAAAAATAATGTACAAATGACTATTTTCTCAATATTTTTATTTAAAAAAAATACTAAGCAAATATTCATCAACAGTCAATTTATATTAAGGAAAATCCTGTCCTTAATTTTATGAACCATGAGGATTATCCATTTAAAAATCGAGTTAATTGAAAAACAGGTCGAAGTTTTAAGATTTTAATGTTTAATCATACTGATATACATATACAAAAGAAAGAAAAAAGAACTTTGCAACTCTGTAACGGAAATTCCGTTTAATGTCAAATAGATGCAGTAAATTAAACAGGAAAATTGATATTTTCGTCATTTATGTAAGTTAAAGAATTTAAACCGAACTCTTCCCCCACCCTCCTTCCTACTTAATCTAATAAACGTAATCGTTAAAAAATATATTATCTCATTATCTCCTTCAGAAAATCGTTTAATGATAAATTAAAGAGGCATTGTAAAATATTCAAATCGAATTCCCCAAACTGGAAATACTGACATAAGTTTGCAAAAAAAAAAAATAAAAAGATACGATGAGGTTGGTGCTAATCTTAACAAAATATCAAACATTTACGACAATTGGCCTTATTTAAAAAAAAAAATAGGTAAACAGTAAACGCACAGAAAGGTAAATGATTTATATATAAAACTTAATAAAAAATGAAAACGGTAAAAATGAATCTTCCAATGTGAAAAAGTAAAAAAAAAAAAAAAAAAAAAAAAAAAAAAAATCAGTATTTTGTGGACACTGATTTTTTAAATATATATAATATTAATTGCCAAATAACTATATTATATATAAATATAATGCAGAATTGAAAAATCTACTTATTTTTTATTTTAAATATGTTAATATATATATATATAATGAAATATATATATATATAATGAAATATTATTATATGAAGCTATAATTATAAAAATAATTTTTACAGATTTATATATAAAAGGTTTTTATATAAATAACAGCCATTCTTCTTTTTTATTTATTTCCTTTTAAAATTATGTTATTTATTTTTGAAAAAAAAATCATTTTTTTATGAGAATCAAATTATAAAATTCAACATTCGACATTTTTTATTTATAATTTTAATGTTCCCATAACTGGATAATTATTGCAAGCGAAACGGGAAAGTTACACAAGGTTGAGGGAAGAACGCAGACTGTTTTCTCCCTTTCTTCCCTGTTGAAACGGAAGCCGAATTTTTTTCTAAGTGCCACTATTAGAAGTCGCTCTCTCCCCAGACGCTCGTCGTAGAGTCAAGAAAAAGAATATCTGTGCCACCTCAAACTCTATTTCAACGGGGAACAACTTTAACGCCGTAAAGGCGTTCACCCGTTTTACATAAGGTGTTGTCGGAATAGGAAATTAAAGCGAGCAGAGTAGTGTCATTTATTCAGTGGTGGATAATTTTATTTTTACTGGTGTGAGTTGTAAAAATTAAAAAAAAAATATTTAGTGAGTTTAAGTTGATAGTACAATTATATTATTCAACTGACGAAATCCAAAAAGTCAAAATCCTGCAATTTAAAGAAAAAAAAGTCACTTTCAGAGATTCTTTTAATTGAATATCATAACGGAATTTATACTGTCAGATTCTTTCTAAATGTTTGAGAAAACGAGTTAATACATTATTTGAAACTTCTCTAACCGCTGGAAAAAGCTTGGTTAATCTAAAGTTTTAAAGAAATAACAAAAATAAACAAAAGTAAATAAATATATATTAAAAAAATGTGTACTTTATCTGTTTCCCTTTTGTACTTCTTTTTCTATTTTCTAATCTAATTTAATATTTATTATCTTGATTTTATACAAATGGTTTATCTCATTGTTATTATTAAATCCAGTTCGATTTTTACTAATTTCTTTACAATTAAAAAAATTACTTTTCAGAAATTATTTTTGTGGCTTTAAGTTTATTACCTGTGGTCTGGTAAGCATGGGTACAAATTAAGTTTATAAATAAACAAACTGAATCTTCATAGCGAAATTACCAAAAACTTATAAAAAGTTTCAAGATAATATTGTTTTTAAATTTTGTGAAAAATTCTGCGTGCATGAAATATGTAATATTTGTGTTTTAAAAAGCTCCGCCTACAAGAAACATTTAATATTCTTTCAGTGAAAAGCACCGTCTACAAGAAACATGTAGTGTGTGAAACAAAATAAATTATGTCCTTTTCATATCCGCAATTAGAATATTTTTTTTCTAGGTAAAATGGGAAAGAATCCTTTTTATTTATTTATTTATTTATTTTATTTTTTTGTTTCCAATAAAAAAAAAACCCGTAAGTACTTCATTAGAAAAAAAAAAGCTTAAGAAGATATTTTTTTTAAATTTAAATTATCCATTTGTATTTATATTATTTTCTAGGTAAAATGGGAAAGAATTCTTTTCATTTATTTATTTTTTTGTTTCGAAAAAAAAAAAAAAAACCCTGTAAGTACTTTATTAGAAAAAAAAAAAAAAAAAGCTTAAGAAGATATTTTATTTAATTTAAATTAGCCATTTGCATTTATCTTAACTAACAAAACAGTCTGTCCAGATAACTCTAGGCATAGTTTTCAATTTAAGCTTTTAACTAATAATATTAAAACACGTACTTTTAACCTGTTTTATTTAATCATAAAACATAATATTTTAACTAGTTAGGCATGAAACACTAATATATTTATTTTTTATTATTAAATTTTAAGATTAGATTTTGTACACTGAAATTTTAACCTCTATTACTGTAACTTTTCTTACAGAGGGTACAACTAAGTTTGCTTGCAATTAAAATATGAGAAAAGATATGCTAACTGAAGATTTGATTCGAAAGATTGAAAGATTGAATTTGTTCTGCACACATGTGGTCAATGAGCTGAAACATCTGAATACCGGGTTAGTGCGTTTTCTGTTTGTAACGTTTGTTACATAAATTTTAAACTTAAATATTGTCATTTTAATTAAAGTTTTATTTTTATTATATGGAATTAAGTTAATTTAATTTAAATAAATGCAAGATTTACATCTACCCTATATATATAAAATCCTAATGAAACGCATTTTATGAAACGGAAGTATGAAACGCAAGAATGAATCGACTGATAAAACAACTGAGTATGTTTCACGGCGATTTCTCCTAAAATATGGAATACTTTCCGATGAAATTAACACCAAAAATCAATATTGGTCCGCAGATTTCAAAACTGGTATTAGAATTTTTAAATTCGAAATAGTTTTCGAAATATTAACTTTTTTCTAATTTTATATACATTTTTCTAATGACGGCAACTCAAATTTTAATCATAACTGATATACTGATATTTCTTTTCATATTTCAGAAAGGGTTATTATTTTTAATTAATTTGTGACCAGTTTGGCCTCACTTGAATCTATGCTAAGAACAATGTTTTTTTTTTTTTTTTTTTTTTTTTTTTTTTACATTATCATTTTATTTAATATAAAGCTTTCATTTCAAACTGAAAAAATTAAAATCAATGGCTTTAACTTCTTTCTCTTTTTAAAACGAAACGAAAAGAAAAATATGTCATATACACACCGGGTTACCTAAATAGCGCCAAAGGGCGTTGTTTTGCCTGACATGGTAACCCGGCTACTGTTGCTTATTTATTAATAAAGGTTTATTTACTTTTATTTCCTTTTTATTTAAAACAAAAAAAAAGTTATAAATTGCTTTGTTCTATAGTTATTAATTAATTATTTTTATTTATTATTAGTTCATTTTAAAAACAATAGAAAATAATTTAAATATACATATACATATGTAACTGGTATTCGAAAACGAGGTTTTCGCCAAATTGTCGTAAAAAAAAACCACGCAAAACCCGATTAAATATTGCAAGAAATCCTGACATTTAATTTCAAATTCAAAGCAATGTTTTAAATGTACTCTTAATTATCCAGTCGACCAATTTCGCCAAATTATATAAATCGCCAAAGCACTCACCAAATTATACAAATTGACGTAATTTTTATTTTAAATAACGAAAGAACAAATAAAGGCATAGATGTCATATTGGCGCGGTTTTTTCTGACCCCAATATCATATACGCAAATGTATTTAACCCTTAAAGGTTATACCCGGTTAAAGATTAATTGACGCCAAAGTATAGTTATTTTGCTTGATATGGTAATCCGGATGTTGTTGTTTATGGTGGTGATGTTTTCGCTAAAATGGCGTCGGAAAAAAACCGTGCCAATATGGGGAGTATATGACATTTGTGCCGAAATAAATTAGTATTGCATTGGGCGCAGTTGTCATATACGCCCCATATTGGCGAGATTTTTTTCTGACGCCAATGTCATATATGCAATGGGTACTTAACTGGCGCCAAAGTTGTCGTTATTTTGCTTGATATGGTAACCCGGACGTTGTTGTTTATGCTGTTGATGTTTTCGCCAAATTGCCGTTGGAAAAAAGTCGCGCCAATATGGGGCGTATATGACATCTGTGCCTAGCATTGATAAAAATAAAAATAAAACGTCAAAATAAAAATCCCTTGGTGGCGTAAACACGTGTAACTTCCTTACAGTCAAGTGAATGTGACATTTATGATCAAACATTATCGGCATTTAATCTTATATTCTGGCGATAGATTTTTGGTCGATGGGATAACCAAGTAATACCGTTTTAATTTACCACTCGAAAAATAAGAAAATGCTAACTGGCGAGTTAAAAAAAGCTATTGGCGAGATTTTCACCCGGCTAACAAAAAAGTATCAATAATTCTTTGTGAACATGGCATCTATTATGTAGTTTTATTCGAAAAAATAACTTTGATTCTTTAATCAAAACCGAAAACTTTCTTAGGAAAAGCGAAGTGTTGTAATTGTTTATGGCAGTTACATGACTTGGACTATTGTAATATAAGTGAAATCATGGCGATAGAATAATATTTGGCGACTTATCGCCTGTGTGTGCCATTACTTTTCAGAAATTACTTTCAAAAATTATGTTTGTGACTTCCGGTTTATTGCCTCTGGTCTGGTTAGCATGGGTACAAATTATGTTTATAAGTAAGAAAATTGAATCTTCATAGCGAAATTACCATAAAACTATAAAAAGTTTCAAGATAATACTGTTTTTAAATTTTGTGAAAAGTTCTGCGTGCGAGAAATATGTAATATTTCTGTAATGAAATATTCTTGCTTTAAAAAGCTCCGCCTACAAGAAACATGTTATATTCTTGCCGTGAAAAGCTCCACCTACAAGAAACATGCAATGGGTGAAACAAAAAATTTATATCCTTTTCATTTCCACAATTCGGATATTTTTTTTTTTTTTCTATGTAAAATGGGAAATAATTTTTTTTTTTTGTTTGTTTCCATTGAAATATCCTGTAAGGACTTCATTAGAAAGAAAAATGCTTAAAAAGTTATTATTCTTTTATTCAAATTATCCATTTTTATTTATCTTGCCTAACAAAACAGTCTGTCCACATATCTCTAGGCATAGTTTTCAATTTAAGCTTTTAACTAATAATATTTAAAATCATATTTCTAAATGGTTTTATGTAATTATAAAACATAGTATTTTAACTAGTTAGGCCTGAAACGCTAATATATTTATTTTTTATTATTATATTTTAAGATTAAATTTTGTACACTGAAAATTTAGCCTCTATTACTTTATCTTTCCTTACCAAAGATATTTTCTCCATTGTCCAAAACAGAGGGCACTACTGAGCTTACTTGCAGATAAAAATATTAGGAAAGACATGCTAACGGAAGATTTGATTCGAAAGATTGAAAAATTGAATTTGTTCTGCACACATATGGTCAATAAGCTGAAACATCTGAATTCCATGTTAGTGTGTTTTCTGTTTGTAACATCTGTTACATAAATTTTAAATTTAAATATTTTAATTTTAATTAAAGTTTTATTTTTATTATATGAAATTAAGTTAATTATATTCCAATAAATCCAAGATATACATATATTTATAAAACTATAGAAAATAGAATTTTTCTATTTGTTAAATGTAACGCCTGTTACCTGTAACTTTTGTTACTACATTTGTAACAGATGTAGATAAATTATCAAAAATCTACTTTAAAATTCATTTGCATAATAAAAATCCATCAAAGAGCTTCAGAGGTATCATTGTTTTTAGATTAATCTAAATACACCTCTACTGTCTAATTTGTGCATCTCAATGTAACTTCCGTTACAAAATGTAACCTCTGTTACTATATACAATTTCTGTTAATCGCACTTTTTCTCTACATTTTTCTTGTTGTATATGAGTGGCTCTTAAAAAATGTTCCCAAAACATCAGAAGGCATCTTTTCTTTCAATATACTAAAACTATTTGACCATTTAAAAATATATTTAGTAGAGGGAACTGAAAAATTTGGCTGTAATGTTGAATAAAAGTAACAGAGGTTACATATTGTTATATAAATTCATCGCTATTATTTTATTTTTTAAAATATAAAATTACTTATTAAAGTCTAGTACACTAATGATGATATAATACGTTAGAAATAATATTTTGATAATTATATGAATGTTGTAAATTGAGAAGATGTTGTCTAATAACAGAGGTTACAATATTTACCTATAAGGCATTTTCAGGTGGCTGTATTTTTATCCTAACTATGAATTTTTCTATACAATAATTGATTTTTATAGGTTGCATACATATGAACACAGAAAAAATTACATTTGGTGAAAACTGAATACTTAAAAAATATATCGGGAAAAGGGCTTAATTTTTTTTTCATTCAGAGCCAACAGAGTGAAAAAGTATTCAAGCCTGGACTCGAAGCATGGTCATAGACTACACGCTCGAATGGTTTGCCACTAAGTTACATGGACGATGCCAAGTCTAGCACTTTTCACTCTTGTCTTTGGCAAGGCTGCAACTGCAGCACTCGATGGAATAATGCTCGTGAGCCACCAACCCTGGTGAAAGCATGAAAAGGAAATCCAGCATCTATGAAAGTGAATAAAACTATATATATAATTTTGCTAATTTTCGTAGAAAATTTCGCACCTTTTGAATTTAGTAATTTTCAAATTTTAATTGCTGAACAGGCATAGTGCCAACAGAATGAAAAAGTGTCCAAGCCTAGAATTTAACCAGGATCCACTGACCGACTTAATGAGTACACACATTATACTTACATAAGAGCAATTGTTCAAGTGTATTATTGTCTCAACTCATAAAATTCGGAAATTATGCAATGTTATTCATTTTTACATTTATGAGAAACACTTTTTTTTTTTTTTTTTTTTTTTTTTTTTGTCTGCAACGGAAATGTTTAGCTAATAAGACATTTATAACTTTCATCTTTGAAGTGGCAAAATTGGATTTTCCTGAGAACGTTTACTCAATAAATAAAAAACTAATTAGTAACCAAAAATAACTGCAATGAAAACTAAAAATTATTGTCTTGTAGATTTAATTTTGGAAAACTTCCTGAACTTTCTAAAAACTAACAGAAAAAAGGACGTATTAGTTGGTAGATTTCATTCTAATTTCAAAGCACTCGCATCTAAATTAGGAAATTAATACATATGATGCTTCTCCTATCACGTAGACTCAAGAAAAAGAAAACCTGTGACACCTCAAACTCTATTTCAACGGGGAATCTTAATGCCGTAAAGGCGTTCACCCGTCTTATATAAGGTGTTGTTGGAATAGGAAATTAAAGCGAGCAGAGTATTGTCATTTATTCAGTGGTGGATAATTTTATTTTTACTGGTGTGATTTGTAAAATTAAAAAATATATATATTTAGTGAGTTTAAGTTGATAGTACAATTATATTATTCAACTGACGAAATCCAAAAAGTCAAAATCATGCAATTTAAAGAAAAAAAGTCACTTTCAGAGATTCTTTTAATGCAAAATCATAACGGAATTTATACTGTCAGATTCTTTCTAAATGTTTGAGAAAATGCGTTAATACATTATTTGAAACTTTTCTAACCGCTCGAAAAAACTTGGTTAATCTAAAGTTTTAAAGAAATAACAAAACTATACAAAAGTAAATAAATATATATTAAAAAAATGTGTACTTTATCTGTTTCACTGTTGTACTCCTTTTCTATTTTCTAAACTAATTTAATATTTATTATCTTGATTTTATACAAATGGTTTATGTCATTGTTATTAATAAATCCAGTTCGATTTTTACTAATTACTTTACAATTAAAAAAATTACTTTTCAGAAATTATTTTTGTGGCTTTAAGTTTATTACCCGTGGTCTGGTAAGCATGGGTACAAATTATGTTTATAAATAAACAAACTGAATCTTCATAGCAAAATTACCGTAAAACTATAAAAAGTTTCAAGATAATATTGTTTATAAATTTTGTGAAAAATTCTGCGTGCATGAAATATGTAATATTCGTGCTTTAAAAAGCTCCGCCTACAAGAAACATTTAATATTCTTTCAGTGAAAAGCACCGTCTACAAGAAACATGTAGTGTGTGAAACAAAAAAAATTATGTCCTTTTCATGTCCGCAATTAGAATATATTTTTTTTTCTAGGTAAAATGGGAAAGAACTCTTTTTATTTATTTATTTTTTTGTTTCCAATAAAAAAATCTGTAAGTACTGCATTAGAAAAAAAAAAAAAAAAAGCTTAAGAAGGTATTTTTTTTAATTTAAATTATCCATTTGTATTTATCTTGACTTTCAAAACCGTCTGTCCAGATAACTCTAGGCATAGTTCTCAATTTAAGCTTTTAACTAATAATATTGAAAAACATACTCTTAACCTGTTTTATGTAATTATAAAACATAATATTTTAACTAGTTAGGCCTGAAACACTGATATATTTATTTTTTATTATTATATTTTAAGATTAAATTTTGTACGCTGAAATTTTAACCTCTATTACTGTAACTTTTCTTACAGAGGGTACAACTCAGCTTGCTTGCAATTAAAATATTAGAAAAGATATGCTAACTGAAGATTTGATTCGAAAGATTGAAAGATTGAATTTGTTCTGCACACATGTGGTCAATGAGCTGAAATATCTGATTACCGGGTTAGTGCATTTTCTGTTTGTAACGTTTGCACGATTTACGTATTTTTTATAAAACTATAGAAAATACAACTTTTTTCTTTTTAAATGTAACATCTGTTACCTATAGCTTTTGTGACTACATATTTGTAACAGATGTAGTAAAATTATCAAAAACCTAGTTTAAAATTTATATACATAATAAAAGTCCATCAAAGTGCTTCAGTGGTGTCATTGTTTTTAGATTAATGTAAATACGCTTCTACTGTCTAATTTGTGCTACTCAATGCAACTTCTGTTACAAAATGTAACCTCTGTTACTATATACAATTTTTGTTACTCTCGCTTTTTCTCTACATCTTTCTTCTTATATGAGTAGCTCTTAAAAAATGTTCCCAAAACATCAAAAGGCATCTTTTCTTTCAATATACTAAAACTATTTAATCATTTAAAAATATATATAGTAGAGGGAACTGAAAAGTTTGGCTGTAATGTTGAATACAAGTAACAGAGGTTATATATTGTTA
Organism: Maratus speciosus; assembly: GCA_963932465.1. NCBI lineage: Eukaryota > Metazoa > Arthropoda > Arachnida > Araneae > Salticidae > Maratus > Maratus speciosus. The sequence goes on along the minus strand of OZ010787.1, from coordinate 525,013,646 downwards.
TATAAATTCATCGCTATTACTTTATTCTTTTGAATATAAAATTACTTATTGAAGTCTAGTACACTAATGTTGATATAATACACTAGAAATAATATTTTGATAGGAATATAAATGTTATAAATTGTGTGGAATTCGTCCAATAACAGAAGTTACAATATTTACCTATAAGGCATTTTCATGTGACCGTATTTTTATCCTAACTATGAATTTTTCTATGCAGTAAGTGATTTTATATAGGTTGCATACATATGAACACTGAAAAAATTACATTTGGTGAAAACTGAATACAAAACAAATAGGTGTTGCTATCCAACGTACAATTTATTCATAAGTTTAACAAAAAACTCTACGTTTCGGTTTAATCTTCAAAACCTTCATCAGGAGAAAAAATTTCTAAAATATAAATCGACAACAACTCTTTACATGCTACATTTTGAAATCAATTCAAAATACAAACCAGTCTGACGGAACCTCTTAATCTCAAATAAACAGTTCAGTGGCGCCATCTTTTAACCAAAGAAACAAACGATGAAGGAATTGCTGAAAAAAGTGGAATTTTCATTAACATTTCAAAATACTGCCAACTATAGTAAATAATAGTATTTTAATCATAAAACATAATATTTTAACTAGTTAGGCATGAAACACTAATATATTTATTTTTTATTATTAAATTTTAAGATTAAATTTTGTACACTGAAATTTTAACCTCTATTACTGTAACTTTTCTTACAGAGGGTACAACTCAGCTTGCTTGCAATTAAAATATTAGAAAAGATATGCTAACTGAAGATTTGATTCGAAAGATTGAAAGATTGAATTTGTTCTGCACACATGTGGTCAATGAGCTGAAACATCTGAATACCGGGTTAGTGCGTTTTCTGTTTGTAACGTTTGTTACATAAATTTTAAACTTAAATATTGTCATTTTAATAAAAGTTTTATTTTTATTATATGGAATTAAGTTAATTTAATTTAAATAAATGCAAGATTTACATCTACCGTATATATATAAAATCCTAATGAAACGCATTTTATGAAACGCATTTTATGAAACGGAAGTATGTAACGGAAGTATGAAACGCAAGAATGAATCGACTGATTAAACAACTGATTATGTTTCACGGCAATTTCTCCTAAAATATACTTTGCGATGAAATTAACACCAAAAATCAATATTGATCCGCAGATTTCAAAACTGGTATTAGAATTTTTAAATTCGAAATAGTTTTCGAAATATTAACTTTTTTCTAATTTTATATACATTTTTCTAATGATGGCAACTCAAATTTTAATCATAACTGATATACTGATATTTCTTTTCGCATTTCAGAAAGGGTTATTATTTTTAATTAATTTGTGACCAGTTTGGGCTCACTTGAATCTATGCTAAGAACATTTTTTTTTTTTTTCATTATCATTTTATTTAATATAAAGCTTTCATTTCAAACTGAAAAATTTAAAATCAAGGGCTTTAACTTCTTTCTCTTTTTAAAACGAAACGAAAAGAAATATGTGTCATATACGCACCGGGTTACCTAAATAGCGCCAAACGGCGTTATTTTGCCTGACATGGTAACCCGGCTACTGTTGCTTATTTATTAATAAAGGTTTATTAACCTTTATTTTCTTTTTATTTAAAACAAAAAAAAAAGTTATAAATTGCTTTGTTCTATAGTTATTAATTAATTATTTTTATTTATTATTAGTTCATTTTAAAAACAATAGAAAATAATTTAAATATACATATACATATGTAACTGGTATTCGAAAACGAGGTTTTCGCCAAATTGTCGTAAAAAAAAAACCACGCCAAACCTGATTAAATATTGCAAGAAATCCTGACATTTAATTTCAAATTCAAAGCAATGTTTTAAATGTACTCTTAATTATCCAGTCGACCAATTTCGCCAAATTATATAAATCGCCAAAGCACTCACCATACAAATTGACGTAATTTTTATTTTAAATAACGAAAGAATAAATAAAGGCACAGATGTCATATATGCCCCATATTGGCGCGGTTTTTTCTGACGCCAATATCGTATACGCAAAGGTACTTAACCCTTAAAGATTAAGTCCTTAAAGGTTATACCCGGTTAAAGGTTAACTGACGCCAAAGTATAGTTATTTTGCTTGATATGGTAATCCGGATGTTGTTGTTTATGGTGGTGATGTTTTCGCTAAAATGGCGTCGGAAAAAAACCGCGCCAATATGGGGAGTATATGACATTTGTGCCGAAATAAATTAGTATAGCATTGGGCGCAGATGTCATATACGCCCCATATTGGCGCGATTTTTTTCTGACGCCAATGTCATATATGCAACGGGTACTTAACTGGCGGCAAAGTGTCGTTATTTTGCTTGATATGGTAACCCGGACGTTGTTGTTTATACTGTTGATGTTTTCGCCAAATTGCCGTCGGAAAAATGTCGCGCCAATAGTCGCGTATATGACACCTGTGCCTAGCATTGATAAAAATAAAAATAAAACGTCAAAATAAAAATCCCTTGGTGGCGTAAACACGTGTAACTTCCTTACAGTCAAGTAAATGTGACACTTACGATCAACAATTATCGGCATTTAATCTGATATTCTGGCGATAGATTTTTGGTCGATTGGATAACCAAGTAGTACCGTTTTAATTTACCACTCGAAAAATAAAAAAATGCTAACTGGTGAGTTAAAAAAAGCTATTGGCTAGATTTTCACCCGGCTAACATAAAAGTATCAAGAATTCTTTGTGAACATGGCATCTTTTATGTAGTTTTATTCGAAAAAATAACTTTGATTCTTTAATCAAAACCGAAAACTTTCTTAGGAAAAGCGAAGTGTTGTAATTGTTTATGGCAGTTACATGACTTGGACTATTGTAATATAAGTGAAATCATGGCGATAGAATAATATTTGGCGACTTATCGCCTGTGTGTGCCATTACTTTTCCGAAATTATTTTCAAAAATTATGTTTGTGGCTTCCGGTTTATTACCTGTGGTCTGGTAGCATGGGTACAAATTATGTTTATAAGTAAGCAAATTGAATCTTCATAGCGAAATTACCATAAAACTATAAAAAGTTTCAAGATAATACTGTTTTTAAATTTTGTGAAAAATTCTGCGTGCGAGAAATATGTAATATTTCTGTAATGTAATATTCTTGCTTTAAAAAACTCCGCCTACAAGAAACATGTTATATTCTTGCCGTGAAAAGCTCCACCTACAAGAAACATGCAATGGGTGAAACAAAAAATTTATATCCTTTTCATTTCCACAATTCGGATATTTTTTATTCTATGTAAAGTGGGAAAGAATTTTTTTTTTCTTTCTTGTTTCCATTGAAATATCCTGAAGGACTTCATTAGAAAAAAAAATGCTTAAAAGGTTATTATTTTTTTATTCAAATTATCCATTTTTATTTATCTTGCCTAAGAAAGCAGTCTGTCCAGATAGGCATAGACTTCAATTTAAGCTTTTAACTAATAATATTTAAAATCATATTTCTAAATGGTTTTATATAATTATAAAACATAGTATTTTAACTAGTTAGGCCTGAAACGCTAATATATTTATTTATTATTATTATATTTTAAGATTAAATTTTGTACACTGAAAATTTAACCTCTATTACTGTATCTTTTCTTAAAAAAGATATTTTCTCCATTGTCCAAAACAGAGGGCACTACTGAGCTTACTTGCAGATAAAAATATTAGGAAAGACATGCTAACGGTAGATTTGATTCGAAATATTGAAAAATTGAATTTGTTCTGCACACATGTGGTCAATGAGCTGAAACATCTGAATTCCATGTTAGTGTGTTTTCTGTTTCTAACATCTGTTACATAAATTTTAAATTTAAATATTGTAATTTTAATTAAAGTTTTATTTTTATTATATGAAATTAAGTTAATTTAATTCAAATAAATCCAAGATATACATATTTTTTTATAAAACTATAGAAAATAGTATTTTTCTTTTTGTTAAATGTAACGTCTGTTACCTGTAACTTTTGTTACTACATTTGTAACAGATGTAGATAAATTATCAAAAATCTACTTTAAAATTCATTTGCATAATAAAAATCCATCAAAGAGCTTCAGAGGTATCATTGTTTTTAGATTAATCTAAATACACCTCTACTGTCTAATTTGTGCATCTCAATGTAACTTCCGTTACAAAATGTAACCTCTATTACTATATACAATTTCTGTTACTCGCACTTTTTCTCTACATTTTTCTTGTTGTATATGAGTGGCTCTTAAAAAATGTTCCCAAAACATCAGAAGGCATCTTTTCTTTCAATATACTAAAACTAGTTGACCATTTAAAAATATATTTAGTAGAGGGAACTGAAAAATTTGGCTGCAATGTTGAATACAAGTAACATAGGTTACATATTGTTATATAAATTCATCGCTATTATTTTATTTTTTTAAATATAAAATTACTTATTGAAGTCTAGTACACTAATGATGATATAATACACTAGAAATAATATTTTGATAACGATATGAATGTTGTAAATTGAGAAGATGTTGTCTAATAACAGAGGTTACAATATTTACCTATAAGGCATTTTCAGGTGGCTGTATTTTTATCCTAACTATGAATTTTTCTATACAGTAATTGATTTTTATAGGTTACATACATATGAACACAGAAAAAATTACATTTGGTGAAAACTGAATACTTAAAAAAAGTATTGGGAAAAGGGCTTAATTTTTTATTTCACTCAGAGCCAACAGATTGAAAAAGTATTCAAGCCTGGACTCGAAACATGGTCATAGACTACACGCTCGAATGGTTTGCCACTAAGTTACATGGACGATGCCAAGTCTAGCACTTTTCACTCTTATCTTTTGGCAAGGCTGCAACTGCAGCACTCGATGGAATAATGCTCGTGAGCCACCAACCCTGGTGAAAGAACGAAAAGGAAATCCAGCATCTATGAAAGTGAATAAAACTATATATATAATTTTGCTAATTTTCGTAGAAAATTTCGCACCTCTTGAATTTAGTAATTTTCAAATTTTAATTGCTGAAAAGGCATAATGCCAACAGAATGAAAAAGTGTCCAAGCCTAGAATTTAACCAGGATCCACTGACCGACTTAATGAGTACACACATAATACGTATATAACAAAAATTGTTCAAGTGTGTTATTGTCTCAACTCATAAAATTCGGAAATTATGCAATGTTATTCATTTTTACATTTATGAGAAACACTTTTTTTTTTTTTTGTTGTCTTCAACGGAAATGTTTAGCTAATAAGACATTTATAACTTTCACCTTTGAAGTGGAAAAATTGGATTTTCCTGAGAACGTTTACTCAATAAATAAAAAACTAATTAGTAACCAAAAATAACTGCAATGAAAACTAAAAATTATTGTCTTGTAGATTTAATTTTGGCAAACTTCGTGAACTTTCTAAAAACTAACAGAAAAAAGTACGTATTAATTGGTAGATTTCATTCTAGTTTCAAAGCACTCGCATCTAAAATAGGAAATCAATACATATGATGCTTTTCCTATCACGTAGAGTCACGAGCGTCTGGGGGGAGAACGACTGCTAACAGTAGAACTTAGAAAAAATTCGCCTTCTTTTTCAGCTCTGGAGAAAAGGGAAAAACTGCTGCGTTCTTCCCTCAGCCTCATGTTGCTTTCCCTTTTTGCTTGCATTTGTTATTCGATTATGGACATTTTTAAAATTATAAACAGCGAAGAATAATTTGAACAACACAGGAAAAAAAAACCCATCGAATTTGCAAAAAATGAAATGTTTTCAAAAGGAAATAATTCTTCAAAAAATAGAATTATAATAATGGCTGATGATTTATAATAATGGCTGAAAATCTTTTGTTAGATAAATCTGATATAATATTTTCATAGCTTCATATTTTATTATTATTATATTTTAATATATTTTTGTAACAGACTTAAAAAATAAGTAGTTTTGTCAATTCTGCAGTATTTTTTATAGATAATATATTTATTCGAAAGTAGTACTCATCGTAACCTACTTTTTAGGGTTTCGTTCATCTGACGAAACCCTATTCGTCTCGCTCCTCTGTCTGTCCGTCACAGAGCCCGTTCTCAGAAACTACACATGTTGGAGATTTGAAATTTTGCATACTTATAGATGACCACCACACATCATACGACAAATAATTAAATTTTGAAAAATAGTACATTTAACCCTTTGGGCTCCCACATGTGTATTTTAAACAATTCTTTCTAAGTGGGTCTAAGTCCCTAATTAGGTTGCAGGCATGAAATTTTGCGTACTTATAGATGGACACCTCAGATCAAACGACAAATCATAAAATTTTGCAAAAAGTCATTCATTTAACCCTTTGGCCTCCCACATGTGTATTTTAAACAATTCTTTCTATGTGAACCTCTAATTACATTGGAGGCGTGAAATTTTGCATACTTATAGCTGAATACCTCACATCAAAGGACAAATCATAAAATTTTGAAAAAGTCGTACATTTAACCCTTTGGGCTCCCACATGTGTATATTAAACAATTCTTTCTATGTGAACCTCTAATTAGATTGGAGGCGTGAAATTTTGCATACTTATAGCAGAATACCTCACATCAAAGGACAAATCATACAATTTTGAAAAAGTCGTACATTTAACCCTTTGGGCTCCCCCATGTGTATTTCAAACAATTCTTTCTATGTGAGCCTCTAATTAGGTTGGAGGCGTGAAATTTTACAAACTTATAGCTGAACACCTCACATCAAACGATAAACTATAAAATTTTGAAAAAGTCGTACATTTAACTCTTTGGGCTCCCACATGTGTATTTTAAACAATTCTTTCTAAGTGAACCCTAATTAGGTTGGAGGAGTGAAACATTGCATACTTATAGCTGAATACCCCACATCAAACGACAAATCATAAAATTTTCAAAAAGTTGTATATTTAACCCTTTGGGCTACCACATGTGTATTCTAAACAATTCTTTTTAAGTGAGCCCCTAATTAGGTTGCAGGCATGAAATTTTGCGTACTTATAGATGGACACCTCAGATCAAACGACAAATCGAAAAAGTCATACATTTAACCCTTTGGGCTCCCACATGTGTATTTTAAACAATTCTTTCTATGTGAACCTCTAATTACATTGGAGGCGTGAAAATTTGCATACTTATAGCTGAATACCTCACATCAAAGGACAAATCATAAAATTTTGAAAAAGTCGTACATTTAACCCTTTGGGCTCCCACATGTGTATATTAAACAATTATTCTATGTGAACCTCTAAATAGATTGGAGGCGTGAAATTTTGCATACTTATAGCTGAATACCTCACATCAAAGGACAAATCATAAAATTTTGAAAAAGCCGTACATTTAACCCTTTGGGCTCCCCCATGTGTATTTCAAACAATTCTTTCTATGTGAGCCCCTAATTAGGTTGGAGGCGTGAAATTTTACAAAGTTATAGCTGAACACCTCACATCAAACGACAAACTATAAAATTTTGAAAAAGTCGTACATTTAACCCTTTGGGCTCCCACATGTGTATTTTAAACAATTCTTTCTAAGTGAACCCTAATTAGGTTGGAGGAGTGCAAATATTACATACTTATAGCTGAATACCTCACATCAAACGACAAATCATAAAATTTTCAAAAAGTACTATATTTAAGCGTATTTTAAACAATTCTTTTTAAGTGAACCCCTATTTAGGTTGGAGGTGTGAAATTTTGCATACTTATAGCTGAGTACCCCACATCAAACGACAAATCATAAAATTTTGAAAAAGTCGTACATTTAACCTTTTCGGTTCCCATATGTGTACTTTAAACAATTCTTTCTAAGTGACACCCTATTTACGTTGGAGGTGTGAAATTTGGCATACTTATAGCTGAACACCTCACATCAAATGACAAACCATAAAATTTTGAAAAGTCGTACATTTAACCCCTTGGGCTCCCACATGTGTATTTTAAACAATTCTTTCTAAGTGAGCTCCTAATTAGGTTGGAGGCGTGAAATTTTGCATACTTATAGTTAAATACCTCACATCAAACGACAAATCATAAATTTTCAAAAAGTCGTACATTTAACCCTTTGGGCTCCCACAAGTGTATTTTAAACAATTCTTTCTATGTGAGCCTCTAATTAGGTTGGAGGCGTGAAATTTTACAAACTTATAGCTGAACACCTCACATCAAACGATAAACTATAAAATTTTGAAAAAGTCGTACATTTAACCCTTTGGGCTCCCACATATGTATTTTAAACAATTCTTTCTAAGTGAACCCTAATTAGGTTGGAGGCGTGAAATTTTGCATACTTATAGTTAAATACCTCACATCAAACGACAAATCATAAATTTTCAAAAAGTCGTACATTTAACCCTTTGGGCTCCCACAAGTGTATTTTAAACAATTCTTTTTAAGTGAGCCCCTATTTAGGTTGGAGGTGTGAAATTTTGCATAATTATAGCTGAACACCTCACATCAAATGACAAAACATAAAATTTTGAAAAAGTCGTACATTTAACCTTTTCGGTTCCCATATGTGTACTTTAAACAATTCTTTCTAAGTGACACCCTATTTACGTTGGAGGTGTGAAATTTGGCATACTTATAGCTGAACACCTCACATCAAATGACAAACCATAAAATTTTGAAAAGTCGTACATTTAACCCCTTGGGCTCCCACATGTGTATTTTAAACAATTCTTTCTAAGTGAGCTCCTAATTAGGTTGGAGGCGTGAAATTTTGCATACTTATAGCTGAGCACCTCGCATCAAACGACAAATCATAAAATTTTCAAAAAGTCGTACATTTAACCCTTTGATCTCCAACATGTGTATTTTAAACAATTCTTTCTAAGTGAGCTCCTAATTAGGTTGGAGGCGTTAAATTTTGCATACTTATAGCTGAGCACCTCTCATCAAACGACAAATCATAAAATTTTCAAAAAGTCGTACATTTAACCCTTTGATCTCCAACATGTGTATTTTAAGCAATTCTTTCTAAGAGAGCCCCTAATTAAGTTGGAGACATGAATTTTTGCGTACGTATAGCTGAATACCTCAGACCACACGACAAATCATAAAATTTTCAAAAAGTCTTATATTATTTACTCCTCCGGGCTCTAACGTATATTTTAAGCAATTTTTCTAACCCCTTTTCACGCGGGGAGCACTTTTCCAACTTTTGCCGTTACCCCTTTGACCATTCTTTCATATTATGCACCATAGCCTTACATATTTGTGTTCCACTTTTTACCGCCAGGGGTGCCTACTTATCTCGGGTGCTATGGGCCCAATCCCTTCGACTAATATATATACGGATAGTATGTAAAACGGAGTTTCGTTCGGATAGAGATTTGTTTAGAATAGAGTACGCCCCTGGTTGCAAAATGTGGAACTAACAGATTTTTCAAAAGGATAAAGTGTTTTGAAATGCATATTAAACGAAACCCTCTGTGCGATCTGTGATCACACTTACCCACTTGTTTTCTTTTGTGTGTGTCTAAGGGGGTGGGGGTAAGCTTGTGTAAAATTTTACAGTTAAAGTATTTTTGTAACTTTTGTACTTTTTTTAAAAATATTTTATAATATCTTACTGACATATTATTAAATGGTTTTATGAAGGAAAATGACTTAATAAAGAAAAAATTTAATTATTGCAATAAGATTAAGTTAATTTGCAATAAGATTTGAAAATTTAATTTAAAAATTATTAAGAAGGTTTTAAAACCACACTTCCTTTTAATTTCTTACAACATTCTCTTTCATATTTTTAATTTTGAATGCGCTCTACAACTGTAAGGACCAAATTTCCGAATAATTAATTATTTAACCCTTTATGCCCCGACGCTACTTTAACGTACCATTAAAATAACTTGATATAAAATATGCATTGATTAGTAGTAGTACATTTTAGAATGAGTTATAGATACTTTACGTTATCTTATTCCAAAAGCATTATTGGTTGAACAAAACAAAACTATTCTTAAAAGGATGTTTTTTTTTCCCTCTTTTTAGCTTTCTTGACTTTGAAAGTTTGAGGGTGAAAGCTTTCAGTTCGGAATTATTCCTATATTTCTATTGTAAGAGCATTATATTTGTACATTTCCTAATTCTATAAAATGCTAAAAAAATTATTTAAAATAAAAGATTTGAATGAAATTATAAATATTGCACAAAATTCCTATAAATACAAATTTAATTAATTGACTTTAAATTGCAAAATCCTTCTAAAATTTATTAAATGTGTGTGTAAATCTTCTAATGTAGTTTCAAAAACTCACAAAAAATGTTTTAGAAGATGAAATTTTCATGAATTCAAAATTTGGGACATAAAGGGTTAAAAAAAAAAATAAACGAAATGTCATGACATGTTGTAAAAATAATGTACAAATGACTATTTTCTCAATATTTTTATTTAAAAAAAATACTAAGCAAATATTCATCAACAGTCAATTTATATTAAGGAAAATCCTGTCCTTAATTTTATGAACCATGAGGATTATCCATTTAAAAATCGAGTTAATTGAAAAACAGGTTGAAGTTTTAAGATTTTAATGTTTAATCATACTGATATACATATACAAAAGAAAGAAAAAAGAACTCTGCAACTCTGTAACGGAAATTCCGGTTAATGTCAAATAGATGCAGTAAATTAAACAGGAAAATTGATATTTTCGTCATTTATGTAAGTTAAAGAATTTAAACCGAACTCTCCCCCCACCCTCCTTCCTACTTAATCTAATAAACGTAATCGTTAAAAAATATATTATCTCATATCACCTTCAGAAAATCGTTTAATGATAAATTAAAGAGGAATTGTAAAATATTCAAATCGAATTCCCCAAACTGGAAATACTGACATAAGTTTGCAAAAAAAAAAAAAAAATAAAAATAAAAAGATACGATGAGGTTGGTGCTAATCTTAACAAAATATCAAACGTTTACGACAATTGGCCTTATTTAAAAAAAAATAGGTAAACAGTAAACGCACAGAAAGGTAAATGATTAATATATAAAACTTAATAAAAAATGAAAACGGTAAAAATGAATCTTCCAATGTGAAAAAAAAAAAAAAAAAAAAAAAAAAAAAAATCAGTATTTTGTGGACACTGATTTTTTTAATATAGTTATATATATAATATTAATTGCCAAATAACTATATTATATATAAATATAATGCAGAATTGAAAAATCTACTTATTTTTTATTTTAAATATGTTAATATATATATATATATAATGAAATATTATTATATGAAGCTATAATTATAAAAATAATTTTTATAGATTTATATATAAAAGGTTTTTATATAAATAACAGCCATTCTTCTTTTTTATTTATTTCCTTTTAAAATTATGTTATTTATTTTTGAAAAAAAAAATCATTTTTTTATGAGAATCAAATTATAAAATTCAACATTCGACATTTTTTATTTATAATTTTAATGTTCCCATAACAGGGTTGCCAGTTTGGCCTTCACTTGTATTCAGAAAATCCGTATTGGTGTCAGAAATTAAAAATAGCATTTTCCGCTTTATCTAATGACAGCCATTTTGTGATTACATACAGTAAAGTTTCTTCTTTCAAAATTTCCGGTATGAATGTGAAGTTTGGAAATAAAAATGGAGGCCAAATTGGCAACCCCGTCCCATAACTGGATAATTATTGCAAGCGAAACGGGAAAGTTACACAAGGTTGAGGGAAGAACGCAGACTGTTTTCTCCCTTTCTTCCCTGTTGAAACGGAAGCCGAATTTTTTTCTAAGTGCAACTATTAGAAGTCGTTCTCTCCCCACACGCTCGTCGTAGAGTCAAGAGATAGAATATCTGTGACACCTCAAACTCTATTTCAACGGGGAACAACTTTAACGCCGTAAAGGAGTTCACCCGTTTTACATATGGTGTTGTTGGAATAGGAAATTATAACGAGCAGAGTAGTGTCATTTATTCAGTGATGGATAATTTTATTTTTACTGGTGTGAGTTGTAAAAATTAAAAAAAAAATATTTAGTGAGTTTAAGTTGATAGTACAATTATATTATTCAACTGACGAAATCCAAAAAGTCAAAATCCTGCAATTTAAAGAAAAAAAAGTCACTTTCAGAGATTCTTTTAATGCAAAATCATAACGCAATTTATACTGTCAGATTCTTTCTAAATGTTTGAGAAAACGAATTAATACATTATTTGAAACTTCTCTAACCGCTGGAAAAAGCTTGGTTAATCTAAAGTTTTAAAGAAATAACAAAAATAAACAAAAGTAAATAAATATATATTAAAAAAATGTGTACTTTATCTGTTTCCCTTTTGTACTTCTTTTTCTATTTTCTAAACTAATTTAATATTTATTATCTTGATTTTATACAAATGGTTTATCTCATTGTTATTATTAAATCCAGTTCGATTTTTACAAATTTCTTTACAATTAAAAAAATTACTTTTCAGAAATTATTTTTGTGGCTTTAAGTTTATTACCTGTGGTCTGGTAAGCATGGGTACAAATTATGTTTATAAATAAACAGACTGAATCTTCATAGCGAAATTACCAAAAACTTATAAAAAGTTTCAAGATAATATTGTTTTTAAATTTTGTGAAAAATTCTGCGTGCATGAAATATGTAATATTTGTGCTTTAAAAAGCTCCGCCTACAAGAAACATTTAATATTCTTTCAGTGAAAAGCACCGTCTACAAGAAACATGTAGTGTATGAAACAAAATAAATTATGTCCTTTTCATATCCGCAATTAGAATATTTTTTTTCTAGGTAAAATGGGAAAGAATCCTTTTTATTTATTTATTTTTTTTTTGTTTCCAATTTTTTTTTTGTTTCCAATAAAAAAAAACCTGTAAGTACTTCATTAGAAAAAAAAAAGCTTAAGAAGATATTTTTTTAAAATTTAAATTATCCATTTGTATTTATATTATTTTCTAGGTAAAATGGGAAAAATTCTTTTCATTTATTTATTTTTTTGTTTCGAAAAAAAAAAAAAAAAAAAAAAAAACCCTTTAAGTACTTTATTAGAAAAAAAAAAAAATATATCCAAGATATACATATTTTTTTATAAAACTATAGAAAATAGTATTTTTCTTTTTGTTAAATGTAACGTCTGTTACCTGTAACTTTTGTTACTACATTTGTAACAGATGTAGATAAATTATCAAAAATCTACTTTAAAATTCATTTGCATAATAAAAATCCATCAAAGAGCTTCAGAGGTATCATTGTTTTTAGATTAATCTAAATACACCTCTACTGTCTAATTTGTGCATCTCAATGTAACTTCCGTTACAAAATGTAACCTCTATTACTATATACAATTTCTGTTACTCGCACTTTTTCTCTACATTTTTCTTGTTGTATATGAGTGGCTCTTAAAAAATGTTCCCAAAACATCAGAAGGCATCTTTTCTTTCAATATACTAAAACTAGTTGACCATTTAAAAATATATTTAGTAGAGGGAACTGAAAAATTTGGCTGCAATGTTGAATACAAGTAACATAGGTTACATATTGTTATATAAATTCATCGCTATTATTTTATTTTTTTAAATATAAAATTACTTATTGAAGTCTAGTACACTAATGATGATATAATACACTAGAAATAATATTTTGATAACGATATGAATGTTGTAAATTGAGAAGATGTTGTCTAATAACAGAGGTTACAATATTTACCTATAAGGCATTTTCAGGTGGCTGTATTTTTATCCTAACTATGAATTTTTCTATACAATAATTGATTTTTATAGGTTGTATACATATGAACACAGAAAAAATTACATTTGGTGAAAACTGAATACTTAAAAAATATATCGGGAAAAGGGCTTAATTTTTTTTTCATTCAGAGCCAACAGAGTGAAAAAGTATTCAAGCCTGGACTCGAAGCATGGTCATAGACTACACGCTCGAATGGTTTGCCACTAAGTTACATGGACGATGCCAAGTCTAGCACTTTTCTCTCTTGTCTTTTGGCAAGGCTGCAACTGCAGCACTCGATGGAATAATGCTCGTGAGCCACCAACCCTGGTGAAAGCACGAAAAGGAAATCCAGCATCTATGAAAGTGAATAAAACTATATATATAATTTTGCTAATTTTCGTAGAAAATTTCGCACCTTTTGAATTTAGTAATTTTCAAATTTTAATTGCTGAACAGGCATAGTGCCAACAGAATGAAAAAGTGTCCGAGCCTAGAATTTAACCAGGATCCACTGACCGACTTAACGAGTACACACATAATACTTATATAAGAGCAATTGTTCAAGTGTATTATTGTCTCAACTCATAAAATTCGGAAATTATGCAATGTTATTCATTTTTACATTTATGAGAAACACTTTTTTTTTTTTGTCTGCAACGGAAATGTTTAGCTAATAAGACATTTATAACTTTCATCTTTGAAGTGGCAAAATTGGATTTTCCTGAGAACGTTTACTCAATAAATAAACAACTAATTAGTAACCAAAAATAACTGCAATGAAAACTAAAAATTATTGTCTTGTAGATTTAATTTTGGAAAACTTCGTGAACTTTCTAAAAACTAACAGAAAAAAGGACGTATTAGTTGGTAGATTTCATTCTAATTTCAAAGCACTCGAATCTAAAATAGGAAATTGATACATATGATCACAGACTATTAATAGGTCCCAGACGAATAACTCGGAGCTGTAGATTGCAGCGCCGTCTATTGAGGGTCGGTAAAACACACTCCGCCCTGGGACGATTTGGCGAGTGCGAGGCGTCATCAAGGCAGGAAATCTGGCTATTTGCAACGGAAGACATGCACGTGTTTTCATGCCATCAAATCCCTACAAATGTAAGTTTTTTCAATTATTTATTGTATTATTTCACTTTTAATTAGAATGTTTATAGATTTTTTTTTACTAGCAATTGTTGTATTTTTTTTTCAGTTCGTATTTTGAAAAGAAGCTCATGTTTTTAAAGTCAAGTTACGTGTCAAAAGTTTATCTTTTGTTCCCTTCAAATGTAAGTTTTTCAATTATTTATTGTGTTATTTCGCTTTTAATTTGAGTGTTTATAGATTTTTTTGTGCTAGTAATTGTTGTATTTTTGTTCCGTTCATGTTTTTAAATTATACAAATCAGTGTTAAATTCAGACTCTTTTCTCCGGGAGGGATTTTTGTAGCTCCGGGGGGAGACATTATAGAGTTCCGGGGGTGAAATTGCACTTTTTGACCATTGAAAACACAATCTCAAATCTTTCGGGGGGGGGGGGGGCATCTCACTGCTCCGGAGGGGGGAGAATGTCCACCCCGGCCAACCCCCTAAATTCAACACTGATACAAATTATTAGCAAACGACAAAGTTGACTTGCAAAAAATTGAATTTTTTATTTAATGTAACACTCTTATTTTATTTATGAATGATTTAAGATCTCTAAGTATGCTTTTTTTTTTTTTTTGTCCTTAATAACTTCAATATACTAAACAAAGTTTGCAGTGTAAAGCAATTTTAGGTACTTTTAGTACATAACAACAAAATTTCTCATTAAAGTGAAGTGTATTGACATTCATCCAGGTTATAAGTGAAATCTGATTTTGAATGTTATGTCTATACACTGTTTCCATTTTTTAAAAATATGGGTTTTTTAAATCAATCAAATTATTAGCAAACGACAAAAATGACTAGCAGATAAATGAAATTTTTATTTAAAATGTAACTCATTTACGAATGATTAAGGATCTCCAAATATGCTTTTTTTTAAAGCAAAGTTTGTAATATAGAGCAACATTTGGCACATTTAGTGCATAGCAACAAAATTTGTTGTAAAAGGAGTATAAGTGAAGTTTTAACATTTATCCAGGTTATATGTAAAATTTTATTTTGAATGTTATGTCTGTACGCTGTTTCCATGTTTTAAGTACAGGTTTTTTAAATAAATCAAATTATTAGCAAACGACAAAAATTGACTAGCAGAAAAATGAAATTTCTGTTTAATGTAACTCTCATTTCATTTACGAATGATTAAGGATCTCCAAATATGTTTTTTTTTAAGCAAAGTTTTTAATATAGAGCAGCGTTTGGCACATTTAGTGCATAGCAACAAAATTTGTTGTAAAAGAAGTATAAGTGTATCCAGGTTATAAGTGAAATTTGATTTTGAATATTATGTCTATACACTGTTTCCATTTTTTAATGTATGTGTGCATATCATGCATTTCCAAACAAAAATGAATTAAAACTTGTCATAAAGTTGTTCTTTTGGATTTGAGAACAGCCTTAAATATTTCATTTTTCTACAAATCAACTTTTGTCGTTTGCTAATAATTTGATTAATTTAAAAAACCTGTACTTAAAAAATGGAAACACTGTACAGACATAATATTCAAAATAAGATTTTGCCTATAACCTGGATGAATCTTGAAACTTCACTTATACTTCTTAAATAAAACTTAACTTCTTTTACAACAGATTTTGTTGCTATACACTAAATGTGCCAAACATTGCTCTATATTACAAACTTTGTTTATATTGAAATTATTAAAGAAAAAAAAAAGCATATTTAGATATCCTTAAACATTCGTAAAAGAAATGAGAGTTATATTAAATAAAATTTTCTGTTTTGTACTAGTCAATTTTTGTTGTATGCTAATCATTTGATTAATTTAAATATTTAAAAAACCTGTACTTAAAAGACATAATATTCAAAATAAAACTTCACTTATACTTCTTTTACAATAAATTTTGTTGCTATGCGCTAAATGTGCCAAACATTGCTCTATATTAGACTTTGTTTATATTGATGTTATTAAAGAAAAAAAAACATATTTAGAGATCCTTAATCATTCCTAAATGAAATGAGTGTTACATTAAATAAAATTTTCTTTCTTCTGCTAGTCAACTTTTGTCATTTGCTAATAATTTGATTAATTTAAAAAACCTGTACTTAAAAATGGAAACAGTGTATCGAAATAATATCCAAAATAAAATTTCACATATAACCTGGGTGAATCTGAAAACTTCACTAATACTTCTTTTACAACAAATTTTGTTGCGATGCGCTAAATGTGCCAAACATTGCTCTTTAATACAAGCTTTATTTATTAAAGGGAAAAAAAAGTATATTTAGATATCCTTTAATCATTTGTAAATGAAATGGGAGTTGCAATACTTTTTTCGATGCAGTTTTTTATTTTTGGGGTCTATTTTGTGAAGAGTAGAAGTTATTTTTGAGAATTTTATTATATTTTTGTGAAAAATAACATTTTGTAATGAAAGTTGAAATCAGGTTACTCAAATTCGAACTAAGAATTTATGAACAAACATTCTTTAAATCTCTTTGCTAAAGTTTTTGTTTTTCGTGACCTGGTTTTATTTACAAATTACACATTTTAAAACAGTTTTTATGAAAAAGAATGTTACGTAGGGGGCCTGTTTTATTAAGTTCCTTTTTGTGAAGAGGCCCATTTTATTAAATTTATTTTTATGAGGTCTATTTTATTAAATAGATTTTTGTGAAAGTGTCCTAAATAGGCCCCAAATTTTCCCTGGATCGACCCCTGCAAATTAAATTTCGAACTGAAGTTAGTTTAAAAAATATATATAATGTTTAACAATTATTTATTTGTGATTATTATTTTAAAATATGACTCAATATGCAAGTTTATGTGCGTGTACAAACACACACTCATAGGGCTGTGTTACTCTAAGTTGGCTTCATATACGAATCAGCGATTCTTTTTTTTAAAACACAATTACTAGGTACTTTGCCAAAATACTGCTTGGTACACCACTATTGCTTAAATCCCTTGGAGGGCGGTGTGATATATTTTATCCTGCTTAATTTTAATGAAGCTTTGTAGTTTGTACCAAACTTTTTGAATGAAATTAGATTATTAATGAATTAAATAATTAAATTAGATGATGAAAAAAAAGAGTGCAAATTTTCATTGTACTTTTTTGGTTTTTTTTTTTAACTATATAATGTTTAAATAACGTTACTAAATCTTTGAATTTACAAAGATGGTCTTCAAAAGATGACAAATCAGGGGTCGATGCAGGTTTTTACTCTTCGGGTCCATTTTGTGGACTTTATTATATTTTTGTGAAAAATAACATTTTGTAACGAAAGTTGAAATCCAGTTACTCAAATTCGAACCAAGAATTTATGAACAAAAACCATTCTTTAAATCCCATTTTTGTGAAGGGGCCTGTTTTATTAAGTTCATTTTTGTGAAGAGGCCTATTTTATTAAATAGATTTTTGTGAAAGGGTCTTAAATAAGCCCCAAATTTCCCTGGATCGACACCTGCAAATTAAATTTCAAACTGAAGTTAGTTTTTAAAAAAATATATTATTTAACAATTATTTATTTTCGATTATTGTTTAAATATATGACTCAAGATGCAAGTTTATGTGTGTGTACAAACACAGTCGCACAAACACAGATAACACACATGCTGTGTTATTCTAAGCTGGCTTCATATGTGAATCGGAGATTCTTTTTTTACACACAATTACTTGGTACACCACTATTGCTTAAGAGGCTACTTCAGTCAGGCGAAAAGACCCGTTCGCTAATGTTAATCCTATGGAAGGAATTTATAAAGATATCTCGGTTGTATTTCAATATTTTTAAATGATTTCTTTTGCATTGGATAGCTGAGATCGATCTGTATGCAGGCTGTTTTTCACTTTTTCGATTTTCATTACAGATTTTTTTCATGAGGATGTTTTCACTTTCGAAACCGGTTCCAAAAATGAAAATGTCCCCATAAAAAATATCTGTAAACAAAATCGAAAAAGTAAAAAACAACCTCTTTGTACAGGCCGATCTCAGCTATCCAATGCAAAAGAAATAATTTAAAAATATTGAAAAGCATCCGAGATATCTTTATAAATTTCTTCCATAGGATTAGCATTAGCGAATGGGTCTTTTCGCTTGACTGAAGTAGCCTCTTAACCCCTTGGAGGGCGATATGATATATTTTATCCCGCTTAATTTTAATGAAGGTTTGTACCAAACTATTTTAAGCTCAGGATGTTCGAGAAACGGTATGGTACAAAGGCTTAGAAGAAGAAAAAACAGCAGAAAAAAAAACAAACTATATACCAAGTGAATTCATACAGCTCATAGTATGTTTGCATTTCACCATCAATAGAGCGGAAATTTTCAAATTTTGGATTTATCCACTTCAAATTACGAAACAAACTTGGAGTACAAAAGGTGTCAACTGTATTTTTAGCTCACAGGCTATCAAAGCCTGAGAGCTAATGTGCCTGCCCGTTCTGTATGTATGTACGTAACGCGATAACTCTTGATAGAAACATCCAATTTGCTTCAAAAATTTTTTCTAAGTACATTGTGATAAAGTGCTTCCCTGATTAGTTTTGGGAGTTCATTGGTTAAGGATAAAGGGAGGAAAACGGGGTTAGTCCAACCCCTTAATTCAGATAAATGGGTTTTTCATGCAGAATCATTTGATTTGCTCCGAATTTGGTATACAGGTTTATTATGATAAGGAACTTCCCTGGTTAGGTTTGGGGATTCATTGGTTAAGGATAAAGGGGTTTCTCCCCCCCCCCCCCTTAATTCAGATAAATGGGTTTTTCATGCAGAATTATTTGATTTGCTCTGAATTTGATATACCGGTTTATTATGTTAAGGAACTTCCCTGATTAGTTTTGGGGGTTTATTGGTTAAGGATAAAAGGGGGTTAGCCCACCCCCTTAATTTAGATAAATGGGTTTTTCATGTAGAATGATTCAATTTGCTCCGAATTTGGTATACCGGTTTATTATGTTAAGGAACTTCCCTGATTAGTTTTGGGGGTTCATTGGTTACGAATAAAGGAGGGAAAGCCCCACCACCACTAAAACAGAAAAAAAACTTCTAAAATAAACAATTTTTTAGTACCTGAAATAATTGAAATCATCTAAATTTTTAATTTATATTTAAAAATAAAAATCTTACTTGGTTAATTGTTTTTACATGTCTTGCATAACTCATTTTTGAATAAAATTTCCTTTTCATACAAAGTGTTTTTTTTTCATCTCGAAATGGTGTTTTATTATTCTATCACAAGAGTGGGTTTGTATTATCTTCCAAGTTTTTACGGCTTTTTATTTATGAGACAAATGCATCCCAAGTCAGGGGTGGCTTTATGTCCCATTTTTAAAATACTGCATTTTTTTAAACTATTCCTTAAAAATATTAAATGTAATTTTAAAATTTACAAATGATAGGGAAGACGGGGTACAATGAAACATTACTTGTAAAATCAATCAAATTTGTCATAGAGAGTTGCAGTTTATATACTGGTATACAACTATATGTTCCAATTACTGATGTGATTTGGATACATTCACACTTCTACAACAGTAGCAATAGAAGATTATTGCTTTTACACCATTGAAAGTAACTTTCTTTACTAAAAGTAATTTTGTTTGTTTTTCCTTGTTGTTATATGTAATAATTGTTTTTTTTATGCATTGTTATCTTTGGGTTGTTGTCTTCATACCTCCAAAACCAAACTAAAAAAAAATAAATATTAGAAGTTTGAAAATAAATTTTTACTTAGTAACCTCAGTGCGGGGTACAATGAAACACTTGCAGACGGGGTACAATGAAACATGTTTTATTATAGTAATAAAAGTAGTAAATATAATATATTAGAAGTAAGAGTAGGAAAACAGAAAAAAAAAAGTTTTGTTCTAACCAGGTCAGTAAAAAATGCTCTTGTTAAGCAATTAAAAAATAGAAAGAGAAAAAAAAAGCTAAGAAGGGATTGTTTTGAAAACAAACTCTGCCTGCTACAGACTCTGATGATGATCCAGATTTTTTTTTCCAGGCCCAGCTGGTCATCGAGGTACTAAGAATGAGATATCCACACACAACTTGTATAGCACAAGCAGTATCCATATAAATGGAAATATATACTGTTGGAGAAAACATACATTTAAATGAAGTCAAATGTGAAGTACTTGATATAAAAAGACTCCAACCCAGTCTTAATAAATATATATATATTTAGAAACTTACATTAAAAAAAAAAAAAAAAAAAAAAAAAAAACATTGTGTTGAAACTACCATCCAATATTCCTTCGGGAGCAACTGAAATATAAGCAGAAATGCTAATTTTTGAAACTGACTTGAGCCAATTTAATATAAAATGAAAGGTATTTCTTAAACTAATAGAATTTTCTTATTTTTCATCTTAGACTATAATATTTTTATCAAGTTCCTTATTAATCAAGTTTTGTTTTTGTATTTATCTCATTTTTAATAAAATAAACTATACTGGGTGAAAATTGCTTCCATCATTTGGAGTGTTTCATTATACCCCGGCATACGGGGTACAATGAAACACTGTAAGACATTTACTTTTTGTTATTTTTCAAGCATAAAGATATTGTTTAGAACCTAATAAAAATTTATTTACATGGGGAAAATACAAGATTAAAAATATGCATTAATTATATTTTTGTGCATGCAAAATTTTGGATAGGAAAAAAAAAATTAGTAAATTTTGTTTCATTGTACCCCGTCTTCCCTATACTGAAACTAAAAAACAGATTTAAAAAATTATTGAAAATTTCAATAATTTTTGGATCTTTAAAGACAAAAAGAGGCAAAGAGGGAGACAGTCACTTTGGTTGACTGTGTGTGTGGTGGGGGAGGGGGGGGGGGGGGTGTTGCATGTCTTTTTTTTTTTTTTTTTTTTTTTTCAGTCAAAAGTGCAAATAAATCGCAAAATTTCTTATTTATTTATCACATGCATTCTAAATATTATTTTTTATGTTACAGGTTTTATGAAATATCAAAAAGATCTAGATGTTCAGAGTTTCAGGATGTTGTTAACACAGATGGGAGCTGGATTTAAAGATTTCCACCAATCTTATAATTTAAGCTTCTTTGTTGAGGATTTTATTTTTGGAAAAGATTTAATTTTTTGTAATGTAAATTAGATATGCTTTTATACAATAAATTGAGCAGCAAAACGTAAAATAGTGTTTATTTGCTTGTATATCTCTGTAATTGTTTGTATGATTGTTTTTTATTTCTCTGTAGTTAAGCATAGCTGCCAATTTTTAAGTTCTTTTTGTTACCATTATTTACAAATAATAATCTTTTCGATTAAATAAAGCCAAGATTACTATTTTATTTGTAAATGGTTTTAACAGAAAACTAGGCATCCATAATACTTATTCACTACTGAGAGATAAAAAATATGATTTTGTTTTTCAGAAAGAAAATCAGGATGAAAAATTTCTAAATAAGGTAACAGGATTGATATTTGCAACAATAATTTGTAATTTTTTTTCATAAAATGATTAGTTGCCTTTTTGTCATTTATGATTTTTTTTTTTTTTTTTTTTTTTTTTTTTTTTTTTTTTTTAATAAGCTGTATAAAAAGTGAGACAAACTTTTAAATGAATTACTTTAGATAGGTAAGTACCTATAAATTTTAAGAAATATGAGTAATTTGAAAGTCTGCATAAATATTTAATAACATAATAATAAAGTAAACTTATGTAACTTTGCATTTTTAATAGTGGTTATACTTAAGAGTAAAAATTTGAAAGATCTGAAAATATATATACATGATTTTTAGGAAATTTTAAGAAACACAAATATGAATATTGGCAAGTCTCCAGAAAGATATATTAATAAAAGGCAACATCAACGGGGGAAAAAAAAAACTATTAATAATGGTTAGAGAAGTGAATATTTAAAAGAAATTGAAAATATATAATGAAATTGTATAATGCATGCTTTTTTTCTCTCTCCCAAGAGTATTAAAAAAAAAAAAAAAAAAAAAAAAAAGCCTTCTATTTGCAATTTTGTGATTTTGAAAATTACTTATCTTTTTTGTTTATTGGATTTTTTTTTAATTTCATACAAATGTTGATAATTCACAAGAAACGTCTTTTGTGAAATGAAAATTTTGTGGTGTAATAGAGTAGATAAGAAGAATGAGAAATATTTTTAAAGGCAGAATAATGATTGCCATTTAATTTCAGAATTTTTGAGATGAAGTTGATTATTATTCAGATATTGTGTTAGCATAAAGTTGACGGATTCTTTTCCTTGAGGGATAAAAAATAGGGTTTTGTTTTTCAGACATAAAATAAAGATGTGATATTCCTAAATGAGATAAAGGGATTTATCTGCAGCAATAATTTATAATACATTATTAACTTGTTTTCTTCATAAAATATCTTTTTGTTATTTAAGAAAACCTGTTTTTTAAATTGGTTGTTTAAAAAGTGAGACAAACTTTTAAACAAATTTCTGTGGATAGTAAACTATCATCAAATTTTGAGAAATATAAGTAAAAAAATATAAATATTCTAAAGTCTTCATAAAGATTTATAAATACATATATATATTATAATTTTAATAATGGTTATCATAAAGATTTATAATATATATATATATGTAGCTTTATAGTTTTAATAATGGTTATAGAAGCGAATTTTTTCAAAAATTGAAATGGTATGATAATGAACGAAATCATACAACTTTTTTTTTTTGCCAAATTTTAAGAACACGAGCAAAAAAAAAAAAAATGAATATTTGGAAGTCTGCACAAAGATTTATGAATTTAAAAAACTAATTTTAATAATGGTTTTAAAATTAAAGATATTAAAGAATTGAAAATATATAATGAAGTTATACAATGGATGACCCTCCCCCCCCCCCCCTTCCCCAAGAGTAAAAGACGAAAAAAAAAATCTTCCATTTCAAATTGAAGATTTTAATTGAAAAAATTATATAATTTTAATATTTTCTTTCTAATAGCATATAAATTTACTGATAATTCACATTAAATAAACATTTTTTTATGAAATTAAAATTTTGTGGTCAAAAAAGGTATATAAAAAGAATGAGAGACATTTCATGACGGCAAAATAATAATTGCCTTATTTAATTGTAGAATTTCTGTGATGAAATAGGGTAAAGATTACTATTTGGAGATTTATGCGTTAAAAATAAACTGACAGCCATAATTCTTATTCCACCACTAAAGGATAAAAAAGTTTATTTTGTTTTTCAGAATGAAAATCAAGATGAGAAATTTCAAAATAAGGTAATAGGGACAATAAAAAATACAACATTAATAAAAACTAGAATTGATCTGCAATGTTAATTTAAAATTAAAAAAAATCTTGATTTTTCCTCTTACAAAATTTGTACCTTTTGTTTTTTAAATTTAAGAAAAAATTTTTCTTAATTAACTTTTAAAAGAGTGAGACAACTCTCCATAAATATTTATTGAGAATTAAAAAAAGAAAAAGAAAAAAAATCCTATGAAACTGTAGAATTTTAATAATAGTTAGAAATGAACATTTTAAAGAATAGAATATATATATATTAATGAAATAAATTACACAAGGATATTTTTCCTCACCCTCTCTCAAGGGTAAAAGAAAATATTTTACGTAATTTAACAATTTACCGATATTTCATATTAAGTGAATAGTTTTATGAAGGGGAAAAAGTATCTATTTTTTATTTAAAAATTATTTAATCATTAAAAATTTAAAGAAAAATCATCGCTGAGAGATTTTTGTTTTTTAAAACATTGATTCGAACAGTCAAAAACGCTGTTGCCGACTGCCGATAAAGTCGTCAGCTGCGGTAAATACTAATGTTTACAAACATTCCCTCATCACCCCCTTCCCTTTTTTTTCCCATTCCCTTCTTCAAAAGTCGCCAAAAAAGCGATAAACTGCCAAATACTGCAGTCATATGGCAACCATGCTAGATGTTCTACCGCCCCCCTCTAGACGGCGCTAGTTTCTATGTGAATCCCATGTTAGAAGAAATTTCCATTGCAGCCAATGGGAGTTTCTCATCTGAATAAGATTATAATCTGTGCATATGATGCTTCTCCTATCACATCGACTCAAGAAAAAGCAAACCTGTGACACCTCAAACTCTATTTCAACGGGGAATCTTAATGCCGTAAAGACGTTCACCCGTTTTATATAAGGTTTAGTTTGAATCGGAAAGTGAAACGAGCAGAGTATTGTCATTTATTCAGTGGTGGATAATTTTATTTTTACTGGTGTGAGTTGTAAAATTAAAAAAAATATATATTTAGTGAGTTTAAGTTGATAGTACAATTATATTATTCAACTGACGAAATCCAAAAAGTCAAAATCCTGCAATTTAAAGAAAAAAAGTCACTTTCAGAGATTCTTTTAATGCAAAATCATAACGGAATTTATACTGTCAGATTCTTTCTAAATGTTTGAGAAAATGCGTTAATACATTATTTGAAACTTCTCTAACCGCTCGAAAAAGCTTGGTTAATCTAAAGTTTTAAAGAAATAACAAAACTAAACAAAAGTAAATAAATATATATTAAAAAAATGTGTACTTTATCTGTTTCACTGTTGTACTACTTTTCTATTTTCTAAACTAATTTAATATTTATTATCTTGATTTTATACAAATGGTTTATGTCATTGTTATTAATAAATCCAGTTCGATTTTTACTAATTTCTTTACAATTAAAAAAATTACTTTTCAGAAATTATTTTTGTGGTTTTAAGTTTATTACCCGTGGTCTGGTAAGCATGGGTACAAATTATGTTTATAAATAAACAAACTGAATCTTCATAGCGAAATTACCGTAAAACTATAAAAAGTTTCAAGATAATATTGTTTATAAATTTTGTGAAAAATTCTGCGTGCATGAAATATGTAATATTCGTGCTTTAAAAAGTTCCGCCTACAAGAAACATTTAATATTCTTTCAGTGAAAAGCACCGTCTACAAGAAACATGTAGTGTGCGAAACAAAAAAAATTATGTCCTTTTCATGTCCGCAATTAGAATATTTTTTTTTTCTAGGTAAAATGGGAAAGAACGCTTTTTATTTATTTATTTTTTTTTGTTTCCAATAAAAAAATCTGTAAGTACTGCATTAGAAAAAAAAAAAGCTTAAGAAGATATTTTTTTTTAATCATCCATTTTTAATTATCCATTTGTATTTATCTTGACTAACAAAACAGTCTGTCCAGATAACTCTAGGCATAGTTCTCAATTTAAGCTTTTAACTAATAATATTGAAAAACATACTTTTAACCTGTTTTATGTAATTATAAAACATAATATTTTAACTAGTTAGGCCTGAAACACTAATATATTTATTTTTTATTATTATATTTTAAGATTAAATTTTGTACGCTGAAATTTTAACCTCTATTACTGTAACTTTTCTTACAGAGGGTACAACTCAGCTTGCTTGCAATTAAAATATTAGAAAAGATATGCTAACTGAAGATTTGATTCGAAAGATTGAAAGATTGAATTTGTTCTGCACACATGTGGTCAATGAGCTGAAATATCTGATTACCGGGTTAGTGCATTTTCTGTTTGTAACGTTTGCACGATTTACGTATTTTTATAAAACTATAGAAAATACAAATTTTTTCTTTTTAAATGTAACATCTGTTACCTATAGCTTTTGTGACTACATATTTGTAACAGATGTAGTAAAATTATCAAAAACCTAGTTTAAAATTTATATACATAATAAAAGTCCATCAAAGTGCTTCAGTGGTGTCATTGTTTTTAGATTAATGTAAATACGCTTCTACTGTCTAATTTGTGCTACTCAATGCAACTTCTGTTACAAAATGTAACCTCTGTTACTATATACAATTTTTTTTACTCTCGCTTTTTCTCTACATCTTTCTTCTTATATGAGAAGCTCTTAAAATATGTTCCCAAAACATCAAAAGGCATCTTTTCTTTCAATATACTAAAACTATTTAACCATTTAAAAATATATATAGTACAGGGAACTGAAAAGTTTGGCTGTAATGTTGAATACAAGTAACAGAGGTTATATATTGTTATATAAATTCATCGCTATTACTTTATTCTTTTGAATATAAAATTACTTATTGAAGTCTAGTACACTAATGATGATATAATACACTAGAAATAATATTTTGGTAGGAATATAAATGTTATAAATTGTGTGGAATTCGTCCAATAACAGAAGTTACAATATTTACCTATAAAGCATTTTCATGTGACTGTATTTTTATCCTAACTATGAATTTTTCTATGCAGTAAGTGATTTTATATAGGTTGCATACATATGAACACTGAAAAAATTACATTTGGTGAAAACTGAATACAAAACAAATAGGTGTTGCTATCCAACGTACAATTTATTCATAAGTTTAACAAAAAACTCTACGTTTCGGTTTAATCTTTAAAACCTTCATCAGGAGAAAAAATTTCTAAAATATAAATCGACAACAACTCTTTACATGCTACATTTTGAAATCAATTCAAAATACAAACCAGTCTAACGGAACCTCTTAATCTCAAATAAACAGTTCAGTGGCGCCATCTTTTAACCAAAGAAACAAACGATGAAAGAATTGCTGAAAAACGTGGAATTTTCATTAACATTTCAAAATACTGCCAACTATAGTAAATAATAGTATTTTAATCATAAAACATAATATTTTAACTAGTTAGGCATGAATCACTAATATATTTATTTTTTAATATGAAATTTTAAGATTAAATTTTGTACACTGAAATTTTAACCTCTATTACTGTAACTTTTCTTACAGAGGGTACAACTCAGCTTGCTTGCAATTAAAATATTAGAAAAGATATGCTAACTGAAGATTTGATTCGAAAGATTGAAAGATTGAATTTGTTCTGCACACATGTGGTCAATGAGCTGAAACATATGAATACCGGGTTAGTGCGTTTTCTGTTTGTAACGTTTGTTACATAAATTTTAAACTTAAATATTGTCATTTTAATAAAAGTTTTATTTTTATTATATGGAATTAAGTTAATTTAATTTAAATAAATGCAAGATTTACATCTACCCTATATATATAAAATCCTAATGAAACGCATTTTATGAAACGGAAGTATGTAACGGAAGTATGAAACGCAAGAATGAATCGACTGATTAAACAACTGATTATGTTTCACGGCGATTTCTCCTAAAATATACTTTGCGATGAAATTAACACCAAAAATCAATATTGATCCGCAGATTTCAAAACTGGTATTAGAATTTTTAAATTCGAAATAGTTTTCGAAATATTAACTTTTTTCTAATTTTATATACATTTTTCTAATGATGGCAACTCAAATTTTAATCATAACTGATATACTGATATTTCTTTTCGCATTTCAGAAAGGGTTATTATTTTTAATTAATTTGTGACCAGTTTGGGCTCACTTGAATCTATGCTAAGAACAATTTTTTTTTTTCATTATCATTAATAACTATAGAACAAAGCAATTTATAACTTTTTTTTTTGTTTTAAATAAAAAGAAAATAAAGGTAAATAAACCTTTATTAATAAATAAGCAACAGTAGCCGGGTTACCATGTCAGGCAAAACAACGCCCTTTGGCGCTATTTAGGTAACCCGGTGCGTATATGACACATATTTCTTTTCGTTTCGTTTTAAAAAGAGAAAGAAGTTAAAGCCATTGATTTTAAATTTTTCAGTTTGAAATGAAAGCTTTATATTAAATAAATATAAAGCTTAAGTTACAGGTAACAGGCGTTACATTTAACAAATAGAAAAATTCTATTTTCTATAGTTTTATAAAAATATGTATATCTTGGATTTATTGGAATATAATTAACTTAATTTCATATAATAAAAATAAAACTTTAATTAAAATTAAAATATTTAAATTTAAAATTTATGTAACAGATGTTACAAACAGAAAACACACTAACATGGAATTCAGATGTTTCAGTTTATTGACCACATGTGTGCAGAACAAATTCAATTTTTCAATCTTTCGAATCAAATATTCCGTTAGCATGTCTTTCCTAATATTTTTATCTGCAAGTAAGCTCAGTAGTGCCCTCTGTTTTGGACAATGGAGAAAATATCTTTGGTAAGGACAGATAAAGTAATAGAGGCTAAATTTTCAGTGTACAAAATTTAATCTTAAAATATAATAATAAAAAATAAATATATTAGCGTTTCAGGCCTAACTAGTTAAAATACTATGTTTTATAATTACATAAAACCATTTAGAAATATGATTTTAAATATTATTAGTTAAAAGCTTAAATTGAAAACTATGCCTAGAGATATGTGGACAGACTGTTTTGTTAGGCAAGATAAATAAAAATGGATAATTTAAATAAAAAAAATAATAACTTTTTAAGCATTTTTTTTTTCTAATGAAGTCCTTACAGGATATTTCAATGGAAAAAAAAAAAAAATATTTCCCATTTTACATAGAAAAAAAAAATATCCGAATTGTGGAAATGAAAAGGATATAAATTTTTTGTTTCACCCATTGCATGTTTCTTGTAGGTGGAGCTTTTCACTGCATGAATATTACGTTTCTTGTAGGCGGAGCTTTTTAAAGCAAGAATATTTCATTACAGAAATATTACATATTTCTCGCACGCAGAACATTTCACAAAATTTAAAAACAGTATTATCTTGAAACTTTTTATAGTTTTATGGTAATTTCGCTATGAAGATTCAATTTGCTTACTTATAAGCATATTTTGTACCCATGCTAACCAGACCAGAGGCAATAAACCGGAAGTCACAAACATAATTTTTGAAAGTAATTTCTGAAAAGTAATGGCACACACAGGCGATAAGTCGCCAAATATTATTCTATCGCCATGATTTCACTTATATTACAATAGTCCAAGTCATGTAACTACCATAAACAATTACAACACTTCGCTTTTCCTAAGAAAGTTTTCCATTTTGATTCAAGCTTTTTTTAACTCGCCAGTTAGCATTTTCTTATTTTTCGAGTGGTAAATTAAAACGGTATTACTTGGTTATCCCATCGACCAAAAATCTATCGCCAGAATATAAGATTAAATGCCGATAATGTTTGATCATAAATGTCACATTCACTTGACTGTAAGGAAGTTACACGTGTTTACGCCACCAAGGGATTTTTATTTTGACGTTTTATTTTTATTTTTATCAATGCTAGGCACAGATGTCATATACGCCCCATATTGGCGCGACTTTTTTCCGACGGCAATTTGGCGAAAACATCAACAGCATAAACAACAACGTCCGGGTTACCATATCAAGCAAAATAACGACAACTTTGGCGCCAGTTAAGTACCCGTTGCATATATGACATTGGCGTCAGAAAAAAATCGCGCCAATATGGGGCGTATATGACAACTGCGCCCAATGCAATACTAATTTATTTCGGCACAAATGTCATATACTCCCCATATTGGCACGGTTTTTTTCCGACGCCATTTTAGCGAAAACATCACCACCATAAACAACAACATCCGGATTACCATATCAAGCAAAATAACTATACTTTGGCGTCAGTTAATCTTTAACCGGGTATAACCTTTAAGGGTTAAATACATTTGCGTATATGATATTGACGTCAGAAAAAACCGCGCCAATATGACATCTGTGCCTTTATTTGTTCTTTCGTTATTTAAAATAAAAATTACGTCAATTTTAATAATTTGGTGAGTGCTTTGGCGATTTATATAATTTGGCGAAATTGGTCGACTAGATAATTAAGAGTACATTTAAAACATTGCTTTGAATTTGAAATTAAATGTCAGGATTTCTTGCAATATTTAATCGGGTTTTGCGTGGTTTTGTTTTTACGACAATTGGGCGAAAACCTCGTTTTCGAATACCAGTTACATATGTATATGTATATTTAAATTATTTCTATTGTTTTTAAAATGAACTAATAATAAATAAAAATAATTAACTTTTTTTTTGTTTTAAATAAAAAGGAAATAAAAGTAAATAAACCTTTATTAATAAATAAGCAACAGTAGCCGGGTTACCATGTCAGGCAAAACAACGCCCTTTGGCGCTATTTAGGTAACCCGGTGCGTATATGACATATTTTTCTTTTCGTTTCGTTTTAAAAAGAGAAAGAAGTTAAAGCCATTGATTTTAATTTTTTCAGTTTGAAATGAAAGCTTTATATTAAATAAAATGATAATGTAAAAAAAAAAAAAAAAAAAAAAAAAAAAAAAAAAAAAAAAAAAAAACATTGTTCTTAGCATAGATTCAAGTGAGGCCAAACTGGTCACAAATTAATTAAAAATAATAACCCTTTCTGAAATATGAAAAGAAATATCAGTATATCAGTTATGATTAAAATTTGAGTTGCCGTCATTAGAAAAATGTATATAAAATTAGAAAAAAGTTAATATTTCGAAAACTATTTCGAATTTAAAAATTCTAATACCAGTTTTGAAATCTGCGGATCAATATTGATTTTTGGTGTTAATTTCATCGGAAAGTATTCCATGTTTTAGGAGAAATCGCCGTGAAACATACTCAGTTGTTTAATCACTCGATTCATTCTTGCGTTTCATACTTCCGTTTCATAAAATGCGTTTCATTAGGATTTTATATATATAGGGTAGATGTAAATCTTGCATTTATTTAAATTAAATTAACTTAATTCCATATAATAAAAATAAAACTTTAATTAAAATGACAATATTTAAGTTTAAAATTTATGTAACAAACGTTACAAACAGAAAACGCACTAACCCGGTATTCAGATGTTTCAGCTCATTGACCACATGTGTGCAGAACAAATTCAATCTTTCGAATCAAATCTTCAGTTAGCATATCTTTTCTCATATTTTAATTGCAAGCAAACTTAGTTGTACCCTCTGTAAGAAAAGTTACAGTAATAGAGGTTAAAATTTCAGCGTACAAAATTTAATCTTAAAATATAATAATAAAAAATAAATATATTAGTGTTTCAGGCCTAACTAGTTAAAATATTATGTTTTATAATTACATAAAACAGGTTAAAAGTACGTGTTTTAATATTATTAGTTAAAAGCTTAAATTGAAAACTATGCCTAGAGTTATCTGGACAGACTGTTTTGTTAGTCAAGATAAATGCAAATGGCTAATTTAAATTAAAAAAAAATCTTCTTAAGCTTTTTTTTTTTTTTTTTTTCTAATAAAGTACTTACAGGGTTTTTTTTTTTTTTTTTTCGAAACAAAAAAATAAATAAATGAAAAGAATTCTTTCCCATTTTACCTAGAAAATAATATAAATACAAATGGATAATTTAAATTTTAAAAAAATATCTTCTCAAGCTTTTTTTTTCTAATGAAGTACTTACAGGTTTTTTTTTATTGGAAACAAAAAAAAAAAAAATAAATAAATAAATAAATAAAAAGGATTCTTTCCCATTTTACCTAGAAAAAAAATATTCTAATTGCGGATATGAAAAGGACATAATTTATTTTGTTTCACACACTACATGTTTCTTGTAGACGGTGCTTTTCACTGAAAGAATATTAAATGTTTCTTGTAGGCAGAGCTTTTTAAAGCACAAATATTACACATTTCATGCACGCAGAATTTTTCACAAAATTTAAAAACAATATTATCTTGAAACTTTTTATAAGTTTTTGGTAATTTCGCTATGAAGATTCAGTTTGTTTATTTATAAACATAATTTGTACCCATGCTTACCAGACCACAGGTAATAAACTTAAAGCCACAAAAATAATTTCTGAAAAGTAATTTTTTTAATTGTAAAGAAATTTGTAAAAATCGAACTGGATTTAATAATAACAATGAGATAAACCATTTGTATAAAATCAAGATAATAAATATTAAATTAGTTTAGAAAATAGAAAAAGAAGTACAAAAGGGAAACAGATAAAGTACACATTTTTTTAATATATATTTATTTACTTTTGTTTATTTTTGTTATTTCTTTAAAACTTTAGATTAACCAAGCTTTTTCCAGCGGTTAGAGAAGTTTCAAATAATGTATTAATTCGTTTTCTCAAACATTTAGAAAGAATCTGACAGTATAAATTCCGTTATGATTTTGCATTAAAAGAATCTCTGAAAGTGACTTTTTTTTCTTTAAATTGCAGGATTTTGACTTTTTGGATTTCGTCAGTTGAATAATATAATTGTACTATCAACTTAAACTCACTAAATATTTTCTTTTTAATTTTTACAACTCACACCAGTAAAAATAAAATTATCCATCACTGAATAAATGACACTACTCTGCTCGTTATAATTTCCTATTCCAACAACACCATTTGTAAAACGGGTGAACTCCTTTACGGCGTTAAAGTTGTTCCCCGTTGAAATAGAGTTTGAGGTGTCACAGATATTCTTTTTCTTGACTCTACGACGAGCGTGTGGGGAGAGAACGACTTCTAATAGTTGCACTTAGAAAAAAATTCGGCTTCCGTTTCAACAGGGAAGAAAGGGAGAAAACAGTCTGCGTTCTTCCCTCAACCTTGTGTAACTTTCCCGTTTCGCTTGCAATAATTATCCAGTTATGGGACAGGGTTGCCAATTTGGCCTCCATTTTTATTTCCAAATTTCACATTCATACCGGAAATTTTGAAAGAAGAAACTTTACTGTATGTAATCACAAAATGGCTGTCATTAGATAAAGCGGAAAATGCTATTTTTAATTTCTGACACCAATACGGATTTTCTGAATACAAGTGAAGGCCAAACTGGCAACCCTGTTATGGGAACATTAAAATTATAAATAAAAAATGTCGAATGTTGAATTTTATAATTTGATTCTCATAAAAAAATGATTTTTTTTTCAAAAATAAGTAACATAATTTTAAAAGGAAATAAATAAAAAAGAAGAATGGCTGTTATTTATATAAAAACCTTTTATATATAAATCTGTAAAAATTATTTTTATAATTATAGCTTCATATAATAATATTTCATTATATATATATATATATATTAACATATTTAAAATAAAAAATAAGTAGATTTTTCAATTCTGCATTATATTTATATATAATATAGTTATTTGGCAATTAATATTATATATATAACTATATTAAAAAAATCAGTGTCCACAAAATACTGATTTTTTTTTTTTTTTTTTTTTTTCACATTGGAAGATTCATTTTTACCGTTTTCATTTTTTATTAAGTTTTATATATTAATCATTTACCTTTCTGTGCGTTTACTGGTTACCTATTTTTTTTTAAATAAGGCCAATTGTCGTAAACGTTTGATATTTTGTTAAGATTAGCACCAACCTCATCGTATCTTTTTATTTTTTTTTTTTTGCAAACTTATGTCAGTATTTCCAGTTTGGGGAATTCGATTTGAATATTTTACAATTCCTCTTTAATTTATCATTAAACGATTTTCTGAAGGAGATATGAGATAATATATTTTTTAACGATTACGTTTATTAGATTAAGTAGGAAGGAGGGTGGGGGGAGAGTTCGGTTTAAATTCTTTAACTTACATAAATGACGAAAATATCAATTTTCCTGTTTAATTTACTGCATCTATTTGACATTAAACGGAATTTCCGTTACAGAGTTGCAAAGTTCTTTTTTCTTTCTTTTGTATATGTATATCAGTATGATTAAACATTAAAATCTTAAAACTTCGACCTGTTTTTCAATTAACTCGATTTTTAAATGGATAATCCTCATGGTTCATAAAATTAAGGACAGGATTTTCCTTAATATAAATTGACTGTTGATGAATATTTGCTTAGTATTTTTTTTAAAATAAAAATATTGAGAAAATTGTCATTTGTACATTATTTTTACAACATGTCATGACATTTCGTTTATTTTTTTTTTAACCCTTTATGTCCCAAATTATGAATTCATGAAAATTTCATCTTCTAAAACATTTTTTGTGAGTTTTTGAAACTACATTAGAAGATTTACACACACATTTAATAAATTTTAGAAGGATTTTGCAATTTAAAGTCAATTAATTAAATTTGTATTTATAGGAATTTTGTGCAATATTTATAATTTCATTCAAATCTTTTATTTTAAATAATTTTTTTAGCATTTTATAGAATTAGGAAATGTACAAATATAATGCTCTTACAATAGAAATATAGGAATAATTCCGAACTGAAAGCTTTCACCCTCAAACTTTCAAAGTCAATAAAGCTAAAAAGAGGGAAAAAAAAAAAAAAAAAAAACATCCTTTTAAGAATAGTTTTGTTTTGTTCAACCAATAATGCTTTTGGAATAAGATAACGTAAAGTATCTATAACTCATTCTAAAATGTACTACTACTAATCAATGCATATTTTATATCAAGTTATTTT
The DNA here is from genome assembly GCA_963932465.1 of Maratus speciosus. Classification (NCBI taxonomy): domain Eukaryota; kingdom Metazoa; phylum Arthropoda; class Arachnida; order Araneae; family Salticidae; genus Maratus; species Maratus speciosus. The sequence goes on along the minus strand of OZ010787.1, from coordinate 524,978,569 downwards.
AATGGTACGTTAAAGTAGCGTCGGGGCACAAAGGGTTAAATAATTAATTATTCGGAAATTTGGTCCTTACAGTTGTAGAGCGCATTCAAAATGAAAAATATGAAAGAGAATGTTGTAAGAAATTAAAAGGAAGTGTGGTTTTAAAACCTTCTTAATAATTTTTAAATTAAATTTTCAAATCTTATTGCAAATTAACTTAATCTTATTGCAATAATTAAATTTTTCCTTTATTAAATCATTTTCCTTCATAAAACCATTTAATAATATGTCAGTAAGATATTATAAAATATTTAAAAAAAAAATACAAAAGTTACAAAAATCCTTTAACTGTAAAATTTTACACAAGCTTACCCCCCACCCCCTCAGACACACACAAAAGAAAACAAGTGGGTAAGTGTGATCACAGATCGCACAGAGGGTTTCGTTTAATATTCATTTCAAAACACTTTATCCTTTTGAAAAATCTGTTAGTTCCACATTTTGCAACCAGGGGCGCACTCTATTCTAAACAAATCTCTTGATTTGTCAAATGATTTGTCGTGTGGTCTGAGGTATTCAGCTATACGTACGCAAAAATTCATGTCTCCAACTTAATTACGGGCTCTCTTAGAAAGAATTGCATAAAATACACATGTTGGAGATCAAAGGGTTAAATGTACGACTTTTTGAAAATTTTATGATTTGTCGTTTGATGCGAGGTGCTCAGCTATAAGTATGCAAGATTTCACGCCTCCAACCTAATTAGGAGCTCACTTAGAAAGAATTGTTTAAAATACACATGTTGGACATCAAAGTGTTAACTGTACGACTTTTTGAAAATTTTATGATTTGTCGTTTGATGCGAGGTGCTCAGCTATAAGTATACAAAATTTCACGCCTCCAACCTAATTAGGAGCTCACTTAGAAAGAATTGTTTAAAATACACATGTGGGAGCCCAATGGGTTAAATGTACGACTTTTCAAAATTTTATGGATTGTCATTTGATGTGAGGTGTTCAGCTATAAGTATGCCAAATTTCACACCTCCAACGTAAATAGGGTGTCACTTAGAAAGAATTGTTTAAAGTACACATGTGGGAACCCAAAAGGTTAAATGTACGACTTTTTCAAAATTTTATGTTTTGTCACTTGATGTGAGGTGTTCAGCTATAATTATGCAAAATTTCACACCTCCAACCTAAATAGGGGCTCACTTAAAAAGAATTGTTTAAAATACACTTGTGGGAGCCCAAAGGTTTACATGTACGACTTTTTGAAAATTTATGATTTGTCGTTTGATGTGAGGTATTTAACTATAAGTATGCAAAATTTCACGCCTCCAACCTAATTAGGGTTCACTTAGAAAGAATTGTTTAAAATACATATGTGGGAGCCCAAAGGGTTAAATGTTCGACTTTTTCAAAATTTTATGATTTGTCGTTTGATGTGAGGTATTCAGCTATAAGTATGCAAAATTTCACGCCTCCAATCTAATTAGAGTTTCACATAGAAAGAATTGTTTAATATACACATGTGGGAGCCCAAAGGGTTAAATGTACGACTTTTTCAAAGTTTTATGATTTGTCCTTTAATGTGAGGTATTCAGCTATAAGTATGCAAATTTTCACGCCTCCAATGTAATTAGAGGTTCACATAGAAAGAATTGTTTAAAATACACATGTGGGAGCCCAAAGGGTTAAATGTTCGACTTTTTCAAAATTTTATGATTCGTCGTTTGATGTGAGGTATTCAGCTATAAGTACGCAAAATTTCATGCCTGCAACCGAATTAGGGGCTCACTTAAAAAGAATTGTTTAGAATACACATGTGGGAGCCCAAAGGGTTAAATATACAACTTTTTGAAAATTTTATGATTTGTCGTTTGATGTGAGGTATTCAGCTATAAGTATGCAATGTTTCACGCCTCCAACCTAACTAGGGGCTCACATAGAAAGGATTGTTTGAAATACACATGGGGGAGCCCAAAGGGTTAAATGTACGACTTTTTCAAAATTTTATGATTTGTTCTTTGATGTGAGGTATTCAGCTATAAGTATGCAAAATTTCACGCCTCCAATCTAATTAGAGGTTCACATAGAAAGAATTGTTTAATATACACATGTGGGAGCCCAAAGGGTTAAATGTACGACTTTTTCAAAATTTTATGATTTGTCCTTTGATGTGAGGTATTCAGCTATAAGTATGCAAAATTTCACGCCTCCAATGTAATTAGAGGTTCACATAGAAAGAATTGTTTAAAATACACATGTGGGAGGCCAAAGGGTTAAATGAATGACTTTTTGCAAAATTTTATGATTTGTCGTTTGATCTGAGGTGTCCATCTATAAGTACGCAAAATTTCATGCCTGCAACCTAATTAGGGACTCACTTAGAAAGAATTGTTTAAAATACACATGTGGGAGCCCAAAGGGTTAAATGTATGACTTTTTCAAAATTTTATGATTTGTCGTATGATGTGTGGTGGTCATCTATAAGTATGCAAAATTTCAAATCTCCAACATGTGTAGTTTCTGAGAACGGGCTCTGTGAGGGACAGACAGAGGAGCGAGACGAATAGGGTTTCGTCAGATGAACGAAACCCTAAAAAGTAGGATATGATGAGTACTACTTTCGAATAAATATATTATCTATAAAAAATACTGCAGAATTGACAAAACTACTTATTTTTTAAGTCTGTTACAAAAATATATTAAAATATAATAATAATAAAATATGAAGCTATGAAAATATTATATCAGATTTATCTAACAAAAGATTTTCAGCCATTATTATAAATCATCAGCCATTATTATAATTCTATTTTTTGAAGAATAATTTCCTTTTGAAAACATTTCATTTCTTGCAAATTCGATGTTTTTTTTTTTTTTTTTCTGTGTTGTTCAAATTATTCTTCGCTGTTTATAATTTTAAAAATGTCCATAATTGAATAACAAATGCAAGCAAAAAGGGAAAGCAACATGAGGCTGAGGGAAGAACGCAGCAGTTTTTCCCTTTTCTCCACAGCTGAAAAATAAGGAGAATTTTTTCTAAGTTCTACTGTTAGCAGTCGTTCTCTCCCCAGACGCTCGTTATTTCTTGAAAGGCGTTTTCATAAACGACAATTAAGCTGGATAAATGTGTTTCCCACAGTTCGGAAATAGCGTCTGTACGAAAGGGGATAGCCGGATAAGTGTTGGAAACATGCCTTTAAATCAAATGTCCTGTTCCCCCCGCCCCCCCCCCTCAGATCTGTCCACCTATCTGACAATATATTTCCCTTATTTTCACCTTATAAATATCGATGTTTTATGGGATAAAAAAGTTTTTTCGATTTCTTGAAAAATTAATACTCTCAAAAACTACTGCACCGAATTTCATGCCATTAACTGAGGTTATACAGGTAACCAAAGATGCATAACTGGGAATTTTTGTATAATTTTCTGCTTATTGTACATAAATGGCGAAAGTGTGCATTGGGTATAACATATAAATAGTTACAAAGATATGCGTAAAAATTTAATAAAATTCATTTAAAGGCGTTGTTTGAGGCGGAGCTACTCAAATTGAAGGTCCAAAGAATTTTTGGAATAAACACTTACATAATTGCTGTATGTTAAATTTTAAAGTGTTAACGAATTTATGAGACACGGGTCTATCGATTGCAAATCACCAAGGTGGTGTCGCTCGACATTTTTAATTTTCCTAATCGTTTAACCAAGTTTTCAAAAATTTTTTTGATCATATAGTATTTTGGAGGTGGCCATTTTTAACAAGCTATACAGATACAGCCATTTTTGGGCGAAAAACGTGTTTTATGGCAAAAGCTGTAATTGCTTTCTTTTTATACCTAACAAGATGAATGAAAAACCAAAATATGCAGCATAAAAATGTCTACATTTTATGTAGTTATAAAATTTTCATTTGACTTAAGGATGTAGGTCAAAAACATGTTTAAAACCCGGAGAAATAAAAAGTCAAACACCACATTTCGCTGCCATTATTTTTTACGAAGGAGATCAGACTCACCTTAAATATTTTTTCTGACACCGAGCTCTTATAGGACTACAACTTTTTATAAAGTTCAATCCTGAAAACTTTTTTTTTTTTTTTTTTTTCTGCACAGCTTATCAAAAACTGCGTTAAGTCTGATTTCGGCAATTTTCGATAATTAATATCTCAAAAGGGATTGAATAAAAAATTCTGAAAATTTACGATAATAAACATCTTGGTAATGTAAAGATAAATTGTAAATTTTATGATTGAGACTTAACTAACAGTTCACTAAAAATGCCCCCTAACTCCGCCCCCTTTCATTTTTCTGTTCATTTTGGTGGATTAGACAATTTCACCTCAAGTAAATATGAAGCATATGGAAAGAATATGTGAAATAACAGGAATTTTCCTTTTGTGTGAATTAAAACGAACCTTTTTGTTTTTTCTTTATGCGGCTTTTCTTAAGTACATTCACGATATAATTTCCATCCCTCCGCATACAGAAGTTTAAACTATTCTTATTTTACTTAGAAAGAATTGATCAGAAGTTAAATTAATTTGTCGTTTAAACAATGTTATAAATTCAATATTTTAACAGTATTTTAGACACAAAAACAAGAAAAAATTCACCAGTTATTCATAATGCATACTATATTTTTATACATAAATGTAAGTTAATTCGATTCAATAAGTTAAATTATAATTTAATTTGACATAAATGAATTAACTGGAGACGAAATTGCAAAATATCTAAATATATTGGTTTAGTTTAAAACAATTTCTTCAACGCTACTAAAAATGTGCATTTGTTTGTGAACATTGTGAGAAAAAAAAAATGGGAGTAAAGTGTTGTAAAAACATTGCAAGAGGGTGTGTATGTGTGTTTCCTTTTATTTTAATACATAATTTTGAAAAAAGTGGTATTATACTTTTTCGGAGGAAATTTAAATTGAATCTGAAATTGGAATAAAATTTGTAAGGATATAATTAGATTATTTTCAAATTTTTCTTTTGTTTTAAACATAAAAATTGAATGCTAAATAATAAGAATTTTATCTTTATTTAAAATGTTAACATATATATCAATAACATTTTTATTCGGCTTCATAATAAAAGACTGCACAGCTTTTGAATTTTAGCATTCATTACTATGAGTTTATTACACCGGTAGATTTATTTATTGTTATTATTGTAACGAAAGCTTTCAAATCTGGGACTAAATAATAATTGATTTTGAAAAGAAAAGCTAACAATATTAATTCATGTTTTCTTTTATGATTTTCGGAAGAAGATTTCTATTACAAACAAATCAGCCAAGACCATTTATTTTTATTATAAAAATAAGGCGGAAAACAATTTTTATTTTATACACGTTTCACGTGATTTACAATAAATTCTATATTGAATGTATTTAAAAAAAAGCTGTTCAATTTAATATGATATAGCTTTTTGCTAGCTAATTTAATATGATATGATTTTTGTTCGCGCACTTTTAAAATAAAATTTCCAGTCCTTTTTTTTCTGGTTGGGTGGGAGGGTGTCTGAACTAAATCACAACTTTCCTCTTATAAATTAGTTCTTTCTGAATATTTTTGTACATTAAATCATCGTTAATTTTATATCTTCGTGAAAAAACGCTTAAAATAGCATTATAAATGACTAAAACTTCAAAAATTGCAGGATAAAAAAATTTCTATATTGTAAAAAAATAGGATTCCAGGGGTCGATGCAGGTTTTTATTCTTGGGGCCCATTTTGAGAAAAGTAAAAGTTATTTTTGTGAATTTTATATTATTTTTGTGAAAAATACCATTTTGTAATGAAAGTTGAAATCCAGTTACTCAAATTCGAACCAAGAATTTATTAACAAAAACTTCTTTAAATCCCCTTGCTAAAGTTTTTGCTTTTGGTGACCTGGTTTTATTTACAAATTAACATTTTAAAACAGTTTTTATGAAAAAAATTGTTACGAAAGGGGCCTGGCCTATTTTATTAAAAGGAACTTTGTGTAGGGGCCTGTTTTATTAAATTCATTTTTGTGAAGAGGCCTGTTTTATTAAGTTCATTTTTGTGAAGAGGCCCATTTTATTAAATTTATTTTTGTGAAGAGGCCGAGTTTATTAAATTTATATTTGTGAAGGGGCCCATTTTATTAAATTTATATTTGTGAAGGGGCCCATTTTATTAAATTTATTTTTGTGAAGGGGCCCATTTTATTAAATAGATTTTTCTGAAAGGGCCCTAAATAGGCCCCAAATTTTGCCTGGATCGACCCCTGGATTCAATTTGCGAATGTTGAGAAATCGTCGCGCAAACCCCCCAAAAAAACCCCACAAAAATTGCTGTACGCGAATTCCAAATAAATTTCATTGAAAAAAGGATAAAATTTATTGTATTGGACTAAAAGTTAACAATTGGATGTATTTAATAATGTAGAAAATTGCCGCGAAAAACAAAAACAAAAAAGAAACATTAAATCGCATAAGAATCGCTAAAAATTCAGAAATCACAGATGACAAAATTTAGTACATTAGGCTAAAACAATGGAACCGAAATTCTTTTAGGAATACGGAACAATCTGCGTGGAACATGAAAAAACAAAAGAATTGGTAACATGAACTCGCTCAAATTTATTCCCCCCAAACAACGATAAACAGCCAAATCCGGCGATCCTACAACGCCAAAGTTAGTAAAAAGGCTGGCGTAGCATAGTACCCATTGACTAATTAAACGTGCCCCAACTATGAGATATATTTTTGAAATTGGCCTAAGTACTAGTTAAGAAGCTACTTCACTGAAGCGAAAACATCAGCTCGCTAATGAAATTTTATAAAATATCTCGTTTGCACACGCCCCGCCCCTTGCCAAGTATCATATTTACCCTTTTGATTTTCTAAAATACACCTTTCATTCGAATCAGCGAAATTCACATTTTTTTTTATAAGTATTCACCTTCTTCTTCTTTTAACATTCTGTTGAACATTTAATGTAACAGAATTAATTTAATTGCATATCAAATAGTATTGAGACCTTATTTCACTTCTTACCCCTTTGACGCCTAAATTTATTTATGATACCAGTGAATCATAATGTTTTTTATTTTGAATGTCTCGTACATTTTTTGGAATATTTGAACATTCCTTAATTTTATATGTACTATACAATAATGCGTAAAATTTGTCTTTATCGTCATTTTGAACGTACCTAATCAGAAAGTAACTGTAATGCTATGTATCTGAAAGAAAAGAAATGGGAAAAGGGGCGGAGTTTTTGGTGCATTTTTAGTGAACTGGTATTCAAAAACCAGTTAAGTCTTAATCATAAAATTTACAATTTAACTTTACATTACAAAGATGATTATTATCGTAAATTTTCAGAACTCTGTATGCAGTCACTTTTGAGATATTAATTAGCGAAAATTGCCAAAATCAGACTTAACGCAATTTTGGATGAGCCATGTAAAAAAAAGAAAATGCTTCCGGATTGAACTTTGTAAAAAAAGTAATCTAATAAGAGACCTTTTTCAGAAAAAAGTATTTAGGGTGAGTCTGATCTCCTTCATAAAATATAGTGGCAACGAATGAAATGTGGTGTTTGACCTTCTATTTCTCCGGTTTGTAAACATGTTTTTGGACATACATCCAAATCAAACGAAATTTTCTAATTACATAAAATGCAGATAATTTTATGGTGAACGTTTTGGTTTTTCATTAAACTTGATAGTTATAAAAATAAAGTAGTTGCAAGATTTTCCGTAAAACACGTTTTTCGCCGAACAATGGCTGTATAGCTTGTTAAAAAAGGCCACCGGCAAAAAACAATATGACAAAAGAAGAAAATTAATTATGTTTTTAAATTCAAAAAATTATAAAGATAACTTGGTTAAAAGATTAGGAAAATTAAATATGTCGAGCGACACCACCCTTGTGATTTGAAATGGATTGATCCACACTCAGTATTAGACTATTTCCAAAATAGTAGAAAAGAATAAGTTAGTTTCACACCAGATAAAATATGTTGCTATTTTAAGCACTAGATGTTAGTGCGATCGAGCACTTCGAAGTTCAAACCGTAAGTTTCTAGTTCTTGAAAGTCGTTTCCGTAAACGACAATTAAGCCAGATGAAAGTGTTTTTTACCGGTCGACAATACCGTCTGTTCGAAAGGACATAGCCGGAGAAGCGTTGGAAACATGCCTCTCAATCAAATGTCCATAGGCGTAGAGCTAGAGATTTCAAAATTATTGGAGGGGCTCAGCCAGTGGCGGGGGGGGGGGGGGGGGGTCCACATTCCCTGGAACAGGGAATTAATTTACTAAGTGATAAATACAAAAATAGTAAAACCTGCTACGACAAAATCACAAATAACCGCTGAAAGTGTCCGTTTTACACAGGTTTTCGTCTACCTCAGCAGGTAAAAATTCAAAGTGTTCCTTTCTATGGGATCATGAAATGTTTTCCATTTGGCAAGATTTCGTTATAGACAGGTTATTTTTACACAGGCTAACCTTATATCCATACAGTAAAACCTTTGTAAAAGCAATCGTAAGCAACTGAAACAATATTCCGTTTAAGACAGGTTTCTGGCTAATTAAGTAAAATTGTACGGCAATCTTTTCTTCTGGAGCATGAAAAGTTTTTATTTAAGACAGGACTATTCCAAAGACAGGTTCCGTTTTGACAGGTTTTATTCTACATACATCAGAAATATCTATATATCTAATAATAAAGGACAAGATCGCTGTTTGTGTGTGTTATTCCCGATGGCTAGGAAAATCTACTGCCCGCAGAGGTCTGAAAATGTATATGAGAATAGTTCAATGCAGGTATGGATGCCTCTGAGGCTCACATTTTGAATTTTTTAATAATTGGCCGAGATATTAATTAAAAACTCATCAAAAAAGAGACTTTTTTTTTTTTTTTTTTTAAATAGGCGGAGGCGCGCTCGTGCATAACCAGAAGCTGCTTTTCGAGCGGAAAGGAAGGAAGAACTAAATACATTTCTTTTTTTTTGCCGTTTTGTTTTAATGCCCATCAGCCCTGCAGTTTCAAATACGGAAAAACGGACGACATATTCTTATAGTTTGTACTTTTACATCTAAAACGCCGCACTCAGTTAAAAAAGAATATGGTTCTTAACTCTTAAAAAAAAAAATTTCAAAAAGAGATTTCTTAGTCGACTTTTTCTCCCTTTCGCCAACGCTTACTCAGAGCTCAATTTTAGAGGTATCGATTCACAAAAAATACGTATTTAAAGCTAAGATCCTCTTCTCATCGCCGATGTAATCGGTTTCCTAAAAGACTAATTCTAATTCTTTAAATAAATTCGCGACCGCAGGTCACTTCGCGCCTCACCGTGACGAGACTATCTTTTTTCCACAATCTTTTTACAGCATTTCGACAGACTGAATTTTACATCTATTACAAAAATTTCGTAATGTTTCGAACAAGTAGAAGTATTTTTAAAAAAATCTTAAAAAATGTCGACGAAAAAGCTAAAAAACGGTTTCGGCACGGTGTCGCTTGTCTTCGGCACACGTTTTCACTATTAAATAAGCATATTTTTCATGATATTTTATAGAGTACTCGGGTACAGTTATATTTATAATATATTAAAATTTCGGACAGTTCGGACGACGAGAACTATTTTTTTTTGTTGTTATGTGAAAGAACCCGACGCGAAAACAAGAAAAACTAGTCGGATGTGACAATCCCAAAACATTCTTCTATCTCATACATGTTAATATTTCAAAATTCGTTATCACGGTGCCAAAATTAAATGACAATCAATGCTCATCTCCATCACAAGGATTCTAAAGATGTTCATTAAATTGTGAACATTTTAAAAGGACATCGCATCTTTGAAACAAATAATTATATTTTGGCATCCACCCTCTCAGATGTCTGCAAGAAAAATTTTCAGCTCAAAGAGCATAAAAGCCACACCTGTCGCGCTGTATACACCCAAGCCTGGAAAAAGATCTATTTATGTGAAAGTGTAACAGAATATGAAGTCTGATTAAATTTCGTGAGTTAGTTTTTGAGACAGAACAATTGCGGAAATCGTAAAAAACGGAGCATAGCTGCGCCACCTGTTGCGCGATTTACATCAAAATGGAATAAAGAACTACATATATCAACGTCTAACTAAATTTGAAGTTTGATGAAAATTTGTGCATTGGTTTTTAAGATCGAGGTATTGTGAAAATCACGAAAAATTCTGTATAGCAGCGTCACCTGTTGGCCAATTTACACCAAGAAGTAATCAGCACCATTTTATATCACGAACTAACCTAATCTGAAGTTAGATGAAAATACGTGCATTGGTTCTTCTGAAAGAGCTATTGCGGAAATTGTGAAAAATGCAGCATAGCAGCGATACCTGTTGGACGATTTACACGAAAACGTAATCAGCACAAAATAATATCAAGATATAATTGAATCTGAAGTTTGATGGAAATCTAATCATTAGTTCTTCAGATATAGCTATTGCGGAAATTGTGAATAATGCATCATAGAAGCGCCACTTATTGAGCAATTTACACCAAAAATTAATCAGCACCAAACAATATCAAGGACTAATAGAATCTGATGTTTTATGAAAATCTGTGCATTAGTTCTTGAGATATAGGACGATTTGCACCAACAACTATTCAGCAGCAATTTATATCGGGGGCTAATTGAACCTAAAGTTATTAAATTCGGTGCATTAGTCTAGTGATAGAGCGCCCCAAAAATTTGTGTCACATACAGACAAACTCACAGACAGATTCGGGATCTGTGACCGCTAAAAAGTGTAAATATGTGGAAAACCGGAATTCGAAAATTTTCTTTAATCCAACACTTTCTTCTTGCAAAGATGGAAGAAAGTAAAAAGGGAGAAGAAAATATATTTATTTTAGAAGTAGATATCAATATTTTTTTCACGAAGTTTTTACACGGGCTGAGAAATGGTTATATTTATAACGATAAAAATTTTAAAGAGTTCGGACCAAAAGAAACTATTTTAAAAAGAATTATGAAAACGACTGTACATGAAAAACAGAAAATGACTTCTTACGAGGGCTTTTACAATTAAAAGTCAATATTTATTGGAGATTTTTTTTTCATTTAAAAATATAAATTCGGACAAAATCGGATTAAAGGTATAAAATCACACATATTTGTGCTTTATTAAAGGTTATTATCACGGGCCCGGACGCTTTTTCAAGAAGGCTCACGTTTTGAGCACTTTATCGCCAGAGTAACGGTTGGCGCGGGGATGAATTCAATGCTACACGCACCCTTTCTTGTTCCTGACGTCTTACGCGTAGCGAACAGCAACCAAAGAAGTTCTTTGCAGCAACCCCATTCCTTTGCTGAGAGCTTTTTGCTTTTAAAACAAAGAGCTTTTTCGCATTAAAATGCTTTTAATTGCACAATATATATAATTCAAACATAAGTTATGTTTTTCTGTTCAATAATATTCATTTATTTCATTAATTCGAAAAAACAGACGTAAAGATTTTTTATGTAATAAATATAATTCTATTGATCATGTTTTTATGACACAATTGAACTTAGTTTTATTAGCATTATAGTCAGGAGAGGTAATTATGACCACTTTTTACATTTTCAATATTGTTATTATTATTATTATTTTTATTATTATTATTATTTTTTTGCTTATTTCTATTTGGAAAAGTGGTGTTTTCAGTACATAGGAAGTAACTTTGATTCTTTAAGAACACCTTTTAAAAGTTTTAACTCTCATAGCTGTTTTTTTTTAAGTTAAAAGTATGGTTATAATTACCCCACCAAAAACTCACAATCACATGAGTTTGGTGTAATTAAAACCACTAGTGGGGAAATTATGACCACTATATCTTCTCTTTATACTTGCTAATACACACTTGTTTGGGGTAATTGTGACCACTTTGAACTCCAAAGTGACAAATCCGTTTATCAAAAATTTTATAGACTTAGTTTCAAATTGCTATTCGTATCTCAAAAAGGCTTCAGACTAGTAATAAAGAATATCTAAGATGAAATATACATTATGAGGTTAATATCTAAGCTTGAAATAAAATTTTACCATGCACATTTTTTTCCAATATGACGGCGGTCATAATTACCTCACCTGATCCTACTACTGAATTAATTTAGTTTTATTTATTTATTTTTATTTTTATTTTTTATTAAGCGGCATAATTGTGTGACGTGTTGATTGCATTAATAAAACATATTTTCACTGAAATAATTTATTAAAAATTAATTGTTCTTAATTTAATTGCGATTAGACATTAATAGGAAGTTGAAACTAAAATCAGTTCGATTATAATTAGATTGAACAATAAATCATAAATTAATTAGCTGTATCCTGCAATTAAATCAATTAGTTAAAATAATTGCAAGTTGATGTATGCAATTAAATCAATTACTATTACATTTTAATGCTGTTAAATCTTTATCATTATTTGAGTTTTTATGGAAAAAAAAACATTGCTCTGCCCCTAGTGCACAAAATTAAAAAGCTTTAAAATACCTCAGTTTTTTATTTTAAAATTTTTGCCATATTTTTAAATAGTATTTCGTCCTAATTGTTTTATTTGTTATTTTAAAATAGTCATTTGTTATATTTGAATAAATCATTTAAATTCTCTCGGATGAAATCCCCCCCCCCTACACACACACTCCATTTTTCGTCATTCTGCACACATATTGCACTATTTATTAAGTTGAAGTGGCAATAAAATAATGATCAATCGTCTGAGTCAACCTCTCATTTCGAATTTTCTCTTCTCCTCCCCCCACCCCCACCCGCTTCTCCAGCACACTATTTTTTGACCATTTAAAATTCGTTGTTGCCTTGCAGAAAAGATTAGTTAAAATTGTGTTTTGCTCTATCTGTTGATTTTTAAATAACAAATAAATAATTTACCATAAAAAAGAAAAGGAAAAAAATAGAATGAGAGATATAAAAAGAAAAAAAATCAGGATTAACTTTTTGTGCACACGCTTTAATTTTTTTTTTTTAATTCTTTACATTTTTTAAGATTTTCTGTCCTATTTATTACTTTCAAGTAACTATAAGTAAAGGACCCATTATTCAAATTCTCCCCTCCCCGAAAAAAAAGAAAAGCTTGTTTTTCATTCACCCCCCCACCCCCCCCAAACAAAAAGTTAAATATTCCAAGTTTTTAATTTTTTGGTTTATTTTTCTATTTGTTAATTGATTAATTTAACTATTTAAATCTACAGCCCCTCACTATCATACATAGTTAAAAAATTTCACTACTGATTTTATTTGTTACTTTGAAGTAAAAAAGATAGTCATTCAATGTTCCTTCTCCCCCACCTCCCCTTAAGAATTTCATCTCACATTAAAAAGGCAATTTCTAAACATCCTGGTTGGGGGTGTAATAGGTTTTTATTTTTTTTCTTTATTTTTTTTTTCTTTCCTGGTTTAGCTTGTTTTCAATCGACTTTGGGTACTGTTTCTGCAGAATGATTTGTTATTAAATTAATTATATAAGTTCATCGCAGAAAATATAGTAATTTTCTGGCACAGGTATTTTTTAAATCTGTGTTTATATACATCAAAATGCACTGAAACTGCATTAATTCATCACCCACATAAATCCATCTTTATATGTAATCAAATATCTAGATTTATGAAGGTAATGAGTTTTTGTTTAACAGGTATGGAATTAATAATACTCAATTGAATGAAAATGTAGATTTTTGAGGGGATCAAATAATCAAAATTTTAGTCTATATCATCAAAAGTAATAAAAGCCTTTGATAAAACAGAGTATAAGAGTTCGTAATACAATTTCTTTTAATCTAGAACACATAATTGAAAGTATTTCTTTAATTTAGGTAGGACTGTTATTCTAAAATATCCTAGTTCGTCTTCCGCCATTTCGGCTCAAAGCAAAACACAAGACGACGATTGGCGTTAGAGCTGGATGAACGTTCTCGCTTTCGCCAACTCGCCAAGGCTGGTGCTGAAAACGTGAGCCTTCCTGAAAAAGCGGCCCGGACAACGCCGAGTGGGTCAGCTAGTAGCTAGTCTATAATAATAAGGAAAGAAGTTTCTCTGTCTGTCGGCTATATTCTGAAAAAAACCGCTGCACGCAGAGCTACAAAATTCGGTATGAAGGTACCTCTATGTATTTAGTTATGCACCCCAAAGCCCGATTTCGGACTTTTTGATTAGACTTTTTCAATATAATTTTTAATGCAATTTTTAGCTTTTTTTCACGGTTCGAAGCGATTTTTTAAAAATTATTAAAATAAATCCGATTTCAATCTTTTAAGTAAATTGTATCCTCTTTTCAAAAAAGTTTATTCAGAATTCGTTCAGCGATTTTTGAATTTTTTGCAAATATTCACATGCGATTTTTAGCGTTATTTCGTGTTTCGCAGCGACTTTTTTATATTGATAAAAGGAATTCGGTTTCAAATTTTTAGCATTATACAGTAAATTTTGGCCTCCGAAATTTTTGAATTTTTAATTCGATTTTAATGCGAGTTTTTGCAATTTTTCGCAACGAGTTTTGACACTCGTGAAAGAATTCTGGTTAAAATGTTCTAGAGCATTTTATAGCAATTTTCAGCCTTTCCGACTTTTGGAATTTTTAGCGTTTTTTAATGCAATTTTCAGCGGTTTTTCGCATTCTGCAGTGACCTTTTTTACATTGGTAAAAGGAATTCGGTTTTAAACTTTTAGCCTAATGTACTTTGACTTTGTTCACTTTGCATTTATCCTATACTATTGCACTATATTATTACTATATTTATACTATACCGCTGCAGAATTCACGGAGAGCGGCGCGCGCGTTCCGCCTGCAGTCCTTTAGCCTTATCCTCTCTTATTCCGACTCTCTTGCGGAAGTCAAGTTGGAAAAAATTCAAAAATTGAAACAGGACAAATTTAAAAAGAAAATTACAGAAATTAAAGATACCAAAAAGAGGGGAAGGAGGGCCTGTGGTTCTGGAGCTACCGAACGACCTCTGCTGCGTCGAACTTATTACTAGAGTTTTGATTGTTATTGTGATTTTATGCATTCCGTGGAGATTTTTTGACATTCGTGAAAGAATTCTGGTCAATGTTTTTATTGTGTTCTCGGCAATTTTTGAATTTTTAATGCTCTTTTTTTTTTCTTTTTTTGTATTCCGTAGCGATTTTTTGACTTTCATAATATTTTTTCGGTTTCAAACTTTCAGCCTTATATAGCAAATTTTCCCCTTTCCGCGATTTCTGATAAAAGAAAAATTTCCGCATTTCAACACGATTTTTAGCGTTTTTACGCATACCGTGCCTTTTTTTTTTACATTTATAAAAGAAATTCGTTTCAAACTTGTTAAACGCTGTAGGAATTTTTTTCCTCTGCGATTTTTGATTTTTATCGATTTTTAATACGATGTTTAGCGTTCCGATTTTACCTTTTGACATTCGTAAAAGGAATTGGGTGTCAAACTTTTAGCCAAATATAATAAATTTTGTTATATTTTCAAAAAAGTTTATTTGAAATTCGTACAACGATTTTTGGAATTTTTTGCGAATTTTTATGCATTGTTTAGAGATTTTTCGCATTCCGTGGCCATTTTTTTTACATTCGTAAAAGGAATCCTGTTTTAATTTTTTAGCCCATAATAGCAAAATTTTGGCATATGCGGTTTTTGAATTTTTAGCAATTTTTCGAGTTTTTTCGCGATTTGCTACAATTTTTCCAAATTAGTAAAAGGAATCCGGTTATCTTCTATCCCAAATAGTAAATTTTGTTTTCTTTTCATTTAAATTTATTTGGAATTCGTGCAGCTTTTTTTTAATCTTTCGCGAATTTTTATTACGATTTTTTGAATTTTTTTGTGTTTCGTACTATTTTTCCACGGACCGGACGACGCCGGGCATGTCAGCTAGTTAGTGTATAAATGCATAATATAAATACTACTGGGTTCAGCACGAAAAAGCGGCCCTGCTGTGTTTCCCATGAATGCGCATGTACAGATAGATACTTTCATATGAACATCGAAAAGTTTGAAAATATCACGAAAATCGAATCAAATGTCAGTCCGAAACGGAACCGAAAAACATGGCCTGGCCCGGGTTTACAAAAAAAATTTAGACCCGGTCCCTACTCAGCTTGATATTAACGAAAGAAAATGGGCCTGAGAAAGGGTTTCTTGCTCGGCCCGAATAAGAATAACTGAATATGTGCTGTTTAATGTTACCTGATCCTGGTGAATCGTCATTTACTACAGAGAGACAGCTTGATAGATTTGGTCTATTTTAATAAATATGAGCTTTGTGCATCATTTAGAGACAAAGAATTTCTCCCTTTACATTCTATGCTTTCGAGACACTGGTGATTCTTCCTGCCTGCCTTCTAGTTTCATCATATGCAACAAAACTTAACTCTTCTACCCCTTCCCTCCCGAGTTCTCCAAAGCTCGTAAATTGGAGCTACTTTCTTTGTAGGTTCGGGAAACGGCGAACCATCTTATCTGTGCTCTAATCAGATCATATCGGACACCATTTGCTGTCCGTTAAAAACGCGAATTTATTGACGCCGAATCAGAAAAAGAAATTCTTCACAGAAAGTGAGCCCTGCCCAGGGTCCAAAGAAGGAAGAAAAACCCACCATGAAGAGAGCTTAGTTTTTCCTCATACGCCATGCTAAAATTTTCGCGTTCTTTTACTGGTTTACAAAGAATAAAAGTAAACAGCGAATTTAGAAAAAGAACAATTATCTATCGAAAACATTAACGTATGCTAAAGCATTAAAAAGCAGAAAAAAACAACGTTTAAAAATGCACAAATAATACATGAAAAGCAGCAAACAGCAGTTTCGAATCTACTAGGGAGATTCTTCTTCAGTGCAAGATAGGGAAAAAGGAACAGCGTGCCAGAAAAAGCAAGGCTGAGCAAAATGATAGACAGAGACGCGCTGGCTTATATACCCTATGCGGGTAGCGAAGGCGCCAAAAACAACCAATGAAAGAGAAGCAGTGGAAATGACAGGGTGGACAAGTAGCGACATCTACCGGAGAAGGAGAGAAAAAGAAACCAAAAAGGGGAAATTAAATTAATGCTTTCCAAATACTTGGAAAATCAGGAGTACTTGATAAGTCATTGACTAAAGAGTGAGAATTTTTAATGATGTGGTAAGCTTCCCAAAAATCAAGATCAAGGTTAGATGAACATTTTTGGATAATGATGGCTGAGGAAATATCGAACCTATGTTGAGAATAGGGCTGGATTATTTATCAATATATCGACAAATGTTGATATTTTTTAAATATCGCAATAACAATATCTAAACCTTGACTCTATTGATATATCACAATAAAATAACAATGTTTTGACCTCACTGGAATTTTGAACATGAGCCTCGAAAAAAGAGCGTACAATATCTCACAACCAAATAAAATAACAATGTTTTGCGCACACCGCCACAGCCCCAAAAAAGCATAGCCCAATAATCCATTACAATGTTTTCACCCTCCATCCTCTCTAAAACAGAAAATCTACTTCGATTATCTTTCTTTCCCCTGATTATCTCTAGACGTATCACATATCCCAATTATTGCAATCTTCCTTCGGTGAAAACTGCCTGTTTGCGTATTATTGAATAACACTTATCGTACTTCTCTTCTCTCGCCGTCCACACATATTGATATAACTACAGCTATTGATATGATTGAATAATCAAACGAGCTCTGATTATTACTGAGTTCCAGTTGTTTCAGAATATAGCTGGTTATCACTGAGTCCTTAGCCGAACAGCTGGTATGATCCGCTTGCGAGCGACCAATCAGAGTCCGCTAATTGCACACTTTGCTATTTTTTCTCTCGTCAAGCTTGGGAAAAGTCAAGGACAAAGCAGTCGTTCACTGTGGTGATTCGTTGCTTTTAAAAACAGCTTCCCAGACTATAATGTTTATGCTACCGAATACAATGCTTATTCATATTGTGTATTGATATTCTTTCTTGTGCGTTTGTTGTATTTTCGTTAGAGTGGAGTTTTCTCTCATGAATTTAACATATCCTGTCTTACATTTTAGCTTAAAGAGCATATTTATCAAAAAATAAATTTAAATTAGTATAAAACTATTCCGAAATTTGATTTAAATATTAAAAAAAAAAGGTTTCCATATTGTTTTCTTGTAGTAAATAGGTAAGAAGATATAAGTACAGTGAATTTTTCGATTAAAAATCCATTCATTTCTTAAAAAAAGATTGAAAAACAACATGTCTGTTGCATTTATCATCCATTGAAACCTACTTAATTACAAGTATATTAGCATGACATGTGGCATTAAATTAATTTTAGTTTTTCCCCTGCTTTTACTTATTTTAATTATATTAAAATCGTCACTGTCCTAAATTTAAGAATATTTTGTTTTTTATAATATTCTCAGTTATACGCGAAGTAATTAAATAGTTAAAATGTTATTAATAAATAATCCATAAAGTAGGAAGAAAAGAAAACATACTATTTTTAAAGAAAAATACTATGCAACAAATGGTATAAGTGCAAACAGATATGAAACATTGGTTTCTTTTCCTAAAATATTTCTGTTTTGCATGGATATATACATATTTTAATGATGCTGTGTGAACATATAGAGGTGTAAAACATTGCCTTCTACATCTGTTGGTACTTAAATTGCTGCTACTGTACCATTTTTTTCGAAATTATCCAGATCGCAGTTTACATTAGCCGTACAGTCAATCAGGGTAACTTTGATCCGCATTTTCTCTATTTTCATATGTCACACTGTTATTTGAAGAATATTGCCGCAACTAGGGGCATAAAAGAGAAGAAATGATCCTAAATTATTGTTTGACTATCAAAAATTAAGGAATAATAAGGATAAAAGCAATAAAAAATGGATTTTTAGCCTGGTTCAAAGTTACTCAGCCATTTAGGGTAACTTTGCACCATATGATAAATTTTTATATAAAATAATTCATTATAAAAAAAGTATTGTAGTCAGGACAACTTTAAACCCCCAAAAATGTTTTCAGATATGTAAAGACTGCGAATTTACATTTCCCAACATCACAAGATTTGTATAATTTATGATATTACAACAAATATCAGGCATAAGAAAAGTGGAAGAAGAGAACCATGGACGTTTAGAAATAAAAAAAACCTGTTTATTGTTCATATAAAACATAAAAATGCAGTGAAAAACAATTTTCAATGTTTTAACTCAATAATATGTCCATAGTTATAGTAATACATACAAGTACTAGTATTATTCAAACAAGAATAAAAAACGTCGAACGTATGAAGTGTCAAATTTTAGTAGCTCCGCCCCTAATCACGCCTCTAAACGAATTGTATGTATTTTACACATATTTGTGAAAATATTTACATGTTATATCTAATGCACACTTTTGGCATATGTATATAAAATATACGTGCAAATATGGGAAGTTTTCGACAGTAGCACCTATAATCAGTAAATTATAAGCATCAGTGTAACTTTGAGCCGGCTCAAAGTTACCCTGAAAATGAGGTAAAATGCTAGTGCCTTCTTATTTTACATTTTATTAATTATTAATAAATAAATAATCACAAAATATTAACACATTTACAACATTTAGATAATAATATGTCTGATAAATGAGTATATTGTTACGTACTATGAAAATTTAATTGGATTACAACAACTTCAAAATAGCATTCAAAATTTCCTTGAAAACAGTACTTCACAAAAATAGTTAAATGATGCATTTAATTGTGTATAATGTTGCTAATTTATTTTCTAAAATAAAGAGTAGAAATCCCAGTTTAGAACCTTGCCAACAGAGCACAGTTCTGGAGTTTATTTAGTCTTTTAGAGTAAAAAATATTGAAAAATAGGAGGTGGTGCAAAGTTACACCCCGTGGTTCAAAGTTACCCTGATTGACTGTACGGAAGCTGTTCTTTAGCTTGGGATCTTCTTGGTGTGCGGAAGGGGTCTACTTTGTGTTTAAACAACAATTCAAGGACGCTGAATTTTCACATGCAGTCCGGCTTCTTTATCCCTTATCAGAGAAAATGATGCTTTAAGCTATTATAGCACTCAAATTACATCGTGGAAGAAGAAACAGACAGAACGAAACCCCAAATCATCTCGCCTCCCTTGCATAAGGACCATTAATTTCGACTCTGACAATTTTACGATCATTTTACATTGAATTCCACTGACCACTTAATGCAACCAATACTGACAACAGATCCTTTGACACATAACAACTTATTGAGAATCGTACAAATTATTTATTTTGATTTTTCTATATTAAACAATATTAATTTTAAAGTTATACGTATTACCAAAATTTCGGAAAAGAAAAAAAGAGCGAAATTATTATAGAAAAAGGAGGGCGCAGAAAAGAGAAGATAATGAAAAGCAGTCTCGTTTTTTTTTTTTTTTTAAAGTCTATATTTAGCATCTTTTGATAATATTTCAAAGGCCGACACT
This sequence comes from Maratus speciosus, assembly GCA_963932465.1. Taxonomy (NCBI): domain Eukaryota; kingdom Metazoa; phylum Arthropoda; class Arachnida; order Araneae; family Salticidae; genus Maratus; species Maratus speciosus. The sequence continues at coordinate 524,958,135 of OZ010787.1, read as the reverse complement.
GAAACGCACGACGAAAATGAAAGTCCGAAAGAGGTAAATTTCTCTAGGTAAAAAAAAAATATATATATAAATTAATCTTATCGAAATTTTAAATTTCCGGCCTCTCATGTATATATATATATATATATATATATATATATATATTAATGTATGAAATTCTCCATACGATCATTAATGCATTCTATGGATTTCAGACGTATGTATGACGTTATTATTATTTTTTTTTTTTTGCATACATATGCATGCAATATTTTTTTTTAAAGAATTTTAATTGTAGAACAATGTTGATAAAGGTTGTTCTACAATCGAAACTGGCTTTCGATTGTAGCTTATACTTATAGAAGGTATAAAGTAGATTATACTTTCTGATACATTTTTAATTTATTTTTGTTCGCAAATGTATCATATTGGCAGTTGCTCTTATTAAAAAGTATGCAATTGAACATTTCCTTCCATTTTTTGATAAAGACAAAAGATTTTTCAGAAAATGCTGAGAGAGAGAGACAAAAGAATCCTCCATACATTTTGATCTCTAAATTGTTGGAGAGGAAAATGATAATGGCATTCGATTAGGTATTATGACTTTTTTTCAATTCATGTTTAAAAATAAGCTTAGAGGACCATCTTCATACTGAAATTTTACCAAATTTTAAAATTTTCAATATGAACACTTAATTTTAATATCATATTCGGATTTCTTGGAAAATTTTATCTACGGTAATACTAAACAGGAAGTCATTCGCTGATGTATCTTTAAAAAAATTTACAGCTGAAAAATGTTAAATTTATTTTTAATAGTTGCAAAACAAACTGTAATATGCGTAAGGGAAGATTCTATTTCTTTAGTTTAAAATTTACGTAATTTTTAAGTTTTTTTTTTTTTTTTTTCGTCTACAAAGTAAAGAGATACAACTTTCGGACTTTATGTATTACATTTATTGACATTCCAGTTATATATTTAAATTTTTGTGTGTAAAAGGAAAAAAAATGAATATTACGCCATGTGTGACAGGAAGTACCTCAAATGCCCGCCGTAAACCTCCAATAGGGCGATGTTTTTTCTTAGGCCACAAGCAGCTGAAACAAAATGGGTCGCCGAATTATGAAAGGTCGTCAGATTATCTGGAGATTATATCAACATCTAGTTTAAATAGTTGATTTTTGTCAAACTTGTGATCATTTGAACAAAAAAAGGTAATATTTTTCACCTTTTGTTTACCTTTTATAAGCTTGAAAAAATAATTAATCAATGAAAATTATACTTTTCCGTTGTATAAGCTCCAGCAGAAATTAACTTTCTTTTAAATAAAAAGTGAATGAAATCAATCGTATAGTCCTCGAAAAAAAAGGTCGCCCAGTTTTAAAAACATGGTTTCGAGGGGGTAAAAAATGTGCAAAGTTTCACAACAGCGTCATGATCAACAAGCAAAAAATATTGTAAATAATTGGAATGCCAAAAAATGCTTTAGGAAAACAATTTGCACACTTAAGTGATGCAGAAATGCAAAATTAAAAAAATGGAAATTTTTTACCCAAAGAAGTCGAACCTACACTTATGCATAATTTAAAACTACTTAATGTAATGTGGAAAGATCTTTAATTTTGGATTTGCTAAAACTTCTAGAAAGCGATTTCTGTTAAAATTTTAATCGGTTACGATTTTTTATTGAATATAAAATTTATAAAGTTTAAATTACGAAATTTATAACCAAAAAATTGATTTTTATAACTTTATAGAATATTTAACTGAAATTTATTTCTATAGAAGCTTCGAATATGGGAATTTAAGATTTCAGCTCAGTCCCCCAGTAGTTTTTGAGTTAAACTTTAAAATCTATACACTTTGCAGTATGTTTTGCAACTATTAAAAACTAGTGAAAACTTTACAGCTGCGTTATACAGTTCCCGCGGGAAAGATAATCCTAAACTACTTCGTCGAATGATTTCTTGTTTGGTATCTTTTGATAAAATTTTCCAAAAAATATAAATATGATATCAAAATTGGCTGTTCGTAGTGAACATTTCAAAGCTATGGTACAATTTCAGTTTGGACTTTTTTTTTTTTTCAATTGAGAGAAGATCCAATTACAATTTCGGTCTTTAAAAAGTGTTGGGGTTCTCTTTTTTACTTCTATTGTCAATAGAAGAAAGTATTTATAATTGAATTTTTTTTTTACTTCCGCGGTTTTCAACGGATTTACAGAGTGTCAGAGATCCTGTAAAACACGTTTTTATGAAATGCTTTATCTCCGAGTATCTTCTTTGTATAATAGAAAAGTGTATGACGTTTATGGACAAAATTGAACTAAACTTCAAATGTATGTTTTTGTCTTTAACCAGCCGATCCTAAGTGAAATTGGAAAATTCCGCCTGAAGGAGGTGCTCTGATAGCGATTTTTTTTCGCCATTTTTCTTACTGTGCCATCTGAAAATGAATCAATTTATGCATTAAATTCAATCAAACTTCATACATATGTTTTTGACTATGATCGTCAAGTCCCGGTTGAAATTTGGAATATTCCCACAGAAGGGCACTGTGATAGCGATTTTTCTTTTGCATCATCGGAAAGTGCCTGAAATTATCGATAGAATCGAACCAAACTTTCTATATACGTTTTTGACTATAGATACCAGGTTGGCTATATGCCAAGTAAAGAATTTATGAATATTTTTGACTAAATTTAATATTTAGATGTAATATAATAGGCATACATTTAGATGTAATGTAATAAGTATCTCTCTATTCTAAAAAAAAAAGTAACTAACGCTGTCACCGCCGCCGCTGGTTTTGAGATTTTTGTGACCGGAGGTCTTTCTTCGTTAATATTAAGAAAAATATTGCATACAAAAATATGAAAACCGGTGGTGTTATAGAGAAATATTTGATAAACACGCTGATGCTGACAGTTTTCAAATCGAAGAATTATTTTAAGAGATATTTAATGTTAAAGTGGGTCAAAATCGTTCCATTAAAAAAGTTTTATAGAAGCAAAAACTATACATGGGAATTTAATCATTTTTAGTTCGTTTTATACATTATAAGTGCCCGGTGTGCAGACTGTATTTATTTTTTTAATTTGATTCATTTTTTGAGGTTTTATTTCTATTTTAAATTCATTTTTCCAACATTTCGAGGGGCATTTTTTATAAATTTTAGAAAAGGGTATTATTTTAAATTGTTGCCAAATTTAAAAACAGCGCAATGAATAATATTTCCTTCAAATTAAACATTGTTTACACGTGACTATTATAAACAGAATAATACTTTCAAATGAGAATTAAATGATTACGTATTAAAAGCAGAAATATATTTATAATTACGTCATAAAAACTATACTTACTCGTGAATTTTAAAAGAGAAAGAAAATTGTAAAATAATAAATCCATTAATATGCGTTAAAAGTGTACATGGAGGAAATTACGTCATATTTAAAATTGCCAATTCATAATATTGCCAAACAGTTCAAATTTAAAAATATATTTGCGCGAGGCATTTATTTGATATTTTGAGATAATCTTTTTAAACTGTTGTTGAGAATTCTAAGATAGCGCAAATAATATTTCCTTTCTAACAACAAAAGTATTTTTACATGATTATTAAAACGAGAAACAATACTTTGGTGAAAACTAAGTCAGATTTAAAGCGATACATTTAAAATGTCTTATTTAAAAAAACTTATAAAAATACCGAGAGACAAAGACTCTGTTTACTTAATTCATTTTATAGTTATTAGCTTATTTTTACATGTTTCACTGATCTGATTTAATAAAAGACGAAAACAACCCGTTAGCAAGGAGATCACCACTGTTATTTTAATTATAATTCATTCTTCCGAAAATATTTTAAAGCCGATCGAATTAGCGTTCTTTTAGAGTTTGCGGTGTCTGAGCGGGGGTTGACGAGCGTAGCTCGTAGGGGGCAGAGCCCCCTAGTTGTATAAAATTTTGGAGAAAAACGGCCAGAAAGTGGAGCTTGATAGCGAATTTTGTTTACTTTCCGTGACAGGCGCGGAAGCTATTAAAAACACACACACACACACATACACACACTTGTCCTATCCATGTTTAATTTTCGCATTTGTAATAAGCCAAAATTTTTCACGTTTTTTGGTATATTAACCATTGATTAGATTTCAATACGGAATTTTTTCTGCCCTCACCCATTGTTTTGAAACATTTAGTGACAAAAGACGTGATGTGTAATCAAAAAAAAAAAAAAAAAAAAAAAAAAAACTGTATGGGATAAAAGAAAGTTTTATCCTAGTTTTTATGATCGACTATACGTTTATAGGAATGTATCAATAGATGAGCTTTATGTTGTGTATTTATGGCTTAACAAAAGTGTTTACTATTATTGTTTGGAAATTATCAAATAGATGGGCCGTGACCTCCCCCCCCCCCCCCCCCGTAGAAAAATTTTCTAGTTACGCCCATGCCTATCAAGATGAATGAAAAACCAAAATATTCAGCATAAAAATGTCTACATTTTATGTAATTATAAAATTTTCATCTGGCTTAAGGATGTAGGTCAAAAACATGTTTAAAAACCGGAGAAATAAAAAGTCAAACAGCACATTTCGCTGCCATTATTTTTTATGAAGGAGATCAGACTCACCTTAAATATTTTTTTCTGACACAGAGCTCTTATAGGACTACATTTTTTTTTTTTTTTTATAAAGTTTAATCCTGAAAACTTTTTTTTTCTTTTGCACAGATTATCAAAATCTGCGTTAAGTCTGATTTTGGCAATTTTCGCTAATTAATATCTCAAAAGGGACTGAATAAAAAATTCTGGAAATTAAAGATAATAAACAACTTTGTAATGTAAAGATAAATTGCAAATTTTATGATTGAGACTTAACTAGTTTTTGAATGAAAGTTCACTAAAAATGCACCCAAAACTCCGCCTCCTTTCATTTTTCTGTTATCTCAGATACATAGAATTACAGATACTTTTTGTTTAGGTATGTTCAAAATGACGATAAAGACAAATTTTGCACAATTTTAGCTCGGTGGTTTGAAATGGATTGACCTTATGACCTGAAAACGGTGGGAGTTTTCATCCTCACTGGATGGGGAGGGGGGGGGGGGGTTAAATTGCAAAATAAACTTTCAATACAATTTAATACAGATTTAAATTATTTGTGTTACGTTAAATATTCAACATAATGTCATAAAAAATAAAGAAAAAATGTTAATACGAAAGAAAGGTGTATGTTCAAAAATTAAAATGAGGCAAATATGATTAAGGTAATGGACACCTTTTGAAAACTTTCTTGAAGGGGTGCTGCTTTTGATTTTATTGTTCACAGCTGAGGAGCACCTGATACAGTTTTATTCTGAGATATATTTTTGAAATTGGCCTAAGTACTAGTTAAGAAGCTACTTCACTCAAGCGAAAACATCAGCCTGCTAATGAAAAATTTTAAAATATCTCGTTTGCGCACGCCCCGCCCCTTGCATTACCGCTTGCCAAGTATCATATTTGCCTTTTTGATTTTTGAAAATACACTTTTTATTCGAATCAGCGAAATTCACATTTTTTTCTATAAGTATTCATCTTCTTCTTCTTTTAACATTCTGTTGAATATTTAATGTAACAGAATTAATTTAATTGCATATCAAATATTATTGAGAGCATTATTTTACGATTTACCCCTTTGCACCCAAAATTTATTTATTATGCCAATGAATCATAATGTTTTTTATTTTGAATGTCTCTTACATTTTTTAGAATATTTGAACATTCTTTAATTTTATATTTACTGAGCAATAATGCGTACAATTTGTCTATATCGTCATTTTGAACGTACCTAATCAGAAAGTACCTGTAATGCTATGCATCTGACAGAAAAGAAATGGGAAAGAAGGCGGAGTTTTTGGTGCATTTTTAGTGAACTGTTATTCAAAAACCAGTTACGTCTCAATCATAAAATTTACAATTTAACTTTTATTTATATGTTATACCTAACGCAAATGTTCGGCATTTATATATAATATAGGTGCCCATATGAGGAGTTTTTTACAAGAAAATGGTAGTTTTCGTATAACTGTAAGATATGATTTTTATTTTTGTAAATGTTTTTATCGCTATTTCATACAGTTTTTATAAACAGAAAATTATACAAAAAGTCCCAGTTATGCATCTTTGGTAGCTATATAACCTCAGCTAATGGCATGAAATTCGGAGCAGTAGTTTTTGAGAAAATCAGTTTTAAAAAAATGGAAAAAACATTTTTATCTCATAAAATATCAATATTTATAAGGTGATAATATGGGAAATACATTTTCAGATAGGTAGCCACATCTGGGAAAAAAATCAGTAAATTTGTTGAAAGGCATGTTTCCAATGCTTATCCGGCTATGCCCTTTGTTAAGTTTGTCGTTTTAAAGAAACTTAATTTTGTAATGTTTTTTTCTTAATAACTATGCTTTATATTGGTCAATGTCGTAGAAAATATATTACTTTTACAACATTTAGGGATATCTATCGAAATTCATGAAAACAATATCATTTTCGGGAAATAGATATCTATCGACATTCAGCATGTCTAACGACTTTCCTAAATCTTGTCGTAAGTTAATGGATAGTTCCGAAGGACCGTCCATTTTTATAGTTTGCATCGAGAAGCATGTTATGGAGGCATCTGCCGTAAAATTTCCTCATATATATATATAATGCCTGCATCAAAATTTTCTGCAGGAATCTATTCGTACTTACTTATATAAATAAAATTACTAATAAAATTACTTATATAAATAAAAAAAAATTGAAATTTTTTATACGGAAACCTATTGAGATTGTTAGAAAAAATTTATATTAAAATCTATAGATATTTCTGTATAGAAATTTTATACGGAAATCTGCAATTATTATATCTAGAATAATTTTATTTTGAAAAAAAGTAAAGTTTATAACGATATGAAAATGTAACAAAAAACTAAAGGTGTGTTTTATACATAATATATTTTTTACATGAAAAAGAAATTCATTTTACACAAATTTTATATTGATGCTTGTTTATAGTATTCTAAAAATGCTTTCGAATTTCAGACTTTTATAAGAACTTTTTTCTGTTATTGAAAGAGTACAAGTTTTTATTCCAATAGTAGGCCATTTTAGTTAGACACTATTCGTCTAAGTAATAATAATAATCAATATTATATATAATAATAATAATATTATGAGACTAATTTACCTGCGAATTAACTTGTAAGTATTGCACCAATTTCTGAAGAAATGTACATATATTAATGAGTTAAAATAAATAAAAAAGTATATATTTGTTTTCTTACGAAGCAAAATTCAAAATAATAAAGTTGTTTAACCTTTAATCGGGCAAATCAATTTTGTGGGTGAAATGTTGAAAAGATTGACTGCCACCAGAACCTACAAACAAATTTATTTGAAAATTAAAAGAGTCTTTTCACCACGTGCATTACAAAATAAAATATTTTATCAAAAACTGTGGTACAATCCCATCAATTTTTAATAAAAATTAAGTGGGGAATATATTCCCACTACCTGTGTAAGTGTGTAAGCGTTAAACTCTACAGTTTTGTGTAAGTGGAACACATGATTTTTAGGATAGTGAAATTAAAAAATTCTTACACGTTTTAAATTTCTTACTAGCCTTAAAATTTCTTGCAAAATATCTAGAAAATGTAACAATAATAATATTCGATATTTGAAAATCTGATTGGAATTTGAACAGATAAAAAAGTGAGAATTACATGATAGTTTATCAAATATTTTCCTACTATCAAAAATATCCACCCCCACCACTTTTATTAAAATATTTTTTATGAAAGTATTTTGCACATGCGGTTGTGGCGTTTAACGTAGTATGTTTGTCTAATAATTCAATATGGCTTGACTAAAGAATAAACACTTCCAGGGGAAAATCCCTAGATCTAGGGAAATTGAAGCCTATTTAGGGATTTAGGGAATTCCTTCTTATTTCTAGGGAATTTTTAGAAAACTGGCAATATTTTCGTAAAATCTAGGGAAAAAAAGGATCTTTTGTAGACTTCTGTTTTTTTCTGGTGATGAACATGAGAAAGTGATAGATGTGAGCTGATATGTTTGATGAATGAATATGGAAAAGGAAGTAAATGGATGGGTTTGTTGGTTGTATTTATGACGGCCAATTATCTGCACGAGGGATATAGGCCCAGGGGGAGTGCCCTTCGTGGGGGTCTTTCTAAGGGAACCTAACCCGTATTAACGCTTGGAAATCCAAGGTTCGAAGAAAACCACGATTAGGCCGACGAGCGCGACTGGGATCGAACCCAGCACCTCCCGTCTACCAGATTCGAGAGCAGAACCTCTCAGCCACTGGTGGGGCGTAAATGGATGGGAAGTGGGGAGAAATTGTCTTCAAGCAATTCTTTGGTTAACAGAGGGGGGGAGGGGCGTATTTCTGTTCCGAACTGGTCTCGGAACTCCCTTTCGCTTCTCGGAACAGGGATCCTAGATGGCTAATAAATTATTACCGCCTGGATCAACAGTTGTTAATTACTCCAGACGCGAACACTACTTATTTTTTGCAGATTTCAGCATCTGAATTTGCAAATATTGTTAAAGATCTAGATTTGAATCTCTAGAAGCTTTTTTTTAAATGAAACTGTCTCTGAGGTCTGAGGTCGTTCGTTTGGAGGAGGATGGGGAAGTAGGGCGGGGGTTACTGCTGGTTTTTCTTTCTTTCTTCTATCAAGTAAAACCAAATAAAGAAAACATCAATCTGATTTCCTTTTGTTAAAAAATTGTGTATTAAGTGCATATGAAGACTTTGTTATAATTATATCCATAATGAAGTAAAGTACTATGCATAATGTATTAAAACCGAAGAATGTTAGATGAAAATAGCGGATCCTCTAAAGAAATTGTATTCTACCTCATTTAAGTATTAGCCATAACAATAGTGAGCATTTCTCCCAAATAACATGAAATACAAGAAAATGAAATGAATATTTTGTTTCAGATTTTCTTTTTCTTTGGGGGGGGGGGGGGCTTATTCACAGATTTATTTTTATAGATAGAAACATACAATTGGCAGGCATGACCATTGAAATGATTTTGGATCTAATAGCATTTTTGGTTTTTCGATACAGTTGTAACGATTTCTGTCTCACGACGGCATTTCTCCTCTATAAATATGTTTCAAAACGCCAACTTTGACGGTATTCTTTTTTAAGTACTCTTTATCTTTCACCGCAATGAAAATGAAAAACGCCATTCAATTTCCTGGTTTTTAGAACACTGCCTGCCAATTTTATACGTTTACGAATGAAATGAATTTGAGATAAAAACTTATGCACGATTTTTATTAATTTATTTTGTGCTTTCATGCATTAATTTGGGACATCTAAAGTTATATCTATATATGAACATACAAAATAATAATGCAATAATATGAACATCTGAAAATTTCAAAAACTGTAGAAATAGAACTTGAATATTTGTGAAGCAACTGTTATATTTCCTTTTGTTTGACCACTCACAGGAGATTTTAGAATAGTAATTTGATATAAAATATGTGCGCTTGAATATCAAATAATAAAAATTATAGTAATAATAATCAAAGCTGTAATGTATGTTATTCCGTGATTGCAGCGATTTTCTCAAAAATTAAATACAAAGAGTATGTTTAATCAAATTTACTTGTTTTTAAATAAATATAAATTTATATTCTAAACAATAGTTTTGAAAAAATATATAAACAAGATTTTGTCGTCCCAAACAAAATAAGTTTGGTTTTGTTTTTCATGGCTACCCACCGGTGTTTGTGAATCTCACATGTGAATATGATTCAGGCTATCACAACCAATAAAAATACAGAATTTCTTCCATGTCACGTGACTTTAGAATCTAGGGAAATCTAGGGAATTTTTACTCCGTAGTCTAGGGAAAAAAGTAAAATCTATCTGAGAACGCTGGGCCAGGATTCGAGCCAGAAATGTATTGGCTGAAGCTACATGTGCACTACCGACGGAGCCGCTCCGGACGAATCTGGTGGACTAATACACCCGACCCAACTTAACCTTTAATGACCAGATGTATCAGCTAAGCAGAATAAATCGGAGGTTACTTACTTATGGAACTGCAGTAAACGCCGCATGCGTAATTTCGTAAATAAATCATAATAGTTGAAAATTTCCAAGTGGATGAAGAATAAATTAATGTAATATAATTACGAATGCAGCGTTTACTGACGTTACGTAAATAATATCCAATATATTTTGTTGATCTGATTCAGATATCGGACTAGATGCTGTGATCGTGAAAGGTTCAGTTGGGTGAATTAGTCCTCCAGATTCGGCCAGGATAGAGCATTCGCGGCTTCAGCCAATACATCCCAGGTTCGAATCCTGGCCAGGACATTTTCACCCAGAATTATGATGTATTTACCAATTGAATAAATGTGTTAAAATTAATCTAATATTATTAAATCATTATCGATACACTATAGAAATAAGGCTGAGGATGGAGCCGTTAGAAATTATTGTCTGAGCTTTATCGCACAACACTCTAAATAAAAAAAGTGAAGTTTCAATTAGACTCCTCCCACACTAGAAACGTGCAGCCTTTACTGGCTAATCCTCGAAAAATAAGATTCTTGAGGGTTCTTGAAATTAATTTTACATTTCCTATTTCTTCTTAACTATGAATTACAAAAATTCTTCATAATATTCTTAAAATAATTAATAATAATAATAATATTTATAATATGTTCTTTTTGTTGCTACCCATTTTTTTTTTCTTTTTTCTTTTTTTTTTTATGATATGACAACATAAGCTAGTAAATTTGAAATAAAATTTCTTTAAGGAAAAGAAAAGAGTGGTAGAAAGGGAGGATTATGTAAATGAAACCAAATATTTAAGATGTATGCTGTAATAGTGATACTAACTGTTACTAACAATGTTGATCTTTCATTAAAAGTTGCTTTTGAAAAAATGACGTAGAAACCATTTTCTAACAATACCAAGTTATGTTTCAACATATAGGGCATTTCTTAACACATTCACGACGGGGAACGAGAATCCTCGTTTTCATTCAAAAAACATCATTGACTAAGTGCGGTGTCTTCTACCTTACAGAAAATGCATTTATATCATTTTGTCTACCTTTTTTAGAATGTAAGACATTTTACATTGAATTCGTACATTCAAAGATATTTGGCGATGCATAAACTTTGGAAACCTATCTAGAACACCGATTTACAAAAGACTTTTAGAACAGGGAGGAGTTTCTACTGTTTTAAAATTCAGATTTGATTGAAATTACCCGTCGGCATTGTGTTAACATAGTAGTAAAAAACTAAAAAATAAGAATTAACAACATTCCGAGATGGAAAATTCCTCTTAAACTAGAAATGTCAAGTCTCCGGCTGTTTGCTGCACTCCAGTATTATCTCAGGGAAAATGTAGTGCTTTACCATCGAGAGAATATTCCTATTTTATTAACATTTTCTCTATTAAAATACCGGTATACAAAAAGCCGGAGACTTGCTACTTTGAAATATGGTAAGAAAAGTTTAAATAAGAAATAGATAAAAACAAGTGAATATAGCAGTAAATTGTATAAACTCACACCAGATAAATTTTTAAATTTTATTTTATATAATATAAATTAATGCTTAACACGCCGTCAACGTCTTTTTTACACTAATTCAAGTAATATCGTCTCTAATACTATGTTCACACTACGATACTTAAGATATCTTAGGCCGCCGAACTCTCTTAATTTTGAGGTGGTACCCTCCCGGAATTGGAAACCTGTTCACATGGAAAAACTCACTTAAGATAACTCAGTGAACGTCACTGTGTTGTTTGCGCATGCGCTTAAGATAAAACCGCCCGCAACACCCAATCAGGTAATGCGAAGCTTTACAGCCAGCGAGAGTGAATGGTCGTGACTGTCTCTAGCCCGAAGAAAGTTGAAACTCTCTCAGAGAGTTTGTGGAACTCCCTCAGAGAGTTCGGAGGTTTAAGAGAGTTCCGATAACGCAGTGTGAACAGGGTATAACGACGATCACATCATTATATTATCCAAGAAGTTGAATAAAGACCGGACCAGGACTTCCTTGACAAGGGATTCTTTTTTTCTCAATGAAGAGTTGACCTTGTTTCACCACATCCGCAAATGAAATCGCAGTTGCTTCATGTGCAAAAGCAAAAGTAATGTCATTTGATATCTGAAAATGTTAGAAAAAGATACTGCTCAATGTAAAATTATGATAACGGCAGAAAATAATCGCTTTGCCAAATCCATGGGGCTATTCTCACACTTTTACACATACATTAGTTTTGTATTTGAAAGGTATATAGGCTAAACTTTTTAATTAAAGCATTTTTATATTTACATAACATTTATTATCTATCGTTATATAGCAGCATGGATTTTTTTGAAACATCAGTTAAATGTCTAAAAAAGATTTTTCATATAGACCCCTTGCATTGACGTCACGTTGCTATTAGCAACGACTGATACTATAGCTTCTGGAGCACACACGTGGAGCACAGAACTTCCCGTTTGCCATTAAAAGCACGTGTTATCTTTCTCTTTAATTTAGAGCTTCCTTATTTTAATTATTATAGTGCAAATAAGTCTAAAAAATCAAATGGAGAGCACCAAATTCGCCTTATATTTGGGCGCCATAGGAAGCGATTTCAGACCAGGGCCGGCCCAAGGGGTGCGCAAAGTGTGCCACCGCACGGGGCGCCTAGTCGCGGGGGGCGCCAACCGGCGTTAGGAGCAAATAGCGGCGATAAATAATTTCGAATTCTACGTTTTTCGTTTTTTTTTTTTTTTTTTTTTTTTTTTTTTTTTTTTTTTTTTTTACATTTTCTATAACCAGGTGTGAATCCTCTGTCGGGTTTAGGTAGATCTGCTGAGCAGGGGACCATCTTTGTGCTTAAAGGCGCTAAACTTTCACATGCAGCGACTTCTGTATTCTTTATTTGAGTAAAATTCAAAGAACTTGTGATGAACATATCAGAGGAACGTAGGATGTTAGGATGCATTCTCCTTTATCCCTTTAAGCTAAAGGCGCAGATTACCTTCCTTGAAACTGGAAAAGGACCACCACCTATTCAACTCTTCCGCTTCCTTATGGAGTGCTAATTTCTTTTGACTATTTAATTGCGTCCTAGCTGAGGGGCGCCAAATTTAGGAAAGCTTTAAATCGAAATTATCTCACATATTTTGACGATAAACAAAAATTGTAGACTTTTTTCCCCCTTGTGTATGTCTGAATGCATTCTTTTGTAAAATATTTTATTATGTCCGAAAAATGAAGAAGAAAAAATTTCTCTAAATGTTACTAGAGATAGCTCAAACCCATTTTGTACTTTACATGATTACGTACGTGACAGGACCCTCAAAATGATTAAATGGAGGAGAGGGCGCGCCATATTTAGGGAGGCTTTAAATCAAAATTGTCTCCCATATTTTGACAATAAACAAGAACTGTAGACCTTTTTCCCCCCCTTGTGTATGGTGTTTGAATGCATTCTTTGGTAAAATATTTTATTACATCCGAAAAATGAGGAAAGAAAAAGTTTCTCTAAACCCATTTTGTTCTTTACATGATTACGAACATGAAAGGAGGATCCCAATGAGTAAAGGGAGAGAGGGAGGCGCCATATTTAGGGAGGCTTTAAATCGGAATTATCTCACATATGTTGAAGATAAACAAGAATTGTAGACCTTTTTTTTCCCTTGTGTGTGGTGTGTGAATGCATTCATTAGTAAAATATTTTATTATATCCGAAAAATGGAGAGAAAAAAAGTTTCTCTAAACCCATTTTGTTCTTTACATGATTACGCCATGTTTAAGGAAGCTTTAAATTGAAAATATCTCGCATATTTTGAAGATAAACAACAATTGTATAGACCTTTTTTTCCCCTTTATGTGTGTGTGTGTAATCACTACTTGACCTGAATGTATACTATATACTATGCTTCAGATTTCGTGGTCATATCTTAATTATTTTAAAGACAAGACTTTTTTTTTTCTTTTTTTGAAGTGAATTTTTCGAGAGATTAATGACTTTTTTTAATTTATCAAAATTCTTATTATGATAAAAGAATCCTTTTCAGAATTCAACATTTTAGCGTAGTGATCGCGATCAGTTTTAAACCTTAAAAAATCGATTTTCTTGTTTTCGATATAGTTTTAAATTTCTGAACCTATAAAAAGAGATTGCGTGAAAATATTCAAATTAGAACCGGGTCAATTTGAAGTTAATTGATAACGCATACTTTAACACAGATTCAAATTGATTTTCAACTTTGCGTGGGATTTTACTACTTGTACACATTGTAAAAAAAAAAAAAAAAGTTTTGAAAGACAGGTAATTTATTTTCAACATATATGTATAAAATGATTATAGTAAATTTTCTACCTACTTTTTAGGGTTCCGTACTTAAAAAATAAAAACGGAACCATTATAAGATCACTCCTGTATCTGTCCGTCTGTCTGTCACAGCCATTTTACTCGTAAACTATGGAACAAGGAAAGTTCAAATTCGGGGAAGTAATAAAGACCATTGACCCACATATTTTCAGATTAATAAACATTCATAAATATATTTAGTAAAATAGTAGAGGGGCTAATTATGCTACTTGATAAAAAAAATCTTTTCTTTGTATATCATGTGGGGTATCCTGCGAAAGCTTTTGTAACGCTGAACTCAAAAATACATTACTTTCAATTTTAGGTATTATAGTATTTTCAAAGATATTGTTGAAAATGTAGCGCAAAAATATGTCCCCCCATCTAATTCCGAATCTACTGAAACTAAAATTATGAAAAAAATTAGAGGTAGTAGACGTTAATATAAACCTTGCCGGAAAATTATAGCGATTACCCTAGGTCACATAGTTTTTGAGTAATTAGCATCCTTCTGATATACACAAATTTCGATTTACGGGCATTCAGAAAAATTGTTGAGCATCGCTGAATATACCTATCATTGCAGAAGAATAAAAGCATTGTTGATAATGATTTTCGAAAAAAATCATCGGTAATTAGCCGAGAAATGTACGGTCCCTTAAATGTACGGTCAGTTCGAACATACACAAGGCGGCGTACTCTATGCCTAGTTAACAACTTTTAATGATATATATGTATAATGTAATGTCCAGTAACAGTATAAAATCAATAAACGTCAAATTGTTAAAAACATACTAATTTAAGGGGTCTCGGGACTCTAAAAAGTGGAAAAAATGAAAATAAGACCATTTTCAACATTTAATGTCTTAAAATGTATATGATTTTAAAACGCAATTTTAATTGGGATGAAAGATACAGTATGTTCTGTCGTTTCATGTATTTAAAAAATTGCAAGATACAGAATTAGTATTTATAGGGGGCTCGAAACTGTTAGACATTTGTCGAACAAAAAATTGGCATAACAGTTTACGCGCAAGATTACAAAATAAATATTGCAACTAGAATGAAAATTTTGGTGCTTACTTATACTTCAGATTGTAATAATTTCCATGAACTTAAATAAATTTGTATTTAAAGCATTTTAATATTTTTAATACAATGTTGCATTTAGCTAATACAAAATTTGAAAATTTCAACAGTAAAATCACCTAAAAAAAATATTTTTTTGAACAATAAAAAGGAAATTTTAGGTTCAGTTTATACAGACTAACATGAAATATGTTTTGAAAATTTCATGAAAAAATATTCAGAAGTTTTTGAGGTATCCTGCACGTTGTGCCCAAAAACCGCCATTTGGAAAATAATGATTTTAGAGTTTCGGAAACGCCGCTTTAGCTATTGAGCGGGTATAATTCTAAAAGCCAAAACTTCTGTTCTAATGGGAATTTCAAGGAAACAATTATATCAAAATATTCAGAAAAGAAAGGAGTTTAACATCTAAAAAAATTTAAATTTCTTAAATTTTGAAGCTTTAAGAGCCCTGCGACCACTTAATCCTTTCCGGCACGGAGTAATTCTATTTATAAACTTATGAAAAAATGAACTGACACCAGAATTTATAAACGAATTTTTTAGAAAATGCGAACTTGCTTATTTTCACGTACATGATAAAAGGAAAATTTTAATTAAATATTCTTGGTGCCGTTTGTCTGTTTTGGAATTAAAATTAGGTGTCCGTTATTTAAAGGCATCGACCTCGAAAGATTTAATTAGAATGAATCGCATAAATACTGTGGGATTCGCGGTAGTTTGCATTGAATGTATCTCTCAATACGCCTCGAGTGACTTTAAAAGTTAATTAAACACCTATCTGGAAAAACGCGGCACGGACCAAGGCGGCGTTGAAACTTTGAGACCTCAATTTGAAGCGCGCTTAGCACAATGCCAAATTTAAACTTTGAAGAAAGGTTTTGTTTGCTACACTGTAGAAATAAAGGTTATTACTACGCTGAATTTAGTTTCATGAAATGCCAAATGAAGTTTAACTATGCACTGCTTTTATTGTCAGTACCGAATAAAGTTCATCATAAACAGATTAGGATAATATTTAAAAAAGAGTTATACGAATAGCTATATTTGATATTATTTAGGTTCCATATCTCTTTGAACTTTCATGGTATACCCATTTACACTTTTCTAATATATACAGTTATACCCAACTCTACGTTGTATAGTTTTTTACAAAGTCTTAGTATTCGTTTAGCAACTTTTTTTTTTATTTTTTATAATACAATTACAAATTCATATATTTATTCTACGGAACCCTCTGTGCGCGAGTAATGCTCGCACTTGACCGTTTATTTGACTACTTAAAAGGCGTAAAATGTATTTGTTGCAATTAGAACGTGTTTTCTGTATGTGATACACCTTTAAAAAGCACATTCTATCCCCCCCACCCCCCCACCTCCACACACAAAGAAAAAAAACGCGTCGTTTAACTGACACAAGCATTGTTAGAGTATGTAGGTATAATTATTTTATATACACCCATATTCAAAAGAAATGATCTATCTACAAACAAAACTATTATTATTATTATTATTATTACTTTCAATGTATATAAGTAGCAAAAACACAGTTTTGGGGAAAACATACCCAGAGTTATCAATCGGAGTCTGTGTTTAAGTACTCATTTTTAATTTCAAATTGAATTGTTTAAATTCGAATATTCTTATGCAGTTTTTGCTTTGCTTGATCCAGAATTATGTAATTTTTTAAAGAGTATAAAGAACGATAAATCATTTTTTTTAAAGATTTTAAAACTCACGACTCACCAAATATAAAATTAATATATGCTTCCTTGAAAGTAAATAACAAGACAGGGTTACAAATCTCATCTTACATAATTGCTACTTATTAGTACTACTCTGTTGAGTACATTCCAAATAATAAACATAATTATTCTAATAAAATTTCTTCTTTCAATAAATTATTTATTGTTATTTTTGTCCTATACCATCGCATAATGAAGGCGTTTAATTTTTGGATCACAATGTTACATATTGAGATTGACATTTATTATAAAATTCAGATCTCAAAGATAGGATTAAATATGGATACGTTTATCTATTTTATAGTCTTTTAAAATAATAACTTAAATAATTAAGAATAGCATGTGTAAAAGTTTATGAACGAATAATTTACGGATACTTTAAAAATTGTGTGAAAAAAAGGCCAAATATTTTTAACAGGTATGGCAGATGTGTGTGTGTGTGTGTGTGGGGGGGGGGGCAAGAGAATGCTCACACGGGTGCCAAAAGTGTCTTGGGCCGGCCCTGTTTCAGACATGTGACGTTATGTGCAACCCGTCTATATTCCTGGTGTGTTTTGGGTGTCACATCCTCAAGAGAAAAAAAAAAATATGAAAATGATGATTTAGAAAATCGGAGCTGCTTTAATAATCTAGATAAATGTTAGGTAAACATAATATTTAAATTAAAATTTTGGACTTTAAACAATTTAAGCACTAAATACTAATCTAATTTATGTGTAAAAGAGTCAGACACGACCATACCTGTACGCATGAATTGAGCATAATGTCAAAAAGTGATATTCACAGACATTGGGAAATATTTGGCAACATTGTCAAAGAATAATATATTCACGAATATGATCATAAATGCTAACATCTCTTAATTATTTTGGAGTCTGATCCAAGAGAAACATGTTTCCGACCGCAGATTTTATTTAATAAACAATTTTAAAATTAAATCTGACAAGTACCATGTTGATAAAAGACACACTTTCTTATAAACTCTTTCCGGTTTCAAACTTGTTTGTCTTGGATCAGACTCCGGAATAATTAAGAGATGTTGGCCTCTATGATATGATTAATGACATAGATGCCAACATCTCTTAATTATTCCGGAGCCTGATCAAATAAAGACATGTTTCGAACCGGAAATTTTATTTAGTAAACGATTTTAAAAAGAAATCTAATAAGTACCTTGTTGAAAGAAGACACATTTTCTTATAAGCACTTTCCGGTTTCAAACTTGTTCTTCTTGGATCAGACTCCGGAATAATTAGGAGATGGTGGCATCCAAAGCGTTATAAGTAAGCGAACAAACTTAATGCTGGAATCAGGCGTAAATTGACACAGTTGCGCCACCTCGCGGACGGAGTTATAATTCACATAAGCGGGCTTTTAGTGTGGCGCGTATTTTCTAAATCTTCAGTCATTCATGGAAATGAGTTTTGTTTGCCACAATTATTGCAAAATAATGGCGTAGCGAGAGGGGCATCCAGACGCGCTTGACACCACGAAGTTTTCCTCGCCTTAGCATAAGCAATTCAGTTATTAGTCAAGGTGGAAAAACTTTACAATTTTAGTGGTGTCAGTAAGAAAACAGTTAGGTATCTACCTGTAGTTCACACTCCATCAGCTACGTGGCGCATGACCTTGATTGATGTGACCTCGCTTTTAATCTTGCGGTTGCTTCTCCCATTTAAGATAGGACGCTTACTTATATCGTTTTGGCATCTATGTTAACACTAGAACGTCCGGAACCTTTATCCAACTTTAATAAAAACATTTTAAAACCAGAATTTTTATTTTAAACTATTTCATTTATGTATTTAACTGAGTTTTTCTCCCCTTACAATTTAACTGATTTTACGAAACAAATTCTGGTTTGAATGTACATTTTATCATTTGTCTGGTGTCGAAATGACACCAGACGGACGTTCTAGTGTTAATGACAGAAGCAGAGCTGCCAAGTCTCCGGCTTTTTGGATACCAGTATTTTTATACAGAAAATGTTGTTTTATTTAATTAGAACAATTGTGCGATTTAAAAGAACAACATTTTCTCTAAAATAACAGTGGTGTGCAAAAAGCCGGAGACTTGACAACTCTGCAGAAGGCCCATTTTACGTTAACCAACATTAAATTTTGATTTTGGCCGATATCTTTGTGCTACATGGGTACTATTTAATTTAGATGATTGCAAAACTTCCCAACACGTTTAACTATCAAATGAGATTTTATTCTACAAATCATAAATTTCAAAATGTGGTATTTTGATCTGTATGTGTTTTGTAAATGTGGGTGTTATATAAACTAATAATGGTAAATACGTATAAAATTTTTTTTGTGCTTTCTTTTACCGATTGATTACAGGCCAGGATTGCCGACTATTTTCGTATTCAATCGTACCCGCCGTAATTAACAAAAAATTTCTTTATGGGTGGTTTATGGTTTATCTTGAAAATATCCTAGTATAAACGCTTGGCAGAGATTATTTTTTTAAAAGTGGTCACATATGGCCTGACCCCGTAATCAAAGCGTTAAGAATAAAATGCCGTTTTGTGTAAAAATGTCTATTTTTTTCTTCTTAATTTCAGTTTTAACGTGACATTATATCACATAGGATCCTATGTGCACAGTTGGCTGGCAATTTGATGCGAAAATCTGATTTTTAGTGTTTGAAGCAATATAAGCCCCGCCTCTTTGGAAAGTTTTGGGCACGCTGGTATCTAAACATTCACAAGCTTATATAACAGTAAATGTGATACAGTGTGAGAATTTCTGTAAAATTTATTACACTATAAAAAAATAATAATGTATTATATAATACTAGGGGGCTCAGCCCCCTGCTCGCTAACGCTCGCCAACCCCCACGAATTGCTACGCAATTCATATTGGGATCGCTACGCGATCCCACCTCGCTTCGCTCACTCGCCACTATTTATGTCAACTCTAGCCAGAATAAGTGCAATCATAAATCATTACAACGTATTAAATTTACAAATATTTTTAATGTATAAAAATGTAATGGAAAACTGTTGAAAATGTAAATAAAAACGTACCTTGGAAACAGAATTAATTAAAAACCTTAGTGAAAACACAATAAAAAATATTTTTAGTTGGGCCGCTATGAGATCCGAGCAAGCAACATATGAAATTTACAAATATTTTAATTCATAAAAAAGTAATTGAAAATTTTGTTGAAAATATAAATAAAAATGCATTTATCAAAAGTTTGGCGCTGTGACTTGTTGATCAAGCGAACAGGAAATTGACGCCGTTTAAATTTAAATGGCATGTTAGTGTCAGATGGGGTCCTTCTCCTTTCATTTTACCTATAGTATTGAAAATCTTGGCTTAAATTTATTTAAAACTATAATAAGACGCTGTAAAACATGCTTCGTATCACGCTATCGAAATGTAAACAAAACGTTTTCGCCTGTGTCTAAATACAACCTTGGATGAAAAAGCTACGTCACCGTAAAACGGACCAATAGTAATTGTCATTCATGTATTGCTCAAACGGTTTCCGTTAAAAGAGAGATCCTGTCCGGATTTTGATTTGCTGAGTGATTTGGGACATGTGACCGTAACTACCACTGAGAAACGTCGCTTTGGCTGTTGCCAAATAGTAAGCTACAAATCCAGCCCTTTTTTAGCGCTATGTAAGAGAAATGTATATATAGATAATTCTTTGTGTGAGACGTCATTTAGGGAGGGAAGCGTAGAGCAATGGACGACATGCAGGAGGCGGAGCTTAAAGCTTGCGTTTGCGGGAGGTATTGCCGTATGTGTATTGGAACCACTTAGCTCCAGGGCCCGACTTAGACAGTGGGGGGCCCTGGGGCAAACATTATTCGGAGGGCCCCCTTCGATCTTTTGAAATTTTTCGTGAATTATGTTGAAATGACTAAAACTAAACTTCATACCTGTTGTATGTAGACTAAAATTTCATACCAAGTACTATTCAAATCTGTATACAGTATAGTACAAGAAAGATAACTTTAAGAAACTATAGCATATATATATATTTTTTGGTATAGGAATATAAGGATAAATGTGAGTCGTTAAAATGTAAATAGAGTTCTCTCGGGCATTATTGGCTGTTTGTGTTAATACTTCTCTATTTAACTTAATCTTTGTATTCAATGAACATGTATTTGGGCGATTCCATCTATAGAAAGGCAAGTGGTGGTATGCATTTAATAATAATAGCAACAAATTTCAATACTTGTTATGTTGTTACTGCATTCCCCATGATGCCTTAAAGTACTTTGGTATAAAGTTTCATAATATGAAAACAGAAAGTAACAGATAGCAAATGTGCGATATTACTGTAATATTTTAATTAAAATTATGTATTTAAAAAAATTATGAAATCAGTAAGGAAGAAATTAAATATCACAAAATGAAAAACACTTTAAATTAGAATCTGGTCCCTTTCGGATAATTTTTTATCATTTGGCTCTCCTTTAAGTAAAACTTATATCTTCCCTCGGGGGGCCCCCTCAAATCGGAGGGCCCGGGGCAGCTGCCCCGCATGCCCCTGTATTAGTCGGGCCCTGCTTAGCTCTCCAATACTATTATGAAGCTCAATACTTGGAACATTGAAAAAGTAGCTTGCTTTTTTAATTGCTCTGGGCTTTATTTAGACGTGCTTTTTATTCCGAATGGATCCCTGCCCTTGGGCCCATATAAGTTGGCGCCACAAACCTCTGTTACTGTAACTTTTCTTACCAAAGAAATGACTTTCATTGTCACAAACAGAGGGTACCACTGAGCTTACTTGTAGATAAAAATTTTAGGAAATATATCCTACATCCATTTTGAATTTGTTCTGCACACATGTGGTCAGTGAGCTGACATATCTGAATTCCAGGTTAGTGTGTTTTCTGTTTGTATTTAAAATTTAAATATTGTCATTTTAATTAAAGTTTTATTTTTATTATATGAAATTAATTTAATTTAAATAAATGCAAGATTTACATAGTTTTATAAAACTATAGAAAATACAATTTTCTTCTTTGTTAAATGTAACATATGTTATCTGTAATTTCTGTCACTACATATTTGTAACAGATGTAGATAGATGATCAAAAATCTAGTTTAAAATTCATATGCATAATAAAAATCCATCGGCAGTGCTTCAGTGGTGTCATTGTTTTTAGATTAATGTAAATACACTTCTATTGTCTAATTTGTGCTGCTCAATGTAAGCCCTGTTACTCGCACTTTTTCTCTATATTTTTCTTGTTGTATATGAGTAGCTCTTAAAAATTTTCCAAAACATCAAAAGGCATCTTTCCTTTCAATATACTGAAACTATTTGACCGTTTAAAAATATATTTAGTACCGGGAACTGTAAATTTTGGCTGTAATGTTGAATACAAGTAACAGGGTTACATATTGTTATATAAATTGATCCTTATTATTGTATTCTTTTGAATATAAAATTACATATTGAAGTCCAGTACACTGATGATTATATAATACACTAGAAATAATATTTTGATAGGAATATAAATGTTGTAAATTGAGTGGATGTTGTCCAATAACAGAGATTACAATATTTACCTTTAACCCCTTAACGGTCGCTTAATATTTGGAAAAAACATAAAAAAGTACCTATTTTTTTTATTACTGAAATTGAATAATTACAAGTTTTCTATATAAAATATGCAATTAGTTTTTTTTAAGGCGAAAAATAAAAAGATGTTATAGAACAAATTCATATTCGTGGAAAAGCCATCATGCGAGAATTCTGTGTTTTAATATTTGTTATTTATTTTTCGCATAATTTATTGATTCACAATAAAGAGAAGTCAATAAAATATCATTTTATATATGAAATAAATTTATATCAAATTAAATAACACTTAAAAGAAATAGTTACTATTTAAAAGAATTTAATAATAGCTTTTTTTTTTTTACATAATGCGTTCAACAGTAATAATGTCTTCTTGCACTTGAACCCGCAGGGGGGGGGGGGGGGAATAGAACTTCTTATCAACAAAGCAGACGGACAAAATTCTTTCTCTTTTATTTACTAGTAAACACAAAGCTTCATTTCAAACGTACTTCGCATATGGTTTCTCGAACAGCAGATTATATATGCATACATATATGACCGAAGAATAGGAATGCCAAACGTTGGAGTATTGCATATTTTGGAATTAAGTACTTTTATTATCGTTTAAAGATTTTAATAATAACTTTGTATTCTCATAAAAATAGATAATAAACAAAAAAAGATAGCATACAATTTTGATGTAAAGACCAACTTATAAATAAAAAAAGTAAATTTTGGTAGGGTGAAAAATGATATCGATATCAAAAGACAAATCCCCCTCCCCCTATCGATATCTTACGATATCATGTGCCAGACCCCGCCCCTCCCCCCATAAAATGATAACGTTATATATGCACAGCCCCTATGGTTACAGAAAAAAGAACGTCCACATGAAGCAAAAGACTATCAAGAATTTCTTTTCCCTATCACAATGATTTTTTTTAAATGTATGTACTGTATATATACATGTAATAAATTGTTTGTATACTTCTATGTATAACTTTGTACCAATTTTGTAGAAAATAAAATTGCAAAAGTAAAAAAAAACCCTTCTAAACACACCATTTGTAAGATGATAAAATGTGCACTACTACAATTGCCAATCCTAACTCTGGAAAAAGTGTGAAGGGAAGTTATCTAAAAAACATTGCCATAGCCGTTTCTTAAAGTTGTCCAATTATTTTTTATTAACCGGATCGACTTCGGCCCCGACCGGTCCGGGTAATCGACGCTCTACTCCACAGATTTCATTGTAGGTCAACAATTAACACATTAATGACCGGTCACGAATATTATTATATTTATTTTACCAAACATCATTGACTAAGGGTGTATTCTGAACGTTTCGATTCAATTGAGCTATATTTTTCAATTCCTACTATTAGTTCACACTCTCCCTATATTTATTTATATATCTTGTTCAAATTTTCAATCGTTAATAAAATACTTATCATTCATCCTATCAAGTTGAAATAAATTTTGTAAAACTTGTACTGAATGACAATTGATGTTAATACAGATTTTTCAAATATTAATTCATTAATTAAATTTTAATTAATTAATTTTAGTTTTATATGGGAGACAAAATGGCGGCCATTGGTTATTGAACAGCATTTAATGCATCTTCATATCTATAAGAGGGTTTTACCATAGGAGGGACTCTGTTCTGTCGCCAAATACCACCAAGTTTGTCGCCAACTTGGCGATATCTCTAATATTTTGCCAAATTCCCATAGACTTCCATTGTAGACCTAATTGCTTATAGAAAATGAACAAATTGAGATATTTTAATGCAACAAAAACTAATATTAGCTTAAGGGATTATATTAAATTTTTCTTTGATGACCTAAGTAGGAATTGTCTTTAAAAACAAAATTTTTATATTACTTTTTCTTTTATAGAATGTCGATAAGCATAAGGGGACCAGGTAATCAAAATTTGGGGGAAAAAAATCTATTTTTACTTTTTTATATCATTAAATAGTTTAAACTTTTATCTTTCCAACGATGTGTCACACATGTTTATATATTAAAAATGAAGTGTTGGAATTATTCATTCTTTCTAAGAGTACTTCACAGCTTAATGGCCATTTAAATCTTTAATTGACTTTTTCTCAAAACTTGGATTTTTCATGTTTGTGCTCCTTTTTTTTCAATATCTATTAAACTTAAGAACTCAATTTTTTAGAAATACTTTTATTATGTTATATTGTATACTTTAACCCAGAGATTTAATGATTTGTTGAGAATTATTTATTTTATGCAGCGAAATCTTTATTTAATGCAGTCAAAAATGCTAATTTAAAAATTGTGTGGTGGTATGTGGATTTCTTTATACCCTCGAAACATCACAACGGCTGGATGGATTTTAATGAATGAGGCCTCTATCGGTTCGTCTTAACCATCCGATGGTTATAGGCTAGGTTATGTTTTCTTAAATTCAAAATGGCGGCCGTAAAATTAAAAATGGCGGTAGAGACGAAAAACAATTTTTACGCACCCTATTGAGTGGCATATCATTCGATTGGTCTTTCAAAATGAAGACGATGTTTCATTGACTATTTTACAGTCTGAAGCTCCGCTTAAATATTACACAGCCTGGAAGTTGTGTAGGTAGGATCTCTAGCTTTACTGCAA
Source organism: Maratus speciosus (assembly GCA_963932465.1). NCBI lineage: Eukaryota > Metazoa > Arthropoda > Arachnida > Araneae > Salticidae > Maratus > Maratus speciosus. Next base: position 524,932,721 of record OZ010787.1, on the reverse strand, counting down.
CTCTAAAAGTCAACAATCCAAGTAAATAAAAAAAATAGGTAATATAAAAAAATAGTTTCACATTAATGAGAAATAATTAATTAGTTCGCTTTTTACGCAGTCGGGTTTTTTGATTTTTTAAAATTTAACTTTTACTTGTTTAAACTCTGAATTTTTGACATCAATACGACAAAAATTACTATTCGAAAAAAGTGTTGGAAATTTGATCCTGCTATAACAACATTTAAAAGAATTGTTTAAAAAATAATTAACGAGCGTGTAATATTGCAGAATATTATATCTCGGTTTAGAAATATCTCTCGGACAATCAGTTAAGATTTGGAGTAAACGGGAAAAATGGCATCTGCTGCAGTGTTCAAGACATGCATATATATGATATCTTCAAAAGCGAATTTCAGGTTGGCTGATTGTATATCGGTAAGATTTGGCTGAAAACTTAAGTTTTTATTATTTATTTATTCTAATTTATTTTCCAGCTCCTATCTTTTAGAATTTGATGAAGAAATATATCATTATATATATATATATATAACATATTGCATTATTAATATAACAATGAGTCTATTTCTATGTATTTTATATAATTAATTTCACATATATTGGAGGATGAATCATTATTTTTTGCGTATTATTTTGTCTGATTTGCGATCTATTTTCTGAAGCTTTGTTAAAAATTTATATCAATTTTGAACGAAATCTCATAGGTGCGGTATCTGCAACTAGACAGTGAAACATATCTTATGCGAACGAGGAATATGTAATATGCTGAAATCAGTGGTCGGAAGTAGCGTAACTATAGTAGTCACTGCTTTCTCTAGTAGTTTGTAGTGCAACGCGCTACAGCTTGAAAATTTAACGTAGCGAGTACAGCGATATAAAAAGTCAGCAGTTTGTAGCGAGCACCGACGCTTCTTTTCATATTATTTCAGGGGGGGGGGGGTGGAAACTATTAACACCCTAAGAATATAGAGGAGGGTAAAGTAAACAAAACTATAGGTAAATACATGAGTAAACGGTAATTTTAAGTTCCAATGCAAAAATTACTGTACGAATAGTAAATAAACTTTATGCAGTATATGGTTATGCATAAATATGTTATGTACAACAGAAGCCTCTAGTTATATCGCTTGTTCAGATGTAACGATAATCCTGTTTTCGTATCTCATGAAAAAAATATATAAGCTTATAAATATTTAACTGTATTTTTTATTTATATATATATATGTATTACTGCTTATTTTACTACGTACGTATGTCTCTTAATTTTGCTGAGACAAGTGTTGTATAAACTAACGTTTGTTGGACCAACATAAAATCTTTATTTGCATGTTATTATTATTATTTTATTTAATGCTCACGGTTATATCGAATATATTTTATTGTCTCTGGGAAGATCCGAAATAACGAAGGATCACTGCACTGTTAAAAATTTGCAGCATTCTGTCCAGTCATTCGACCGTTTTTTGAAAAAACGGTTTCATAACCGTAATTTAACTATATTCTGACCATAAAATGGCCAATAATATGGTCAGAATAGTGTTAATTTACGGTTGTGTAACCGTTTTCGATAAAAACGGTCAAATGAATGGACAGAATGCTGCAAATTTTTAACAGTGTGTATTACTGAAGGGGAGGTTCTACTTCTTTGGCCTAAAATGTACCGTCAACCGGGACTACTTTGGTCCATCCCATAAAAATAGGTTTTATTCTTTGTATTGAACAAACAATACAAGATAATTTGGAGTTTTCGCCCTTGAAAAATATTTTATATCCTACTATAGGGTATTTGAATAGTTTGGGGGTAATTTAAAATGTTTTTAGTGGCAACACCGGATGTGTTTGCAAACAACTGTTTTCGTGTGTAAATTTTAACTCTCCAAACTTTCTATAGCGAAACAATCTGGATAAGAGCTACAAATAAGATAAGTGTCAAAGTATTACCTTTAGTAACCTGTAACCCATGTGTAATCATAGTTTTTCATCTAACTTTTTATTTTGACAGAAAATTTTTACATGTTCATAAAGCTAACATGAAAACTAGTATTTCGGGGTTACTTTGTGCCAGGCCTCTTTTGGTCCGAAAATAGCCCAATTACTTAGAAATGTCTTTTATACAACCAAATCTATTAAAACATTTTTTAAGTAACATTATTTTTTTCAAATGTTACTGTAGCAAAATGTTACTTTAATTTGTTTTGTTCCAGTTGCTGAGAATAACATGACGAAAACTGTTTCTCGTTTCTTTAATATTAACAATTGGTTTATTGTGTTTAAAAGTTAAAAAAAAAAAAAAAAAAAAACATTAGGTTATCGAGTTTGCAGTGTTAATTTATTAACAAATGCTATTGCAAGGGGGTTTCAATAAAAATGTATTCATTTACACATGAAATGTATTCATTTTATATGAAACTAAGTGAATGGACCAAAGAAGCCCCCAACAGGGGCTACTTTGTTCCGAAACTTTAAAAATAGTTTAAAAAATAAAAAAAAAACCTCTTTAAAACCATACAGTCTGCTTCATTGTTTCATGTTAATTGTTTACAACTCCATTTCGACGTTGAAAAATCACATATAATATGTTTTAATAATGGAAATGTGAGTGGAACCAGGAAAAAGGGACCCAAAGTAGCCCCCGGTTGATGGTACGTGAATTTTTTCGATTTTTTTTCGGTTACAAAAAAAAAAAAAAAAAAAAAAAAGATATCATCGTCAGACTTTTTGCATTATAGTTATTGGCATTTATTTATATACAGTCGGACTCTGTCATCCCGACACCCGGTTTTCACGTCACTCCGCTTATCATGTCAGTTTTTCAAAGTCCCGATTTTCTGTATGTGATTTTAATGTAAATAAACTCCTGATTTTATGTCGTTGAATAATTTTCAATTCCGGATACCCCGACGGGGTTTAGAAAAATTGTCCATTTTTCATAATCCATCGAATTAGCACGGAAATTAAGCGGTAAGAAATGTCTTAGCGAAACTTTTCACAAAAGTGTCTAAAGTAACCATTGAGATAGATAAGAAATTTTACTTCAATCCTTTATTCGAATAAACAAACCCACACACTATGAATGACCCACTTCAGCTCCAGATAGGCGTATCAGTCTACTCGCGGTCTTTTTGTTCTGGTGAAGCGGCGTTTTCTTGCTGTTACACGGCATTGCATTGCTTTGAAATAGATCAGCAATTATCTAACAATTATCTAACAAATCTAATATTTCTCAAACAATGAGAATTGTAGGAAGCACATCTAGGGATAAGCAAACCTTAATTCATCAACATTTCATGTAAACAATAAAAAACAGTCATCATAAATCTGATTTCTATTATTTTCAATTTTGTTTTTGTGTTTATTTTGTTTAATAATAATGTTTTATTGATTACAACTGCAAGAACAGTTATGAATTTAAAATTGTCTTAAATAAATTAAAAATGCAGTTTTTTTTTTTATAAACATATTTTTCTCCAACTCCGGTTACCACGACACTCCGCTTATGACAACACTTTTTTCTGGTCATTAGAGTGTCGGGATAACGAGGTTCGACTGTATATATATATATTAAATCTTGTGCCACTGCAGATGAGCGCCATGAAATTCCCATCGGGTGACCGTTTTTCTCCGGTCACAAGCAGCTCAAACATATTTGTTCAGCATATTAGGAAAGGGCATTAAATTCTCTGGAGCTTATACAAATATTTAGTTTAAAAAGTTGATTTTTGACAAAATGGTGGTCATTTGAACAAAAAAGGTCCCTTTTTTGCCTTTTAAAAAATCTTTTGCGAGGTCTAAAAAATATTTAATCAAAGAAAATTATACTCTTCGGTGGTATAAGTTCCAGCAAAAATGAGTAGATTTTTTAAAAATAAAAAATGATGGAAATCGGTCCAATAGTTCTTGAGAAAAAAGTTCGCCCTTTTTGAAAAACAGGGTTTTGAGAAAGAAAAAAAAAAAAAAAAAAAAAAGAGTTTAAAACTGTACAATAGCATTACGTTCAAGGAACGGCGTTAGATTCAATGGACAATAAATACTATGAGAGAGGGAAATATCATGAAAATGCTTTAGGGCAACAATCTACACACTTCCGGTATGTAAAAAATGCAAAAAAATGAAGAAAAAAAAAATCGAAATTTTTGACTCAAAGACATAGAATTTCCCGTTTATCCCATTCACAGTTCACCGCGAAAACAGATGAATGTTTCTTGATCTGGCAAGAATGTTTCCGAAAATATAATATAACCACTTGCGAGTTACCCACGATTCCGAATATCGTTCCTTTATCTTCAGAAACCTCAGAAACTAATAGATTTTTGACATTTAAAGAAGCTTTTCTGAAACAAAAGTATCTTTCGCTGCCATAACTTTCGGAAACGTTTCCATGTAGTTTTACAGTGTATTTATCAGTTTTTTCAACACGCTATAAACAAAAAAATATCGGTTTTTCAGATGCTATCAATTCTCAAGTAAATATTTTTAGCTGCGTAACAGAATTTGTACTTACAAAAGTAACAAAATAATGAATATTTTACGCGGTTAATGTAGCATGTTTGTCTGTTGAACATGCTTATTGAACATGAAAAATTTTGAACTATTATTTTAAAACAATCAAACTGATTGGTAAAGTTATCATACGAATTGAATATTTCCAACTGAGCGAAAAAATGCCCAGGCTGGGAATCGAACCCAGATTCATTCTATTGAGCTGTCTGCATGATAAGACAAGATGTTACTACCAATAAGGTTATCTGAGCGAAATATGCTGGCTGGTTATCGGCCCAGTTAGTTTAAACGGTAAAGCATAGGCCTTGTAAGCCAAGGATCTGGGTTCTATTCCCAGCCTGGACATTATTTCGCTCAGTTGGAAATATTCAATTCGTATGATAACGTTACCAATCAGTTTGATTGTGTTAAAATAATAGTTCATCTACGTATCCACCGTTTATGTGGCGTTCCTTTACCTGCGGTTTATTTTGTAGAGCTGTCTACATGACAGACCAGATCTTACTACCAATAAGGTTATCTGAGCGAAATATGCTAGCTGCTTGTCGGCCCAGTTAGCTTAAACGGTAAATCATTGGCTTTGTAAGCCAAGGATCTGGGTTCGATTCCCAGCCTGGGCATTTTTTCGCTTAGTTGGAAATATTCAATTTGTATGAAAAAGTTTACTTGAGAATTGATAGTATCCGAAATGCAAGATGTTCCGTGTTGATACCGATTTGGGAAAACCGATTAAAATACACGATAAAAACAACTCGGAAACGTTTTTGAAAATTGTGGGCAGAAAAAGAAAGTTTTGTTTCAGAATTGCTTCTTTAAATCTCGGAAATCTTGGTTTCTGAGGATTCTGAAGATAAATGAATGTTTTGAGGAATCGTGATTGACTTGAAAGAGTTTATGTTATAATTTCGTATAAACTTTCTTGCTTGATCAAGAAAAATGTCCTTTTTTTGCAGCGCACAACACTAATATTGAGAAAATAATTAAAATACTACAATAATTTCCTTTTCTTTAACTTTACGAATAATTTAAGATAAAAGGTATCATTAAATATCTGTTGTTTGTAAAACTGTTGTTGGGATTAGTTGCTCCCGATTTTCCGATGTTCCCACATGTCCATCAAGGGAAGCCGTCTATCCATGTAGATATGATAGCGATTACTATTTTACATCCGTAGGCTGTGAAGGAATAACTTTTCTTTTCTTTTTTACAGCATACTAAATTTCATTTATGTTTATAAAACTTTCCTTTAACTTTTCTAAAAAATAATTAACATTTTATTACAATACAGATTTAGCCTAAATGATACACCGCGTTTAAAAACACTCTGAATTGAGAGGTATACGAGCAACGAAGACGGGTGATACATGACAGGATACATACACTCACCAAGCTTTAAGGCAGGCCTCGTGGCTCGCGTGCAGGAACGCATCGCTGCTGCTGTGACGGGCATTGACAGAAACATGCTATTGAACGTATGGGCGGAATTGGATTACCGTTGGGATGTGTGCCGGGCAGGGCTGGCTTTTTGCCGGCGGAAAAGGGTTTCTACCATGCCAGTGGCAAAAAGTGGTTATAACCGGTTTTAACCGGCAGAAATTGGCAACAACTGGCATAAACACATTTCATACATAATCTGAGATTTTTTTAGTAGTATTAAATTCCTTAAGTGCATTTTTTTAGTATAAATAACAAATGAAATATTGTGGGTAGTTTTAATTAAAAATAAATAGATTTGTATTAGAAAAAATGAGTTATGTAACAGATAAAATTTTTGTTATAATATGATTGTATAATTTTATATGTAAACAATTATTAGAGTATTTTAAAACTTCAGTTTAAAAATCAAATAGAAAACTATATCCAATACTTATTTTAAATTAAACAATGAAAAGAAAAGAAAAATAATCAATACTTACTCAGAATACCTTTCTGTAATTTAACATAATAATTTAATAATAACAGTAAAAAAATATCTCTCATAGAAATTTTACAGTTATATGTGGATCTTGTAATTCCATGGATTTAAAAAACATTTAATTTAAATACAGTATTCAAAGGAACAAATCTGCCTTTTTTTTTTTCAATTTAAGACTGTTAGTTGAAAATATTCCAACCATATTTTGCACTTACAACACAAACAAATACAAAGGTTCAAAGAAGATTTAATACAGTAATGACCGACTACCATATGCTAGCTTAATTACTTCATCCTAAGTATATGGGATCAAAATTGACATATGAGCATAAAGAAAAAGAAAGGAAATTTCTTTCAGATATTAATCCCAATTTTGTGTCATATGTAATATCCTTTGAAGCAAAATCGACTCCTGTCCCAGAAACACTTTTCTTGAAGGAAGCCTAGAAAATGTCTTGCCTTCTGTGTGGTGGTCGTCTTAAAATGAGGATTTTTCAAATTTTGCATCCTCAATAATGACATTGCCAGCAAGTAATGACTGTCTTGAAAGAATATTTTCGAACTTTTCTTTTATTCAGAACAAATTAAGAAACAGTCTGTGTTCAGAAAGATTAGCAAAATTTGTTCTGTGCTATGGAATGTTCTGTGGAAAAAGTAATAATAGTATATTTGAGTGGCAATTTTGTTCTTTCAATATTGTAAAATAATTGTACAAGATAGTTCATTAAATTTTTTTTCTGTTATTTATTGTACTTCAATTATTTACTTATATGTTTTCACAAGAATCATAATCTTTAAGTTATTGCATTGCATTATTTATTTAAAAATACTCTGAAAAACACATTTGTTAAAATATCACAGAATTTTTTGCAAATTTCTTTTTTTTACTTTTAAATAGAAATTCAACTCTAAACAATAATATTAATAGTTAAACTTGTACAGCATCAGACTACCATTATGAAAATTTCTGTTTTTCAAGTGAAAGAAAATTAGTATTATATAAACAAAGTATATTTATATGATCATTTTGAAACTTTTTTGCAACTTTGAATAACATTCATAATCTTTAATTTTAAATTTTAACTTAATTGTTTACATATCAAATACATATGTGATTGTGTGAATTATGAATCATTGCGCATTAAAGTTCTTATTAATATCATTTCTTAGTTTCTGCCAGTTTTTGCCACTTACTGGCAGAAACTAGTTTCTGCCATGCCGGTTTTAACCGGTTACAAGCGCTGGTTTTAACCATTCTGGCAGAAACTTGCCAACCCTGGTGCCGGGTGACTAAGGGCGCACACATTGAACATTTGTAGTATGTACCAGAAACTTGGTAAGTGTATGTACCTTTTCATGTATCGCCCGTCTTTGTACGTCATGTACTTGTAAATAAAGTGTCTTTTGAAAACAGATTAATCATTTAGGCTAACCCTGTTTAGTAATATTACTTTATTTACCAGCTCACTGCAAAAAGAGAGAACTGTTTTTGATCTGGCAAGAATGTTCCCGAAAATATAACAGAGCCACTTGCGAATTACCCACGATTCTGAATATCGTTCCTTTATCTTCAGAAACCTCATAAACTAATAGATTTTTGACATTTAAAGAAGTTTTTATAAGCTTTTATAAGAGTTTATATTGTAATTCTGTATAAACTTTCTTGCTTGATCAAGAAAAAATTCTCCTTTTTTACAGTGTACAATACTAATATTGAGAAGATAATTTAAATACTACTATAGTTTCCTTTCCTCTAACTTTACGAATAATTTCAGATAAAAGGCATCATGAAGTATCTGTTGTTTGTAAAAGTGTTATTGGGATTAGTTTGCTTTGGATTTTCCGATGTTCCCACATGTCCACCAAGGGAAGACGTCTATCCATGTAGATGTGATAGTGATTACTATTTGACATCCGTAGGCTGTGAAGGAATAAATGGCATCGACAAAATACAGCAGGTTCTGAAGAATACAAAAGGATTAAACATGTCTTACGCGTTTTGGAAATCAAAACTGGGAGATATTCCTTCAGATTTCTTCGATGGACAACAATCTGTTAATTTGCATTTCGAGAGGTGTCAAATTGGATCCTTCGGCGACAGACCCTTCACAGGTTTAGAAGATTCACTGAAGCGGATCTATATTTATGGAAGCGTCAATAAACGAAGGAAAGATCTCGAAACGTTTCGTTTAAGTCATTTAAAGAAAGTAGAATATTTAACTTTCATCGCTAACGACATCCATCGACTTGGGAATGATTGGTTTGAAAGCGGGCCAGCTTCTTTGCAGACATTAATGCTTGAGGCCAATGACATAGTTGAAGTTGGAGATCGAGCTTTTGCTGCGCTGACAAATATCGAGCGAATTTGGATGGGTGATAACCGCTTCAAAAAAGTTTACAGGACGATGTTTCCTCGACCTGCTACCAAACTGCTGATGTTAGAAATGAGGTAAAAATACATTTTTTTTTTTAAATTTACTGCTGTTATTATATTACGAGCAAAGCGTATTCAGGGTCTGCATGCCAAATTGAAATGAGCGAATTAAGGGGTCCGGAAGACAAAATTCTCTAAAAAATAATTTTTTTAAATTTATTTTTGCTAAGTACTGCAAAGTTAAATAAATTAAATAATACATACTGTGTATTTCAACAATGATTACATCAGCAGATATAACAATTTTTATGTTGTACGATCAATCCTACATCGTCCGTAGCTAAAACTGTAAGTACATTTATCCCAGAATTGATTTTTTCATATTTTGTTCTATTTAAAAGGATATATTTAAAATTTCTTGCAGGATACGTGCATAAAATTTTGTACAGAGTTTTTATGCAACATTTTTAATAAATTTTCTTCAGGATTTTAATTTTTATGAGAAAATTTTGAAAATATATTCTTTGAAGTAAAAATGACTATAAAAAAATTAAACTTTTAAATTTATTATAAATTTTGAAAATAATATTTTTATAAATCCTGAACGCGAATTAAAACTTTTATGTACACAATAGTGAAAAGTAATGAAATCAGGCAAGTGGTTAGTGTGTTATATGAAAATCTACTAAAAAACAACTTTTCAAAAGTAAAAAAAAAGCCAAGCAAAAAAAAAAAGAAAAAGAAAAAAGGTGAAAGTTGTGGCTAAAAAATAGTGTGATATCAAATTTCCAAGCTTATATTACGGTACTTATTTAACATTTTTTGATAAAAATTTACCATATGTAAGTCGAGTACCTAAGTATGCGTTGATAGAAAGCCTTTTCTCCTTTACTTAAATACATCATAACGTGTTTCTGAAAATTACTTTTTTTTAATTATGCATGATCGGCTTGGCGGCCATCTTTCCATATTTTACACAAATTTCAAAGCACACAAGTTCATTGTTAAGATTGGAAGTTCGAAATTGTTACTAATGCAAACATTTTATTCTTTTAATTTATGGAAATGAGTGCCTAAAAATTTGTGTCTAAAAATAAAGCTGAAGTAACTTCAGGTTTCATCTTATGATTCTCTTTTTTGGGAGGGGGGGTTAATTAATTAGTTAAAGCAGTAAAAATCAATTTGGTTTTTTCAAAATAAAAAAACTTTCTTAATTTATCTGTCTGTAGCTAAAACTAGAAGGTCGAAATTCTTAATAATGCAAATATGTTACGAGCTTGAGTGCTTAGAAATTTGTGTAAAATATGGAAAGATGGCCGCCAAGCCGATCATGCATAATTAAAAAAAAGTAATTTTCAGAAACACGTTATGATGTATTTAAGTAAAGGAGAAAAGGCTTTCTATCAACGCATACTTAGGTACTCGACTTACATATGGTAAATTTTTATCAAAAAATGTTAAATAAGTACCGTAATATAAGCTTGGAAATTTGATATCACACTATTTTTTAGCCACAACTTTCACCTTTTTTCTTTTTCTTTTTTTTTTTGCTTGGCTTTTTTTTTACTTTTGAAAAGTTGTTTTTTAGTAGATATCAGTTCTTTTTTTAAAACAAATGATATATAATTGAAATAATTCTACTAGCTCAAATTAAAATTAGTCCTTGTATAGCCTTTATAAGCAGGGAGCAAACACAATATTATACATTTTGTTTACCTATCATTCATTTTTTATAGTGATTAATAATTTAAAAGTAAGGAAAGTCAATTTCTTCTTTCAGAGTATCAGTCTTTCTCAATTTATATCTCCTTAAAATTTTCTACGAAAGATGAAAATTTAGTAAAAAACAGAGTCGAAATAAAATATATATTTACAGTTAGTCTGTCAGTTAATTGTTTTTTCTAACTTTTTTTTTGCTGACGGTTTTGCAAAATAAATTTACCCTTACAAATACCTACGGTTAATCCGAGAATGAAACCCCGCAGGCATCTAAAGAATCGAAGATCTGTAAATCTAGCAATTCTAGACATAATAAAGGAGCATTTTTGATAAAAAAAATCTAAAAATTTAAAGATATAAACTGTACATATAACTTCATCTTCATTTAGATCGTGTTATAGAGAATAAAAAATAATATGTAATTTTACTCAAGTCTGTTTATCCATACCTATTTGCATAATTGTGAGGATATTAATTTACTATAAAATTTACCCTAAATTGATTATCTTTAATAGTCTATTATTAAAGCCGCATATGCATTAGAATTAAATATTTTTCGGTTAAAAATTGCCTGAAATCTATAGTCTTATCGTTCGTCAAATTTGTTTTTTTTTTAATGCCCAGACTCTTTTTCTGAACTCTGACAAAAGATCACAGACATATTGAAGCTATCCAAATTCTTACATCTTTCTATCGTATTTCCTTTTTTGAGGGGGGTGTCAGGAAGAGCCCTTAAGAACTTCGTTTTATTCTCAGAATTCTGAATTATTCATTCAAATGATCTACCTACATAAGTCTTGTTGCATGAAGTTATACATCATGTGAATCTATTAAATTAATTTTGTGAAATACTAGATGGGAGCCAGTGATATTTCCAGACCATTTGCCTACATTTTAAACTTGAGTCATTTACTACTATTCATTAATTTTCTATACGAATTAAAGAAGTCGTTGTTTCCATGCCAACTGTACCTTTCACTATTGCTTGTTTGTTTGTTTGTTTGATTTATTGAACACATGCATCATATCACATGCGGATCACGGCGGGATTCGAATCTGCTTCCACCTACGCTCTCAAGTGATTAGCGGCATGGTGTCTTATCCACTCAGCCACGGTGGGTCACTATTGCTTTCTCTAATGCCCAGATACTCAAATTTAATCAACTGCACTTAGAATCATGGTCATAACAGAGAACATTTATATGTTAGAGCAGTGTTGCCAGTGGGCTACTTTTTTTTAATTCAGATTTCTTGATTGTGAAATTTCACTTATTATAAACGGTAAAATTCCCTTTGTTTTCGCCTTAATTAATATGTCATTAAATAAGGCGCATTTTACAATTTCAAAAAAGTGGTTCCAATCAAGTATCTGAATTAAAAAAAAGTAGCCCATCTGGCAACACTGTGTTAGAGTGGTGACATATGCACAAGTCGTGTACTCATATTCAATTTTTTGTCCAAAGTACGGTAACTCAGTTTTCAGTAATAGACGAGGAAGATTTCAATTAAACTAACCTGAAAAGTTAACAAACATTGACTTCCTGATTTGATTTTATTCAAAATTGTTTTAACCAACCAAAGTTAATGTCCGGGATCCAGATAAATTTTTCTCTGTTAGTAAAATTACATTGACCAATCAGTAGCCTCCATCCTTGCAGGCTTTTCGGTGTTTACTGCAAACATCAAAAAGTTCGGAAAAATGCAGACGTCTGATTGATCAATTTCATCCCGCTAATAGCGAAAAATCTATCTTGATCCCGGCCTATTCAACGCCCTTTAAATATTGGAGAAAGCCTTGACACGTGTCAGGAAAACGTCACACAAAGCAGAAAAATAATTCATTGGCTCGTTCATATTCACGAGCCAATGAATGATTTTGTTTCTTTGCTTTGCCTGCTTTGTGTAATGTTTTCGTGACGCGAGTCAAGACTTTCTCAAATATTTAGGAGGCTTTGGCTTATTTCACCACCATGAAGTTATGAAAGGAGAGGAACAGACATGTCAATCTTCCCGTGTGAAAAACTAGTTGCCAAAAAAAAAACGAGTTCTTCCCTCTCATCATTTTGACCGATAGCAGCCCATTTAGCAGTCTCCAGTACAAGATGCCGCTATATACGGTGGACGCAGGAGGGAGGATGTTAGCGCGACCAATGACATAATAGGCCAGTTCATGATGTTTAAAAGTCACACGGAGTTGGATCGAGGCTAACGAAAAAGACAGGCTACCGCGGTGGGTCCGATTCTTCTTTTTTTACAAACCGCTGGAGTCACGTGATGCTCATTTCACGCACCTTCTTTGGTGCATTCGAGCATCACGTGACTCCAGCGGTCTGTAAAAAAAGGAGAATCGGACCCACCGCGGTAGCCTGTCTTTTTCGTTAGCCTCAGAGTTGGATCATCTTTACACGATGATTAATACAAAGCTGCGCGCCGATTTTTTTTTTTTTTTTTTTTTTTTTTTTTTTTTTTTTTTTTTTGTCCATTGCCGTGTACAGATAATCAACTCCGTGTGACGTTATGAACTGGCGTTATATGTTGTTGGCCACAGTTTAGGAACAGCTACAAATGACTTCATCTATATCTACTCCGAGGTAAACGAAAAAGACAGGTTACCGCGATGCTACCGCGCCTAGAATATATAGTGTGGAAATCGGCTATCCCAGTAATACTTTAAAAAGTTCTAAAATATTTGATTTCTTAAATTTCAAATGATGCTGAAATCCAATGAGTCGATCACAGCGATATCTGCAGGATATTTCCTAAAACTTCATGACGATTTGGTAGCAGCGTCTAGAATACCTAGTGTAGAAATATTTTATTAAACAACGCTAAAAATTTGTATCCCATAAATGATCGACGATACTACTAAAATCCCAAGTGTCGATCGCAGCGAAATCTGCGGGATTTTCGTATTACATTGTATAGACTAGCAATATCTTGCAGTTATCGAAAATATCCTTCAGATATCGCTGCGATCTGTATATTTCAGCAGCATCGTTGCACATTTAAGGATACAATATTTTAGCACTTTTTTAAGCATTACAGGGATAGCCAATTTCCACACTATATATTCTAGGCGCTATAATTTGGTATAGACGCTGTAGAATTTTTTTTTTCATTTTATTAACATACATCTGACCTGTGTGCTTGCCGTCAAGCCCGCTGTAATAATACGATGTTTACTTTGAAAGTATATCAGAGATGTCGCTGCGATCAGCTCCCTGGATTTCAGCGTCAGTGCACATTTAAGGGATTCAACTTTTTAGCGCTGCTTGGATAGCAAATTTCCACATTATGTATTCTAGACGCTATAGCGGTGCATTACACGTGTCTCTTTCTTCTTTAAAAAATATCCTGCAGATATCGCTTCAAATGACTGTTTGGAATTCAACATCGTTGTACATTTAAGGGATTCACTATTTCCGCGCTTTTTTAAGCATTGCTGGGATAGTCGATTTCTACAACATATAATCTAGGCCTATAACGGAGTTTAAATATAGTTTAAAAATCGGCTTATTAAAAAGGTGCTAAAAAATTGTATCCCATGAATGTTGAACGAGGCTGAACGATGAATGTCGATCACAGCGACATATGGTAATTCCAACGTAACTATTTCAAAAGACATCAAATGAGAAAACGTTTCGCTCAGAGAAGATCTAGAAAATGTTGCTGCTATCGACATTTGTCATTCAGTATTTTTCAATATTTATGGGATTCAATTTTTAGCAATTTTTAAAGTATTACTGGAATAGCCGGTTTCCATACAATGACCATGATCTAGGTAGATTTTCCTTTGTTATCGCAACGAGATTGACCAATCAGAAGCCAGAATTATTGCTAACTTTTCACTGTTTGCAAAAATGTACCTTGGATCTCGACCTATATTTCTAGACGTTATAACTGAGCTCAGGAATAGACAGAAAGCAAACTCCGTATTTTGATACATTAAGGCCGGGATCCAATTAGGAACAAGTGTGTCGCTATAACGAAGTAGCGACATATGGCCAATAAAGGTTTATTGGTAGGAGTGATAAAAACAAATCGTTAAAGGTCTTTGAGTGCGTGTCATTATCGTCAGAGTAATGCATATTGAATTATTTTCCTAGTCTAATAAAGCTCGTCCATGCGCGTATCGTCTAATGGAGGATATTCCAAATATGGGTTCAAGGATGAAAAAGTCACGTGGTACCGGCAATTTACCTAAAGAACTTCTAACTGATGAGAAGGGAAACAGGAAACTACTACTGCTTTCTTTCGTGAACTGTTTCATTGGCTAGCGGGGATTTACATTACGTCGACGGAGCCTTCCCTTCTTTACGTTAGACATTTTTGCCTTGACCACGTGATCATAACGTAGATAGAATAGCCTCTATTCAAGAAAGTGGATTGCCGTACTATAGCACCTAGAATATATATAGTGTGGAAATTGGCTTTCCCTGTAATGCTTAAAAAAGTGCTAAAATATTGTATCCCTTAACTGTGCAACGATGCTGCTGAAATATACAGATCACAGCGACATCTGCAGGATATTTTCTCAAACTTCAAGATATTGCTAGTCTATACAATGTAATCCTAAATCCCGCAGATGTCGCTGTGATCAATACTTGGGATTTTAGCAGTATCGTCGCACATTTAAGGGATACAAATTTTTAGCGTTGTTTGGATAGCATATTTCCACACAAGGTATTCTAGACGCTGTAGCCATACTTTCGGCAAAATCTTGAAATGAGCATGCTTCCTGTGCATATATCACCACTCTTATGTATAAAGGCTCTCTGTTATGGTGTTGATTCTGAGCGCTCTTTGTTAAATTTCTATATTTGTGTTTTAGAGAAAGCAATACAGAAAATTACTGTTACTATGGAAACAACAACTTCTTTAATATCGAATTGTATAGCAAAGGAGTTCAAAATCAGTGCCTTAAATAGTTTCGAATATGTATTGTTGTTATGACAATCAATACCGCTCCTGGATGTGGAAATGCAAAATTGTGTTCAACATAATGGAGGATATTCCATCTACATTTTGATCACGTGGTCAAGGTAAAAACTTCTATCGTAAAGAAGGGAAGGCTCCGTAGACGTGTAATATAAATCCCCGCTAGCCAATGAAACGGTTCATGAAGCAAAGTAGTAGTATCTTCCCTTTTTATCAGTTAGAAGTTCCTTGGATAAATTACCGGTATCACGTGACTTTTTTCAGCCTCAAACCCATATTTGGAATATCCTCCATTGGGCGCAATGTAGATAGATTTTTGACTGTTAGAGAAACGAGATTCATCGATCAGAAGCCTGCATTTTTGTGAATTTTTCGCTGTTTGCAGAAATCCAGGCTATTGATTGGTGATTTTCGTTTCGCTAACAGCGAAAAATCTATCTGGATCCTGGCCTACATTTCTACAAACATTGCACTTCATACACGGCACTAAAAAACTGACTCAAAACTTTCATGACATAGACCGGGATCCAGAAACAGCAAATATTCTCAAACATGCAGGCTTCTGTTTGGTCAAACTCATTTCGCTAACAGCGAAAAATCTATCTGAATCTCAGCCATAGTTATCTTCGATGAAATCAATGCAAAAGGATAATATAAAGGAAAAGTATAAGATTTCTAAAATATTTTGGCGGATTTATCGCTATTTGGCATAATTTGTAAACTTTAGAACTAATTAACAGTTTTTCGCTAATTATGAATATAAAATTAATGTTTTTAAAGCTGAATTTTATAAAAGCACGTAGATTGAGTAAATATCTATCCAAAAATTCAATCCTTACTTTTTTCTGTCCATTATTTAAGTCTCTAGCTCGATTGAAACATAAGTTGTGACGAAGAAAAGAAATCTATCATTTTCAGTATCTCGACGTTATTTTAAAAAATCTATATCTCTGTTTATAATTAATTTATGAGGATGCATTTGATCTCAAATTGAAGATCTTCTTTATTAGGTCCTTTTGGTGTTAGTTTTATTTTTCTGCGATGATTGCTTCTTTTGATATGGGAAATTTTACGCGGCATATTTCGTCCATTTAACATGGTGAAGTTGTCTACAGTATAATAAGCAGTTACGGTGTCTTGTCGTTATTCTTGGCGTTTGTTTGTTTGGCGGGGTTAGCATTTTTTTTTCAGCTTGGCTTGGCAGAACGACCGTCCTGCTTGATTTATATAAGTTTAAATTTTAAAATCAAAAAGAAAATCAGTTTTCAAAAACTTTTTATCTAAGATGTAATCTTTATAGAATGACACATTTTAGGAAAAGAATTCATTAAAAAGTACCTATGAAAACAGAAAATAAAATTTTAACCTCACCCTCGGACCTCTTAATTTGCAAACATTCACTTGATGTCATCAAGCAGGCATTGATAAATTCTAATTTTTAAAAAACATTGAGAAAGAAAGTGAGTGTTCGAAAGAAAGGTTATCTTCGAACATTCAAAACGTCAATATTTCATACTTGCACTGCGATATACTATTTTGACGCGTTTCATATTCTATGCTTAAAGCAGCTTTGAATGGTTTTCTTGTCTAATGGTTGCTTAAGGCAATCATTGGTCTGCTGTGAAGGTACACTGAGCAGAGTCCCCTAGTCCAAACCTCACAGGTTCTGAATTATGTAAAGAATGGCGAGCGAAGATTTCAATTTAAGCTTTCAACGTTAAATCTATGGCACTCGGGATGTATAATTATTCGTCAAGGATACAATTTGTGCCAGATTTTTATTCACTTGAACTATTTCAGCTTTAGTAGCAAGCAATCATAGTGCCGAATTTGATAGTCATCGGCTGTCTAGTTTAGAAGAAGTAGTGTTACACGCACACCAAAAAAAAAAAAAAAAAAAAAAGGTGGAGATTTCCCGATTTTTTAAAAAAGAAATGCGAAATGTTTATAAAAATACCTTTACGCTTACTTATTATACAAACTGTATTTTTTTAGTTGTTATATATTAAAAAATGGTGGTTTGATAGTTGATGACCAAGAGAGCTTCGAAAAAATCGTGGTAAAGCTGTGGACACGATAACTCATTGTTGACTTAACGAACAATGATATTAAAAAAAAAATAGCTTTTTTAGTCCAAAAGCTAGTCAAATACGTAATCATTCGAAAAAATATACATTTTTTGTGAAGGACATCATTTCAAAGTAAAATTTGAATTTTTTTACCACAAATTTCGTTACATAAAATTACACAGAAAAGTGACACAAAATTATTTCGAAAAAAATCCTACGCATTTCATTGGAAAAATAAGTAACGAGTAATTTGCAAGATGATAAATTTGATTGATTGAAATTTGACGGAGCTAGAATGTTCATTGATTTTTAAAAGATTGATCTGAAAAAAAAAAGGTTTTATTAAGTTCGTTATTAAATTCTTTACTCGTGGTACGTTGTACAGCTCCAAAATTGCTTTTTTGCATTCGATATCGATTTCTAACTAATAAAATATGGTTTTAATGTGCAGGGCTCCCAGTGGTTCGTTTTTTGAAAACCAGTAATTTTTCAGGGAAAAAAAATCATGTTAGGTTTCTGCAACAATTGCAAGAAAAACGCCGTTCTAGGTAAGTTTCTACGAAATTTATAAAGAAGATTTTTCTTTGAAAATTAGTGATGTTCATAAAACGGACCGAGTGGGAGCCCTGAGCGTGTATAATTTTTTTTTCGAAATTTCGAAAAGTCAAAAGGGTGTTATTCAAATCTATACAAAAAATGTATATGTAATCGGTACGGACGCAGTCAAGATTTCGAAGTTAATACAAGTGTCTGGCTTGCTTAGTCACTAGGGGTCCCAGCCCGTGTTCCCCAGTATGCAGAACAAAATGCACTGCAAACAGAATATAGAGGAAGGTAATTTTTAAATGAACATTCTAATAGATTTTACACTTTTAATTTATATTTTTAGATTGTTCATCAACCCCTTAATTCTCGCTCCCGTCATATTCACGGTCTGTGAGTTTTATTCAGATTATTCAGATTTGTTTGATTTCCACCAGTTTTATAGAATAGTGTAATGGGCTTTATTATGGTATTATTTTACCTGCCATTAAGTAGGGTGAACATTTCTTTTTCAAAAAAGTGGTGCCAATAAGCAATTAGAATTTTTAAACTGTAATTTAATGCGACCGTTAAGGGGTTAACAACACTAAACAGCACTTTTATGCAAAAAATATATATTATGTATTCAAACAAATGTCTCAAATTTATTAAAAATGGCACTTTTTTATTACCCACAAATCGATGAAGATTTCACTATTTATATAGCAATCTTTTTATTCTGATTATTTCAGTGATTAAGCGAGTGCTTCATTTGCATATATATTTAACTTGTGTTTTATTTATTTATTTTTAGTAAAGTTTTAATTTGTTATGGAATAATAGTCGCGACAAATATTCTGCATATATATATACAGGGTGATTCATAAATATCGAAACAATAGGCTATCTCCTTAAATATTGCCCCTAGGTACATACTTCCAATTGCAAAGTTTCATAAAAAAAGGTGCAAAATTTGATGAGATAAGTTTCAACTCCATAGGGGGTCTACATGAGAAAATACAAAAATTATATTTTTATACGCCCCCCGTAGAGTAAAATTCCCAATTAGGAAATTTTTCCTTATCCATTCCTGAATTAAACACAAAAAAATTCATCTCGATATCTTCAAAATTCGCAGAGATATCAAAATCCAAAATTCGTGACTTACACCATTTATCCATGCCTCTGAGCGACAAGTTTTTGACTCATTTTGAATGCAAGATAGGGATTATCCACAAATTGTACATTATTAAGAGTCGATATAAGACAGTGCCTTTCCTTTGGGCATAAAATAGGCAGCGTATAGATTTTACATTAAGCCTGTTTTCAAAGTATGCTGGTGATCTGCACTAGAGGTCTGCACGGGTCGAAATATCTAGGTCCGGTCCCGAACCGACCCATAGGAAAAAAAGTTCGGCCCTGCCTGGAAAAAAGTTCAAATCGTAGCCTGGCCCGGCCTTACTGAATTTCTACATAGTTTTTTACATCGATATGGTTAAAAGTTGTTTCGTATATGGAAGAGTTCTGACCAAAAATACTTATTCTTTTTTCATATTTATAATTATTATTTTTAAAGAAGCTCCAAAAGCTGTGATTATTTGTTTTATTAATGAATCTCTGTTTGCTATCCTCAATAGGACGTCAGCGTTACACACAGGCATGTTTTTGATTTATAATATATAGTTAAATAACTTGTACTGTTACAAGTGAAAAACAATTTAATCTGCATGGGTCTGTATGCAGGGCCCGACTTAGACAATAGAGGGCTCCGCGGCAAGCATCATTCTATCACATCCGTTCTATCTATCCATAGAAATTGTTCGTGAATCATTCTGAAATGATTAGTACTAAACTTCATACCTATTGTATGTATGCATAAATTTCGTACCAGGTGTCATTCACCTCTGTATACAGGGTCTCACAAGAAAGATGGTCACAACTTTAAGAGATGATAAAATACGATCTTTTAGTCACTCTTGGGGGCGGGGAAGAGACCCACTTCCTTCCTAAAACTTTGCAAATGTAAGAAATTTGCCTTTTTCTTGACCATTTCAAGCATTTGGCACCCTTTTAACAAAATTCTGATTACGACCATAGGGGGCCCCTCAAATGTGGGTGCAGCTGCCCTGCATGCCCCTGCATTAGCCAGGCCCTGTCTGTGTAGATTCCTTTAGTAGTCGATCAGGAGAAAATAAAATGATAAAATTGTTTTTCCCTCTTTCTATCCTCTCTATGATTGTATTTTTATTGAAGATCACTATCAAGCAGAGTGCATTATAGCCTCGATAATTTGTAACTTATTATGATAACACAAGAAAGATGGTCACAACTTTAAGACATGATAAAATACGATCTTTCAGTCACTCTTGGGGACGGGGAAGAGACCCACTTCCTTCCTAAATCTTTGCAAATGTAAGACATTTGCCTTTTTTTGACCATTTTAAGCATTTGGCACCCTTTTAACAAAATTCTGATTATGATCATAGTGGGGCCGTCAAATGTGGGGGCAGCTGCCCTGCATGCCCCTGCATTAGTCAGGCCCTGTCTCTGTAGGTTCCTTTAGTAGACGATCAGGAGAAAATAAAATGATAAAAATGTTTTTCCCTCTTTCTATCCTCTCTATGATTGTATTTGTATTGAAGATCACTATCAAGCAGAGTGCATTATAGCCTCGATACTTTGTAACTTATTATAATAAATAATAAAGAGGAGTAAGAAAAAAATACTGCAAACTTTATTATTTGTTCAGTGGTATACAAGCAATAAATATTTCATGAAGAATCAAAAGTAAGATAAATGTTGCACATCTTTCTTTCCATTTTAGTTTTAGTGAGATCGACGAGTTGCCTGAAGACTTGTTTGAAGATATGCCAGTTTTGCATGCTATCAATGTTTCAGGAAATAATTTAAAGTCAATTCCAGAATCTACATGGGGGAAAATATGGGACCAGTTGGATGAAGTATATCTAGAGCGTATGTATTTGCTTTTCTTTAAACACTTATCTTTAATCTTTATCTTAATCTAAATAAGTTTAAAACTGTAATAAAACGGATAAAAATAGTACAAATAAATATTAGACAGATACTCTTATGCAAAGCTCATATCCTTGTATTTACTCATTACACTTCTGCTGCTATCAATCACTCTGCATATATAGGATTAGACAGCTCTAGCAGCAGCTGGATGTTGTAAGTAAAAGAGATATGTTCCTTTATACAGCAAGAAAATTTAAGACTGTATGACATAATCTCTTCTAAGTTACGCATGATTTCCAAAAGAGTTCCTTTATTTTCAGAAATATCAGAAAGCAATAGACATACGATATTTAAAGAAGCATTTGAAATGAAAGTTTTTTTTGCTACCCGTAATTTTCGGAAACGTTAAAGTATATTTCTACTCAAAATGCGGTCGATTGTGTGATGCAAACCTAAATTTTCAGCCTCAATTTCTATTTTTAGGTATATTTGCCGTATAAGGCGCACCTTCTTTTTTTTCAAAGGAACGTTTTATAAGGGGCGTTAACTATGTATTTTTACAAGTACGCATTTTTATGAAATACATCGCTAAAAATAAAATAAGATTATTGTAAATTACATTTATTCTTTTTTATTTAATATGATAACGAAAATTATTTTTCTGTAAATAAATAATATGTTCATTAAATCAGAAATCTTAGTTTTGTGATCATTACTTGTTTCTTAATTTTTAATCTTTTATTGTTATAATTTACATTTAACACGCTCTTGTAAATTTCGACCAAATTTCTTATATCAAAAGTGCGTGCTATACACTGCAACATACTGTAATTATTAAGTACTAAATAATAATAATATTATTTAATTTATTAAATATAAAAATTTTAAATATTAAAAATTTCATATCATCAATAATAATTATAATCTTAGTATTTTAACTTAACCGTATGATGTATTGAAACATTTAATTAAGTGTCAAGTCTTCATAACGCTTCCGTTCATAAAATAAAACAATTTTGAGAACAGTATGACATAACAACTTCTTCCACTCGTATCTTCTCTCCCTTATCTTCTAATTTAATTTTATATCATATCTTCAAGATCATCTCATATCCCATAGCTTCAGACATTATTTTGATGAGATATGATATGATATTAGATACATACCTGCCAACCCCCGGCTTTTATTAAATAAATAAACGTATTTGAAGCAGAAAACTTTGCTTAATTAAATATGTCTTTCTTTTATATGGCAGTCACTTGAAATCCGCTTGAGGTGATTGATTAAATAAATTTCTGGTTCGAAGTATATATATATATATATATATATTATTTTTAAAAAAGCCGAGGTTGGCATTTATGTAGCTATCAGATATGATATTACATTATATATGAGATTAATACGAGATAATGTAAAAACAATCAATTATTATGACTTATGTATAGATATTAGATGTGGTATTAGATATTATAGATACGAGATCAGTATAATAATATCTAATATCATATACGTAATATCATGCATATAACAACATATATTTAATATCGTGTATCTGATATGTAATATCATAGGTATGATATTAGATACGATATCAAATAATCAATCTCATTATCCCATATGCAGTGACGGGAACCAGAGCCTGATCAGGCTGAAGACCCCCCCCCCCCCTCTACCTCTCCATTCGTTTTCTGTTGCTACACTGTTCCATCACTGCATATGTTCAAGAATACTTAGTTTTTTAGTATGTTAGCTTTAGTGTATAATAAATTGCCTCATAACCAGAGTTGCCAAGTCTCCGGCTTTTCGCACACCACTATCATCGTAGAGAAAATGTTGTTATTTTAAATCGCGCAAATGTTCCAATTAAATAAAAGAACATTTTCTGTATTAAAATACTGGTATCCAAAAAGCCGGAGGCTTGGCAGCTCTGCTCATAACGTTTTCGTCCATAAAATAAGGCCCCACCAGTGGCTGAGAGGTTCTGCTCTCGAAGCTGGTAGACGGGAGGTGCTGGGTTCGAACCCAATCGCGCCCGTCGGCCTAATCGTTCGGAGTTTTCGTGGTTTTCTTCGAACCTTGGATTTCCAAGCGTTAATACGGGTTAGGTTCCCTTAGAAAGACCCCCACGAAGGGCACTCCCCCCCTGGGCCTATATCCCTCGTGCAGATAATTGGCCGTCATAAATACAACCAACCAACCAACCATAAAATAAAGCAAATTTTGAGAAAAGTAATAACGTAACACCTTCTTTTCCATTCGTGTCTTCCTTTCAACGTCTTTAAAACATGTTTTCCAAATTATTCTGGATCTTTTTTATGAATTTAATCAATGATTCAGTTTTAGCCAGGAAAAATCCAGAGATCTTTATTCAAGACGTTCTTGTGTTGCAATATAAATGTATTAAATAACAGGGAATTTGATTAAATCTGTTGGAAAAATCTGTAACTCGTTTAAAACTGAAAAAATAATTCAAAAAAATATTAATGGTTATTCTATATAAAAAAAAATAATAATAAAACGGAAATGATTTCTTTGCCATGTGTCGTTCATACATTGAAAGTCACAAAAGTATTAAATTTCCAGAATTCTTTTTAAAACACTAGTTTTAGAAGATGTAAAAAATCGGCATTGCTCTTTGAAGATTTTTTACTTTTATATATAAAAATATAATATCTATAGAACGTATAAAGTAGAAAATAATATAAAGTATATAGACGAAATGATAGATTAAAATTTAGTTTCTACTTCAAAATCTTAGAAATCGTCTTTCTTTCCATTTATTGTTAGAAATTTATAAGAACTGCAAAAATCGTCTTTCATTAGAAAACCAAATTCCAAAATTAAATCTCTATAATTCCTAAACTACTTCACCTAATCATGGGGCTGTGAATAAAGATGGATTGACATATCCTCAAAATATTGAAGCTTCAATTTAAACCGGTTTCTCAGTGGCTCATAACCGCCGGGAAAAACTTCCATCAGTAAATTTGAATAGAAATTTTCTCCTTATTTAAACGCCTTATTAGTACAGGATTTCAGTCATAATTATAGCCCAAGACAGATATTTATTTTTTCTGGTGGAAGTTTGCCTCGGCGGTAGCCAGGCCCTGCGTTTCCGCCATATTGTGATAACCTAAACAACCCCCTGTCAGTGAAAGAGATTATAATACCCGGGCCAACTTCCACCAGTGAAACTGAATAGAAAATTTTACCATATTTATGAGAAAAATTTTGCAAGAAAAAGCCGGTAAAATAAGGCGAAATTTTGTATTCAAAATTTACTGGTGGAAGTTTGCTTCGGCTGTAATAAGAAACTGTTGATTCGATGTTAAAAAATCAGATGCCATCATGTGAAAACCTCCTCAGTTACTTCACTCGTAACAGGTAGACTCTATGCTATATGGCCCCTCCTCCTTATTCATAACTCCATTCACCTAATGACTTTCTGTATGATATCCGAAGATAAAAGTCGCCAAAGAATCCAAATATGATCTCAAAATCAAGTGTTCGTATTGAACGTTTCGAAGTTTGTTACAATTTGTATATGGAGTTTATTTATTGAAGAGGAGTTTATTTATCAAAACCCCTAAGTTTATTAATCAAACATAAATTGAAAGAAAGTATAATTCCCAATCGAATAGTCATTTTCGTTTTTCTGTGCCACAATTTAGCACTTGAAGTGTATGGGGCGTATTTTTCTATTTGACACCGACAGTATAATAATAAATATTCTGTGCCACAATTTAGCACTTGAAGTGTATGGGGCGTATTTTTTTATTTGACACCGACAGTATCTATATATATATTTCTCTTACCTAGCGCTAAAAAAGGGCTGTATTTGTAGCTTGCTATTTGGCAACAGCCAAAGCGACGTTTCCCAGTGGTAGTTACGGTCACATGTCCCAAAACACTCAGCAAATCAAAATCCAGACAGGATCTCTCTTTTAACGCAAACCGTTTGAGCAAAACATGAATGACAATTGCTATTAATCCGTTTTACGGTAACGTAGCTTTTTGATCCAAGGTTGTATTTAGACACAGGCGAAAACGTTTTGTTTACATTTCGGTAGCGTGATACGTAGCATGTTTTATAGCGTCTTATTATAGTTTTAAATTAATTTAAGCCGTGGTTTTCAATACTATAGGCAAAATGAAAGGAGAAGGACCCCATATGACACTAATATGCCATTTAAATTTAAACGGCGTCAATTCTCAATGATGATCAACAAGTCATAGCGCCAAACTTTTGATAAATGCATTTTTATTTATATTTTCAACAAAATTTTCAATTACTTTTTTATGAATTAAAATATTTTTAAATTTCATATGTTGCTTGCTCAGATCTCATAGCGGCCCAACTAAAAATATTTTTTATTTTGTTTTCACTAAGGTTTTTAATTAATTCTGTTTCCAAGGTACGTTTTTATTTACATTTTCAACAGTTTTCCATTACTTTTTTATACATTAAAAATATTTGTAAATTTAATACATTGTAATGATTTATGATAGCTCTCATTCTGGCTATAGTTGACATAAATAGTGGCGAGCGAGCGAAGCGAGCTAGGATCGCGTAGCGATCCCAATATGAATAGCGTAGCAATTCGTGGGGGTTGGTGAGCGTAAGCGAGCAGGGGGCTGAGCCCCCTAGTAATAATAAATACATTTGTAATCTGCAAGTTTTTCTGTTAACTACAATCATAAAATTAATTTGCTTCTCACTGGTAAACAATCTGAAAAGTTTTCCTTTAATGTAAAGCATTAAAAATGTCTATTCTTATAATTTATGCGACACACGCCTAGTTTCCACTATTTTTGTTTACGTAAAGTATAGTTACCTATAGTTAGTCATGTTTAGTCAGAATGACAGAGGAGTCTGATAATTTTGTTTTGCCATATAGGCTCCAGCGCTCATAGTTATGACATTGAAGGTGGGTGTACTTATTTTGCATATTTTATTTCTTTAATGATTAAAAGTACGTTAAATATATGCTTTTTATAAATTACTTATATATATTTTCTAAACATATGTTTTTTTTTATATTTAGGAAACAAAGGGTTTAAGTGCGATGAAAATCTGAAATGGATTTACAAGCGAAAGTTACCAAAGATTCTGACAGGAAAATGTACAGATGAAAAACACTATGGGAAAGAGATAAAAAGTCTTACTTTGGCAGATTTTGAATAAAAAATAAAGTTTAGGCAGAAAGCCTGTTCATGATGCAAAAAAGTTTGTCTGTTTTTCTTGGTTCAAGGTAGTAATAAAATAAAAGAAAGAAGGAATAATACTAATAAAAAGAAAGAGAGATAACAGTGATTAAGGGACATAAAAGATCATCAACTTACTCTGATATAGCATTCCAAAGAGAAAGAGAATTAGGATATTTCTGTAAATGGAATTGAGGACTAAGAATGGAGAACGCTGAAAGTCCAGAAGAGGAAATTTTTCAAGAGAACGAATAAAAAGAAAAACTCCTACTTCTGGTCTTATAGCGTTTTTCATTTCACTCCTTTTGGGCTAATGGTACTTAAAGGGTTTTCCACTTTGCTCTTTTAGGGCACGTAGTTCAACATTTTAAAATGTAGGTACCTAGCTTCTTTTCGTTTAGTATTTAAATACCTAATATTATCATTTGCAAACATTTCTTTTATTTATTTATTTACTATTTTTCACCTTGCTTAAAAATATCCCATTGATGTAAACAATAACAACATGATTAAGTTGTGTAATGGCCACCAGTCGCCGAGCATCTTATCACTGGTACATTCAGCATTCTCCACTTCACTTCGTATGGCACATTCAGCGTTCTCCACTTTACTTCGTGTGGCACTTTCAACCAGTGACATTTCTCTACTCTTTTTTGAACAATTTATACTAGGGTTGGCACTTCAAGGGCTTTTGTGTTTGTTAAGCTTGGCATTTAAGACATTTTTTCGTAAAAAAAAGAGAAGATTTTTGATTTTTTTGGTACTTTCAGCGTTTTCCATTCTTAGTCCTCAATTAATCAATAATGAAATAACGAATTAATCACTATTCATATTTGCATACATAGATGTGTATGATATACATGTATTACATAAAAGCATGCACATAAGTTTAACTGAAAATCATTTATAGCAATAACAGTGGTACTGAAATTTTTATAATGAATTAGTAAACTCCACTTTATCGATTAAATTTTGAGCATGGATAAAGTTTTCCTAAGATCTAAAATATCGATTTTTATTTTTCATCGTTAATAACAAGAAATACGGAAAGTGCGGAAAAACGCAAATCCTATATATTATTTCTGACGTAAACTTCTATTTTTCTATACACATTTATAACGCACAACGATGAATGAGGTATACAAAAGGTTTTTGATCAGGCTTTTGACATAGTGCACTCAGATTACATCAACACCTTGAAAAGCGGTGGGATATTATATATCTTACTTCATTTTAATCCCAAAACGCCACAATGGCACTGGGATGTTTTAATACAATTTTGCTTTAGCAACAGAAGTACTTTGTCCCTGAAAGGCTTAAAAGACGTTGCTTGATTAACAATTGCCGTTAATTAAAATTTAATGAAAGAGCGTATCAGCAAATAATCTCAATTATTGCACTGCGAAAGCCAGGTACGGGTCTACTGGTTTTTAATTAACGACCTTTCTGAGTAATTCTCAACACTTGTCTTGAAATCTTAAATAAGTTTATTTACCTGTATTAAAACTAAATCTTGAGATAAAATCTTTTTGTAGCATAATTCACTTGATGAAAGTTAAGAGAAGGCTGAAAAATAATTTCATCAGGTGAAATATACATTCTTAGTAAGCAACTTAAGAAAAAACACGTAGGTGTCAATTTTTTGTCATATTCAACCAACTTATGTCATTTGAATTTCAAATTATAATTGTAACCCCCCCCCCCCGATTGTATTGTTTTAAAAAAGCCAGTTAGAATATGAGCACCATTCCATATGATAAACCATTACTGCTGAAATGTTAAATAAATTTGCCACAATTTAAAGCCTATAAAAAGGTGTCTACATTAAAAATATGTCTTAGAAATATTGCTTATCAACATCGATGAAGTATTAGACTGTCATTGACGTTCAACATTTCTAATCAAATACATTTATTGGTATTTGACATCAATAATCCCAGAAATTTGGGATTGATATTATATTGGTAATTTATTTAGTATTATATTGGTAATTCATCCATTTTAATCCAATAATATAGGGATTAAGGTATGTTTATGTACAAGGTTTTTGAATTTTTGTAAACTTTAAGTTTAAATTTGCTAATTATTATTAAAAAAAGTCATGAAATGTGACATAAACATACAAATAAGTACTTTAATTTTCTTTAAAATTTTTATAAAAAAAGGAAAAATATTGTAAAATTAACCAAAGAAGTGCTATTTTTTAAAAAAAAACTATTATTAGGTCATCACGAATGAAACTTCTGGTTACAAAAGGGCCAGATTACTAACGGGGCAAACTCCCACCAGTAAGGAAAAAAAAAATAGAAATTCTTGTGTTATTCATGACAGTAATTTTTCATGAATATAGCGTTTATATAAGATGGGAATTTCAATTAAAATTTACTGGTGGAAGATTGCCCCGTTGTTAATCTGGCCCTTTTGTAATCTCAAGTTTCACACTTGATGACCTGATACATATAAATACAGTTTATGAATTTCGTAATAAATATAATAACGTTATACAGGAGCTAGACTATTTTTATGACAATAACATGAATATTTTAAAAGTTATAGCTATAAAAAGGATACACAACGTTGAAAATTCATGAAAAACATTAATAATTCATAAATTAAAACTGTGTAGCTCATAAACTTTTTAATAAATCAATATTAGAATAGTCTACTTCCTTTGAACATATATTTAAAACATAATTTAAAAATTTTGCGGTAACTGATTTATTATTTATTGAATTATAACAATTTTTCCAACACAATTTTACAAAAAAAAAAAAAAAAAAAAAAAAAAAAAAAAAAAAAAAAATCACTTATAAGAGAAATAAAAGAACATGTGGGTAAGTGTGATTGCAGATCGCACAGAGAGTTTTGTTTAATATCTCTTTTAAAACACTCTATCCTTAATTAATAAATCAAAATTGTTAATTTATAATTATTAAACCGTTACATAAATGGCAGCACCATTATATTTAATTTTTAAATAATTAGAAAAGTACTTTTAGACCAAATTAAAAATATTCAAGTAAAATTATTTAAATAAAATTAAAAAAATCCAAGCACTTTTAAATTCACCAATTTCAAAAACTTAGCTGAGGTATAAATAAAATATAAATTTTTTTAAAGAAAAAAAATGTTTAAAACATATTTAAAATGCTGAAATAGTTCCGAAAAAAATCCATATTAATTCTTCCACTTTCCAAACACTCACTAAATGGCGCCAAAAGAGGATGTTAACATTTATTAAAATTCCAAAAAACCCGTAAAATGGCTAAAAAATACGAAATTTCTTTTAATTAAATCCATAGGACAATTAAATGTAAAAAATTGCAAATTTCAATTCCCGCCAATATGCTTCGAACCCGGGACTTTTCGGTTAGAAATAACACACTCCACCGCAGGACTACTGCGTTCACGAAAAGATGGTTGAAATTAAGGTTGTGTTTTGAAATCGCAAAAACGGTGGGATGTTATTACATTAATTTAATTAAAATAACATAACTTTTTCAAAATCTTATGATTTTGGGTATGACTTAAGTCTGTAACTTAAATAGTTTCCGAGTACGAGCGCTGTGACGGACAGACAAAAAGCGAGACAATAAGGGTTTCGTGAGATAAACGAAACCCCAACAACTCTGAACTTAGTTTTTTAAAGTTTGTAAGGAATATAAATGTTTAAAAAGCTCCAGGATTATAAAGTTCACTGTCTTTTTTTTTCTAAAACAGTAGGTTTTCCAATTGAAATTTTGATCGAAATTGACGTTTTAGACATACATATACCTTAAATTAGAAACATTTCCAATACAATGACGATGTTTTCGAAATAGTCTTATTACACTGTAAATAGGATATTTATGTATTACTGGCTCATTAATAAGAATTTTTCAATTTTACACAGTGTATAGTTTTATGAACCAACATATAAAATATATGGACATGTTTTTGTAATCTATACTTATAAAAGAACATGTACTGACTAACTCACTTTTAACCCGGGAGAACTCGCTGCATGAGATTTTCTCTCACAGTCGTACTTTTTAAAGACTCTTATTTAAATCATTTTTCATTTTAATTAAAATTTCAAAATGTTTTACAATTATTTTACCGATTTTGTGAATAAAAGTACTAAGCCAACCAAAATTGATATTATATGAATGTAAAGTAAAAGAAAAGCAATTGGGCATTCTCACTAGCGAGTTCTCCCGGGTTAAACGCTGACCCTCAACCGTTGCTCAGGTTAATAAAATTTGGAAGAAATATTCCTTGCACAACGTAGACATAGGAAGGATGTTTGAAAAACCAATCCCTAAGGGGTTAAATGAGGGGTCGAAAGTTATTTCGCGAATCTCAGTAACAGTTTTAGATAGAAGCGTGAAATTTTTATATAGAAAAGACTATAAAATGTAAGAATAAAACTCTGGCTTTGGTTTTTTAGCCTTGGTCTTTTAAAATTTTCCTTTTTGAATTTTGACGATTTTAATTCATGTCGAAGCAAAATAATTCAAGATAAGACAAAGTCTTCTTAGGTGGTTAGATATATTGATTGATTAAATTGACACATCTCTAAATAAGACAAAATTTTCTGTTACGTTTGGGTCAACAAATCTGTCTTAAATTAAACTTCTGATTAGTGCTTCAATTTTTATGCAAAAGAGTGACTCAAACCTAAATAAAACACTTTTGAATTTAGATTTCAAGCTCAGTCGCTATTCTACATTAAGCTGTTACTAGAAATGTGTGACTTCTGTAGAACATAATATGTTTTCATTTGCATCATGCACAGTGACACAATATTCAATCTAGGGGACGGAATATAAAATTGAATTATGCGCTTTTGTTACGTGATAGATGAATATTTAGATGTGATTTTAGTGGTGATAACACAAATTCATTTTTCTTTATTTATGTCATTTTAATTGTTACTTGCAGAATTTTGTGTCACTTGTGATGAATTTGACATGTTAGTTTTTTTTAATAATAAGATTAATATCCTACTTTGTAAATTCTGAAACATTTTTTTAGGTTCGTACTTTCAGAAATGTCTCTTATTTTGCCATCTTAATGCCATTAAGAACAAACAGGATTGCCTGAGTAATAAGATTATGCTCCGCACAGTTTTACCATAAATTTTTAATAGAATATTTTGCCTTATTTAATCGCAGAAAAATATTATAAAATGTGCAGTTAAGCAAGTCGATTGCAAAGTCTGAGATTTAAATATTGAATATACATTTTCTAATAAGAAAGAGTGGTGTTAGATTCCTTTTACATTCCAGGGAGTGAAGCCCAGTAGCTTAGTGGTCGGCGCGTCGTACCGCCACACCACATGTTCAGAGTTTGACTCCGGACTTGGGAAAGGTTTATTCAACCTTTCAACCCTTCGAAATCGATAACATGAATACCAAGCTTGCTTAAGATTTAAACACTGAGGGCTCCGCATCAGGTTGTATACCACCTCAAGACCCATAGTCAAGAAAACAGAGTTGAGCACAGTAGGCCAGAATACTTAATGGATTGTAGCGCCGGGGAGTTTTGCTTTAGTACGCTGCTTGTAAGATACAAAACTTTCTTATTGTCTTTCTATATCTCTTTGTGTAACTTTTCAGATTTAATCCTTTATTTCAGTCTAGGTGCACACTCCTATACCCAGATCTGTGTCCAGAGTTATTAATTTCTAGGACAAATAAAACAACTTTGTTGTTTAATAAGATAAATCTATTTTTTGATCCTTTTGCAACTGAAAAATGAAGTTTTTTTTTTTTTAATTGGACAAGCTGGGTTGAAAGAGTTTTCTTTTAAATGTGTCGTCGGTACTTTTTCGTTAGACGAACACGAGTCGTAATTTTGCTGCAAAGAGTCAAACGCAGTAAAACTGCTTATTTCTCATTGACAAGTGTGTAACCCGCTTAAGAATATATTTTCTTTCAAAATTTATTTTTTGATTAAAAAACTAAACTCTGTGGCTATACAATCCATGAAGGATCTGGGCCGACAGTGCCCATCCCTTATTTCTTGACCCGCCCCGAGGTGCTATGCAGAATACGTCCCAGCCAGGTGGCCAGCCTAACGCAAGACTCTCGGTGTTTAGTTCCCAAGCAAGCTTGGTACCCTTCTGGATACGGCTCGGTAAGACGTCTTACCGCGAGAAAAATATCCCTTCAGTACGGCGCTGGTAAAACTCCTTACCAAGGCATCCGACCCCCTTTCTTGAGGAAATGTCATTACTCAGCTGTCAGTTTCTATCTCTCCCCGTTAAAATTTCCCTCCCACATTAGCGGGAGAGGTAAGTTTTTACAGTTGGCGAATCACGCCGAAAAAAATATTAAGTATTTGGCGATAGCTTCTTCTGACATGTCAATAGATTATCAATACATTTGATGACAGGGAAGCATTTTTTTAGATGAAATTTTATAATCTCGAAATGTCATTTATTATTGCTCCCAGGGTTCAAACAGCTCTTCAAGGGCTAAACTGGTTCCCTTAAAGTCCTGATTAAAAAAAAAAAAAAAAAAAAAAAAAAAAAAAAAAGAATAAATAGACATATACTGAAACTTTTTTTTGCTCTTTAACATTATTATTTTAAAATATTATAGTACAATGAAATGTAGACTATATGCTCCCCCCCCCCCCTTCAAAAATACCCACCATATTTTAATTTTTATAGCTTTACTGAAATATTACCCTCCCCGCACGAATTTTTTTCTTTTTCTCGCCTCACACCTTCAATGCAAAAAGTTTAAGATATGGAGAACTCTTTAAAAATTCTGCTGACCAATTTAAATAATCAATCACCTAAATTACAAACCCCTGTCCTTCAAAATTTAAGTTTCCCCCATCATAAAAAGTTTAACATATTTAAAACTCTCTGTATTAAAAAAATCTTCTGTGCTAAGTGGGACTTTTTAGTAACAATAAATAAGCAATCGGCTACCAAAAACAAAGCAAAAGAAAAAATACCCCAAAATATCCTGACCCCCCGCCACCACAATTATACAAAACTTTAAAACTACGTGTTTCCCACATTTATTGTCATCTAATAACAATAATTAAATATTAAGTCAGTTAAAATACTTCCAAACTCCCCCCCCCCCCCAAACAAGTCCCCTTTTTTGCAGTTTGACAGTTTTAGAGTGCGTCATGCCATTTTCTTACTGCACAATCCTGTGTGTCGAATGTGTCGCATCATTTTCTCAGTTCTCTATGCCATATAATATTCCTTCACTTCCAAATAATTTTTACTCCCAGAATAATAACGGAATTCTTATTTGAGTATCCTCCCCCCCCCCCTTTCCTATAAAATCGAGCAAATAAACCCTATAGATTCCATATTTCATAGGAACAATACATTTAAATAATGCATATCAATTTAAAATATTTTTATGTATATCTATAAAACCGAATTATAACATTCTATATTAAATAGAAAATATACTATAGTAAACCTCACTATAGTATTTTTTGTTTCCAAATTTATCAAATA
Source organism: Maratus speciosus (assembly GCA_963932465.1). Classification (NCBI taxonomy): domain Eukaryota; kingdom Metazoa; phylum Arthropoda; class Arachnida; order Araneae; family Salticidae; genus Maratus; species Maratus speciosus. Next base: position 524,899,028 of record OZ010787.1, on the reverse strand, counting down.
TTTAGAAACTATGTAATCGAAAGAGATTTTTTTTTTCGTTTTTCGTTAAAGGAAAAATACTGACAAAGTGGACATTTTTAACGGGATTTCCAAATATGATAGCTCAGGAAAGAAAACGAAAACTGCCGTCATGAGACAACAATTGCTTAAAACTCAAGATGAAATTCATTTATCGGAAAGTATTAAAAAATATATTTGATTTCAAATCATTTAAATCAGCATGTCTGTGAGTATCATGTTTTTATGCGTAAAAAATTGATACCGAAAGTGGAACTGTCAACGATAATCACTCATAAACTTACTGTAACCAAATTCTTTTGTGTGCGTGTTTGCGTGTGCAGTAAAAAATGTAAAAATAAAAGCTATGCAGTCTATATTCCACAAGACTGCAGTTCATTTCAAAATCAATTTCTGTTCATTTTCATAGAGTGACATTTTTTGAAAAAAAAAAAAAAGCAACGATTTTTTCCCTTATAATTTAGCAGACTTTTTTTTGTGTGTGTGTGCGTGTGTGTATGAATTTATTCATTGAAACACAAATTTTAGTTCGTACATACTAAGATATAGTTGAGATAGAATATGATTTAAATAAAATAAAATTTGTAAACAATACCTGCCCATAGGCCATAATGCTTTTTGTTTTGCTTCTTTTCATAGACCTGAATAGGAGGTTTAGAATTTATTACACATCGTGTAATGTGCTAAAATAATGCTGTTTTAAAGCTATTCTGATATTCACACTGACACTTTTTTGTTTTCAAATGTAGCAAATGGTCTTATTTTGAAACGATGTAATCGAATGCGTTCTTTTTTCGTCTTTCGGTATAGGTAATAGGTTTTTTAGAAAATTGCTGTTAAAGTTAGCGTTTTTAACTGAATTTCCACATACGATAGCGCAAGAAAGAAAAAGCCTACCGTCATAAGACAACAATTGCTTATGACTGAAGATGTAATTAATTTACCGTAAGGTATTAAAAAAAAAAAGAGCTATTTGATTGCAAATCACTTTCATCAATATGCCGGTAAGTATCAAGCTTTTATGTTTAAAACTTGCGACAGAAACAGGAGTTGTCGACAACAATCATTCATAAGCTTAACGTAACTAAATCTTTTTTTTTCCGCTATGTGTCTGTAAAAATGGTAAAAATAAATGCTATGCAGCCCATATACTCCAAGACATTAGTACACTTGATATCAATTTCAGTTCGTTTTCAAAGATTGTAACTTTGTTTTTATGTTTTTTTTTCTTATAATGTAACATAATTCTTTTTATTTTATTTTATTTTTTTTTTCTTTTGTGTATGAACTTATTTATTCACAAACAAATTTTAGTTAGTACATACTGAGATATAGTTAAGCTGGTATACAATTTAGTTAAAGCAAAATTTGTAAGCAATACATGTCCATAGTCAGTAATGTTTACTCCCCCCCCCCCTTTAAAAACCCTGAATAGGAGCTTCAGAATTAACTACACACCATCTAATCTGCTTTAAAAAAATATTTTAGGGTTTAATATTATATATATCATATTTTATTGTGTTTATAAGTATATTATTATTATTATTATTTTATATAAAATGTTAAAATTATGTACATATATTTCATTTGATTTGATTTGTCAAATCCCCGATAAATTTGTAATGCCAGTTCATCAGTTTTACTGACTGTACTTAAGAATGATGATCAGAAAAATTATTAAAATAGTACTTCCTAATGATTCATATGTACTATATCATTCCTCGCACTCTATTTAAATATAAAAATTAAAGCGACCCAACATGGGGATAACTGGCGCAAGTAACAACCTGCTCAATACTTCCGAGAATTATACAGCAACCCTGGATCCCAACCCTTCTCCCCGCTTTCAGACAAAGGTTTCCGAAGAAATGGTCACTCCAATGTGGGGGGTAAAAAATTCCACGATATTGCCGTACTTAGAGACTGCGATTTTTAACTTCTATAGCCGGCAATAGGAGGTTAAACTCATATTATCGACCCCGAAGGGATGAAAGGCTGAATGAGCCTTGCCCAGTCGGGAGTAGAACTCTCGACCTGCAGCGCGGCAGTCAAATACTCTGACCACTACTCCACTCGGCTTTACTTTTTTGATTACTTTGTTATTTTTTCAATATTTTACGTGGCTCACTAAATATTGGTATGTCTAATAATACATATATAATATATGGCTCATTTAATAAGGAATTCAATTAAATCGTTTCCCAAAATTATTCAGCTTGCGAGATTTCATCATAAAAGTACATGATAAAATAATGTATACTTGATTTTGGAGCATCAAAATGGCGCCGTGATCAAAAAAAGAAAGTACACACATCGAAACTTGATTTAAGTATTACCACATTCCTGTAACAACTGTTTGATAGCTTAAAAGGGACTGATAAGACGAGAAAAACTCGTCGGTAGAGCATAGATATCCCTCTCAGTCACCTTTATTAAGGACGCTTTTAGAAAAAAAATGCAGTATTCATCCGGAGCTGAACCACTAATCGCGAGTCACTAGTCGCCACTAAACGCGACAAGGGTCGGGATGGAAAAAAATGAGTTAAAAAAAAATAAGATAATGAAAACAAACTATGATCAAAGACCAGATTGCCTATAGGTCAGACCAGCCAGGGAAGAACCTCCACTCGACAGACAGCCAGGGCCTGATTACCAACGGAGCAAACTTCCACCAGTAAAAGAGAAAGCGAAATTGTTACCTCATTCGATAAAAAATTCTGCACGAATAATACGTTTAAAAAAGCCAAAAAAGTCTGATAAAATTTACTGGTGAAAATTTACTTTTCCGGTAATTAGGCTCTGCAGATGGTAGGGACTGAGTAAAAGTTGTGCATTGGGAATGGCAGCTGACGGCTACTAGGTACGGTTTAGGAGACCTGTGAGACAAAATATAGATTTTGAGTAACTTTCTGTTAAGGGTGTGCCTATTTAGAATATTGGAAAGCTATTCCTTGTGAGGGATGGCAGGTTTCTTAATATACCACTGTGCTGTTAGTGTGCATGTGAAGTAGTAATGAGGGGATCGACGCAACTGCGAAACACTTGCGAAACCCACACACTGCCCATTTGAATTTATTTACTATCTTCGAAAGCGACCGTACCCCGCGAGAATTACTGTTGTGTGAGGGAAGAGGTCGTAGTGCTTATTGAGACTTTCGGTATTAGTTTATATGTGTGACGGCCTCTGTCGGCGTTGTTCCAGATTGATTGTCATTCCGTGAGCATTTTACCTGTTAGTAAATGTTTGATGTATGTGGGTAGAAGTGGGAGATGTATGTATGTATGTGATTTTGCTGTTGCTTCCTTTGCAAATGCGTCCGCGGTTTCATTACCTTGAACGCCCGTGTGCGCTGAGACGAGGACAAGAGTTACTTTTTAAAAAGGGATTTTAGCTTGAGTTCTATCTCTAGGATTAGCGGATTCTTGGTTCTATGGGCATAGAACCTTTTCGCATTCCTCTGTACCATGTGTATCCCGTAATTCTCGTATAACTCGAGGTTTCAACAGAACTTGGCTTGGCGATCTAGGCTGTGCTTACATCTGCTTCGTTGCACTTCTGTCAGCGGGCATGGCCCACATTGAAAGAGACTCACCGTAAGGCCACCTTTTGCAATTATTGTTCTTTCCAATGGAATTGGCATAATGATAATGCCAGTTTGCCAAGCCCGGTTTCCTGACCTCCTTCTTCCTCAGGAATAACAGCTCGTTCTGTTGGTATCTGCTTAATATGGGTGCTTCGTCGAAGGAATTTGGCACGCCCAGGAGGATTTTTTGTCGACGGAGTGACTTTGTGAAGGTAAACTTTTTGTTGATATCCTTGTTCCGCTGCAGTTCCCTGATCAAGGTATTCTTGTTCCGGACTGTGATGTAAGTGACCTCCAAACGATATTTATAGGGAGAAGAGCTTTCTATTATCGTGGATGGAATGGCTATGTTCAGGGATGCTATCGAATTCTGTATCCCATGACTTATCATCCTACTGCGTCCGGACTTTATATCTTTCAGAGCAATAGTCCTTCGGTGCGGACGGGGATTTCTTCTGTGAAGATTTTACGGTTACTCGGTTACTGTTTTTGATTTACTGTGTAGTTCTATCAGCCGTTTCTGCTGCATTTGCTGCTTGTTCTGATTGAAGGTTTCCCCGTGCGATCCTTTTTCTACAGGGACCATGTTTAACAGCTCTAGCTCTGAGACCCTCTTTGCGATGTCTTCAAGCTGTTTCGTTATTACTGATTCGATAGTTATGTCTATTTATGCCGTACTCGGTATTTTATCAGTGAAATTACGGAAGAGCATGTTGTATTTTTCTGCACGACGTTGTACTTTCTTGAGAGTGACGTCTGCGTGTAACTTTGTAACTTTTCTTTGTTTAGGTGTCGTTGCACGAATTCTATTTTTTGCGCGTTCAGTTTTAATTTCCTCGGGCTCTGTTTTGCTGCTTTGCTGACTTGGGAATTGGAGTCCTTTCGATATTTTATTTATGTTTGTTCCAGATTCTTTGACTAATCTATCGAAGTATTGGCGGGTTTGATTCATCTCCCTTAAATAGAGAGTTCGTGCTTTCAGTCCTTGTAAGCTGCGACATATTTCCATTTTTTACATATATACTTCTGGTGTGAACTCATAAATTATGTTTCGAATATTCTGTAAATTACACTTAATTAAATTTATCTAGCGCCACTCTCATGAAAAAAAAAATCAGATATTTTTGGCAATGCTAAGTGAAATTATCGAACGTTATACCTGTCATACTGAAGTTATTTATTTTTTTAAGGCAAATTTTCTCTATATTTTGTATTTCATACAATAGTTATACTTACATTGTATTAAACTAAACATATGTAACTAGGATTATCATTACTATATTTTATCTAAAGTAAGCTTCCGCATACACTTTTCGTAGATATTTGTGAATGGCGCCTGTTTGTGAATGGCATCTGTTGTGAATGGCGTTAGTTTTCGCACCAACACTTGCACTTGGCACGAAATGATGTTCGTCTAACGCAAGTAGCACAGATTGTTTTCCCACTGTTGGAAGTTTGTAGAAAGCGTTGGTAAGTGATAGGTTTGGGAATGTTTGAATTGGGAATTGATTGGGAAATGGCAGGTACAGAGATTACTCTAATTTGGAACGTATATTACCTGGATTCTGTGCAGCGAATTGTTGACCACTGCTGGACCTTTGTTGGCCAATGGTACGATAAGGCGAACATTTATTACTTGTGGGCCAACATGGGACAGCAATTTGTCACTAATTAGCCAACGTTGGCTCAATCATTTAGGGCTACTTGGGAATTGAAAAAGTACACTGTCTTCTATAATCAAATTCAATTTCACATAGTTTTTACATGTATGTTGGAAGATGATTTCAGTATAATTGAAAAACAAATTAAACACGATAATTGACTTTAAAATTAAAAAATAATTATCAAAGCTTTGCCGAAGTTGTTGAATGCAATGTATATATATATATATATATATTTTTTTTTTTTTTGTAAATTATCATTTTCTCAGTACGAAACGGATTTTTTGTCACTCCACCTTTGACTCTTATACAAAATATGATTATGCTTCGTTCGGAAAAAAATATCAGTATACTACATGAAGAATTAAAAAATTTTTAAAAATTTCACTTCCTCGAAAACGTTTTCTTTAATTTCTCCATAAATACTTCACAAAATATTAAAGGCATATCTTGAAATTTAGTTAATTAGTTTGAAAAGAGCTAACTTTTTATCGGATCAGAAATTTGCTATTTTATATGCAATTACTTTTCATGCTAATATTGTATTCAGAATGTTCACTTATAAAGTAGGTTTTAAGGATCATAAATTACTTCTTTTGAATTTTTTTTATCTGAAGAAAAATTTTCATAAATAAATATTGCAGAATTATATCATTATTTTATCATTTCAAAAACAAGCAGCATGAACATATACATGGTGGGCATAAAAGACTTCCCCGATATATGAAAAACAAGCTCAACCAATCGAAAGGAAATTTCAGATTTGATATTTGAAAGTATGAGTTCCAGATCGTGATAATTTAAAACAACAGAGATCTCACGGTTACAGTTACAGTGAAAAAAATTCGAAATTTTAAGGTGGCAACACCCACCTTTTACCTGCGCAGATTCATCAGGGATTGAAAAAACATAAATCGCGTTGGAACGATATACGTACGACAAAAATTTCCGGCGTAAAACATTTGGAAAGAAGAGCATTGTAAAGGACGAATGACAACACAGAAAGGAGGTGCATTGACGCACTTTGCATAATTCACAGGGATAGACAGTAAAAGCATCAGTCACGAACACCATGTGCAAAGCATTGCGTGCGGAAAACCTTTAATAAACAGTGTGGAAAGATTGTTTCTTCAATCAGGTGTTCAAACGTGCCAACAAGATGACACTTTCAGGGTAGCAACGAGGGGAATTGATAAAGCTGTTTTATCAGAAGGAGGAAAATGCTGCCGAAGCATTGCGAGTTTATTGGTAAAATCATAAGTTACGACGAGGCCCATGTTCCGTAAAAACTGTACGTGATTTGGTAAAAAAAAATGAAGAAACTGGATGAACATGTGATAGACTGCTATCTGGACGATCATCTTCTGCTGTTGAAGTTGTTGCGGAAGTGCATAATATGATTACTGAAAGTCCATTGCAAACTGCAAGAAGTGTTACCCGCAATTTTGGATCTACCGAAAACCACAATACGCAATATTCTGCGCTCTGTTCTGCGGATGTATTCTTATCGATTCCAGCGCGTCCAGATGTTGCAACCTGGAGACGACCAACAGCGTTTCGACTTTGCGAATTATTTTCTCATCAGGAATGATGAAGATAGCAGGCGGTCGCTGCGGATATTATGGACGGATGAGGCACATTTCTCCTTAACTGGTAACGTAAACTCCAAGAACTGCGTTCACTGGGTTGACGAAAATCCTCACGATGTGACACAAACGCCTTTACACGAAGCTGTGTTGTACGGCATTGCAAGCACATTCGTTATCGGTCCGCACTTCATCGAACAGATCACTTCCCCAGGTATGAAAACGTGCTTCACCACAAGTGCACAATGTTACAGAATTACGTAATTCCGGAATTGCAGCAGCGAAATGCCGTTAATGACATTGTATGGATGCTAGATGGTGCTCCTCCACACGTCGCCACATGTGTTCGACAAGTACTGCAACAGCAAGTTGGTGATAGTGTTGTCCCGTAACTTTGCAGTTTCGTGGCCACCGTGACCCACCGACCTCACTCTGATGGTATGATGTTGAAAATAACATATCATCACACATCATTATTTATCTCCTTTTTAAAAATTAAATTCCCCATTTTAAAATTTAATTTCTCCTTTCATAATTATAAACTGAATCAAAACTTCCTCTCCTTTCTAAAAAGAATTTATCTATTTCTTATTATCTTTTGCACTTTAATTTTCAGTTACTCAAGGTTTCCCAAGTTCACCCAAAGCCGTTAATAAAATAAATCAAAACTTCCTCTCCTTTCTAAAAAGAATATATCTATTTCTTATTCTATTTTGTACTTTAATTTTCAGTTACTCAAGGTTTACCAAGTTCACCCAACGCCGTTAATAAAATAAATCAAAAACAAATCTTTTTCTCATCCTGAAATCATTTACTATGCGAGCATACTTTCCTTCGGTTAACGAATATATAAAAAAGATATTCTTTGACCCTATGCTCCTGTTGTAGCAGTAATTCATACACTCACTGTTAATTCTCAGTTTGATAGTCAATACAAATGCCTTTTCGGCTGCAAATATATATGCTGTTTATACTGAAATCGGCGATCGGCATCTGCGTTGCTGCTTCTAAATACACATTTCCCATTAATCAGCTTTGGCATTCGTAATTGTACGTTGAAATGTTAAAACGTCAATTAACGGTCCTTTTGCCTAGTTTTTAATTCAAAGTTCCATTAAATGATATACCTTTCGGGTTATAATGGTCCAGGGTACCAAGTTTTTGGCTAACATTGGCAACAATACCTGACAAATTATTCACTTCATCTCTGTACATCGAACTGATAACAGCTGACTCAAAGGGTCCCTCTCTGGCACTTCCATTCTTCATCTGTACAATAAATAAAGCCATCTTGCTTTAAATTTGTAGAATTCCTTTCGCTCTTATCTTTAATATTCAAGGATCTACGAACCTGGCTTACCGAAAAACGATTATTTTAAAAATGCAATATTTTTATGAAATGTTTTCGCTACAGATCATGGTCTACTGTATAGATGGATTTCTGGCTCTGGGGTTATCTAAAATCTGAGGTGTACACATCAAATCCAAACGATTTGTCAGAATTGAAAGATGCCATAAAACATGAAGTTATACAGATTCTGAAGTTATACAGATGTTACATTTATCATTGTTGTCAAAAATCTCCCGCATGCAATGCGGTATCGTCTGCGAAGGTGAACCCGTTTAAAACTGCTAATTCCAATAAACGTTTCCCCCCCCCCCCCTCTTCTCTCTTGTGTTGTCATTGGTCCTTTACAATGATCTTCTTTGCAAATGCTGTACGCTGGCAAGTTTCGTCATATGAGTATCGTCCAAACACCATTTATGGGTTATCAATGCGCTAATGAATCTGGGCAAGAAAAAAGTGAGTTATCATTCAAAAATTTCGAAATATTTTCGCTGTAACAGCAACCGTGAGAGCTCCATTGTTTTAAATCATCACGATCTTGAGTGCATACCTCCTGTAATTAATAATAATATATATAACAGTATCTGACATTTCCTTTCGATTGGTTAAGCGGTTATGCCTATAGGGGTTCATATATCGGGGAACTTTTTTTATGACCACCCTGTACATATTTGCTCGGACGATTACTGGGAGGTTTGTAGGTATGCACATAGAATATGAGTTGTTAATGGGTCATTCCATGCAAAATGAGCAAATCAGCTGTGGCTGATATGTCACAGATTTGAATGAAAATCAGTATATAAGTAGATCATATCTATTTATGAGTAAATGTAAAATAATAGATTTCAGAATTGTTTATTTAAGCATTAAAATTTACATTAAAAGGTGATGAAAAATCGAGGTTTTGCTTGAAATTTCAATTTTGATTATTAGCCTTAGGAATGAAAAGACTATATAAAAAATTATTTATAATTAAGGATGAATAATACGTAACAGATTGACGTAAGTTAGTAATTGTATTTTTATTCCATAATGAGAAGAAAAAAAATATTTTTGAAAATTTTTGAGGAAAAAAATGCAATATTTCTATTGCTCGTTTGAACTTGAAGGAAAGCTTTGACAATTTTAAAATTACTTGACGTTATAGCGAAAAGTATATATTTTAAATACCGATACTTTCATTCTTGCCTTTTTGTTCCTTAATGAGAAAAAAATAAATAGTAAAAAATGTTGAGGGAAAAATGCAATATTTTTATCACTTTTTTGAACGTGAAGGAAAGCTCTGAAAATTTTAAATTATTTGATATTATAGATAAAAGTGTATATTTTAAATATAGAAACATTTATTCTTGCTTTTAGTTTCTTTTTGCCTCAAGAATATTTTTAATTAAAGTAGAAAAAATGATTCAGTTGAACAAAAATTTTTATATTAATCCTAAATCCACATACAAAAAATGGATGGCAGCACTAATTTTTTCCCCCTTGAAATCGTGCAATATTTTAAGAAACGCGCGAATTCAAAGAGGAACAGCCATGGAATGTAACAAATATTACCTTTTTTGAACCAATTTTTGTTATGTTCGGAATCAAAAGGCAATCTTGAAATTTTTTTAGCATATCAAGGACTTATTGATTTTTATGCCTGTGCAATATTGTTAATATTGACCTTTCCTTTATATATTTTTTTGCTCATAGATAAGATGAAAAATTACGATTTTGTAATTTTTTTAAAAGTTTCTAAGTTTTTTTTTGAAGATGAAGGAAATAAATGGAAACTTTCAAACATGGGGAATTTGATCTTCATATGTAATACTACACCAGGCATCGATTTCAAAGATGTTTTTTAATTCCTTTGATTTTTATAACGTTTCTAATTTTCTCAAAATTCGCAAATTTTCAATTTTTACAAACAATTGAAGATTAATCATGGTATTAACAGATTATTATTACTCAATAAATAAGAAGATAATTTTTCAAAGGTTACAATATTATAAAAAAATTCATTTCTGTTTAATAGTTTTCAAGATACAGAACTCCAAACTTGCATTCGACGATTGCACACATGCCATTCTATACCACAATTTTTTTAAATGTCCAAAACTGCTAAAATAATTTATTTTGCGAAGATATTTTGCAGAGCTCTTTTTGAATATCAATTGAATCTGTGTATAAAATTTTATTAAAATCGGTTACTATGTGGCAACGACTTTTTAAAAAAATTTTGCCCATTTTACGTGGAATGACCCTAATACAAGTTTGTAAGAAATAAGTTATATACTTTAAGAGAGCTCATGAGTGCTTTCTATTGCTCCGAATTTTATGACATTTAAAATACAGATATTACAAATGATGCACTAGTCCTATGTTAAATATAAATTTTGCAACACAGAAATTTATTAATAAGTGTACCTATGATCTATGCAGCAATAGAAGAGTAACATTCACCACAGTGTATTTTTGTTAAAGACCAGATTCACTGTACTTTTCTATGAGAAATGTGATTTTGAGACAGTGTTGCCAGATTGGAGACTTTTTTAATTCAGTTTATTTGAATGTCACCACTTTTTTTTTAAATAGTATAATTCGCTTATTTTTCAGAATTTTTAATCTATTTTTAAATAGGGCGAATATTTCTATTTCAAAAAAGCGGTGACAATCAACAATCTGGGGACAAAAAAGTCCCCAATCTGGCAACACTGTTTTGAGATTACAATACATTGTTATGAGTGTAGATTTTCAAAGCATTTATTATAAAGCATACTAAACAATCACATTAAGGCATATTAGGCATTAAAATGTATAAGCCTTCTGAACACTTAAAACTGTATCAGATGGGAAAAGACTAAACAACAAACATTTTACAAAGCATTCGACTTATTTTTTCCTAATTCTTTATTTCGATTCAGTCCTTTTATTATATCGAACACATTCGTATAAGAAAAGTTGTTACAGATGTGTTGAAAACCTTGCTAAATGAAGCGTAATCTTCCATTTTTTTCATCATTTAACAACAACAACAAAAAAAAAACTTTTTATCTCTATGACAGGTTTTAAAAGAAAAAAAAAAGGAAATTTTAGCAGCCTTTTTTTTGTGAATTTTTAGGTAGAATAATTTTCACGAAAGCAAATAAACTGAAAACGACAGTTTACATACTAATAACATTTGTTTATTTATGAATTATTTATTTGAGTTTTAAATTTATTCATCAGCCTTTAACGAAATTCATTATTAATTGTTATTTTAAAGGTAGGGGAAAGTACACTGTGCAAAATTTATGTAACGTTACTTCATAAAATTGGTGGCAGCATGCTGCCTCTAATTTTATGGAGTAATTTAACTTGTATAATGATGGAATTTAAATTGATATAACTGGTATAATATTACACATTAGTGCAACGTAACGCAGGTTATATCGGTAAAATTACTCCAAATTACCAAATTGTATGGAGTAACATTGCATAAATTTTTTACAGTGTAGAGTAAAACTGTATAGTCTGGGGAAAACGGATATGGGGCATTCTCACAATCTTTTGACTTTCGGGAATAAAAATCTTGTGAAATTAAGCTTGCTAAAATGACATTTTAATCTGATAGACGAAAGCCTTAATGAATCAAATTAAAGAAAAAATGGTCAGCAGCAAAATTTTTTTTTATTTAACTGAGGTTTAAGTTAAACTTGTAGTTTAATTTTCCTTGCCATTTTATCAGTATAACTTTCTATTTTCTTCTAAATTTTCACTTATAAATGAATTTGCATCGTACTCACAGGACATTCAAATAAGAAATAATATCAATGTAGTATTTTTAGTACAAAATTTTGGTAAAGAACGGACGGAAGGAGAAAAAAAGAGGATGGGATAGGAAAAAAGTGACGGTAATGAAAAAAAAAAGGATGGTAAGGATGGGACGGTAAGGAAAATTACCACTATTTTTAGGCAAATCATGTTAAGACTAAGTGATAGTCACAATGTTCATTGATTTTTAGAAACAGTTATTTAGATTGGATTTAAAAAAAAAATAATAATTTACCTCGAAAAGTGCAGGAATAAACCTTGGGGACGGTAAGACTACCAATAAAGCCACGATGCTTGAAATTGATATTTAAATGCTGATTTAAATTTTGCAGTAAATTTCCTGTCAAAGAATTTCAGACATTCTTTCTCTAGTATACTTCTACATGAGAAAAAGCTTGTAAAAAATTCTGTGGCTGCATCGGAAGTGATTTTCAGTATAAGTTTATCAAGAGGGATGGTAAGGAATCTAAAACCCAGGGACAGAGTTCAAAAAATAATATCAACCGTAAAAATGTGTGCAGGTAAATTTTTTGCTACATAGTTATATAAAACAATTGTTCCAGTTTCGGAAAAAAATTGCATCGAATTACTTTTATTTTAACAATTTTATACAGACAGCTCCAAACTTAAAAGTGAGCATCAGGGACACGGGACGGTATAGGAGTTTTCTTGGTATTTGGACCCCCAACATCGCCAAAACTTATTTATCTCGTTAATATTGTTATGCAATCATGCAATGGGATGTTCCCCAGTATATGAAATAGAAAAAACCCACAAAAATATGTACTAAAATAAAAATTATTATTCAGGGACTTAAAAGGCAAAAGATTATGAGAATGCCCCATTACTCAGTTTTGCCTCACTTTGCGGGCTTCTAACTAATCGAAACAATGACATCTTGATTTTTTTTTACTGAATTTTACCTAAAAAATTTTTTGTTTATGTTGAGAATGATGTACAGATTTTAGAGTTTCGGATTTTTGAGAGTTAACTTTATAATTAAAAGAATATATTCAAGATTAGAATAGCACAGTTAGAGGTTTATTCCAACAGAGCGAAAAATGTCCAGACCAGCAGTCGAACCTGAATACCTTGGCTTGACGTGCCATTGTTCTACATTTTGAGCTATTCGGAAGTAACCTGGCTGACACAATTCACTTTTTCCCTCTGTTAGAACAGACCTCATCTGTGCTACTCCAACCTTGAATATGATTTAACCATTTGAAATAAATTTTCCCTCTGTTCATTATGACATAAAAGAATACGTTTATATTTAATTTTAAGTGATGTATTGAAGGGGGGGGGGGAACACAACTAGCTGGGCTTCAGATTAAGAAATTGCAGATTTGTTCCTTTAAATAATTTCTTGTTTTACTGGTTTGATTTATTAAAAATAACTTGTTTATTTAGATTTTTTCATACTTCGAAGGGAATATTTAGTTTTATTAAAAAATTTAGAATTTAATATCTATTAAAAATATATAATGAGCAATTATATTTTTAAAAAATGCAAAGAAACTGATATAATGAAACAACGAACAATGCTTCAGATTAAAATGTGCACATTTGTTCACTAAATAGTTTCTTGTTTTACTGGTGTGATTTAACCAAATACTTAATTTACTTATATTTCCTTGTTCTTGAAAAGAAATATTCCGTTTTATCCTTTGATAACTAATAAAGAATATTTAGTTAAATAACTATTTTTCAAAATTTTTTAAAGAAAGTGAAATATTAAAAAAAGTATATCTTTCAACCTCATCAAGTAGTGATAATCCGGTTCAAAAATATCTCTTAGGTTATCAGTTAAGATTTGGAATATACGGGAAAACTGGCATCTGCTGCAATATTCAAGTCATGAATATAAATGATACCCAGAAGCGAATTTGGTGTTGGCTGATTGCATACAGGTACGTTTTGGTTGAAAAGCAGATTATATTTTTTAATCTTTCTTACTTTTTTGTTCATTTTCTTTTAGCATTTCATTTAAGAAATATGTTAAAATAATATTAATTTTATTATTATAAATTAAAATAACGTGCTTTGATTATATAAATAAATTAATAAAAGCAGTACCTTTAAACACAAATTAAAAGATATGCATTTATACATAGTTAAAAGATGTTTTATTATAGTATTTTTTTTAATAATAAAACATCCTATAAGTATGTGTAAATATCTGGCTTTGAATGTCTATTTAAAGGTACTGTTTTATTCAGTTATTAAAATATTATTTTTATTTGTGGTCTTAATACAATAATGTTTCCCTTGCATTGCTTTTCAAATAATCAATCTCGCATGCTTTAACCCTTTATGTCCTAAATTATGAATTCATAAAAATTGCATCTTCTAAAGAATTTTTCTTGAAGTTTTGAAACTACATTAGAAGATTTACATAATCATTTATTAAATTTTACAAGGATTTTCCCAATTAAAATTCCAATATTTCCGTAATGAAACCCCCACCCCCACCATGCTAAAAAGATGCAAATGCAAAAGAAATCATTCTTTTAAAAATACTTTTGTTTTGTGCAACCAATAATGCTTTTGGAACAAGATAAATTAAAGTATCTATAACTCATTCTAAACTGTATAACAACTAATCGATGTATTAAATGAATTTTATAACAAGTTATTTTCATGGTACTTTAAAGAACCGTCGGGGTATAAAGGGTTCAAAGATGCACCTAAAACCACCATATTTTCATAACTACACAGTAAAAAAAACCTGACTAAAATACGGAAATACTACTGGCAATCAAGACTCCAGTATTATTTCCGTATTTTAACGGAAGTTTTCCCCGTAAATGCCAAAGATTGGAAATTTTTCTGTAATTTACCGGGAAAAATTTCCGTAAAAAAAAAAAACGGAAATAGTACTGGCGTCTGGATTGCCAGTAGTATTTCCGTATTTTAGTCCGTTTTTTTACAGTGTGCATTTTTAATTGTTATTTTAGGGTTCATACTGTCTTTGAATATTGTTGCTATTATTTCAGAATTCGGCAATTTTGATATATTTGATATTCGATAATCTTCGCCTTATATAACAACAGAAAACTCAATATTTCTGCAATTAAATAAGGTGAAAAATACTACGAGGAAATAGCGATACTCAAATTCATGGACCGCATGAATCCTGCTTGTATTTGTTTTCTGATGCCATGTAATAAATTTAGATCAGTTTTTTTTCCAAATGCTGGACCTCGAAAACAAAATGCCGGGCCGCTTAAATGATTCTGAGAAAGTATTACCAGCTTTATTTTAAAAGTAATAAATATTTTAATATTTTTTGTCACAATCTATAAATGTGATGCAGGTTTTTAAACACCGGTATTCCTAAAAAATACATATAGAAAGAGAGTGGAATATGAATCGGACTTAAAAATAAAATTATCAACTTTCTCTCTAAACCTGAAGAATTTTGTTAACACGAAACATCACGCTTCACATTAAATGGTTTGTATCATTCTTTTTATATTTTTGTAAGAGTAAATACTTTTTAAATTAAAACGTTGAATGCTCCTTTTTAACACTTTCCAACAAAGTTGAAAAGTGTTTATGACTTCGGTTTGTCTGTCCGTCTGTCCACGCTCTAACTCTCGTAAATATGCTCGGATCGTTCTGAAATTTTTGGATGTTAGTGACCTCTACTATAGCACGTTCCCTATTTCAAATGAAGTTTGTAGCATGTTTAGTTCATTTACAGGGACAGTCAAAAGTTTTCCGTTACATTACGGCCAATGGGAGAAAATCGTTTCAAATGATTTTTAATGGTGTTACATTCTTTCAAACATAGTAAAATTTATATTCATTTATGAAGTTCACTAAAATATGCATTCTGTTGAATATGCCGTGCAAAGAATAGTTATTGCTCATTTACAGGGCCACACAAAAGAATTCCGTTCATAATGGTATAGGGGGAATTGTTTGCGGTGTATTTGAAAAGATTTCAGATACTATACTGTACTGATTTACTGTGTATTAGTAATGATTGCTCAAAATGCATTTTTAATTATGATATGCGCTTTTTTTTCACTATATTTATGTATACTATAAAGTGCGTATAAATGCTATAGTTCATATGCATGGCTACAAAAATGAATTCGTAAAGTTTACTGAGTATGAGCATAAATTGCTTAAAGGCGGGTTTTAAAGGAGTTATGCATTTTTACGCTGAACTACATTTAGTATACTAAGGCATGCTTGTAGAATATAGATAAAAGGATATACAGGGCCACGCAAAGAGTTGGATACATGGCTGTCTATGGGTGATAATTTCTGGAAATGTAATTTCAGTAGTTTTAAGAGTGTTTTAGTTTGAATTAAATTTTAGCTAAGTAGTGGCATGTAATAAAGGTACTAGGTAAACTACAGGGCTGTACAAAAGCGTTCAAGTATGTTTCCATCTATTAGTATAAATTGCTGAAAGATGAATTTCAACCTGTTATGAATTTTCTTGCTAAACCAAATTTTCCCATTATATAGTATATATATCAACCTACAGATTAAATACAGGGCTGTTCAAAAGAATTGGAATACATATTTGGCTATGGACGGTAACTACTGAAATCAGTTTTTCAAATGTTTTATGCATTTTATAAAATGCTTACTTAGTTATCTTATTTACCTTAATCTCCTAAACTAACCCGTTCTACGGACGGGTGTTCATGAATTTAATTCTAAAACCAAAAAAAAAAAAAAAAAAAAAAAAAATCGGTACAACCAAATTTAAGTTTATGAATATAAAAATGTGTTATATCTGTTAAAAATCAGTAATTACACAACCAATATGAAATATGTATGTACACAAAAATCAGGTATGTATTAAAAAATCAATAAAAGTAAGTATTTACGCAAACAAATTAAAGATGGGAATGTAAAAATCAGTTATAAAGTCAATATTTACACAACCAAACAACCATTTGTAAGAAAAAATGAAATTTACATCGTGACTGTAAAAAAATGGAAAAAATTATTTTAAAATGACTAGGAGGCTCTGACCCCTACTAGCTACGCTCGCCAACCCCCGTTCCGACACCCCAGATTTTAAAAACAGGCTAATTTCATCGGCTTTAAAAAGATTGAATTATAATTTTAAAAAACAGTGGCGATCTCCCTGTAAACGGGTTTTCATTCATATTTGTTTGATTGGAGATTTTTAAGGCGAAATCAGCGTTTGTTAAGGGATACAATGGCTGTTTTCGTCTTTGATTAAAAAATTAATTAGTTAAAAATTTGAAAATAAGGTAATGTAAAATGAATTAAGTAAGCAAAGTCTTTGTCTCTCGGTTTTTTAACAGCTCTATAAGAAAGTTCTTTTAAATAACACATTTGAAATGTATCGTTTTATATCTGACATAATTTTCACCAAAATTTTCTTTCTCTTTTTAACATTCACATGAAAATAGTTTTGTTGTTAGAAAGGAAATATTATTTGCACTGTCTTAGAATTCACGATAATAGATGGAAAGATTATCTCAAAATATGAAATAAATATCTCGCGCAAATATATTTTTTAATTTAAACTGTTTTGACAACTGTCAATTATTTAGCGTTTTGAAATATGACGCAAATTTCCTACATTCGCGACATTTCATGCATAATAATGAATTTATTATTTAAAAATGTTCTCTCTCTTTTAAAATTCACGTGTAACTATAGTTTTTATGCAGTAATTTTCAATATTTTCCCGTTTTTTAACACGTAATCACTTAATTATCATTTGAAAGTTTTTTCGGATTATAACAGCCAAGTGTAAATAAATTTTTAATTTGAAGGAAATATCATTCATTGCGGTGTTTTTAAAATTGGGAACAGTTTAAAATAATGGCCTTTTCTAAAATATGTAAAAAACATCTCTCGAAATACTGAAAATTTGAATTTAATGGAGATAAATCCTCAAAATATGAGTCAAATTAAAAACTTAAATGCAGTCTGCACACCGGGAACTTATAATGTATTAAATGATGTAAAAAGGTTTAAATTCCTATGTACAGTTTTTGCTCATATAAATTTTTTTAATGAAACGATTTTGACCAACTTTAACAAAAATATATCTTAAATTAATTATTCGATTTAAAAACTGTCTGCATCAGCGTGTTTATCAAACATTTCTCTATAATAGCACCAATTTTCATATTTTTGTATGAAACAGTTTTCTTAATATTAACGAAGAAACACCACTAGTCATAAGAAATATGGATGCTGATCTAGAAGAGTACAGGGAAGATCTACGCAGAATTTTATTCGTCCATTTCCAAACCGTTCCTTTTTTTTCTATATAGAAGGAAAAATCTTTGCACTGTCATAGCTGCCAACTTTTACGCTTTTTTCCTACCGCTAAAATTTTATAGCAAATATTGTCTTATTTAATCGTCGAAATCTCATGATTAAACAAGCCGGAATTCTCTATAAAATTTTAGTGGTAGCAAAAAAGCGTAAAAGTTGGCAGCTATGCACTGTTTTCCACGTCACTAATGAGGTAAATTGCGTTAGACTCATTTTTTTAGTGAGTATTTTACACAACCAAATTAAAGTTTAAGAAATCAGTTATAAAGTCGATATTTACACAACCAAACAAAAATTTGGTAAGAAAGAATGAAATGTACATCGTCATTGCAAAAAAAAAAAAAAAAAAAAAAAAAAAAAAAAAAACCTGAAAAAATTGAAAAAAGTTAAAAAAATTTCTTTTAAAATAAAAAAATCTTTGCATTGTTTTCCACGTCATCCATGAGGTAAAGTGCAGTAGACTCGTTTTTGTTTGTTTTTTACAATACAGCAAAATAGTTGCGACTTAAGATAAAACTTCACGGAAGACAATGTTTTTTTGTAAATGCCTTATCATACTGTGAAAAAAACTTTCCTTGTTTTGGTCCGTCCTTGACCCAAACACGTAAACATCCTCTAGAAGTTGCTCTTGAAAAGGCTACATACACCGCGTACCAAAAGTTTAGACAATCAATAAAATTTGCATTAACATAAAAAGTAATAAGGTACAATTAAAATTCGTGAGATAGGTAATAAATAAAAGCAGTTTTGCTGATATACACAGATAAATTATGATCAAAGGTTTAAAATTATAAAATATACATTAAATTATATAAAAATGTACTGTCCCAAAAGTATAGACACATGTAATTTTGTTTGGTTTTACATTTATAAAATTAACTTAAAATTTACTTTTAATATTTAATTGTATTGCCACGACACTTTATAACATCAAATACACGTTGTTCCATAGAATTAACTGAACATTGCATTACAGAAGGAGGTATTTCATACCACGCTTTGTCAATTGTAATTTTTAAGTCACTACACATGTATATTGCTTTCCATTTTCATATATTTTACGAGATAAGATCCCCCATATGTATTCCATAGGATTCAAATTTGGTCTAAGTGCTAGCCAGTCAAATAGTGTGATATTGTTTTGCCTAAACCATGTTTTCGATGATGTGGAGGTATGGAGGGATTCCCCATTTTGTTGGAAAACACAGTCTGGTCCCCGCTGCAAATCCATAATTGGCAGTAAATTGGTATGTAAAATATCCTGATAATCCTTTGATTTCATTTTTCTGTCCATAAATCGTAGAAATGTTTGGCCGTTGAAAGAAAACATTCCCCAGGTCATTACGTATCATCTGCTTTGTTGCTTGCTGAAACAGTTCTTGAGTTCTTTTCTTAGGACATGCCAGTAAAATTTTTGGCCATCACGGCCGTCTAAAGTCCACTTCTTTTCATCACTAATGAAGACAGAAATCCATTTTTCACCGTATGACATATGCTTTCTAGCCCACTTTAGACGTGCATCTTTAGGACGTTTCTGCTTTAAGCAAGGTTTTGCTTTCATTCTCCTGTAAACAACATTTGTTGAAGCTTTCATTCTTCTGTGTACAGTACTTTTTGAAATTCTGAAAATTGATGCAATTTCACGCAGAGATAAATTATCAACTGAAACCATTTTTAATAACATTCTATCATCACGTAATTTGGATTTGCTGACAGGACCGGACTGTGTTTTCCAACAAGATGGGGCATACATCCATACCTCCACATCATCGAAAACATGGTTTAGGTGAAACAATATCACACTATTAGATTGGCCAGCACTTAGTCCAGATTTGAATCCCATGAAAAACATATGAGGGATATTATCTTGTAAAATATATGAAAATGGAAAGCAATATACATGTGTAAATGACTTAAAAATTGCAACTGACAAAGCGTGGTATGAAATACCTCCTTCTGTAATGTAATGCTTAGTTCATTATATGTAACAACGTGTATTTGATGGCATAAAGTGTCGTGGCAATACAATAAAATATTAAAAGTAAGTTTTTAGTTACTTTTAAAAATGTAAAACGAAACAAAATTACAATTGTCTATACTTTTGGGACAGCACATTTCTATATAATTTAATGTATATTTTATAATTTCAATCCTTTGATCATAATTTATATGTGTATATCAGCAAAACTGGTATTTTTTATTACCTATCTCACGAATTTTAATAGTACCTTATTACTTTTTATGTTAATGCAAATTTTATTGATTGTCTAAACTTTTGGGATGCGGTGTACAACATCCCATGTAAAAAATAGGAATGGGGCAAATAGATTCCAACTTTTTTCAAGGTTTGACCCTGAGATTTATTGATAGTCATAGCAAAGGTGATCCTAAGTGGAAACTAACGGCGCGTAACTGGAAAGGTAAACTGGTATCCGACGGTGTAAGCAGGATCCTCGGTATGAAAACGCGGGTGCCTCTCCTATGTCCTGTCAAAACTTCTGCATCTATAACATTTTGCGACAACCTTCTGACTATTAAACGTGTCCCATTATAGAGACCACTGGGCGTATTCATGTTTCTAAGCAACATAACAATAACGCCAACTTAAAAATTTAACTGATGTGGTGGCATTCCAGAAGGTGTTAAACTATTGGTGAAATCCATTTGCAAATTGTTTTGTTCTTCTTCATCATCACAAAGTATTGTATCAGCACTAAAATATGTTTCGACTTCGCCAGGTACTTTTCGTAAAACCTCCTCATCCAATCTCAAATAATCCTCATTCAGTCTCAAAGAATCCTCATTCAATCTCAAAGAATCCTCATTCTTGGGACACAAAATGGCTCTTTCCGAAAGATGATCAAGATCAATTTCAGACGAACCAAAAATATCATCCATTATAGAATACTGCACTAAACATTCTGGAGGTATTTCAATAATATCTTCTCCGAGATCATAATCATTAGTCAAATGACCATCCCCCAGGCGAATGAGCCATTCCATGAAACCAAGTTCCTCCGGCTCCGTTCGCATATTTTTAACCAGATTGAACTGTCGAAATGTTGGCCGGAGAGAAGAATTCTTGATACAACTTTCAAAAATGAGTGTTTTGTTTGCATGTATAACCACAGGTAAAATCTGCATCCAGTCAACTCCAAGAATAAACGCTTTGCCCCAAAATGGGACATCATTGCCATCCAAATCTCGCAGAAGTCTATCAACAGCATTCAAAGCATGAATAGGTGCCATGGTACATTCATCCCATATAATCAGCTTAGCCATTTTCAGTAATCTTCCTTCAGATGTATTTTGCCGAATTTTTGAAGCTGAATTATCCAATATGGGAACTGGTATTTTAAACTGAGAATGTGCAGTTCTTCCAGCTTGCAACAGTATCGATGCGATGCCTGTCCATGCAACGGGAATAGCAGTATGTCCCATTCCTCTGACGTAATGCAGCAAAGTATTGAATAGGAACGTTTTTCCTGATCCCACAAAAGCACTGACAAAGAAAACCTTAGCGACAGTAGCATAATCATTTTGAATACTTTCAATAACAGCATCAAAAATTATACGTTGTTCCGGATTTAGCATGTTTAACAATCGTTTCCCCTCTGCTCTTTCTTCTTGTAAATCATAGACATTGCATTCCACAGAGTTCTCCAGGTTTGAGGGTTCAGGTAATTCAAGGTTCTGAAGTGTCACGTTGTGTACGCGTAGATGATTGGCTATGTCTTGAAGGGCTCTGTCTCTACTCTCCTGTAGCGGCAGATGGCGAGCAAAATTTTCTGAGAGTTCTGACTTAAACTGTTCCCATATTTGAATTGGTAAATTTGGATTGCCAAAGACACATATGAACGAAAATAGTTGTCTCAGTTTGGGTGGAATTTCAAAACCACATGCTTCAGTTAAACAATATTGTCATTCATCATCATCTTCTAATAAATTTCTAGCACGGCATGCACCCTTGAATGTTTCATGGACAGTATTCTGATACGTCCTTAACTCCTCGAAAGACATGGCACCGGGAGCATGAAAAAGCAGCATACGAAGATGGAATCGCTCAATATCCTTTGGGCTTACAGAATACATCCTGATACTATGAAGTCACCTAATGTAACCCGCCTTTGCAACACATTGCCTTTCCATACAAGGTGCTTTGGAATTTCTGTATAGAGATAGATGTTTGCTGAAGGATCAGAACTGTTAAGTAGAAACCAAGCAGTCAGCATGGTGTCTTTATTTCGTGCTCTTGCAAAAGCTTCACGTTTCCCCGCTTCCCTAAAATACGTAGATTGCATGTCTTGTAGATGCACCGGCAATCTAATAATAACATGGGACTTGTCCTGCATGGGATTCTCAAGTTGTCGACACATTGCCTCTGGAGCCGAAACATATCGTTCATTTAAGCAAGAAGTACGTAATAAGTATATCTCGAATAAATATTTTTCTACTACTGTGCATTTTTTTTAATGAAATTTAATTTATTATGTTGCTTGCTACGGCATACTTGCTGCAGCAGACATCATAAAATGATATCTTTGGAATAAGGGAATAAATAGAATAAAAAGTTTTGTTGATGTTCGAGATAAAAACTTTTCTTTATTTTTAAAATAAGGTAATAATTAAGCGCAATTAAATAATCTCTAATTATTTGCATGCGAGGTAAAAGAATTATCTTAATACCCGCTACATCTTCTTACTATTGCAGCGTGGCCTACGTAATATGTATATATATCTCACATTGCAGTAAACATTTAGAACTGGTTTGAACTCGCGCGATGACGGATTAAACATAAAAAAGACAAAAATTCGGCAAAAATAGAAAAAAAATAGAAAAAAAATATATTTAAAAATTTTCGAATTTTTTGCCCCAATCGTTCACGGGCCTCCTACCAGAAACCCGTGTGCAAATATTTGTAGCCCTGCGCCTTTTGGTTTCCGAGTTTTTGTGGTTACAAATATACGCGCACAGATTTTAATACTATAGATAACGAAGTTTTGTTAAAGCATTCAGGAAGTGTTGGAAAGTGTTTCATAATCTATGCTTAACGCATGATTTTTCTTACTTGTTAAATGTTTTATTTTACTTATAGCTATTATTGCCTAAAAATGTGGGGAAGGGCTGAAAAATTTGAGTGGGCCTCAGAGAAGAGGTATGGCATCGAGTCGAGCCACAGGTAAAAAGGTTTGGGAAAGGCTGATTTAGATAATTTTTGAACCAAATCTCGGTGCTTCTATAACCGCAACCTGGAAATAGTAAACCCTTATGCTTTTCAAGAATTTTCACTATCATGAATTGTGTCGCAGAATTTTGTTGAAAGATAATAATCTTATATTAGAAAAATTTTGATTTTTGATTAAACCATACTTCTGTATGTTGTAGCTGTACGAGGTAATATGTTAGCCATACTTTAAATTATACCTAGTCCATAACTTTTCACTTAGTCAAATTACAATAGACGAAGGTTGATCAGTGATTTAGAATTTATTTTTTTTAATCACAATTGGCTATAGATTAAATAATAATTTCTTTCAAAATTTAGTCATAATTTGATACATTATTAAACCATAATCATTTATCAGTAAAGCATATTTTGAATCTAATTTATTTTATAATTCGTTGAATTCTATGTATCTATAGCTCTGACAATAATCCTATTATGTCCTTATAGGGTCTCTTACAGTGTTTTGTAATGTATCTGGTTATTTATATAAAACTTTCTGTTTACGAGAAACAAAAATTATATTGTTTATTAATCTCAGGTTAAGAATATCTCTTTGTGGACGATAATGATTACATAAAAAACGGAAAAAGAAAATTCTAAAATATATATATATATTATAGCAGTAAACTTGGCTTAGAAGGAAAGCCTTCATGAAATCATTCTCATTTTATTTTAAAATACTGAAACTAACTCACGCTGATATACATAACTGAAAACAGAATTGGCGTAAATTGTACATTAAGTTTGATTAAAATATAATGAAATTTACATCATCTTTCATTATTGGGGCATTCCACGTCAAATCAGGCAGTAAAATATCAATATGTAACCCACCATCACAGATTTTAATGAAACTGCGTGTGTTTGTTCTTACTATTAAGATATGATCACCAGTAATTTTTTTTGCTCCTTGGTGAAATAGTTTCTGAGAAAAAAATTGTCAAAATTTTGAAAAACTGCCGTCAGTTGGCATTCTTGATAGCTCGGTTTTCAAATGTAGCATGTCATATATATAATCATATTTCAATATCTACTCTACAAATCATCTTCAAATAATTTGTGCACAATATTTAGGGTACGCAGCTTATGAAAAAAATATATTGTTACGCTTATAACATTTTAAGTGTGTCTAAAAAAATATTTAAACTTTGAAGTCGTGAATTTTTTATGAAAAATAATGCATTAACAGAAAAAGCATTATCAACAAAAGGCGGTATTTTTATTAAATTTATTTTTTATTGGGAGATATACTTAAAGGTGTCCTTTACCTGATTCTGAAATAAAAATAGTGGGATTTTGGGTGTTTTTGGTAGCATTTCCTATTTAAAAATATTTTGAGGTGCATTTCATATCAAATCAAGCAGAGTCATTCCATGTCAGTTCCCCTAAGCCATTTAATCACTGTCACAAATTTCAATGAAATTGGGTTTGTTTATAGCTTATTTTAAGACGTAATCACCTTTAATTTTCTTGATCCTAAGTAAAATATTTTTTAAGATAAAAAATATCAAAATTTTGAAAAATTGTTTTAAATTTTTTTAATGACAGTTCGATATTCAAAGACTACATTAAAAAAAAATGTCATTTCAATATAAAATCACTAAATAGGTTTCAAATAATGTATATGTGACAAATAATGTAGGCTGATTATTATTTCTTGTTTTTTATCATGTTTAAACACTAAGAGTGTCTTTTATCTTATGAATTTTTAAAATCAAGAATTTTGTCAAAAATAATGTGTTAATCAAAAATTTATTATTAACCGAAGGCAGGGTGTTATTGCTTTTTTTTAATTGTACGTAAAAATATCTTTTAAATGGTTATAAAATAAAAATAGTGAACATATGAGGAAAAATTATCAAAATTTTGGAAAAATGCCACGAGTTGCCATTAATGATTGTTAAATTTTCAAAGGCCTCATTTTATATATAAAATCATATTTCAATAACTAATAAAGAAATCTTCTTCGAATAATTTAAGCAAGGTAAATAAAGTATGTAGATTATGAAAAAAATATTGCTGTAATGTTAAAAAATATTCAAATGTGTCTAAAAAATTGTATAATCTTTGAAATCAAAAATATTTTACAAAAAATAATGAAATTATTAAAAAATCTTTATCAATCAGAAGCGGAGTTTCTATGACTAATTTTTTAATTTTAAATTGTACATAATACTACATTATAACTGGATCTGAAATAAAAATAGTGGGATTTTGGTTGGTTTTAGTAGTATTTAAATCATATTTAAAATTATCAATATTTTCAAATGTAAAACCTATCCAATGTATCATCCCTGGAAATATTTTTATTTATACATTTATTTTATTTTTCAAATTATCTTTTATGTTCGTTTCTTAAGGAAAAAAATAAACAATATTGTTTTTTAGTAAAACTTCTAGGGCGAAGAACAATTATCCCTTTCCAAAATCACTAGCTCCTCACCGCCCAATAGAAATTTTCAAAATGACAGTCCTAATCTTTAAACTCATATTTGGCTGTTAATATTGAAAATTTAGCATTGAGCTGATAATATTGAAAAAAAAAACCAAATTTCACTCTGTTGAAGAAAATTTTGACGTATTGTGCTTTAAATATATGCAAAAAATGCATAATCCATTATATTTATATCTTTCAAATAACTATATCTAAAAAAATATTTAAAACTTAATGAGTTGCACTTTTGTAACTTTATTCAGTTTCTAATGATATGTACCGTAATTTCGGGTGTATAGCCCGCAGATCAAACAATTCAGTTTGGACCCAGAAATTTTATTCAGTATTTGAAGACCAATATTTACTGTGATCTAAAAAGTTACATTTTATTTTTAAAAATTTCTGGGTCGAAACACGATTGTATGATCCGCGGGCTATACACCGGAAATTACGGTAATTTGATTTCATCACAATATTGCTGAAAGATGGATTTTCAACATATATATGTGTGTATATATATCCCTGTTCTCAAACAAATTATTTAAAAATTATTCATTTATGTTTAATAAAGCATATATATATTGTTTATACATTTACAGAAAATACATATAGCAAATTTTATGATATTATGTCAATAATGTCTAAAAGTAAAGAACTTATCTAATAGTATGTAACGAAAAATTTAACATCTGGTGTAATGACAACAAAATTTTATAATTGTTTTACTTAATTTGGATGAATGAAAAAAGCTTACATGTTTATATTTTATTGAAGTACAGGTGAAAATGTCACAAAGACATACCTCAACAACCACTGAGTATGTCACATTCACACTACAGATGATTTTTTTTTCTTTTGATCTTTCGGGTTTGATTTCAGATGGTAATGAATTAATTAGTTTTGTTAGAAGTGTCATTGCAGTCAGCATATTAGGCTCACTATTTTTTTTTATATAATTTGTTTTGATTGACTCGATGAACAACAATATTTAAAGGGACCATTTCATGACTTTTCAATTAAAAGCTGATTTATAAATTCATCATGTTGTTTAGTTATTATTATCGTCTTAAGATAATAAGTTAATATTAAAATTTTTAAATGCAGTTTATTTATTATTTGAACAGTTGAAAGTATTTTTCAATAAGAGTGCGGGCTGTTGATTTTAAGTCGGCTGTTGAGCAATGTAGTGTTGGTAAAGGAACTGGTACTATTTAATTTAATTTTTATTGCTGTAAATAATATTTGTTATTTTATTATTGTATGTATTATATTTAAGCAAGAGTAGAAATACACGATATGGTAGTCATTTTAGTACATCTTAGCATGAAAAGCTTCAATATTTATCATTAAACATTCACATTTTATGAAAATTTTGTTAAAATTGCTCATATTTTCACTATTTTTATTTTATAACTATTGAAAAGATATTTTTACGTACAATTAAAAAAAGTAATAACAGCCTGCCTTCCGTTAATAATAAATTTTTGATTAACACATTATTTTTCACAAAATTCTTGATTTTAAGAATTCACAAGATTAAACACACTCTTAGCATTTAAACATGACAAACAACAATAAATAATAATCTGCCTACATTATTTGTCACATATACATTATTTGAAACTTATTTAGTGATTTTATATTGAAATGACTTTTTTTTATGCAGTCTTTGAATATAGATCTGCCATTAAAAACATTTTTAAAAAAATTTCAAAATTTAGATATTTTTTTTATCTTAAAAAATATTTTACTTGTAATCACCTTTAATTTCCTTGATCCTGTCTTAAAATGAGCTATAAACATACCCAGTTTCATTGAAATTTGTGACAGTGAATTAAATATCTTAGGCGAACTGACATGGAATGACTCTGCTTGATTTGATTTGAAATACGCTTCAAAATATTTTTAAATATGAAATACTACTAAAAACACCCAAAATCCCACTACTTTTATTTCAGAATCAGGTAAAGGACACCTTTAAGTATATCCCCCACAAAAAATAAATTTAATAAAAATACCGCCTTTTGTTAATAATGCTATTTTAGGTAATGCATTATTTTTCATAAAAAAATCACGACTTCAAAGATTAAACATTTTTTAGACACACTTAAAATGTTATATAAGCGTAATAGTATTTTTTCCATAAAATACGTACCCTATATATTATGCATAAATTATTTGAAGATGATTTGTGGAATAGATATTGAAATATGATCATATTTATGTCATGCTACATTTGAAAATCGAGCAGTCAAGAATGCCAACTGATGGCAGTTTTCAAAATTTTGACAATTTTTTTCTCAGAAACTATTTGACCAAGGAGTAAAAAAAAATACTGGGAATCATATCTTAATAAAAGGAACAAACACACGCAGTTTCATCAAAATCTGTGATGGTGGGTTACATGCCTGCCTGAACTGACATGGAATTCAAATTACGGAAAAAATTCCCTATTACGATACATAGCCCTTGATGACGCATTAATTAAATGTCATGAATTTTCCAAACATGTTGTTTTGTATGTTTAACCCTTTGCACTCGAGAGTATTTCCAGGTGTCGCACTGAAATAAAGGCTCCGAATGCTCTGGCCACCACTAATTTCTTACTGCTTATTTAGCTATCTTTAATCGCCGATAATGCTGACATTAGGTAAGGCGAAGAAAATTACTTTAAAAAACTGGTGTCCAGAGCATTTGGAGCCTCTAGTTGCACGGGAGCCTACTGATGAGAGTCACTTCTCGAGGGCAAAAGGTTAACCCTCTCACTGCGCAACCCGAGATTTTCTTGGGGATGTATTCTTTTCGTCTAATTAACCCTCCTTGACTATTCCCACCAGTTATTTTTTATTGTAAATTTTGCCTTATTTAATCGGAGTATTTTCCCATTTAAATTATACATAAATTTTTGTTTTGAAAAACCGGTGACAAAAGAATAAAAATTCTTAAAAGACGCTCGTCGCGAAGCTATTTTGATAAAGCAATTACGCAGCGAGAGGGTTAATAGTGATGTTAGATTGTCAATAAGGTAATAAATATAATAAACAAATGTTGTACTAAAGAAAAATGTTTCATTTAACCATATTGAAAATAATATTGCAAAACACTGTCTATGTCAGACTCTGTGTAAGATAGAAATCCGTTTAAAGCGGAAAGATCTTCAATAATGTAAACTCTGTCTGACGCGGAATACTTCTACAACGAAAAATTTACACATGCTCGACCGATTCCGCCTTATCTTAGAAAGAGTTTACTCTAGTTTCATTTCATTGTAGAACCATGGGTAAATGAAAATATCCATTAACATTTGAAAAATGTGAAATTTCTGAAACTAATTCAGAAAAACTCTTTCTGTAACTATAACAAGTACTTTCATGCGAGTATTGATATTCCAACGAATAATACACACAGAACACAGTTCATACACATTAAAGAACAAGAAAGACATAATAAAGAAAACGTGTTAGGGCTTCTAAAAAAAGGTCAAAATATCTGAATATTTTGCACCCACAGAACTCTTTAAAATCTTCCTTGCATTCTTTAATACATACCAATGCTTTTTAGATATTCATAATGTTTTAAAAATTGACCTCATATTTTAAAATTTATTATTGTTTTTAATAACTTGAAGACGATACAGTGTTTTTTCCTCCGACTCTTACGGCCATTTTATGGAGAAAAAAATACTTTTTAATATTTTAAGTAAAAAAAATATGGCTTTGAAAATTATCTTAACCGCATTTTAAGGTAAACGGCATTTGAAGCTAGCAAAAATTTAAATGAACATTCAATGTTAAAATTAAACAATTAAATCACGCAACTTGCCCATATTTTAAATTTAGATAAACAATAATAAGCTATGTGGTTGGTTGTATTTTAATTGAGGAAGAATTGGCAAAAACACCGCTTTTATAAAAAGTTTCGGCAATCATTGCATTTACTACTTTTTCAGTACTTGATGCTTGTAAATCGTGCCAAACTAATGCTCGCCAAATCTGAGTACGTGGCTTTAAGAATAAGACTCAAAGTTTCACATTTTTTTTTTTTTTGATTATCAGTCGGATTCAACAGATAAACTTGATTGATCTTATGTTGTATGCATGTGTGGATTCTTCAGTATTTAAATTTTTTTTTTGAGTATAGGTTTTAAAAAAAAAGACCTCTTCGTAAGTTCAAGTAAAGCTCATGTCATAGGAAGCTCTGACACTTTCCATATTAAGGCCAGTCGCGAGATTGGAACGCTTTAACTCAATAGTATTTGGTGTGCGAAACTTTCGAGATTTCAGCGCTACCGTAGCTGGGTTCCCTTTCTAGGACTACTCTCCTCGGTGCCTCTATATGCGGGGCTAACGAAAAAGACAGGCTACCGCGGTGCATCCCAAGTGTCTTTTTTTTTACAGACCGCTAGAGTGACGTGATGCTCTTTTCGTACACTTGCATTGGTGCATTCGAGCGTCACGTGACTCCAGCGGTCTGTAAAAAAAGATACGTGGAATGCAGATCGGTAGCCTGTCTTTTTCGTTAGCCTTGCTCTATATGAGAATGACGACATACGCAGATCGCACAGGGCACATATTCAGACTGTGCTCAGACAGAAGTTTTGTCCAAAATCTGGCAAACCTACAATCCAGAACTTCGCGATATTCGCCTAGATGAGTTCGATTAGCTGACTGAGAACAGTTCACAAATATTAATTTAGCAATAATGGCAGTTTCATCATAATGCTTGACGATTCATTTTTGCCTCAAATCGTCTAAACGAATCAAATTTTATATATCGTATATCGCCATTCTCATACAGGGCCCCCACCCTAATTGTAGCGCGTAGCCCTGCTTATTCATATAGAAAAGACAATTTCTCCATGATTTACCATTTTTAATGCACATTACCACAAAACAAATATCACAAGACACCATGATTCACATAGCTTTTTTCGTAATCTTCGTTCATCTTTTTTCGAATCTTAATCTTCGCGTTTAATCGCGACCAACGAAATACAAGGCCAGTCCACGGTGTGACGTCAAGGTAATGACGTTACGACCATAAGATCACTCGGTCGGAGCGCAACCAACGAAATCATATAGTTAATACGTTATATATAGTTAATACGAAATCATAAAGATCATATAGTTAAGATTCTGAAAGGAAAACAAATGTTTAAAACTCAACGGACAAATTTCAGATTTAGGTTTAAGCATAAATGTCGACATCTCTTAATTATTCCGGAGTCTGATCCAAGACAAACATGTTTCCAACCGGTAATTTTATTTAACCCCCCTAACCTACGATTTCCGTTTCAAGAGCCTGGGTCCAAAACGTAAACAGGGTTGCGCATCCTTCGAGCCATTTCACGGTTCGGCAAATCCATAGCTACCAACTTTTAGGCTTTTTTGCTACCACTAAAGTTTAATAGAGATTTTTGCCTTGTTTAATCATAAGATTTCGACAATTAAATAAGACAATGTTTACAACAAAATTTTAGCGGCAAGAAGAATTTAGATTTGCTCGATCATTGTACCAGGGGCCATGCCCGTAATATTTACATTTGGCCCGAACGATGTACTACGGGTCAGGCCCGTGATAATCAGTTTTGGCCCGAGTACACGAACACAAGTTTCGCACGTAGTTGTTGGTTAAGGGGTTAACGAACGATTTCAAGATGAAAACTAATAAGTATCATGTTGAAAGCAGACATATTTTCTTATAAACTCTTTCCGGTTTTAAACTTGTTTGTCTTGGATTATCTCCGGAATAATTAAAAGATGTTGGCATCTATGGTTTAAGATGAAGGAGTTTTACTACATTCTAAAGAATTATTTATAAATTCATACAAACTAGATTTTATTCTGTACATAGTTTATGAACTTATACATAGAAGAATTGTAAAATGTGTCTTGTTTTATTTAATTTCATTTAAGTAAAACTTCTGGTTCATAGTATATTTATTTGACTGAAAAGAAATAGGTAAGTTAGCAGCTGTGCTTCGTGTTTGCATATTAATAGTTTAGTAAAATGCAATATTGGATGTTTATATATAAAAAAAATCCAAAACACTTTTTTAACATATATTTTTTGTGAAGGATATTGAAAATCCATTTTACAGCAACTTAAATGAAATAGGATTTGCATATTGATAAATAAATAAAACATGCATGTATTTCAGACAAGCTTTTTTAAATATAGAATATGTATATTTCAATACTATTAAAACAGTCATGTGAAGAAGACTAATTTAGTTATCTTAAAATTTTAAAATGCAGTTAAAAAGAGTGATAGAAAACCAAGATACAGTAACATTCTGAATTATACAAAGACCACTAAATCTTATCAAAAGGAGAAATTAGAGATAATTGCTTATAAATAAATTTTACTTCGTTAGATTGCTCTGTAAAAATTTTTTTAGAGAGAAAATTAAAAGTAAACATAAGCTACATGCTAAATAAATGTAAAAAATGTAAAATTTAATAGAATGCACAATTTAAAACATTTAATTCTATGAAAAAAGAAAAAAAACTGTAAACAGCGTATCCGATCTATAAAATAAATAGATTATAGCATAAGACAAGCAATGAAACAAATTTAGTTCTGAAAACACGAAACTTATAGCAGTTTGTCGTTAGGGTTTTAAACACCCATATCAAGCTCTAGCACAAAGATGACAGATCTAAAAATAATAAATTTAACTAATAAAAAAATTCAATAAATGCTTAAAATAATCTCTCTAAATGATCACAAAACTCTAGAGATTATAAATAAAAGCAATACATACCGATTAGAGACCTGAAATATACTTTAAGAAATCCTTTTTTGTCCGTCCGTCCGCATATAACAACGCAAAAACCACCATTTGAAATTAAAAATATATAATATTTGATAATTTCGTCGAGTCATTTCAAATTTTATGATAATCGAATGTATAGTTCAATTACAGGGTCAGTCAAAAGTATCCCATTACATTACGGCCAATGGGAAGAAAAAGTTTCAAGTGTATTTTAATGATATTACATACTTTCGAACATAATGAAATTAATATGCATTTCTGAAATGCTTTAAAATATACATTCTGTAGAATATACGGTGCAAAGAATATTTATTACTTATTTACAGGGCTACACAAAAGAATTCCGATGCAAAATGGTATAGGGGGAAACACTGTTTGCGGCGTATTTTAATTATGTTAAACTATCTCACATATAATGAAAATGATATACGTTGCTGAGGTTTACTACAAGTTACTTCCTGTATAATAGAAAGCGCATAGCATTTACAGGGTCACACAACAGATTTCGGATACTATACCGTATCCGAAGTACTGTATATTAGCGATGATTGCTGGAAATGCATTTTAAGTTGTGATGTGAGTTTTTGAGTTTAACTAAATTTTTGAATGTTACGTTGTGTGTGCAAATGCTATAGATCATACACAGGGCTACACAAAATAATTCGTAAGGGTTACTGAGTATTAACAAAAATAGCTTAAAGGGTGGTTTTAAAATGAGTTATGTATTTTTACGCTGAACTATATTTAGTGTACTAAGGGATGTTTGTAGAATATAGATAAAATGATATACAGGGTCACGCAAAGAATTGCATAGATGACCGTTTAGGGATGATAATCTATGGTAGTGTGATTTCAGTAGTTTTAAGCGTGTTTTAGTCTTAATTACATTTTAGCTGAATAGTGGCGTGTATATAAAGATAGCAAGTAAAATACAGATCTGTACAAAAATATTCAATTATGCTTCCGTCTATTGATATCAATTGCTGAAAGTGAAATTTCAATCTATTATGCGTTTTTAATATTTTCCAACATAGTTGAAAAGTGTTTATGAATTTGGTTTGTCTGTGCGTCTGTCAGTCTGTCTGTCCGAACTCTAACTTGCGTTAATACAGTTGGATTGCTCTCTGATTGATATATGTTACTGATATTTACTATACCATATTCGGTATTGAAAATAAAGTATGTAGCGTTCATAATTTATTTTCAGAGACACTCAAAAGTACCTCATTACATTACAGTCTATACGGAAATTTCGTAATTATATAAACACGTAGCACCTATAGACGTCGTCTGGTCCGTCCGTCTGTATGTTATCCCATGATAGGTAATGATTCTAGGTTGCCATGGAGATCATTCTATTAAATCCTTTCATACGTAATTAATTCAATGATATCCCATGAAAGGTAATGATTCTAGGTTTCCATGGTGGCTACGTCCTATTTAAGATGGAGTCATATTATTTCCGTATTACAGAATTTAATATATATAATCGTAATAAATTTTGTATTAATGTATTTTTGCATAAGAGTGCAACAGCTATTGCACCAAGATCTGAATATTTAAAAAACTAGTTGTAGTACGAACGCACCTCATTTGTCACGTTTAATGTACAATTTACGGCTTGTTTAAAAATATTATCCACTTTCTTAATGCTTTACTACATTGAAGCAGTGTTGCCAGTGGGCTACTTTTCTTTATTCTGATTTTTGGATTGACACCGCTTTTTTGAAATTGTACAATCCGCCTTATTTTCACCATTTTTGATGTGCCATTAAATAACGTGAATTTTACTATTTCAAAAAACAAGTGGCAATCAAGAAATCTGAATTTTAAAAATGTAGCCCAATGGCAACACTGCTTTGAAGCTGAGTAAAGATGATCCAGTCCGTGTGACGTCATAAAAGTCATGAACTGACCTTGTATGCCATTGGTCACGGTTTAATCGTAGAGAATGTAAAAATTGAAATCTGCTATTCATTGTAATTCCGTTCTCTAACCACTATGGAGTCGTCTGCATTAGCCTTTATGTATGACATTGTTATCTCTTGTTTCACTGAAGTTTCAACGCTTTCTATATATACACAGCTTTTGCTCTAGTCGAAATATTATTTTCTATGAATTCTATTTCTAAAAGTAGATAGATTTTTACTGGTATAAGAGTCATTTTTTATTATTAAAATACATATAATTAATATTAACATATTAAGTTTTATAAAAAGTTAAAATAATGACGGACTAAATGTTCTTTTTTTCATTGTATTTACAATAACTTAAGTTTAATGAAACATTTTTCACTAGTGTTTCTATGTAAAAAAAGAAACTTATTATATGAAATGTATCTAGATTTTCCTTCTATGACGTAACAAATTTTTGAGCACAGAATAGTAAAGAGGAAAAAAAAAT
Organism: Maratus speciosus; assembly: GCA_963932465.1. Taxonomy (NCBI): domain Eukaryota; kingdom Metazoa; phylum Arthropoda; class Arachnida; order Araneae; family Salticidae; genus Maratus; species Maratus speciosus. The sequence continues at coordinate 524,863,905 of OZ010787.1, read as the reverse complement.
GAAAACGTACATTTTGTTAGACATTTGTAATATTAAATAAAAATATAAAGGATGTAAGATCCGAAATATAAAATTTCACAATTTATTTTTAAAATTCAATTTTGAGATTACATTCATATATATATATATAAAAAAAAACTTTCTGAAGATTAAATAAATAAAAGTTCATTGAAGTAAAAGAAATTTTAATTCTGAGTACATTGAAAAAAGGAAATGAATATTTTTTCGTTGTGAAAAAGCTACATTTTGAATAAATTGAACAATACCTAAAATAGATTTTATGAAAATTTAATTTTGAATTGTGGAAAAGATAATTCCTTTTGTCTTAATTTTCATTCTTGAATAAAATTCTTTTAATGCATAATTTATTTTCTGCGAAATGTACCCAGCTGATACTCCATTTGATAAAATTTTCAGATCTTTCGAAATTAAAAATTAATTATTTATGAATTTTTTGTTGTTTTACTTCCCATCTAGTACTTTTTTTGTTTAATTTTCAGTCACAAAATGTATCAAGTAATTTTAAATGGATTTTTAAATGTTTTGTCTAAAACCATGGCACAGACTTTTTAACGTTTTTAATAATTTGAGTCTAACGAAGAAAAATCCGGAACTTCTTTATCTCAATAAATCGGTAGATCTCAAGTAATTAAATTATAACCAGAACATAAATGTTCTTTAGTTAATAATATACTCGAAAACAAACTCGAAAATTTCTGACATGTTCACGAAGTGAATTTTAATCTTAGACGCAAAAAATTGGCAGGTGCTCTTATAGAGAAACTATGAAATCGAATAGTGTTTCTATTTTTAGACAAAAGCAAAGGATCATTTAGAAAATGCTGCCAAAGTTGATTTTTTGAACTTAATTTCTGGACGCTATAGCCCGAGAAGGGTCGTCATAAGACAACAGCCACTTATAACTCAAGATGTAATACATTTGTCGAAAAATGAAAACCGTTATTCGATTCCAAATGATTTTTTTAAAGATTAAAAACAAAAATTGAATTACATTATTCCAAACTATAAGAAATAACGATAGAATGAATTTAAATCACCTCGTTCCCTAACTGCTGACTTGAAATCTCTGTAGTTAGAGGCGTTAACCTAAAGGGTTGTATCAGCAACCCCGCGAGGGGCGCAACTTTCAAAACCATTTTTTTTTTAGTTCAAATTTAAAAGCGTACAATACTGGTACTGTGTCTACCACTGGTACCATCTTATCTCTGAATCTTAAAAAAAAAATAAATGGATGTAATAAAAACCTTTTAGATATATTTATAATTATCGAACCATTACATAACTTCGCCAGATAAAGTAGAGATGTCAAAATAATCAATAACATGGACAATGTTTTCGTTTGTCAATTTTCGCCAAATGAAGGGTAACGTAATCGCTCTTATGAGACAGATAAATGTTATAAACGGTGTTTCACGATATAATGCCATTTTCTCCAACTATATAACATACATGTTCCAAAATGAGTGTAATTTGAAAATATTTAATTCAAGTCAATTATATTCTCGAAAGCAACGAGTGAGTTCGAAACCGCCGTGGTCGTTCGATGTATTAACCATCTCAACCTGCCTGAACCCGTTGGGTGATGTCTTTAACCCTTTATGAGCCAAGGGTACTTTAAAGTACCATTAAAAAAACGTGTTATAAAATTAATTTAGTATATGGATTAGCAGTAATACAATTTACAATGAGTTGTAGATACATTAGTTTATCTTGCCCCAAAAGCTTTATTTGTTGCACAAAACAAAAATGTTTTTAAAATGATGATTTTCTTTCATTTGTATCTGTTCGGCTTTCTTGATGTTGGAAAATTGTGGGTGGAAAGTTTCAGTTCTTAAATTTTTCTATATTTCTATTGTAAGGGCATTATATTTGTACATTTCCTAATTCTATAAAATACCTCAAAAAACATTTTATAAAAAATATTTGAGGGGCGTTGTACATATTCCACAAAACCCCTATAAATAAATATTTCGTAGATTGATTTTAATTGGAAATAGCCTTCTAAAATTTAATAATTGTTTGAGTAAATCTTCAAATGGATTTTCAAAAAATCGGGAAAAATACTTTAGAAGACGAAATTTTCATTATTTCATAATTTGGGACATAAAGGGTTAATTAGTTTAATTTAGGGTTTGATCCCTTCGCGACTAGAATGGACAAAATATTTGAATTTGGACAATAGCATTTTTGCGAAGAAAATTCCGCTTCATTTAATTATAGAATTTCGGAGGTAAAATACTACCAAAATTTCCATTCTGAAAAAGGGGTGTCAAAAAAGTTCTAATTGACGGCCGGGATGGCCACCCAGGGAAACCCAGCAAATGCTTTAGAGTTTTAGTGCAGTCCCTGGGGGAAGACACCAGAACCGAACCGTCCCGCCTTCCAATGCCGAAAATTTATTTTCATTGAATTTTATGTACAATGCCAATCACAATTGCTTACCCAATTATTCTGGGCGAACCGGATCTTTACACATTTAATACTTTTAAAAACACAATAATGAGATAATAAAATATAAATGATGAAAGTTATATAATAATAAATGTACTAATATATAAATATTTAAAGATATATGAGTTATGTGAATATTTACAGATGACACTTAAATCTACAATGCCAGGGAAAGAAATACACATATGAAAGAGCTATTTTGTTATTTTTTTCTAATTGGCGCCCGTCGCGACAGGACTAAATTTTTGCAGTAGGTGTTCCGTGGTTGGGACCGGGAAGTTTTGAAAGGGTTTCCGCCTGTTCCACGAGTGGCGACGGTCGCAAAAATATTATTTAGCTTTCTAGTTTTAGGAACTAAAAAGCGGAAAAAAACCTTGCGTCTTCAGAAATCACGAAATTACTTTGATCAATCTTGCAAATGGAACTAGAAATCTTACAGGTTAAAACAGCAATCTTATAGGTTGAAATAAATGTAGTCAAAGAGCATTTACTGAATTTTAAATTTCGAGTGCCATTTTTTGAGACATTCTGTACATATGTAGTTATATCTTGTAAAATTGAATTGCATTACTTCTTTGAAGTCTATTAAATGCAGTGTCTTGAAGTACAGTGGTGGACAAATATATGCCCCCCCCCCAACGCACATACATGCACAATTTCAAAAAATATATTATTTGAAAATAATATTTAAAAAAAAATATGAAAATTTTAAATGTTAATCCGCCAAGTAGTTTTTGAATTATACTTTAAAAATATCTGCATTACAATATGTTTTGCAAATATTAAAAATGTATTTAACATTAGGATTTCCAAACTTTAAACCTACACATTTCTTAAATTAATTGTAAATATGTAGAAAATTAATACATTGTAATAATATACTAATTTCAAATGCTAAAAGGTGTAAATTAAAACTTTAAAACCAGTAAAAATACGTTTATTTCGACTTTTTACATGTTTCGACTCACCTCGAGTCATTTTCAAAACAAATAAATAAAACTATTCTAAAATTGCACGGTCAATGAAACACCATCATTCAAATTTCCACGTATTCTATCATATTAAGCACGTTATTATTTTTTATTTTTCTTGAATATTTAATTTATTTTTATTTTCCTAACCATTGCTTAGTTTGAGCCATATTTTTGGTAAGTGAAATGATGATGCATCGTTACATATCAAATTTTTACGCGTTACAATCTCTATGGTTTTTCTTATAATGGATTGATAGTATAGACTGGAGGGAAAAATTGGTCATACCAATATAGTAAATCTTTGATCCATTTGCTCTAATAAATGGTATTTCATACACTCCTGAATAATTCTCAAAATTAATTGGATCAATTTTAGCGCAAATGGTATTCTTCAATCTCGGAGGTGATTTGGCTACTAAGCAAATATTGAAATTTGACTATATTTTAATTTCTCAAAAAAGCTTGGAATATATTGAATAGTATAAAGTTTGTATTTTTGACGGATTTAAGACGGATCAAAGAATTACTATATTGGTATGACTAGCAGGAAATTTAAGTGTAGAAAAAAGGAGAATATAGTTGATATTAAATATAATAGAAAAACCACAGCCCTAGCAAGATTTTATCAAGAAGAAACCATCCAAATAAATTTCAATGAAAGTAAAATAATTTTCCCCTCCAGTCTATACTATCCATTCATTATAAGAGAAATCTAGAGATTGTAACGCGCAAAAATTCGATATGCAACGATGCAGTATCATTCCACTTACCAAAAATATGGCTTGAACTACTCAATGGTTATGAAAATAAAAATAAATTAAATATCCAAGAAAAAAAATAACGTGCTTAATATGAAAGAATACGTGGAAATTTGAATGATGGCGTTTCATAGATCGTGCAAGTTTAGAATAGTTTTATTTATTTGTTTTGAAAATGACCCGGGGTGAGTCGAAATAAACGTATTTTTACAGGTTTTAAAGTTTTAATTTACACCTTTTAGCATCTGAAATTAATGTATTAAATTAATTGATCGAATAATTTCCCGTTTAGTATCTGAAGGTAAAATTTACCGCAACATCCAAATATGATTTCAACACTAACAAGGAGAGGGCCAACCTTGTTAATCACAGATTTTGATTATTTTAATATATGTTGTAGGGTAGAGACCCCTTAGTGTCAGGTTCAACGGATTTTGTCCAACGCTCCTTAGTTCTTGAGAAACCGGGGAGGGGGGGGGGGGTCACATATTAGTACACAACTTAAATACTTACTTTGCAATCAAAATGTTGGGTTAGTCGTAGTTCAGTTGGTAAGGCGTTTGACGGCTGATTCGCGGAACCGGGTTCGATACCTGAATGCGCTACATTTGTTTTTCTCATTTTTTGTTTTATAAAGATACTTGTAAGTATAACTTAATAATCTCATTGTCAATTAAAATTTTTAATATTGTATATCAATTAGAATTTTAACCTATAATTTTTTACTTTTAACTAAATAGTTGTAATAAAACATCATAAAACTGTTAATTAAAAAAAAACTTTTAAAATGTATTTCATATATTCTTTGTCGATGCAATAATATTGAGAAATTGTGTCAATTCGTGATTTTAAGGAAACATCATTTACGCATTGCTTTAACAAAGGAAGTCAATGCGATAATACTATTATTCTGTTTTTAAAGTAACAAGCATAATTATATTAAAAATTAGCATCAGAATTAAATTACAACCGATTTTTTGCATATTAAAGATTTTTAAATTTGTAATAAGTATGCTTTCCCCTTTATCTTCATTCTGCTTTTATTTTTATTTTATTTGAATATTCTTTTATTTTATCAAAACTAGATGGCGACACAACAGATTTTGGCACGATTTTGGAATTTTTATCATTCAATAATAGATCCAATTTCTTTTTAAACCTCTTTAAAGGATGAGAAATAATAGTTTATAAATAAGAAATGATAAATTTAAGATTGTTAACATTATAATTAATGTACGATATTAAAATTTTTAATTGAAATTATTAAACTATAATTACAAGTATATTTATAAAACAAAAAATGAGAAAAAAAATGTAGCGCATTCAGGTTTCGAACCCGGGCCCAAATCAGCCGGTAAACGCCATACCAACTGAGCTACGACTAACCTATCATTTCGGTTGCAAAGTAAGTATTTATGTTGTGTACTAATATTAGACACCCCGGTTTCTCAAGAACTAAGGAGCGTTGGATAAAATCCGTTGAACCTGACACAAAGGGGTCTCTACCCTACAACATATATTAAAATAATCAAAATCCGTGATTAACAAGGTTGGCCCTCTCCTTGTAAGTGTTAGTATTGAAAATTTTAAGTATGTTACAATTTCAATATGCAGACTACCACCGAAACACAATTTAAGTGTCACTGCTATTCGGTTATTACCCGTAACATTTTTATAAGATGATTTGCTGCAGGGTTAGTCGGGTGGTATACTTTTTTCCTCGACTGTACATCACTATTACAAAAAATGACTCGAAATCAATGTTTCCAGTTTAGCGGATGTTTTTATTAGGAAATTCTGAATAGTGATTTTTATGTTATTTAAAGACAAACATTCCGTGATTAAATAAAGCCAGAATTCGTGTTTGGAATTTCCAAATATAAGAAATCCGTTAAATTGGCAACAATGCTTAAAACACTAATATATTTGTCTTCATTTTGAATTTTATGAATATTTTCAGATGAAAGGCATCATGAGGTGGCTGCTGTTTGGAGAAGTGTTTTTGGGATTAGTTTGCTTCGGTACATTGGGTTCTGACGTTCCAACATGTCCACCAAGAGAAGACATTTATCCATGTAGATGTGACAGTGATCAATATCTCACATCTATAGGATGTGATGGAATAGGTAGCATTGACAAAATACAGCATGTTATGAAGAATACTAAAGGTTTAAACATGTCTTTTGCTTTTTGGAAATCAAGACTGGGAGATATTCCATCAGATTTCTTCGACGGACATCAATCAGTTAATTTGCATTTTGAAAATTGCAAAATAGGATCATTTGGTGATAGGCCATTCACAGGTTTAGAAGATTCAGTCAAGGATATTTATATTTACGGAAGCGTTGATAAACGAACAAAAGATCTAGAAACATTCCGTCTAAGTCATTTAAAGAAATTAACAGATTTATCTTTTATGGGAAACGACATTAAACGACTTGGAAATGATTGGTTTGAAAGCGGACCAGCTTCATTGCGTATACTATTGCTTGATGCTAATGATATAGAAGAACTTGGAGACCGAGCTTTTGCTAACCTGCCTAATATAGAACAAATTTGGTTGGGTGATAGCCGTTTTAAGAAAGTTTCTAGAACGATGTTTCCCCGGCCTGCAAATAAACTGCAACTGTTAGAAATAAGGTAAAAAACGTTTTTACATTTATTGAATATTAGTACTTTTAAAATATGCATTGTTGTTTTAAGTATTTATCTAGTTTAAATAAACGCTATTTAGACTAAAACATATACAAATATTATTAGAAGTGATTATTTAAAGGGGCAACAACAATTGCAAATTCACACGAAAAATAGCTTACATTGACGTATCTTTCCTCAAAACTACTGAAGTGATTTCACTGGTTTTTTTCTGTTATAATTAGCTATATTTTGGTCCCTTTTTTATTTTTTAGGAAAAACAATTCCTTTTTAGTAACACTAATTAATACTTTTGTGCCTGATTTTTTTTTTTGGGGGGGGGGGATTTACTTTTACGTTAATAATATTAAATGTAGCTATCTCACTCACAAAAGTTAAGGTTTACTAAAATTTAAAAAATACGTCATTCACTAAATCTAACGAGTATCGTTATTTTTCATAGGACGAATAGGTTAAGAAAATATTTTGAATCCTGTCGCATTATAACAGAATTAAACAGATATAACAACTTTTTAGTACTTCTTTTTAATGTTTCATCAAATATTATTTGTTCTGAAAAGTGGCTCTTATTTTAAATTTACATATATTTGAAATAAAAGAATCGCCAATGGTATAAAGAGAATTAAGGGAGGATTTGCATTTTTTCAATTGAAAAAAATCGATTTTTTCTCTTTTTGCATTTTTTATTCCCTATAGCCTGTACATTATTCCTGTAAATTGAATTGGCCGAACTCGATGTCCTTTCGCAGTTATTTAATCCTTGAGCGTAACGCGTCCGGAGAGTTAAACCAACGCCCCGTACATAAGAGAGAAAGCCTTGACACGCGTCATAAGAACGTCACAGAAAGCAGGCAAAACAAAGAAAAAATTCGAACTACTTGCATGTTTCGTTTTCTTTGGCACATTGAATTATTAATTATTATTAGAAAATAAAAATTTGTAATTCCACGAGCCAATGAAATCGAAACATTGTTTGGATTTTTTTCTTTAATTTAACCTGCTTTGTGTGACATTTTCGTGACGCGTGTCAAGGCTTTCTGAAATATCTAGGGGGCGTTGCTTAAACCCCCCGTTTTGAACCACCTGTGTGCTCGAGAGATTTTAACTTTCTACTTCGACACATGCATGAAATTTTATCTTGATCTTATAAAGGGGGCGATAAGGGTACCATACTATGAGTTTTTTTCGAAATCATTATATCGATGGCGTAAAACTATAAACGCATTTTACGCAAAATGATTTTTTTCAAACTGAGCGGGATCAGAAAGCAAAAACTATAAAACCGATCCTGCTATGTTTTTCTTAATTAAGGGGAAAATAATTTATTGGAGCTTGGACCACTTTCAGCCATTTTTATAAAAATATAACATTTTTAGAAGTTCGCCAAAGCGCGAAAAAACGGGGTGAAAATAGACCTTTTCTTCAAATGGCCACTACTTTGTTGATTTTGCCCCTTTTTGATCTGAAAGTGCTCGAAGTTCCAGACAATCTGATCTACTTTCATAATAATTAACGGAAATTGATTTCAGACGACTCTGGTGATCTATCGGATCCCGCCCAATCGGAAGTGCACGGCGTGCACGCTAGGACATCCACCCACGCAACTAGAGCCACGTCATCAATTTTTAATTAAAAAAAATGAAATGTTCTTCAAATGATAAATGATGATGAATGATGATGTCCTCAACATGCAAAAAACGCGGGGGTAAAATCTTTATTCCTATTTAAGCAAACAGATGCTAAAAAAACCCACCCTTTTTCGGCATTATATAGACAAGTCTCCCCTTAAGGAAACTTTTATTATTATTATTATTAGGGTAGATTGGGTGAAGATGCCGTAGTTTTTGACTTAATTGTTTTAAAAATCGCCCGTCGTTTATATTTGTTATTCATTGGTTTCTTGTTAAAGTTTAGACTCTTATGTATGATTTAAAAACTTATTTCATTTTACAGATGTTATAGAAAGCATCGGAAATTTTGATTTTGTAAACACTTGTATTTCGGCATCTTACCCATACTTATGGGTAAGATGGCCAACTATCTAAGGGTAAGATGCCTTATGGAGTTTCAATATAAACAATAACTTTTGTGAAGCAGTATAAAACACAATGGGACGAATAAAAGTATATTTAATATTTTAGACATACTAAAGTTGTTAACTTACTTAATAATAGGAAATTACAAAAATATGAATGTAGCAAACGTTGGCTATATAATAAAAAAACAAACTAATATTTATTTGTTAAATAATTATTTATGTTATGTAAATATATTTGTTTGTATAACATTTATTTAATATATTATGTTCTACTTAGCATTTAAAAGAATTATGGCTCTTAAGTATGACTATTTTAAAAGCATTATAACAAGTTTAACTACGGCAAAGCCACTGTGATAAATTAGCTGAGTCAAGCTTTTTTGTTAATGTTTTTAATATGTCCCCTTGTTCTTTTTAGCAATATCTGAGGTCTGCCACAAACTGCACATTTGTTTAGGAACTTTGAACAGCTTTTATATACCCAACAGTTTCACTGAATGCACTTGATCCTATCACAATTTTCCGAGGTTTTATTGCACTCTGCTAGACACTCTGAACAATCATTCTCATTCACTTAAAAAAAAAAAAAATTCTCGTCTTTTGAATCTTGGGAAGGAATTTAATCATCATACATATCATCGTCAGTTGAAGATTCTGTCTTTCTATACTTTGACTTCTTATTTAATCCCTTTTTGGAAAGGCTTGAGACACCTGGAAATTCGCAGTTGCTATTATCACACCGATTTAGTTTGGCTTTTATAGGCCTGTAAAACTATTTTTATTTGAATAAAATGAGAAAAAAAAAATTTGGTGAAAATTACATCATATTTAAAATGTCCTTCTTATAGCGTCTTTATAAAATTGTTTACTTAGCCATTTTATACAAGCTAATTTTAAATTGTTGGTTTGATATTATTTAATCAATCACGAAAGTAGCAGTTAGCTGTCTCGACAGCAATTGATTCCGTCTTAAAATCCCTCAGCCAAAGGAAAATGAATGGAAACCTGATTACAGGAGATCGCGACTAGTAGTTTAATTACGATATAATCTTCCGTAATCTTTTCAAAGCATATCAAATCAGAGTGTTTTTAGAGTCTGCGGTGTCTGGATGGAGGTTGGCGAGCATAGCTCGTATGGACCAGAAACCCCAAATTATCTAAAACTATATTATATACTATCAATATTTACATTTATTAAAATTATTTATAACTGCATTTAACATAAAAATTGTAACAATGATTAAAAATACTAATTATTAAACAATTATTTATAAGGCAGAATAAATACATAAAACTTTCAAATTATGTTCACATTAGATTTTATTATTTCTTTATACCATTCTAAACATTTAGAAAATTTATAATTTTAATCGATGATTTTTTTAATCAGTTGATTAAAATCACGATATAATTACTGATTTAAATTATCTGTGTAAAATTGTTGACAAGTTAGTTAATAACCAAGAGTAATTTAAACAATGAAGAAACAACCAGGCATTTGACCGCAACATTAAATAATCGGCATCTTACCCAAAGGGAAAACAACCGGCATTTTACCCCTAAAAATTTTTGTCGACTCACCCCAAAGTATTGGGCAAGACGCCGGTGCCCCCAATGACGTGAAGAAGCGGAAACCGGACGCCATTTATGCTTTGCAGAAAGGCCAGTTATCAGTACTCTCTAAAAACATCAGTAGAGTCAAAACACAATAATACACAAAACATAAGTCAATAATTCGTGAATCCATTGAAATTTTACTTAGAAGTGATAATGTTTGTAACGATGTCCTTTCCTATAATATTCCCGCAATTTGGTACAATATCCTAATTATTTCAAGACTTCCTGATAATATGAACTGATCTTTTCACCCCTCTGCAGAGAAATGGACTGAACTCCCCTTGTGCATGCGTACTATTTTTATTTTTGTTTTTGTTTTTTAAATGTATTTCTATCCAGTCAGTCATCTTTTTTCCCTTTGAAAATGAACGCGTATGTGTTCGAAAGATCTCGAGTTGCATTAAATAATATTTTTATATGTTTTTGTCACCTTTTAAGTAGTAATAAGTATATTATAAAAACATCAGATTTGTTACTTTGGTGTTTAAACTAAGACTTATATAGGCAAATAAAGAAGTCAAGTAAAAGATTTTGGTCACTTACCAGAAGTGTTAAGACGAAATAGCAATAAAAAAGTACCACTTAAAAAATTTAAAAAAGAACGCAAATAGAAATTAAAGTATCACTAGGGAACCCTCTTCCTTACAACTGAGCAGCGTTTCCCAACGTCGACTGCGAATATGAAAACTACGTTGATACGGCATCTTGTACCAACACGGCATCTCACCTCAAGTTACCCTATTATCACTAAATGCTGAAACATAAATGAAGTCATAGTAATAAATGTTAGCCATATACTATCATTACTACGTGTAGATAATAAAAAAAGGACTGTTAAAACAAAAAACACTTAAGAAAAATTCATGTCCTATTAATACGACGCCAGACCTGAACGTGTTAAAAAAAAATATATATATATATCCTAGATTTGTTTTGCAGAATTTCTAAACTGTTGCATTTTTTGTTTGTACATTTTACTAAACTATAAATTCACAGTTTTAGCCAAAACTATTTAAAAAAATATACTATAATTGCATCAGTAATTTCCGAGAAGAAGTTGTTTCAATGTCACAGTTGATTTCACAACTGTTGTTACCCCTTTAAATAAGCCGACGCAAAAAGCGTTTTCTTGTATTAGAAAATGTAACAATTCCCATTGTTATTCAGAAATATGTTTTTCTATGCTGAAGTTATTACTTGAACACATAATCATTGTTTCTTAATTGTGTTAAAAAAAACAACCTCCGAAAAAATTTACCTGAAAGACAAGGGACTAAAAATAAATAAATAAAATTTGTCAAAATAATAATATTAATACGAAAAAAATAACAAAATCAATGTTTTTACTTTAAATTCAATTGTATGTAATTAGAAGATTCGTTATGGTAAAGTTTGAAATTCTACTTTTTTCCATAATTTAATGAAAATGTAATGTTACTGAAAAACTAGTTCTAATTAGCCATTTGTATGATTACTAATAATTTCTGAATATATGCATAATTACAGATTTTTTTAACTCTTATTTTCCTTTGAGCGATTTCCTCGGCTGTCACATCCAATTTCCAAAATTTAGATTATCTCAGTTGATGAAAATCGATTAACTCAGGAAATTTAATCACTGATATACGAATTTTTTATCCAATATAAGGGGTAGTTTTTTTCCATATCAAAAAGAGTATCTCAGGTTTTGACGTATTTTTAGTTGGTGACAGTAAAAATATGTAACCTTTTATATATAAATATCGTTTTAGGATTGTGCAATTATAAAAAAAATTCTTTTTTATGAAGACAATTTTTCTTTTTTTCTTTATCTCTTGAAGGAATCGTAGTATTTTTAATCTTTGCAAAGCATTTTCACAAGCACACCTGGTGTTTTTCCCAGAAAACATTTCATGTTAGCAACTTGGATGATATTGAAACGAACGTATACTGTTAAAAAATGTTCTGTGAAAGAACCAAGATTCTAGTGATAATAATTTATTTTAGGTAGTATGTAAATTTTCAGGGAGCTGAAGACCGAAAATCTGTTAAAAAAACAGAGAAACTATGCTGTAAATTTACCCTAGATATTGTATATATATAGCTATAAAAATATACAAGACCCTGTTAATTTACAGGCATTAAAATACTGAATTTTAAAATTTTTCATAAATATAAATCCGAAGGAAGTTGTGATTTTGTTGATCACACTGTAGTACACTGTTAAAAATCTGCAGCATTTGCTGCATGGTCACTCCCACCGCTTTTATAGAATATCTGTATTCTGTATTCTGACCAGTGAGAATAATAATATAGTCAAGTAATCGTTTTCTATAAAAGCGGTGTAGTGACTATGCATCAAAAGCTACAGATTTTTAACAGTGTTACGTAAATGACACGTTTGATGCGGACAGTTTTATCAATTAAGCCGATTTTTAGATTACTTCCACTTTTTGAAATATAATGTTCGAAATAATAATGTTATCTAATCTAATTAAGGCGAATATTCATGTTATTTAGATTAAATAAGGCCAGTATTACTATTTTAAAAAAACCCTCTCAAATTGACATAAAAAACTGTCAATTTTGGTGCTAGTGGAAAATTTTTTAATTTACAGAAAAGATCTGTAATTTTTCATTAAAACAGTTTTTTTTCTGTAAAAAATACACAATTCACTTTTTTTTGAAGAAAAAACTTTTTTTCTTTAAAACAGTTATTTTCTGTAAAAAATACAAGTTTTTTCTGTAAAAATTACATATTTTTTTTTACAGTGCAGCCTGAGTGGGAGGACTGTATAAAGGTGTGTCGTATCACTGCATACTACATACAAACTGAGCTTTCGAAAATATGCAAAATTTATTGCTCCAAAAGAATTAAAACTGCCATACTGCTGTTGCAAATTGAATTGTAAAATATATTACACCTGTGTTCTCTCCTTTGAAAAATTTCCAGCGCAATCACTTACTTTCTTTCACCAATCTAGCGTGCAAAGAGAGAAATTGAGAGATAATCTTTATCGAATGCGTTCAGGATAATATACTAATACTCTTTATTTTTCACTCTCAACTCCTGAAATTTTGCTAGAATATTTGAAAAACAATGTGCTTTTATAATGTATGTGAACGTAACAAACAAACATTTTTTTATTTGCAAACTACTTTATTTTTAAATTCTGGTGGCAGTCAATCATTTCAATATTTTAGTAAAATAACTACTTTGGCTCTGAAAAGGTTAACTTTGAACCTATGCAAAAGTGCGAGAATCTTTGTTTCTTTATTTTATATATACAGGGTGGTCAAAAAAACTTTCCCGATATATGTACCCCTAGCGACCTAACCGCTCAACCAATTGAAAGGAAATTTCAGATTTAGTTATTTGAAGGCATGCGCTCGAGATCGTGATGATTTAAAACAATAGAGTTCTCACGGTTACGGTTACAGTGAAAAAGTTTAAATTTTCTAATGGCAACATCTTTCTTTTTCCTGCGCAAATTCATCAGCGCATAGAAAAACCATAAATGGCGTTGGAACGATACACGTATGACTAAAATTGCCGGCGTAATATCGTGTCACTCAATCCTAATCAGTTCCTGTGTAACATAATATTTAGCACACTAAAACAAATGATTACATTTTTATTTTCACTATGTGTACACAAACACAACTCAAAAACACATTTTAAAACAAATCTTACAACATTAACTCAGTTCACAAGTTTAAAAAAAAAAAAAAAAAAAAAAAAAAAAATCGGCTACTGAAAAACATGTCTTGTAGCCACTCCTTAGTTCAGGGCATGAAATTTCAGTTGAAAAGGTACTAGACAGACTAAAATTTTTTGCTCGCCAGTATTTTACATTCATTCAGACAGCGACGTCGACCACCACACCTGCCCAGAAGATTAACTATTTATGACAACTGAATTTAAATTAACCATTGTTAGAAGGAGCTGTCTGTTAAATCCAGAATATTTGACATTCGTGAAAAATATGAACAATTTTTAAAATCTTAACAGATGTAGTATGAAAAACTTTCTGGTGACCGAAGTCATAAAAGAATGTAGAAATTGAAAAATCGAAACATATTTACGGCAAAATAAAAAAAATATATTAACGCAAAATAAGTTGCCATAAGGTTTTACTGGTTACATAAATTGTCAAATACCACTAAAAAAAATCATGAAAGAAAAATTTCTTGTACTTTTAGCAATTCAAGTTTGTGTAGCGCTTCCTTTCTGCACTGAAATACCACTTGTCAATCGCAGCTGTAGGGTCAAACTCTGTCAGGTTGGGTCCATTAATAGAAATTCTGAGCAAATCACTCAGTGTCTCAGTCTTCAGAAAGTTTCTGTATGCAGTCTTGAGTCTGTTGTGACAGCTGAAGCCTCTTTCACACGAAGCTGTGCTCACTGGTAGACCAGCACAAAATGTTAGAAGCAAATTGGGGAATCTTGCTGAACCCTTTTCACTGTAAAACTTCTCCAGCATATCTTTCAGTGTTAATGAAGGGGACATAAACTTGAATTCTGCCCACTTTGCCAATACAATATCCACTTTTTCATTAAAGAGACTTGGGTTCAAATACATGAAGTCCAGCTTTATTTCTTCTATCCCAAAATCAAGATTTTTTTCTTTGGGAGGCCAACCCAAAGTGTCAAAAACATGCAGAAATGATAACACATCTGTTGTCATAGATTGCAGTCTTTCTGCGCTGTATATCTTTACATGTTTAATTAATCTCCCCTTTAAAGTATAAAACTCTTGCTCCCCATTTTTAATATTTGTCAACTGCACATCCCTGATTATCCCTGAGATGGATAGTTAGTCCAAAAACTCCTGTTCGCTTGGTCCAACACCTGATTTGCGATCTGTCAGAACTGAGTTGCTATGTTCAACTTTTATTTCCAAAGATGAAATGACAAGTTCCTTGTTTTGTAATGCCACACTTAAAGGGTTCGAATTTCTGTACAGATCCAAAAAGAAGTACAGAACTTTAAGAAATTTATAAACCTTCAAACTTTTCAGCAAACCCTTAGATTTAGCACTTTTATTGTCTTATCCATGGGCGACGGTGGGGAAGTAGGTGACGCCGCATTTTTTTTCTTCTTTTGGAAAATAAGCGCTGTCGCTTGATTTTAAAGCACTTCCGCATGTCTCTGAAATGAGGCACGATATTCTGAGTATGTATAGTTTGATTTGAAGCACAACATTTTAAAAGACGAAACTTACTCGCCAACCTTAAATATTTGCTCGCCAATGGCGAGCTGGCGAGTGGAAATTTCGCGCCCTGCCTTACTTCCTCGCAATGGAGTTTTTGCAAGTGTTTTAAGCCGGCAATTTCCATCGTACGTGTATCATTCCAACACCGTTTATGGTTTTTCAATGCGCTGATGAATTTGCGCATGAAAAAAATGTGTGCTGCCATTCGTAAATTTCGAAATATTTTCACTGTAACCGTAACCGTGCGAGCTCTATTGTTTTAAATAATCACGATCTCGAACGCATACTTTCAAATAAATATATCTAAAATTTCTTTTCGATTGGTTGAGCGGTTAGGCCGCTTATGTGTTCATATATCGGGGAAGTTTTTTTATGACCACTCTTTATGACCAGAAATTTTTAACAGTGTTCTAATTATCTATAACCGAAATAAAAGATTTATTTATATCATAGAAACTTGGAAACAAGTAGGAATGGGAACTCATCAATTTATATAGAAAACATAGTTTGCAGAAGATTGCGATCTGCTAGTAACAGACACGGAAATTTATCAAATGACACTTGGAAGTTAATTAAAATTTAATGTCACCGATATAATATAATTATCACCTGCATAAGATTGACATGTACTTTCATCAAACACGTAACAAGAGGAAACTTTTAATTATTTTAACCTTTAAATGCTATTATGGTTGAAATTTTATCCTATGTCTGAAAGCCTGTAATTTATCATATTGTTTTTAGAACTGCAGTATAGTATTCAGAAGGAGAAATGATGTATTTATTAGATTTTATCGGACTAATTCAATACTTTAATATCGACGATTAAAATTTAACTATTACTGTTAAATTTAAATGTAACGATTTTATGATGTAGTGATTTCATACCATTTAACCCATTAACCGCCGAAACTATAAGGTTGAAATTTTCAACTTTTTAGCTGAACTTAGTTTGCCACCACAAACTCTGAAATATATTTTTCGTTTTATATAATCTTAAAATTTTATGTCTTTAAAAAAGGTCAATATTTTAATTGAAAGATAGTGGTGGGTATGTAAATAATTTAAATATTAGCATTTATTTTGACCGTTGCGTGAACGCAACATCAGCGGGTAATGGGTTAATGATTTTCTTATTTCAATTTCTATTATATTTTTTAAAGGTATATTTTTCCAAGGAAGCCTTTGAGCTATTTTCTTTTAATTTAAGTAGTTCATAATTCTTTTTTACTTTTGATTATTATTAAATAGTTTTATGTAGTTAAATGATTTAATCAAGCAAAAATGCAACCATTCTGATAAAATTTGAAAAAAAAAAAAAAAAAAAAAAAAAAAAGGCAAATTTAAATCTACACCTCTTCTAGAATTTTGACCTTTTTGAAATATTATCTTTTGAATAGACTGTTAAAAATATCGTGAAAAATTACCTCTGTTTTTAAAGGCTCTATATTTTCTGACCAATGAGAACGCTACATAAACACCTATGTAGCGTTCTCATTGGTCAGAAATTAGATAGCTTTTAAAGACAGAGATAATTTTTCACGATATTTTTAACAGTGTAGTTTTCTATGACGGCGAGAATCAGATTTCAAAACATTTAACTAGTTTCAGAAAAAAAAAGTTAATAAAATACCATGACATATGTAAAAAAAAAAAAAACAGCATGAACTAACTAGTGACTTAACATTTATATTTTTTAAAATTTAATAATTTTTTAATCCTTAATTTTATGAAATGCATCATAACAATTAACGAATCAATATAAAAGTATATGTTGATGTTTTATTAAAACAATATATAGAAAAAACACAAACTGAGGAAAATGAATTTAAATATTGAATACTGAATCACTTTAAAGAAAAATGGATGCAGTAAAAAGTTTTTCTGCATATTTATCGGATTTTATATTGCACTTTGTCAGAATATACAACAGTTAACTAAATTCATTTTAACCCTTTAAGCACCACGACGTAACTGCGTACGCCACGAAATCTTCTTTTACAATACAAGGACATCCGTGCGTATGTTCTCATTTTAAGTCCAGACTGTAATGTTCAAAGTATCTGTTCTTTTGCGTGGCTAATTGCTATTGTGATTAGTTTGGTACGATCTTTATAGCATAAACATACATATTTTATTTTTTTTCTACATTTCTGCGCTTTATTGTTATGCAACAAAAATTCGAAAAACGTACAAACTTTACATATGTAATAGTTGTTTATTTCGAACCTTATTTCTGTTTGTACGATGTAAACAAACCTTTATTTCTTCTCCTCACATTACATGTAATTACACAATTCACACGTAATTAAAAATAATGACATAAACTATCTGGTATTCAGCATACTCTCACTAAAATGAATCTGGTACTTAAGGGGTTAAGCAAAAAGTTGGAAAATTGATATTTTCGTCTTTTTTCGCAAAATGTATGGTACCTAGAAACGGTACCATAGTATTCGAGTTTTGATTAGCTGTTAATATTAAATTACTAAAGCTTCAACTTTAGTTAAAACTTCAACCTTCTTAATTTAACTTTAATTTTAATTTTTTTTTCAAAGTTTAACTATATACTGTAGAGGTAAAAACAGTAGATATACTCAGTTACCGTACCAAGATAGAGTTTTCTCTGTTAATTGATATTTAAATATCTTGTTTTGTTATAACTGAAAGGCTATTTACTCTTCCAATTTTATGCAAATTTCTGATTAAGAAATGAATGCTAAAATGTAAAATGTATTGTACCCTTTTCTTTCCTTTATATGATTTTGCGTAAGTGCATTATTAAGCATTAAGTATTGTAGTATATTATGGCTGATATTTTCTACGACATACTGTAACAAATAATAAAGAAAAGTAAGCATCATTTTAATTACGAAACTTAATATTTGGTTAGTTGTTTATATGCAGTAAAATTTTCATGAAAACCCAAATATAAGACAGTTCTAACAATTCTTTCAATTTTAGTTTCGATGAGATCGACGAATTGCCCGAAGACTTCTTTGAGGACATGCCTGCGTTGAAAGACGTCAATGTTTCAGGAAATAATTTGAAGTCAATTCCAGAAGCTACATGGGGGAAAATATGGGACCAATTGGATGAAGTTTATCTGGAGCGTATGTATATTTGTTCATTACACTTTTATTACATTTATTACATTATCTTATTTTCTCTAAACATTTCTTTTTATGTATACAAGAGATTTTAGCTACACTGAAGCGTAAAAGTAAAAAATAAACTCTGGACAGATGCTGTTAGGAAAAGCAAATAGCTGTATCAACATTGATATTAGTCGGCCCACACATAAAAAGATAGACTATGCTGAACTTACAGAAGCAAAATAAGACACAAATTTCTGTTAAATTTTAGTAGCAACAGTAAAGCGTAAAAGTTGGCAGATATGATATGCTCCTTATGATAACACATTGTTTAAGCTTTTAAATAATGATTTTGGTTTTTTAACTTCTTCAATGCGAAAAAAACCGAATCTTTAAAAGCGTATTAATGTCTTTTACCCTTACAATAGAGTACCTTTCTTTATCAGAGTAGTGACACCTTGCATGTAAAATTTGATTGAACAACATTAGACTTGAAAACCTGCCATTGTTGTCACCAAGCCAATGTTTGCTTAATAATCTAAAATTCGCCCAAGTGTATATCACCAAGTACTTTAATGCAGGCTTCTATAGTTTGAAAAAAAAAAAAAAACTACAAAAATGAACACTTGTCTTGGGCATATGTCGTCACTTATAAATAAATCTCTCAAGTTCTCAAAGAAAAAAAAAGCAAAAGAGTCGGCATAAGAGTTGTGGGACGTTGCTTGCATGTCGCCATCGTGTTGCGGTATCTGGGTTATTGGCGACATTTTTCAACTGAAAATAAAAACCTAGGTGTGGAATATGCACAAGCATTTCAAAATGCTACAACAGGATGGTCAGATGACGATTCATTAGGTGGAAGTTACGTAAATGCATGGTTAAAATTTAATTTCCATTAATAAAAATATGATCGCAAATTATTTATTTTTCAATAAAAATAAAATATTTTTACAAATAGCTATATTTTCATTACCTGTATGCTTTTGTGCATGCTAGTTAAGAAAAATATCGTCATGTGGCATGGACAATGGGCAAAAAACTCCCTTATCTACCTTTCCTTCTTTTCAAGATATTTTCCTATAATATTCAAAATATATTAAATCTTGAAAAACTTCATTAAAACTAATGGAAAAATCTATAGTTTGGTTAAAAATAAAATTTGAAATCAAAAAATGAATAATAGATACGATGTAGCTTGTTTTACAAACGCCTACAGCAACTTCTTTCTTCCCTTTCTAACTATAAAATATTTCTTAGAAACTTTAAAAAATGTTTCTTATACACAATCAAAACTGACGAATAAACCGAGTTAAATTATTATTCTTAAAAGAAAAACCATAGGTTTTTTAAACTGATTTAAATTATTTTATTAAAATTAACCACACCCTGACGGTGATTAACAAATGCTCTATCATTGAATTAAAAACTCTTGATGTTAAAAGTATATAAAGTTCTCCGAGCGCTTTCGGCTAAATCATCATAATGGCTTAGCTTTAGCCGAAAGCGCTCGGAGAGCTTTATATACCGGATGAGCCAAAAGTTCGTTAAAACTTTAAAAACTTATAAAAAAGGAAGAAATTGGGATAAAGGAGTGCGATTTGTAAGAAAGTGCTCACAAGATAGTCGGATATTTTTTAGCAGCAAAAGAAAAAAAAAGTCAAAAAATCACATGTAGAGGGCGCTGACTACCCGAAACACAGTGAACAGGACAAGAATACGCTCCATTCATTTGTTCTTCCAATAACAAATGTTCAACATGACTTCCAGAACATTCCACGACAGTACCAGGTTGTGTCGTAGTACCTGTTCATTGTGTTTCAGGTCGTCAGCGCCCTCTACATGTGATTTTGTAACTATTTTTTTTTTTTTTTTTTTGCTGCTAAAAAAAATCCGGCTACCTTGTGAGCATTTTCTTGGAAACCGCAATCCTTTATCATAATTTCTTCCTTTTTTATGAGTTTTTAAAGTTTTAACAAACTTTTGGCTCGCCCGGTACTTTTTTTAACATCTAGGGTTTTTAATTTTTGAAAACATTTTTGCATACGTACGTTTCATCAACACCTATTTTAGCAATAAATTTTAATGAATCATTTTTTTTAATGTTTTCATATTTTATATACTGTCCAGCATATTGTAACAACACTACCCCATTTAATAAAGTGAAAAATGATACCTAAAAAAAAAAAACAATTTGGAAAATGCATGACTTATTTGAAAACCCTATTTCAGCAATTTCTATCAAGAGTTGAAAAAATATTCCAATTCGTTTGTGAAGCACTGTGTTTGTAATTTGTATACAGTTGAATATCGAGTAAGTAATCGAGTTTTAAATCGAGATTGCAAGAGTTGAATCTCGTTACACGATTGTCACTTTAACTAATTTTTCAGTTTGACGAATATTATTTGGATAGTTAAAAAAATCCGATTATCCCATTTCATTATAAAAACAAGGAATTCCAACCCGGACTCCCCGGATTACAGAATACAGGTGATAACCATTTATACGTTTTTTAATTGAAAACTCTAATAGATATTTTACATTTAATATATAGTTTTCAGATTTTTCACTAGCAATACCAACAATCATTTTTATATGAAAATAGCAATTATGTGTTCAAATAAAATTTTGAAATTTATTAAAAGCGATACTTTCGTATTGGCCTTGTGCCAGGAATTAACAGTTGAAGAAATCGTTAAAAATCGCTAGTCCTTTTCTATTCTGATAATTTCAATGTTTTAAGCGTGGTTCGTTTACATGTCTTAAATTTGTGTTTTATTCATATTTTATTATATTATTTTTTGATTGATAAATCTTGAATTTCAATATATAAATCGGAATATAAATTCGGAATATAAATCGGAAACAAATGCTGAACTATTTTACTTATATTAATTTAAGTGCAAACATATTTATCTTTTGTAATCGGCCGTCTGCAAATGACAGATATAGATTTAATAAAATCATGCTTGAAAATTATTTTACAAACGATAAAAATTGAGTAAATTGCGATACAGTTTTCAAACAAATTGTATTTGAAAGTACATTTCTTTCTCAATTTGACGGTTTAAAAATTGAAAATGAGCGATATGTAGAAATTTTAAAAATCGCAATAAAAATAAATAAAAGTTAAATTTGATCGTTTGCCGTTGCCATTCGCAAATTGATGTCAGCGTTACGCACAGATACGTTTGTCCTTTATACACTGGTGTGCAAATCTTAAGCAACAAGCATAAAATGCTAATTTTTACACATGTGAGTACTCAAAAGTGAATGATATAAACATCAGGTGTAGCAAATAGGTATTATATTTACAACACACCTAGTTGATATGACATCTCCTCCATGTCACGCATGGCCACAAGTGTCACAGTCACTACGGAGAAACAAAATTTGGGATCTTTTATTTGTCTCATCATTACTCTAAATTGTTCGTCGTATGGTGACTCCACTGAGAAGTCACTGTGACTGTTGCTTTGTGATGAGTCACCAGGTGACATTACACAGAGGTCACCTTGTGATTCTCATGTTATTGTCATTTGAAGACTCAGTTTTGAAATCATCTTGAGCAATGCATTGTGCTGAGTCTCCAAATAATGTCACAATGATGTCACATGGTGACTTTCAGGTGACCAAGACTCTTCTGTGAAATCATCATTGCGCTCCTTTGTGAAAAGTCACTAGATGATTTCATTTTCCATCACTTTGGAACTCGTCACAAAACAGCTATCGTGATGATTTTACAATGGAGTCTCTAAATGACGTTCACATGGGGGTCACTAGGTGACTTCACTGTAAAGTCATTTGGTGACTCCTCATAAAGCAGCAGTCATGGTGACTTCTCGATGGAGTGATCAAATGAGATTAAGAATGAGACGAATGAAAGATATTACATTTGAGTTCATTGTAGTGACTGCGACACATGTGACCTTTTGTGAGGTCATGGAGACTTCCTATAGGCTGGCTATGCTGTTAGGATAACACCTATTTTTTACACTTGCTGTTTATAGAATTTTCTTTTGAGTACTCACGTGTTTATAAACTAACTTTTTGTGTTCGTTGCTTAAGTTTTGCACACTAGTGTAATATAGATATTCACTTTAACGACTTTTTCAGCATAGAGAATTCAATCAGCGCTCCCCAGAGATTCGTTGCAACGACATTTTACTGTATATAGTACATAGTATTAAAAAATTTCGTATAGTTAGAAAACGCATAACACAGTTCAAAATTCCTTTTCAGGATTTTCCGACAAAAAGCGGAAATGAACCGGGATTCTTTTGCGCATCCCTGTATTTGATTTATAGAATTTATACACACCGAGTAATATGAAAAAAAAGTTCAAATTAAAAACACAAACCACGATTGAAAACGCACTGCTAGCAATTATTGCTCATAGACAGTGATGTAGCCTAATTCTTTTGTGTGACCCTTCAGATGAATGATATATGTTGTACATACCATTTTCTTTAGAAAGCATGTTTTATTGCACCTCAGTAATGCATATCAATTTCAATATGTTTGAAATAGTGCAGCATCATTAAAATATACTGTAAACGATTTTACACCATACAATACAATGTAACGAAGTATTTTGGGTGCCTGTGTAAACGAATTATAAGTGCTACGCACTTCATTTTATACCAAACACACCATGGTAAACTCTAATAACATATATCATTTACATGGCAATTCAAGTATATTTACGTAAGTTAGATCACGGAAAGACAGGCAAACCAAATTTATAAACACTTTTCAATTATGTTGGAAAGTGTTAAAAATCATTTAAAATATTAACCCTTAGACTACCAGTGGGACACTATGTCCCAGAGCAACTTCAAAATTACTACTGGACACAGCAGTCCCTAAAACGCTTGGAAAACTATGTCTGCTGGTCTCTCATGTCGTATTTTTTGGCACTTTTGGCTTTTTGACCGTATTAACGCAATGTGCTAAATTTGATTTAAAATATCCTACAAAAAAAATTAAAAAAAATTGGTAGTCAGGGAGTTAAAATGAAAACAAGACATTTGTAAAGAACGCTTGTATTGGTTTAACATTATTCCGCGAGCGTCGTCGAGTGACATGCTTAGTCTCTTAAGGGAAGATACGACTGGGACGCCCCGCCCACTCACATTAATTTTACTCTAACATTTTATACTCATTTATTATATGTAACTAAATTTTATCCAAGTGTTTATATATTAATTAATGTGTTTGATAAAACTGTGAAAGAACTTCATACAAGTTAGAAAAGTCTAAGTTTTTTAGCTGTCCGAAAAATTGTACTTTTCAGCTAAAAACTCCCATTAACGCCTAAAGCACTCGAGCGGTTTCGATAAAAATGATTTTGGTGGTAGAGTATAAATATAAGATCAGTCATGTCATATGTGGAAGACAGTTTTAAAATTTTAATTAGTTTCAGAAAAAAAAATTCTGGAAAATGGAAAATTTCTGAAAATCGCCGTTGCTCTAAAATAAAAAGTTTTAGTCGCAGAAAAAAACTGCCTGCGATAAGTCTTGAGCATAATGCAGTGAATATGAATTCCAAATTTCATCAAAATCGGTCGGGTAGTTTCCGAGGAAATGGCTCTTAAAGCTCGCATATTTCCTATAGGATTGCACCCAATCTCGTCTTTCCTTAAACAGCAATTTTTCATAGGAAGGCTCTTTTTAAAAATTTTCAGCAAGAGGATGAGCTTTTGCGCCCAAGCCACATCTCTAGCAACAAACCACTACTGTTACAATATTACACTGACATTGCATTCATTGAAAATATTTCCAATGTAATATCAATGTTGATTCAATATTTGTTTTACGTTGGAAATATTTACAATGAAATACGAATGAAATGTTAATTTGCACAAACATTGGTTTTATTAGCCTTTATGTTGGAAAAATATTTCTTAACAATATTAGCATAATATTGGCAAAATGTAAACATCTCAACGTTGGAACGATATTTCATACCAATATTTAACCAGGACCTTAATATTTAGCCTATATATAGCCAATATTGGCCTAATATTGTTTTGTTACTTGAGATGCGTTCCCATGCATGTTCATCAGTAATGTGACTCTTTTTTAATATTTTTATATATTCATTAAAAATGCTTATAATTTTTGTTCTTTACACATTATTCGGGGACCGCAACCATCTCAAACATTTTATTTCGTCCCACCAACCATTCGAAACAAAAGTATTCATAAGTGCTAAAGACATTTACTACGAATATTACACAAACCTGCGATGTTTGTGTTTTTTAACTTTTCATAATTGATTTTTATGTATTTTTTAGCACTGAATTCGAAAATGACTTCCATTTTTAACCATCATGTCAGAATTTTTCACAAATCGCAAATTTCAGAGTTAAAAAATAGCAAAAATCTGATACTATAAAATAAATTTAAAACTTTTTTTATTCAATTTAATTTTATTTAATTCAATAATTTATTTAATTTTTTGGCTTATACTGGGGATTCTTACAGCTAAACAGCTCAGAGTTCCAATGGGGTGGGGAGAGGGCGTTCAATTTTAAATTTGAATTTTTGAACTTTAAAATTTATGATTTGCGAAATGTCCTGACGTGATGGTTAAACATGAAGGTCATTTTCGGATCCAGCGGTAAAAAATACACAAAAATCAATTATCAAAATTTTAAAAACACAACCATCACATCTATTTTATAGTATGAAATTTTCGCTATTTTTTCTTTTTTTAGCTTTGAAATTGACGATCTGCAAAATATCCTTACGTGATGGTAAAAAATTAAGGTCATTTTCGGATTCAGCTCTACAAATTACATAAGAATCAATCATACAAAGGTAAAAAAATGACACATCCCAAATTTTCAGGCTAGTGTTATCGTTTATAAATTGCGGTGGGATGAAATAAAGTTTTCCCCCTTGACACGGCCTCTTATTATCTATAGAGTAGACTCCCTCTAATACGCAACCCTAAAATCTGCAAACGTCTAAATCCGCACATCGTCACAGATGTAAACAATGAAATTCTCAATTCAGATGTAAGGAAAAAATTACAGATTTTTTTAGTTTTATATTATTTTGTAATGTATTTTAATATGTAACAGGGGTCGCAGCGCTGCGCCAGAAATGGCCGATTGCTACCACTAAATTTTAATAGTATTTTTTGACTTATTTAATGACAGAATTTATGACATTTAAATAAGGACAAGAATGCTAATAAAATTTAGTGGTAGCAATCGGCCATTCCTGGCGCAGCGCTGGGACCCCTGATGTAATTCTTGATAATATGACTGAACTCTTGGTTTTCCATGAAGGAAGTATAAATTTATTTCTGAAAAAAATCAAGATATTGCTGATATCACTGGTAATCACAATCCTTTTACCAAATATATTTATGTATTAATCAAGCTTTTTTGGTTATTAAGACTGGCTAAACCTAAAATAAAACTCCCTTACTTTATGATTTTGATGTGAATTAATAGGGTACCTTTAAGAGGAAAGTTTCATCGAATAATTCAACAAAAATGTATCATCTTTATTATGCATATTTAATTATACATTATTTACTTGTCCTTTACTTTTAATAATTTAATCAATTTTTAAATTATCTTACTTTTATTATTTTAGTTTACTACTTTACTTATTACATTTAACTATATTGCAAGCCTTTATTATAATTTTGATTGCATTATTACATTCAAATTACTGTTTCAAAAATGCAAACAAAGCAATGACCCGAAATCGACAAAATTCTAAAATCCGCACAGCCTTTGGTCCCAAGTTGTGTAGATTTGAGGGGGTCTACTGTATTTAATTGCCATAGTTTTTTATTATATATATCTTTTTAATTTAGGAAACAGAGGATTTAAATGTGATGACAATCTAAAATGGATATACAAGCGAAAACTACCAAGGATTCTGACAGGAACATGTACAGATGGAAAACACCGTGGAAAACAAATAAAAGATCTTACTTTGGCTGATTTCGAATAAAAAAATGTTATATTTAAGTAGGAATCCTTTTCAATGATGCCGAAAAGAATTGCTTATTTTATTTAATAAAAGATTTTATGATTTATTTATTTTAGTAAAATATTTATTTACTAAAAGAAAGTAATTTTAAAATTGTCGAAAAAATTGTTCTTTTTATTTAATAAAAGGGATTAATAAAAGATTTATTTAATAAAAGATTTTATTATTTATTTATTTTATTAAAATATTTATTTAATAAAATATTTAATTATTTAATTATTTTATTGAAATGTTTATTTAATAAAAGATTTTTTTTGCTTATTAAAATATTTTTTTTTAAATAAAAGATTTTATTATTTATTTGATTTATTAAAATATTTATCTAGTAAAATATTTTATTATTTATTTATTTTATTTAAAGATTTATTTAATAAAATATTTTATTATTTATTTATTTTATTTAAAGATTTATTAAATAAAATATTTTATTATTTATTTATTTTATTAAAAGTTTTATTTAACAAAAGAGAGTAACTTAATAAAACAGAATAATAAATAAAAGAAATTGCTACACAGTTTTTTTTTCTCATTGAAGTCATGCAAGGTTCGAAAAACGCTGGAGGAAGACGAGTAACACAAGTGAACAGAGTGCTAAAGGAACTTACAAATTGACCTCATATGAGAATAAAAATAATAAGGGAATAGTGAAATTTTCTAAATGTAGTGGTTATTACAAATACTTCCGAACTTTAAAATTCTGCAATTCAATAATTACAGTAGAACCCGTGAAAACGGAATCGTTACTTAAGCGAAAATATTTCATGGTCCCAGCGAAAAGAATGCCATATCTCCTAATAGAGAAACCTGTCTAAAAAGGAATTATCTTCTTTTTTTTTTTCGATTCCGTCATTGCAGAGTTTATCGTATAACAAATATAAAGATGAAACAAATAAAATATTTATAAGGTAACTCATATACATTTTGAACCGTGCTTTAAAAATACTTAAAATCTGAGAAAATTGGTTGTTCTGCATTGGTTCAGCCTGTAACAATGCTGAAGTGACGTGTAAAGCTAGGTTAAAAATCAGTCAGTTTTAACCTTTCACTCATTGTAAGAGCCTACGCTACTCAGGCGACGACACTCGCAAGCTAATGCTTAATTAAAGCCAACGTTCATTACAAATTTCTTGTTTTTCATTTCATTATTTTTAAATGAATTTTTTTTCATACGATATCAATCCAACCGGGTCAATATTTATCTTTAGAAACCTCAAAATAGAATATATTTTCCAGGTTTAAAGAAGCATCTATAAAATCTAAGATTTTTTTGCTGGCAGTAATTTTCGGAAACGTTTCCGAGTGGTTTTTATGTTGCATTAATCAGTTTTATTCTATCTGAAATATAGGTTTTTCGAATGTTATCCATTCTCAAGTAAACATTTTTATGTTCAACAAACTTGCTTTACTGATAAACATAGCAAATTAATAGGATTAACATTGACATAAAAATTTATTTTATTATGCTAACTCTTGCATGTATAAATTCAAATACACATCTGAAAACATTTAGTTGAGAATCGGCATTATCCTAAAAAACGCTATTACGTTTTGAGCAAAATGATTAATGCGCTATAAAAACTACTCGGAAACGTCTCCAAAAATCTCTGGCAGCAAGATAAATTTTGTTTGTTATAAGTGCTCCTTTGGGTATATTGGTTTCTGAGGTTTATGCAGATAAAAAACGCTTTTCGGAATCATGCTTAACTTGGAAGATGTTATTGTATATTTTCGTTTGTGGTTATATTATATTTTAGTAGATTAAAAAAAATTGTCTTTTTTTTTACAGTGTATTTTACATTACAACTATGCATCAAAACAGAAACTTAAAAAATTTACGAAAATTAACATCATTTCATTGTCCGCAGATGCATATAATAAAATTCATTTTTACATATCACATAGATATGGAATTGTATATTTTCGTTTGTGGTTATATGATATTTTAGTAGATTAAAAAAATTTGTCTTTTTTACAGTGTATTTTACATTACAAATATGCATCAAAATAGAAAGTTTAAAATTTTACGAAAATTAACATCATTATATTGTCTGAAGATACATATAATAAAATTTATTTTTACATATCATTTTCGCATGAAATTGACAAAGTTTGCCCTTTCCTTCGAGGGAAATTTAATTAGAAGACAACGGAGAAATTCTCATAAAAATTCTAGTTCAAAAAACTCTACTACAAAGTGAATTTTGAGTCACGTGAATCGACGAATATTGTAAATTCTTTTAATAAGTGCAAGAGATAAATATTAAAAAAAAAAAACATTTTGTAATTCTAAGAATTGAATAGAAATGAGTTATAAGAAAGTAATTTGGAGGTATTATTAAAGTATGAGATTCGTGTAAAAATTGAAATGTTTTAATAAATATGTTAGATAAGGAAAGGAGAAAAGAGTATTTAACTCTTATATTAAATAAAAGCAAATTAGGAGTAAGTAATTTAAAAGAAATACCAGT
This sequence comes from Maratus speciosus, assembly GCA_963932465.1. Taxonomy (NCBI): domain Eukaryota; kingdom Metazoa; phylum Arthropoda; class Arachnida; order Araneae; family Salticidae; genus Maratus; species Maratus speciosus. Next base: position 524,834,616 of record OZ010787.1, on the reverse strand, counting down.
GAAATATAAATGACAAACAGGGGCGACATTTGAGGGGGGCTGGGGGGGGATGCCCCCCCCCCAAGGAATTTGATTTTTCAGAAAATTTATAAACCATCAATTGTCAGACTCAAACAAAAATTAAAAAATTGCTCAAACGCTAAAATAATTTATCAGATTTGATTACAATAAAAACATATGCATTAAATAAATGCTTTATGCATAGAAATTAATAATTATCAAAAAAATTTCCTATTTGAACTTTCTGAAGGTGAGACATGTATCGTACTTTGGCTAATTATAAAAATGCATGAGAAACATTTCCTTTTATCAATTGCTTCTCAGTTGTGTACAACTTGATCATAGGAATAGTCCCCTCATGGCTACAAATTCAGGGGTAGAGTTTTTTCAGATAGTTTTTTTTTTTTGGGGGGGGGGGGTGTTGAAGGGGCGAATATAATTCAAGTTCTTAATTATCCGACTTTTTTACTTTTTTGGATTATTAGTGTCACATTATATTTACTGCAATCATTGCAATGGACCCAAATTATTTAATTATTTGCTTTATTAAAATCCTATTATATATAGCACACTCTAAATTGTTCGACGCCTAGGAATCTAGTCTGCGCGCACCCGACAAAACAATTTCTTCAACCCAAAAACCGACAGACTTCCACCAAATCCCAAAGTAAAAGAAAATTACTCCATATTTTAACACGTTTATAATAAAGTAGTCTATAATTTTATCCCTTATGTACAGAAATGAACACTTGGGTTATTACTATAGGCCACCATTAATAGTCAAATCTATAGTTTTTCATCTGAGAAATATTCAAGAATTCCTTGTTAAAAACCAGGTCATCCCGACACCGACCGAAAGGGATAAAGCACAATCCGAAAAGTGTACCTCACTCGCAACGAAGAAAATACGTCAACCTATCCTGACGCAGGACTATAATTTCATGTAAATAAGAAAACCGCTAAAAAGATTTTATTGAAAGGCAACCCGACCCGAAATGAATAAAAATTAATCCATATATTAATACAATTATTGTAAAATAAATCTACAATTATATCTTTAATATAAAATGTACCTTTTATGTAGAAAAATGAAGATATGTATATACTATTCATTAATGTTCAAATATGTAGCTTTTTCATCTGAAAAATATTCAGGATTTCTTTGAAAAATAGTATTAACATGAACGAACCTCATAATAGTGAAAACGAAATCCGAAACAATTAATGCTTTACCTTACCTTTACTTGCAGAAAGTCACTAATGAAAAATTTCTTATCACTATAGATCACAAAAGCTGCAAATTTCGTGACCTATTCATGACGTTCTTGGACTGATTATCTCATGACTGATTGAATTTTATGATTCTTTTTTCGCGATCATCTGACGAAATTTGCGATTTTTTCCTCGATCGTTTCACGGAATTAACGATTTTCTGTGCAGCTCTTATCAAAATTGGTTTTTTCTATCGCAACCATTTGTCGAAATTTACAATCTTTTTCTGCGACCAACTGACAAAATTTCATATTTGTTTCTTTGATCTTTTGACAAAATTCGCGATTCTTTTTCACGATCATTTGTTGAAATTCGTGACTATTTTTCTCCATCACCGACTAATAATATTTGTAATTTTTTGCGCGATAGTTACAAGAAATTTTGTATCTTATTTCACGATCGTTTGACGAAATTCCTCTCGATTGTTTGACTAAATTTTCGTGATTTTTTGTGCAATCTTTTGACGAAATTTGCGATTTTTTTCGCAATACTTTTACAAAATTCGATATTTTAGTTTGTACAATTATTTGACGAAATCTGCATTACTTTCCACGATATTTTCCACGGTAGTATGAAGAAATTAGCGATTTTTTCAGCGACGATTTGGGGATTTTTTTTTCAATATTTGCAAAATTCGCGAATTTTTTCTGTGACCCATTGACGAATTGATTTTGCGGAATTCGAAAGAAAAAAAAATCGTGGACTTTCACGAAAATTAAAAAAATTCGCAGAATAATCACATGCCCGTGAAAGAAGTTAAGGAGACAAAATCACACAGAGCTTTTTCTATTGTGCGGGATTTTCCCATTTTCTGTGAAATTTGTGCAGTTTTGCACGTTCCCTGTTCTTCAAAGAAAAATTTTCCTTGTCCTTTGCGAGGAAACTCTTGAAATGGCACCTCTGTAGTAAAACCCGAAAAAAAGAAGTTGGAAGGGACTAGAAAAAGTTTCACTTTAGACAGTAACTTAGTTTAGTCTTAGCAAGTATAATTGTATGATGTTTTTTAATCGAAATTTGACTTTTTTCCCATTTCAGAAAGAAATCTATTATAGACAGGCTTCGTTTTCACAAGATTTACTGTAATACATCTCTTTTCAGAGGTATATTATAGAGTGGATGGTACAACAGTCTTTGAGGATACCTATAAAAATGGAACCTATAATAGAATCCTGTCTAAAAAGAAAAATTTTCATATTCAATGTATTGAAATTTTACCTGCTAAGAGGGAAACCTGCTTAAAACGAAATATTTCATTGGTTCTTCAGTTTCCGTATTCAAAGTTTTTATTGTTTTTGTAAGCATGATTCAACTTACGTTTCTCGTTCGGTGTGTGTGTGTGTGTGTGTGGGGGGGGGGTTGACGCCCGGATCCTACCTTTAACTATATAACTTCCCTCAAAAAAAAATCTTTGCCCCCCCCCACCCCACAAGAAACTTCTGAAATGGCGCTCCTGATGCCAAAACCCCTGAAATACATATTTGAACATTTATGATATTTGTAAAACGCATTCATAAAACGTATCGATTTTTCAAGGAGATAGAAATAATTATACATATGATAAAGTAGTATACTTCTGTTTATTAGGTCACCTTTTTAAAAGATATATTTAAACAATTTTTTATGAATAATGTTATTTACCTTCTGCTTTGATAAGACAACAGTGTAAAAAAAAATAACATAATCTGGATTCAATAACACGAAGAAAAAAATGACGCCATTGAAAGTGAAGGCATAACTATATTAGCCATATATTAACTATATTAGCCGTACCGTAATGCAAAAAATAATTATAAGTAAAAAGTAGTTTCATTTCATTGATAGCCGTTGGCAAGAAAAAGGGGTACATTTTCGGTATGGAGTTATGCATAGTGTCATATTATTCTCGATCTAATTCCGCATTATTTTTTAAAGGTTTTTTTTTTTTTAGTTTTTTCTACCCCTTCCCCCCTGAAAAAAAACCAAACTCGCGAAGAAGTTATACAGATTCGAACTTAAAACATAAAAAAGAACTCTTTACAGAAGAATGGAATCGAAGTTCAATTTGACGGACCTTTTTCAAGAATGTTAAATGGATTATCATAAAGAAAGGCGATTATCTCAAAGTAGCATCAACAAAATGAATCTTTTTATGCAAATGGTTACATGTTTTGTAATTTTATTTAATGTATTATTCAGGAGGCTTATTTGGATAAATGTTACTCGATTGAAGAATACCATAGCTGCCAACTTTTATGCTTTTTTGTTACCACTGAAATTTTATAGTAAATATTTTCTTATTAAATCGTCGAAATCTCACTATTAAAAAAGATTAAAATCTCTGTTAAATTATAGTGGTAGCAAAAAAGCGTAAACGTTGGCAGCTATGGAATAACCACGTGCAGGGCCGAAACTAGCCTTTCTTGCACCCGAGGCAAACATGAATTTTGCCCCCCCTCCCCCCCTTTCTTACTCAAAGTATATTTAGAAAGAGAATTTTACTAATTTTCTAATGGCCGACTTATTTTAAAATTTAAAATATGTAATCATAAAATATCTAATACTGAACTACGTAAATTGAATGTGGGGTTTGTTGCAATTATAGTTCGTTCACATAAAAGAATTCGCATGTATTACCGGCTATTTACAGTGCTTGCTTATATAGTACAGTTCCGATTAACCGAGTCCCGCTTAACCGAGTTTCCGTTTTAACCGAGTTACTTTCTTCTGATGGACTGATGGATTTCATTATTATGAAACAGCCATTATAAATGAAGTGTTAGGTGAAGATGAAAGAGCAGCCGTAAAAAGTTTGAACTCTGATTTTCTGGTCAGAATGGGGAAAAAAATGGCCATAATTTTTTTTTCACCTAACACTTCATTTATAATGGCTGTTTCGTAATAATGGAATCCATCAGGCCATCAGAAGAAAATGATCGATTCCAAAGGTATAATCTTTCGCTTGGCGCCCCTTGGCTCTGGCGCCCGGGGCACATGCCCCCCCCCCTTAGTTTTGGCCCTGCCCACTTGCTTTGATAAGACAGCAGTGTAAAACAATTACATAATCAGATTAAAAAAATGACGCCATTGAAAGTGAAGGCGAAACTGTAAAAAGCAGTGTCATTTGACTGTCGTCATGTAAAAATTGAATTAGGATATGTACTCGATCGTAAGAAAATGGACCACTTTGTTGGTATGGAGTTATGGATAGTGTAATATTATTCCCGATCTAATTCCTCATGTTTTTTTAAAGTCTTTTCTCAGAAACTAAACACCCCCCCCCCCCAAAAAAAAAAAAAAAAAAAAAAAAGGACTCTCGAAAAAGTTATACTAATTCAAATTTAAAACGAAAAAAAAAAAAAAAAATGAAAAGAAAAAAAAAAACGTTTCCCAGAAGAATGGAATCAAAGTTCTATTTGACGGACTTTTTTGAAGAATGTTAAATGGATTATCATAAAGAAAGGCGATTATCGGAAAAACTAGCATCGACAAAATGAGTCTTTTTATGCGAACGGCTACATGTTTCGTAAGTTTATTAAATGTTTTATTCTGGAGGTATATTTGATAAATTTTATTTGATTTAAGAATTGCTTTCATAAGACAGCAATGTAAAACATAATTTGATCCAATAACGCGAGAACAAAATGACGTCATTGAAATTGAAAGCACCGCCCCCTGAATACTAGGCCTGAGCGCTGACACAAAAATGGCGGCTGTCGAAGGCGGATTTTTTTTAAGCGTGTGTACGGTCCCTTAAATATTCGTACCGATAATTTTTTTCTCCGCTTCATTTTTCTGAGATTGAAAAAGTCAAAGAATTTTTTTATAAAATACTGGTGTCAAAATTTAAGGGATCGTACATGCGTTTAAAAAAATCCGCCTTCGGAAGCCGCCATTTTTGTGTCAGCGCTCAGGCCTAGTATTCAGAGGGCGGTGTTGAAAGCGTAACTGTAAAACGTAGCACCGCCCCCTGAATACTAGGCCTGAGCGCTGACACAAAAATGGCGGCTGCCGAAGGCGGATTTTTTTCAGCGTGTGTACGGTCCCTTAAATAATCCTACCAATAATTTTTTCAGTTTTTTCCGCTTCATTTTTCTGAGAATAAACAAGGTAGAGAAATCTTTTATAAAATACTGGTGTCTACATTTAAGGGACCGTACCTATGCTAAAAAAATCCGCCCTCGGCAGCCGCCATTTTCGTGTCATTTTTATGTCAGCGCTCAGGCCTAGTATTCAGGGGGCGGTGAACGTAGTTTCATTTGATTCACATGTAAAAATTTAATTATGATATGCAGCCGTTCGTAAGAAAATGGACCACTTTGTTGGTATGGAGTTATGGATAGTGTCATATTATTCTCGATCTAATTCTGCAATTTTTCAAAAAAGTTTTTCTGTGAAACTAACCACAAAAAACTCGCAAAGTAGTTATACTGATTCAAACTTTAATCATAAAAAAGAACGTTTCTCAGAAGAATGGAATTAAAGTGCTATTTAACTGACTTTTTGAAGAATGTTAAACGGAATATTATAAAGAAAAGAGATTATCTCAAAAACTAGCATCGACAAAATGAATCTTTTTATGCGAACGGCTACATGTTTCGTAATTTTATTAAATGTATTATTACTAAAGAGGCTCATTTTGTTAAATGTTATTCGATTTAAGAATACCTACTTGCATTGATAAGACAGCAGTGTAACACAATAACATAATCAGATTATTTATTGATTATGTTATTGTCAAATCAATAACATAATCTCATGTTTTCTCAATAACATGAGAAAAAAAATGACGCCATTGAACGTGAAGGTGTAACTGTAAAGAAGCAGTTTCATTTGACTGACATGTAAAAATTTAATTACGATATACGTAGCCGTTCGCAAGAAAATGGATCAGTTTGTTGGTATGAAGTTATGGATAGTATCATATTATTTTCGATGTGATTCAGCATTTCATTTAAAAAAATGCTTTCTATGAAATTAACCCCCCCCCCCCAAAAAAACAACAACAACAACAACAACAACAACAACAAACAACTCGCAAAGTAGTTATACTGATTCAAACTTTAATACTAAAAAAGAACGTGTCTCAGAAGAATGGAATTAAAGTGCTATTTGAATGACTTTTGGAAGAATGTTAAAAGGTTTATCATAAAGAAAAGAGATTATCTTAAAAACTAGCATCGACAAAATGAGTTTTTTATGCGAACGGCTACATGTTTCGTAATTTTATTAAATGTATTTTTCAAGATGGTTATTTGGATAAACGTTATTCGATTTAGGAAAACCTACTACTTTTATAAGACAGCAGTGTAAAACAATTAAATCATCTGATTCAATATAACACGCGAAAAAAAGGACGTCATTGAAAGTGAAGGCGAACATTAAAAAGAAGTTTCATTTGATTGACATGTAAAAATTTAATTATGTCATGTAGCCGTTCTCAAGAAAATGGATGACTTTGTTTGCATGGATAGTATCATATTATTCTCGATCTAATTCCTCATTTATTGTTTTTTAAAAGTATTTTCTGAGAAATTAGCCACAAAAATCTCGCCAAGAAGTTATACTGATTCAAACTTGAACCATAAAAATAACGTTTCTCAGAAGAATGGAATCAAGTCTTTTTTAACAACGTTAAAAGGATTTTCATAAAGAGAGGCGATTATTTCAAAAATACAGTGTAAAATATATTAAATTTAAAAAATAAAAAAAAAACTCGACTGCGTGAAAAGCGAACTAATTAATTATTTCTCATCAATATGAAACTATTTTTTATATTACTTACCCTTTTTTTATATTTACTTGTATTGATGACTTTTAAGTTGTGTTTAATTATTAGTTCCTATCTACAAACACTCTTTTGATGAGGCCTATAGATGCCTATTATGCGGGTTAGAGTTACAGTAAAGGTAGCGATCCAAAGTACACAACTTCCAGGTTGTGTAATATTTAAACGGAGCTTCTGACTACAAAATGGTCAATGAAACATTATCTTCATTTTGAAAGACCTATCCAATGATATGCCACTCAATAGGGTGCGTAATTTTTTTTTTCCGTCTCTACCGCCATTTTTATTTTACGGCCGCCATTTTGAATTTATAAAAACAAAACCTATCCTATAACCATCGGAAGATTAAGACGAATCGATAGAGACCTCATTCATAAAAATCCATCCAGCCTTTGGGATGTTTCGAGGGTATAAAGAAATCCACATACACAGATACGAGTGAAACACATAACCCTTCTTTTCAGTCGGGTAAAAAAGACATATGTTTCTTAATCTAGGAAGATATACTATAACCACGAACGAAAATATACAATAATCTCTACCAAGTTTTCCACGATTCCGAAAAGCATCCTTTATCTTTAGAAACCCCACAAACCAATATATTTTTGAAATTTAACGAAACATTTATAAAAACAAGTTTTTTTTTGCTGCTACTGATTTTCTGAAATGTTTCCGAGGATTTTTATAGTACATGAATCAGTTTTTAAACGAGGAATATAAAGTTTTTGGATTCTATCCTTTCTCAAGTAAATGTTTTCATATTCAAGAAACATGTTTTACAGACAAATATAAAAAAAAAATAACAGCATTAACATTAGACCAATGTCAGACGGGCGTCTTTTTTGCTGCTTTTTTGCTTAAGTATTATCCATTCACAATGCTATGATAATAGCATGATGTGAATGGATAATACTTAAGCAAAAAAGCAGCAAAAGAGACGCCCGTCTGACATTGGTCTTAACATCAAAATTAACGTTTTTTTAAAATTATTCTTGCATGTATCAATTCAACTAAGCTACTAAGCAGTTGAAAATATTTAATTGAGAACTGATAGCACCTTAAAAACTCACACTCCGGCTTAAAAAACTCGATCAGTGCGCATTAATCAGTGCCCGGAAACTACAGTAGAGCGCCGATTATCGCAACTCCAATTAACCGAACTTCCAATTATCCAGACAGTGTATTTCTCTGAAAAACTTTCTGTAACCGAAATTCTATTTATCCGAACAGCCTATTTCTCTCAAAAAAAATTTTCTTTTAAATGATGATGAAATTGGGGATGAGATTTAAGATGAAAATGAAATTGAATAAATGAAAACGAATGCTCTGGAAATGACCCAGATCCATCACATAACGAAGCCTTTGAATGTTTGGAAAGAGCTATGAAATGGCTCGAACGGCAGAAGAACTCTGATCCTATTCAACTAACGTACTTAAGAAGAATTCGAGATGTGGCAGCATTGCAAAGAGCGTCTTCTTTGACGCTCTGCAAGCAACAATGGAAAGTTTTTTTGCTTAAATTATAACCTCTGGAGTTCAGAAAATGATAAAAAGAGAAAAAGAAAATTTTAAATTATAAAAAAGTAAAAAAATAAACAGTTTTTAAACACGCTAGCACTAACTGGTGCTGCCAGTCCTAAGCCTGGATAAAGTGCAAAGGTTTTACTATAGGCAGGAACACCATTAAATTGTCTGTCCATTTATCCGAACTAGGGTCGGTCCCGACTTGTTCGGATAATCGACGCTCTACTGTATTTTGAAAATCAGTGGCAGCAAAAAAAAAAAACCTCTTTTTTTTTATAACTGCTTCTAGAAATCTTGAAAATATATTAGTTTTTGAAGTTTTTAAAGATGAAGGACGTGTTTCTGAATCATGGGAAACTCAGTAATGGTAATTGAATATTTCTGTTCGTGGCTATACTATATTTTTGTAGAGTAAGAAACAATTGTCTTTTTTTGTGTGGAGCATCAATAAAATGAGTTTTTTTATGCGAACGGCTACGTTTGTCCTAATTTTATTAAATGTATTATACAGGAGGCTTATTTGGATAAATGTGATTCGATTTAAGAATACCTAAACTTATTCATTCCCTGTTATGAAAATGAGAAAAATAATGTCATTCTGATGGTTCTCGGTTATTAATAAATCTTTGAGCAGGCGCGTGTCGTATTTTTTACAACACAAGTGTTTCGTTTTGTTACGCTGCTACAAATGTAATATACATCATAATACATATAAAATAGGCAAATTAGATAAATCATTATGCAGAGTAATAGAGAAACTAATTTTTAATCATATTTATTAGCAGATCAAATTATGAAGAATCATATGTAAACAGAAGGTAAGCGCCAATTATTAAATATGATATAAGAAGATTATTTCTTAAAACATATATTACACATGGATTAACACTAGAACGCCCGGAAATTTTGCTCAAGTTTCATAAAAATATTTGACACCAGAATTTTTATTTAAAATTATTTAATTGATTTATTTAACGTAGAGCTGCGTGGTTTAAATTTAACTTATCTTATGAAAAAATTTCTGGTTCCAATTGACATTAATTCACATGGTCGGAATCAAATCGACTCCTTCCGGGCGTTCTAGTGTTAACCTTTTCGCTGCGCAATTGTTTTATCAAAATAACTTCAAAAATTGCATATTTATAGAATTTTTATTCTTTTGTCACCGGTTTTTCAAAACAAAAACTTTTATGTAATTTAATCGGGAAAATGCTCCGATTAAATAAGGCAAAATTTGCAATAAAAAAAATAACTGGTGTGAATAATCAAGGACGGTTAATTAGGAGGAAAAAGTGCATCCCCGATAAAATCTCGGGTTGCGCAGTGAGAGGGTTAATACGTAAGAAGACGAAGATGAGAAATTATTATATTTAAAAAAAAAAATATTATTTTCAGAAAATGATACAGATTAGCTTCTGTATGTTTCGAATTTTTTTTAATGCCAGAAATAGCATTCCTAATGTGCAGATTTCTCGCTTTTGGCACCTTGCCAGATTCTTTTTTGCTCCATTTTCTGGTTTAATCTTTACAAATAAAACATTTTTTTTTCAACTGATTCTTCTGAATCTTCGTCAGATATATATTGAGTATCTTCCCATTTTTCAAGTTTTGAGCCATAATTTAAAAAATTCTACTAAATATTTTTCTTTGTCTATGTAAAAAAAAAAAAGAATAAAAAAATGTCGGTACGCAAATTGCCTGAAGATTTTGCTTTAGTTTCACGGATTTGTTTAACAGTGTACAGATAAACTGAAAATGCATGAAAAAGGCAATTAGATAAATAATTCTGTCCACTTTGCAACAGTTTAATCACAAATTTAATAAGAATTTCTGTTGTTGAATATATTAATTTTTAAACTGACAAGGATGCTTTCCAAAAACTATAATTTATATTGTTTTCAAAGATTGACCTTTTCATTTTTAATTATTTACAAAGAATGTTAATATTTCTAATCGCTTTGGAACAGTTACTCGAATTAATGCATTTTTTTTCTCAAAAATAAACATCTTAGATTTCATATACTAACAGTAGTTAAACATATTTTTCGCTACGGATTCAGAATTTTTTTAATTATACGGAAAATCTGTAGAAATTTTTTTATTCAGTATTTAAAGGTATTACGAGTTTTCTCAAGATATTGTGAAACAGCTGCTTTTATAGTCCTTTTAAAAAACAGGAAAGAAATTTCTTTTCACAAAAGACACAAATACCACCTTTCATTTTCAGTTTATTTTCAGCCGCAGCAATTTAATGAAAGACATCTTTGAAAGCTTTAACGAACAATTTGAAGTTTGGAGCTTAATTGCTGCCAAAAGAACGTTTTTTGAATGAAACGATTTCTTTTTATGTTCTATCAAATTTGTTTAGAAGATGAGCTAACAGTTTTTTGTATTTGATAGTTTTGACTCTTGCAAAATATTCCACTCTTTCAGAAGTTTGAAGATAATTCCAGTCATTTCTATTCAGTTTGACTTTCATTTTAATTTTGTTGAATTGTTTAAATAGAGAACTGTTTTATCCCGTTAAAACCCAACTAGTTTTAAGGGAATTAGAAATATTTTAAATGACGAAAATTGAATGAAGTTTGATCGTGGATTAGGAAGACTGATTTTTTATTTATTTATTTACATGTTATAGAAATAAGAAATATTTGTTCAATTGAAAAAACAATAACATGTATAATACAGGGTGTTTATAAAGTCCCGGACCCATTTTGATGGTTAATAACTCATAAAATAATAAAGATAGATTAAAATTAATAACATAAATGGTTAGATAGACTCAAAAAGTTTCATGACCCTTGTCAATGAACTTCCACGTGTGCCCCCTTCGTCGCACGGAGAATATCAAGTCGATAGTCAATTTCACGCCAGGTAGCGGCAAGCATGTCGGCATCCACAGAGGCTATTGCGGTTGGTTTCCAGGAAGATGGATTGGGCGAGGAGGTCCAATTCCTTGGCCACCCAGATCACCTGATATAACGCCGCTGGACTTTTTCCTTTGGGGATTTGTAAAGGACAATGTTTACAGGAGGAGAGTGTCAAACATTGATGACTTAAAAGCCAGAATTACAACCGCGATAGCCTCTGTGGATGCCGACATGCTTGCCGCTACCTGTCGTGAAATTGACTATCGACTTGATATTCTCCGTGCGAGGAAGGGGGGCACACGTGGAAGTTCATTGACAAGGGTCATGAAACTTTTTGAGTCTATCTAACCATTTATGTTATTAATTTTAATCTATTTTTATTATTTTATGAGTTATTAAACATCAAAATGGGTCCGGGACTTTATAAAAACCCTGTATAATTATTATCCATGGTATGATGGAGTTCCCTACGTACTTAATTGCGAATCGGCAATAAGCTGCTGAAAAGGCAGATCCGATGATACCAACATGTGCGTGAATTGAGTCAGATTGGCTATCATCTGGGTAACTCAAGGTAACTCATCGTCAGTGGTTAGAGCACTGTCACGTATAGCGAAGATTTCAAGTTCGAATCCTAGCCAAGATATTTTTCACTCTGTTAGAGAAAAATTATAAACTTTGATCTCCAACAACAATGAATACAACATTTGTATGCATGTATAATACAATAACAAATGTTTTAATATTGTACGAAACAATTAATCTCGCAAAACTAGTTCTGCCATGATTCTGAAATCAGAGTTTAGTATTGTTGGGTCATAACTTCTTCTTTATGCTGATCTCTACGTTGTCTCTCGATTATACCAGAAAAACATACAAAAAAAAAATAATGATGTTATAACAGAAAATATGATCAATTTAACGTATTTTGAATTTCTTATTACAATTCTTTTAATTCTTACAAATCTTTGTTTGTTTCTCAGGTATAATTGAAAGAAAACGTAATAAAAAGTACAAAGAAGAAATGAGACACCAAAATATGGAACCTGGACTTCAAAATCGTGATAAAGCTACTTTTTGCAACATTAAATTTGTCTTACAATATTAAAACTTTTGTTGCTGTTTTTTACAATTTAACAGATATTCTTTTCTTCTACCAAACGTAAATAAATAAAGGCAGATGAAAGTAATAGTTTAAATTAATTACATACTTCCTAATGCATGAGCAAACTTCAGTCAATTTTCGTCATTTCAAACCTTTCTTGTATTCTAAAAGTTTGAATTTCAGTGACAAATTTTAGAATATCTTTAGAACCTCAAGAAATAAGAGATCTTGAAGTTTTGAGGTAAAGTACAGGATCACAGGATCACTCCACCTGATAGCCAACCAAAAATGCAAAGGCCGAATAACCAGGTGCAAAATTCCTACCACCTCCAGCAAAGCCCTATCCAGGGCAACCGACCCGATTAGAGAACAGCATATAATTGAAAATAAATACATAAAACAATGTTACCCCAGCAACAGCAAATGAAAAAAGAACTGTACAGAATTATAGACATTTTCACATATGTCTATTAAAAATATAAAAAGTAACAAAAAGTAGATTTGTGCTTCAGGAAATATCTGAGGAGAAACGTGTAACAATTTTTTAGACATCTACATACATGTCTTTAACCCTTTATCTACTGACGGTACTTATAAGTAGCACTCACTTTAAACTTTCTTTCCATAGTGAATATTACTAATATTCTAATAGTACCTCGCAAAAACATTCTTTTAACTCCACTTTATCCGGATATATGACAGCATTAGATCTAGGTTTGTTATTTTAGCGAGGAAGGAGGCTATCTTTGACACAGACGATGTGTTTTATGCCGAAATTTTGTACAGATTGTCACGCTCGTCTTTTTATTGCTGCAAACACAGTAAAGGATATAACATAAGTGTTGGATTTTTTTTATGTGTTCATTATGATCTTAGAATACAGTTTGACAAGCTATTTTAGATGAACGGTGTATGCATTTGATTTAACAGTTGAATTACTTGGTGGTACTTATAAGTACCGTCATTACACTGGCTGTTGGAGAAAAACTTCTTGTTTATTTTTCGTCTGTGTAGTTATTCATCCTTTTCCTCTGCTTTAAAATGTAATTACTAAAATATAGTGCAGTTATGATTTCCCTGGTATTTCTTTTTTGTTTCATAGTTATTTTTTTATAGGAAATCGAAAAAGTTGTGGCACCGGCTCGTTTTTGCTATGCTAGAAATGGCATATGTAAATTCATATATTGCATATGATATTCGAGAGAACATGTTGTCCCTGGAATAATGACGCCGCATAACTAAAAGACTGCTAAGAAGATCGAAACCAAAAAAAAAAAAAAAAAAAATAGTTTTTTAACCCTTTCAGGGGCAAAACATTTTCAATTCTAAAGTGTTGAAATAAATGATTGACACAGGAATTTGCCAAATGATTTATTTCTAAATAAGAAAAGAAAGGCCTTTATTTCACATACTTATTAAATCGAAAATATTTTCTGGTGCCATTTGAAATACCGTGTGGGTTTTCTGTTCCGATATTTTAGTTATAGTGTACTGACGGTACTTTAACCCCTTAATTCTCGCTCCCGTCATATTCACGGGCTGTGTCTTTTTTGAGATTTATTCAGATTTGTTTGATTCCCACCAGTATTATAAAATAGTATAATTAGCTTTATTACGGTATCATTTTACCTGTCATTAAATAAGGCGAATATTTCTCTTTCAGAAAAGTGGTGCCAATAAGCAATTTGAAGTTTTAAACCGTAATTTAATGCGACGTTAAAGTACCCCTTTAATTAATTACTTCTAAATAATTAAATTTCTCACGGGTGAGTATTTTTTTTTATGTTTATCCTTTAATTTTCTTTGTAGTAACTGAAAAAAAATATTACATGAAAAAAATTGCAGTAGATAAAGGGTTAAGTAATAATAAAATAGTTTTCTTAATGGTAAATTAAATTAAAATTAATAGAAATAATGACAATACTATATTCAATAGTTACTCTGTAACTAAAAATCACAAGTCTAATACTAATTTCTCTATATTGTTAAAGTTCACTTTTCACCATAATGTCCAAGGATTAAAATCCATTACTGCAAAGCCCATTACCAGAGTCTAGATTAGAAAAAAAAATTCTGTATATTATCAAGGCTCCTGCTACTACTGTAAAAGTAAATGTCTTAAAAACCATGACTATAAATTCAAAATGTAGAGTCTTATAAAAGTTCAGGTCAAGAGGTAACATAAAGATGTTCATAGCACGATATGACTATATTCAGAGGCACAAATAATCTGGATTATAACAAAGTTCATCTCTGGTTTAATCCTAAAAGGGAACACTTTGTTGGCATTAATTTAACCACATGTAGTCTGAAGACAACATAAATGCAGAAGAGGTAAAGTACTAAGGAAAGACACTTCATACCATAAAAATGAAGCTAATGAAAGGTACTTCGAAAGATTTAATATTTTTTCATCAGGCGCAAAAGGCCATCCCACAGGCAGTACGTACACATCAATTGTAGCCCTTTGTAGGTAGACGATAGCCAGTGGCAGCTTTAGAGTATGGGCGGGGGGTGGCCACCCGGTTGTGCAGATTTTGGAATTTTGCCGGATTTCTGGTCATCGCTTTGTTTACATTTTTAAACTGTAATTTCAAAGTAATAATGCAATCAAAATTTTAATGAATGATTACAATATAGTAAAATATTAAAATAATTAAATAAAATAATAAAAATTAAGTTAATTTTAAAAATGATGAAGTTCTCAAAAGTAAGCCAAATAAATAATTAATAATATATAATTAAATAGGCATAATAAAGAAAAGATGCATTTTTCTTGAATTAATCAATGAAACTCTCCCATAAAGGTACTCTAGTAATTCACATGAAAATCGTATAATAAGGAAATTTAATTTCATATTTAGCCAGACGTAATAACCAAAAAAGCTTTATTAATACATAAATATATTTGGTAAAAAGCTTGTGATTACCATATACATCAGCAGTATCTTGATTTTTTTTTAGGTAGATTTCGTATGAAATACTACCTATTACATTATCCCCTATCTTGTAATTTCTGAAAATTTTTTGCAGATCTACACCGATCATGACTCCTAGAACCCAAAACTAGCCCCAGTAAAAACTATATATATTATATATACATATATATATCAATCACTTTCTTCTGGACACGATAACTTCCACAATTCCACAATTCTGCACAAATATTTTTCAAACTGATACATAAAATAAAGGGGCATAAAATCTCGGTCAAGTTTCGTTAATGGGCAAAATCGGACCAAGGGGATGGAAACAGGGAGGGGTTTTGTGAAAAACCGAAAAAACACCATAACTTCTTAATTTTTGTACAGATCAAATCAGTTTAAAGTTTTTATAACTTCTAAAAATTGGGCCAAAAATTTATGTATCACAGATTTTTGATAAAATTAAAAATGGGCTTCCCACAACTTCCTCAATTCACAAGATTTAAAATCCGCAGTAATTTATTATATATCTTCTTAATATTATCTACAACATTTATATAGACAAGTTTTTGGTAGGCCCAATTCTTACAGCAAAAACAAATTAAAAATACGTAGTGGTTGAAGAAAAAAATCATCGTATTAAGGGTGTATTCAAATTCAAACTACTTATTTTTTTACTCATTTTTAAATTCATTTTTGCTCTCAAGCGCACCCAATTGGTAGATTCTCTTATTCAGAAACTATATAATGTACCGTAATGATATATTTTTTGATAGAGGCAGAATATATTTCAAAAAATGATGTCAAAGGGACATTTTGGACAGAATTTTCCGAAGCGATTGTGTTAGAAACGAGAAATATTGTCCTACTGAGAAAATAATTGTTTATAAATCGAGTTTTAATTAATTGAACGAAAAATAAAAACACAGGTCGCTTATAAATTTCTTCAAAAATCACGTCAGGAAGTTTCATATTTTTCTATTAAAAATGAATCTGAAAATATGCCAGAAAATTTCGAGTTGTCGAACATGGAAAAGTATTTTTTTTTAATACCGACTTAACACGATTCTGATAAAACTAGATGTTTTATAAAAATGAAATAAAAACTCGTCAAAAGCGTCCAGATAAAATTGTTAAAGTGGGTTTATCTCTAATCATGATTTAATTTTTGTTGGTGAAATTAGTATACTTAACTTCGAAACCTACCTCCGCCTGTAGGCCGGGGCGGCAAGGATTTTTAGGAATCAATTTATACTTCATAAAAAGTCAGACATATTAGCAAAATGTCAGTCATATTAACAACAACAAAAAAAAAAAACATATTCAAGTAACTACAGAAGGAAATAAAAATAAAAAAGTCTGTAATTTTGTTTTTACATCTGAACTGAAAGTTTCATTGCTTACATCTCCGATGTTGTGCGGATTTTAGGCATTTGCGGATTTGAGGGAGTCTACTGTATTTAAATGAGTTATTCAATATTTTAAAATACTAATAACCTTGTCTTTTGAAAAGTATTAGTACAATTTTTATTGAATCATAACCTCACAGTATTACATTTTATTTTTGTGATTTCCCCCGAATTAGCTCAAATTTAAATATTGAGTATTTCCGAAACTAATCATTGAAGTTTTGTGGCCGTTTTTTATTTAGGTTAATTGAAGGGTGAAGAATTTTTTTGTGGCGAGTTTCGAAGTTACTATTGTAAAAAAATAAATATTGTCATATTTCATTATGGAAATATCATTATAAGAATAATAATGTAGATGTTATTTTCAGTCGACTGGTATTAGTTTAATTTCTTTACAATTATTTCCGATGGAATTAATGAGGGGTGTTTTATCCATGAAAGTATGTAAAAGTGAAAATATACATTGAATCGCGGGATATAAAATACAAATAGCATAAAACTGACAATACCAATTAGTCTATTAACGCCGAGCTTACTATAAATAGTACTCCTTCATTTCCTACTCCTACTTCATTTGCTATAGCTATACTCGTACTACACTGGGGGGGGGGGGGGATGACAGGAACGATCATGTAATTGTCTAAATAAAAAAGTACAATTATATTAATCCACATATAAACCATACAAATTTATTTATCAATCTAAATAATAAAAATATAAAGAAAACAATCTAAACCGATTGTAATAAATACAACACACTATATAGCCATTAATCACCGGCCACTTTCAATATTAGGCATTTTGTCTAATAGATATACTTGTCGAATTTTTCTGGATTTTCGGGATTCTAAGAATATGTTTGACTTCATATTTATCAATGGCGATTTGATCAGAAGGGCAATTTAGGGGCCAATTAAAAATCAAAGAAAAAAAGTTATAATATTTGGGTAATTTGGGATAATATTTGGGCCCTGTAAAATAAAATGCACGAAATGATCTATGGATACAGCATACGAATATGTGGATATTGCATAATATGTGTATTCATTTGTGTAAGAATAGCACGTATATTCATGGATATAAATCGATTTTTTTTAAGTTCGAAAATTTTTTGCATGTTTTTTGTTTAGTATATCATGCCTCGTTTTCAACCAAATTTAACACCAGTTTCGAAAAATTTGAAAAAATGAAGTAGAAATAATATAGTACTCTTGCAATATAAATATATTAAACAGTTGATGAAATATGAGAAGTTGTATGAAATATTTTTTTTATCTGCGCATGCGCGCAAGATAACAAAGATTCTTTTTCCACAGATTGTTATTTTTTATTGACTGGATTTTAGCAAAAGAGTTAGTATTTGTTGAATATCAACAAGTATAATTTAGAACAAATGCTTCGATTTTGACACTTCTTTTTTCCTTGGAATAGGCTTGTTCTGGTGGTTTTCGAAGAAAAACTAAAAAATTAAAATTAAAAAAATAATAAAAATTAAAAGCGACAATTTATGGAAAACCCCTAATCATTTAGATTCTATTCACAAATGAATACACATATTGTACAATATACACATATTCGTATGCTACAGCGATAGATCATTTCGTACATTTTATTGTACAGGGTGATCCCAAATATTATTTTTATTCTTTGAGTTTTTGTTAGCCACCTAATTGCCCTTCTGATCAAATCGTCGTTGATAAATATGAAGACAAACATATTCTTCATAATCTTGAAGTTCCAGCAAAATCAGACAAGTATATCTTTAAATACTAGAAAAAAGCTATAAAAATTGCTTAAAATACAAAAGTTAGAGACCGGAGGGGTAAATATAAGAATTTTTGAAATTTTTATGATTTGTCGTGTGATCGCAAGTGTTCAGCTATAAGTAGTATTCAAAATTTCAAGTCTTCAACTTAATCAAGGGCTCAGTTAGAAAAAAAAGCTTAAAATACAAAGTTAGAGCCCAGACGGGTAAATATAAGACTTTTTCAAAATTTTATGATTTTTCGTTTGATGTGAGGTGTTCAGCTATAAGTATCTAAAATTTGAAGTCTCCAACATTATAGTTTCTGAGAACGGGCTGTGTGACAGACAGACAGACACACAGACAGAGGAATGGGAATAATATGGAGACTACGACATTTATCTGAAGCAAATGGTCCAGTAATCATAACATAAAACAAAAAAGGCAGTCTGTCATTTATTGTACCTAAAATTTGCATAAAATGGCACAAAAAGCTGAAATTTAATCAAAATATGCAAATATCTCAAAAACTAGACTTGCTGGAGAAAATCTAAAACTAGATTCGGAATAATCGCCAAAAACTGAATAAAAACAACTAATTTTAGTTCAGTAGCAGAATAATTGTTTTCCAGTGTTATTATTTTAAGGAAATATTTTGATATTAAATAGATTTTTCTCCCACATTTCATAACTCAGTGAAGGCATACACAAGAAAAATAATATTTATACTTACAGAAAAATGGCTAATATTATAAATATTTAACACTCAGCATTTTATCTTAATCTGTAATATAAAATAACTTTTTTCGTATAAAGTTAAATAAACTGCAGAAATTTACAGTGTTCATGAAATCTAAAAGAAAAGAGAAAAGCTGAATGACTAACAAAATTCCATTTCACATAATGGTTAAAAAGTAAATGCCTTACAAATTAAAAATATTTAGATACCTCTTTTTCGTGTATCCATCTTTTTTGTTTCTTTCCTAGGGAAACAGGTCTAATTTTCTTGTTTTTTAAAAATCAGTAGCAAAAAACTGATTCGAGAACAATGGAAGATAGCAGAGCCACTTCATAAAAGTTATCGAGCCCCCATTTACGCTAATTTTTGTTAAACTACATTAAAATAAAATTTTAAAATATTAAAGTGGAGGCAAAGCATTTACAGAGGACAACTTCGTAGGAATAACGGAGTATAACTGCCTCAATTCCTCCCGCACTAAGCTTTCACATCCTCCCCAAATACGAGTAAATATGACAAATGATTATTTCACTGCTGATTGTTTTAAATGTAGAGGCAGGTGTCACTACACTATAAAGAAAGAGAAATGTTTCTTAACCTTGCAAGAAGGCTTACAAAAATGCAATAAAACCTCTTACGAGTTATCCTTAATTCCGAAAAGTGTCCTTTTATCTTCAGAAATCTCAAAAGCCAATAGATTTCCGAGATTTAACGAAACATTTTTGAAGCACAAGTTTCTTTTACAGACCGTAATTTTCGGAAACGTTTCCGAGTAGTTTGTATAGTGCATTTACACAGTTTTTTGAACCCGGTATCAACACGAAATATCGATTTTTCGTGTTCTATCAATCACCAAGTAAATCAGCTGCGTAACAGAATTTACATATGCAAAAGTAACAAAATAATGAAAATTTTAATGTTAAAGATAATGCTGTTAATTTAGCATGTTTGTTGAACATAAAAAGTTTACTTGAGAAACTATTTGATAACGTTTCCGCAAAATTACAGGTAGCAAATGAAACTTGTGTTTTAGAAACACTTTTTAAATCTCGAAAATCTATTAATGTCTGAGGTTTCTGAATATAAAGAAACGTTTTTCGAAATAGCTGGTAACTTGAAAGAGGTTGTATTACATTTTCGTAAACCTATGTATATTAAGAGACATTTCCCTCATTTTTACAGCGTAAAATTTACTAAATTTATTTTTATAAGTAAAAATGAAAAACAAAGGAATCAAGCTAAATCTATGTAAGATGTAAACCATTCTCATGAAGAGGAATCCAGTGGCGTATCATGGCCGTCTTTACCACATATTTAAAATTTAATCTTTACAGCTTCGAAGGATATAAAAGTATTCTCTAATTAGCAACCATAAATTTTATTGATCACAAATATTGAAAGATGCAACATGTTTCAAGATGTTGTATTGATGTTGAAAGTAAAACTTTATTAATAGGGAGTCAGTTGTAAACAATAGTGAAAGACTAGTCATGAATAATTAAGTTTTGATCTGGACTTTGTATATGCTGATCACATGTAGAAACATATATTTATTTCATAAGGTAATACTACGCAGATATTAAGTTCCATGCTAAAATTTTAATATCACATTACTATTGTAAGCTGGATTTTAAATATTAGTCACATTAATTATTTTAAATGGAAGGTTTCAAGGTTTAAATTAAAAAATAGGAATAGGCAAAAAAGTAAACAAATGAACTTTTGGATTATATTTTTGCAGCATTATTTCTGATTTTCTAATTTGATGAATTTGTTCACAATAACCCGAATTTCCCTGCGCGGCCCCTGAAATATGATACACTTTAGGATATATATATATATTTTTGCATTGTTAGGGTCATTTACTTGTAAATATTTTTGTCATGATTTTGACTTTGACTTGAACTTTCCTAGTTAAAGCATAAAATTAATTAATGAGAGAATTTTAGGCTATCGTTTGGTTAATTTCAGTTTTAACAGTTTTTAATCAATTTAAAAGGTTTTGTTCAGAAAACATTGCAGATTCATGTTGAAGTGGCAAAATAATTTGTTATCTTACGTCAAAGTTCAATTTAAATAGATATGCAGCTGTTCTATTTTAAATTTTTTTACGCGTGTGATACGTGTGAAGCTAGCAAGTGAGCCATTGTTGAAAAGTCACTACTTATACAATAGGTAAGTCTTTTGAAGAAAAAAGATAATACTGAGCTATCGTTTCATAAATTTGAGTCTATTACTTCTCTTTCACTTGGTACCGGTGTATTACCGAGTAAAAAAAAATAATTATTTTGTCTTCATGAAAATGAAGCATCGAAATATTTTATCAACAACTAATGCAATATTCTACCATAAATCTGCGATTGAGTTAGGCAAAATAATGTGTTTAGTAAAGCTATAACACATATCGATGTACGTTTTAGTATATAGAATCACACGGGGTAGTCCCTGGTCACTGAGTTCCTGGGGATAATTCTTGGTTTTTCTCAGTTTCATTTTCGTTATCAAAATAACAATTTATCAAACTGTAAAAAATTTGAAATATTCTTTGAACCCTTTGTTTTGCAATGTATGCCTTTATTCATTTGGAGAAAATTTAATATTGAAAAAAATATATATTCAAAACTGCTACTCAAATTTCTGAAAAACAACACAGACTTTGATTTTTACACATTTTACAAAGATCTGTGCCGTTAAAAAAGTTTTAATTATTTTAATTTTTTGTTATTTAATTTCAATTAAGACATATCTTTAAAAGTGATAATAAAAAATTCCTCTACTGCATTAAAAACTTTTATATGAGCAAGCCAAACTAAGCCCATATTTGTGGGGGTAATTCCTTGTTAGTGCTTAATAATGTAGTTTTACAATACTAATACTTGGTATTTTATCTATTACAGCTCTGCACCCTAAAAACTATTGTCTTAAAACTACTTTAACCATAAGTGTAAAGCAGCATCCTTAACTGCAACTGTAAAGGGGGAAAACATTGAATGCTCTGAGGGTAAAACACAATATATGACGGAACAATTAAGTAAAAATACCACTCATTTCAAAATGCCAAATTGATGCTTAAAAATATACATAATTCAATAGAGGAACATAGTTATTATAAGATCCGCACTGAAGTTTGTGCAAAATTTCTCGAAAAAGGAGCCAGAAAAATCCGATCGCCTAAGCGAGATAGAATTGAAAACATACACATTCAGTATATATTTTATGAACCGATAAATTTGCAAGGTATTAATTAATCCATTCACAGTGGATGAAGAAGTAACAAATACTGCTTATAAATGTTCCAAAAATTCTTTGTCTAACTAATCTTTTGTAAAATGTACAACAGCCTTTAGCACATAAATAAATTTGTATTTATACTCAAAAGAAAGTCTATGTGTTATTTTTCCACAATTATGAGAGGAACAAAACTTTTACAAGATTTGTTCTACTTATTTTAATATTTAGACTTAAAAAATTAACTTTACTATTTTATTTACATAAAAAAGGATGGTATGCTGACCGATAATTACCCCAGAAGTGACCAAAAATTTCCCCGATTCCGGGGTAATTTCAGGTCACTTAAAAATTATAATTATTTCAATTAAAAGTGCATATTTATTTAAGTAAGCATTTTATTATATAGCCATCAGAAAGTGCTTATTCCATACCAAAATTGAGAATAATACCTTTAATAGTTTTTATAATAATTGGATGTTGTTGATTTTTGACCAAGAATTACCCCGGTTGACTCTACTAGAAGGGAAATAATAAAATCAAAAAGAACTTTTTTGAAATCTTCTACTGAGAGGTACAAAAATTCTTGCAGTACTTAAATAGAACGTTTATAATAAATTTTGAAACTTGTTCAAAACCCTTAAATTTTGTTATTAAACATTTAAGTGTTTTGGTCAATCAGGTTTCTTTCAGATATTTTTAAGAAATGCGTTGGGGACTTGTTTTTAAAATTAAAAATTTAGTGTCTCACTATTGGTACATCTCTCAGTATAAGTATAACTATTTACGTTATGTATTTGTGGAATTTACACAATTAATACATTTGGATTCACTTAATGGGTATTTAACAAAGGCTTAACATTTCAATGTTTTTTCAACGAAAGTCGCAGACAGCAAACACAGTGTGCAACACAAAAATGTGCATTAGCACACTTCCATATAACGTGTAATGTGTAGAAAGTAAAGAGTAAAGTGTAACTATTGAAATGAACTTGTGATTTACGAAATCGGACACATGAGAGATGGCTGTTAAAATATCTGTAAAAGCCCATCTAATTATAGTATGACGGAATTTTTTCTAAGAGTTATGAACAGATTTAGCATAAAAAATATCAAAATCAGCATTTTCGTCAATTTTCTAAATTAGTTGATGGCATCGTTTATAATAGATAATAGCTGTGAATATCATGATGTTATACTCTCTGTTTACTTAAGGGTTTATGTTTTGTTGTATCATTTAGTAAGTAATACAAAAACAAGCTGCAGTTAAAAAGAAGTCAAAAGTTAAAAAAAAAAGAAAAGAAAAGAAGCTAAGCTTAAAAAAATGTGAAAGTTGTAGCTAAAAATGGTGCAAATTCAAATTTCTAAGCTTATATTATGGTATTTATTTAATATTTTATATTAACTAAGTTTTCGTATGTAAGTCAAGTGTCTTTATGTATATGTTGTATATGTTAATAGAAATACTTTCCTCTTGTACTAAATACATCATACCGTGATTCTGAAAATTAAATTTTTCAAAATTGATGCATAATGGACTTGGCAGCCAGTTGAAAAATAAAAAATATATAAAGGGAAAGTGTAAAAAGTTTGCAAATTCCAACTGCGTACTTTGATGCTTGGAAATATCTGTAAAATATGGAAATTTGGCCAAAATAATTATACAGTAATACCCCGACTTGCGTCACCCCCAGGCATGGGAGCGTTCCGACCCAAATGACCGATAACCACTAAATTTTAATAGCATTCTTTGCTTTATTAAATCTCTGAAATTATGTCAGTAAATAATGCTTGAAATACTATTAAAATTTAGTGGTAGTAATCGGCCATTTGGATCTTAGCGCTCTCATCCCTGGGGGTGACGTAATTCGGGGTATTACTGTATTTACATTTATGCTTTGGGCGTTTTATTTTTAAATAATATTGTACATTACTTAACCTTTTCATGAGCAAAGTACTGCTATTCGTAAAATGCTGAAATGATTGAATGACACCAGAAATTACAAACAAATTTATTTCAAAATAAGTAAAAGCTTTTCTTCACGTACTTAATAAAAATAAAATTTTCATTCTAAAATTATGGTGCCATTATCGCATTTAGGGATTAAAATTAAGTAGTCCAAAAATGAACCATGGCCCTTCAAGGGGTTGAACAGATTCATTAAAGTATTTTAGAAATGCTAATTATGTTCATAAAAGGGCAAAACATATATACTTACAGTGGTGGCCATAAATGTGGACTTTTTTTAAATTTTCCTGTTTTATAGCTTTGTGTGCTTATAGGATATATTAATTTTCACTTAAATACAAATATTTATATAACAAATTCAAGGAAATTTAATGTAGAATTTAATCAAGAAAATATAATTAAAATATCTGCATCACAAAAAAAAAAAAAAAAAAAAAAAAAAAAAAAAAAAAAAACGCTTACTTTAGTGTAAAATACAAACACAATTAGTCATGAATGCTGAAGTGTATTGCAATAAAAGCTTCCTAGCTAATCACAATGGCTGTTCGGAGAACCAATGAAATGTCCGTAACTAAACTATAGTATATTTGGATTTGTAAAAGCGGTATTTTGCTGGAATGAATTTTTCAGAAGGGTGAATACTAGCGTAACTAAATAGAATTTTTTTTTTTTAATATTTCTATTTTTTTCTTAATGCAAATAATTTAAAACAATGTCATCAACAACAAGAACTGATTGGACACCTACAAAAAGAAGAAGAATTGTCATATTGAGAGAAAATGGCCCCTATATGCTGAAATTCCAAGACAGGTTGGTGGATCAGTCACTTTATCTGGCGTACGAAAGTTGTGCTTATGTTATGAAGAAACTAAATCAGCGATAAATAAGGCACGATCAGGCCGAAAAAAAATGCACAAGTGCTTCTGACAAGAGAAAGATGAAAAGGATATGCCTCAAAGATAGAAGAATTTCATCAGATGCTGTTAGATGTGAAATGAATGCAATGGGTATTTCAGTTAGTTCAAGAACAATAAGGAGAAGATTAGCAGGTTGTTTTGGACTGAAAGGTAGAATTCCGAGGAAAAACCATTTTTAAATCTTTAGCAACGCAAGAAACGAGTTCAGTGGGCAAAAGAACATATTAATTGGTCAGAAAATTAGTGGAAGCAAATAATATGGAGCGATGAGAGTAAAATATCACTCTTTGGTAGTGATGGGCGAAAATATGTGAGACGTAGAGTAGGGGGAAGAGCTGCATCCTGATTGCACTGAAGCAACTACAAAGAACCCAACAAATGTCATGATTTGGGCCTGTATGTCTGCAAGTGGTGTGGGCCGCTTTCAAGTGATTGATAGCATTCTGAATTTAAACAAATACATCGAAACTGTCCTGGAACCAAAATTGATACCTTCCATCAGGGATCTCTTCCCCAATAGAGCACCATTTATCTTTCAGCAGGATTCAGTTCCATGCCATACGCCAAAATATGTAAAGAATGGTTTAAAAATAAAAGCATATAATTATTACTTTGGCCAGGAAACAGTCCTGATCTGAATCCTATAGAAAATTTGTGGCTACGTTTGAAAATCCTTGTACAAAAAAAAGCGTCCATCTAATAAAACGCAACTTATTGAAGCCATAATTGATTCTTGGCATCATGTGATTAAGAAGGATGAACTCTAAAACCTGGTTCTCTCAAGGAAAAGACGACGAGTAGCTGTAATAAAAAACAAGTGATATCCTACTAAATATTGAATGTGTAACTTTACTGAAGTGTAACTTTAAAATATAATGAAATCTAAGATAGATCTTATTTTTTGTAAGCGTAACTTTTTCTGTAATGCAGATATTTTAATTATTTTTTTTTTGTTGTTAAATGCTACATTAAACTTCCTTGAATTTGATATATAAACATTTGTATTTAAGTGAATTTTATTATATTCTTCAAGCACACAAACTTATAAAACATGAAAATTTCAAAAAAAGTCTACAATTTTGACCACGAATGTACATTTGAAATGAGGCCAAAAACCACGAAATTTTGGTAGATAATTAAACGTGAAAAAAAAGTTTTAATTAAAATGTTTCAATCGTTATAAAGAAAAAAAATGCATTAATTATATGTTTATATCACCCAAATTGTGTCGTCTAGTTGCAAAACCGACCAACTCCTCAAAAATGCAAAATATGTTTTTTCAGTTTTTCCAGTTCTAAGAAAAGGTCCTAAGTAAAGTAAAAACCATTTGGAAACGATAAACCACGCCAAAACCGGTCAATCCCTGTGTTATATGCATTTGAAAATCACGATGTGCTGCAAAACCGGACAAATCCTTCAGCTGGTGAGTTTCAAAACCGGTCATCTCCATATCCGCTAGATGACGCTTCTGCTCGGCCCCATAATAACCTCCCACTTGTTGGTTAGATTAACGTTATCCTGTTTTCTCTCGCCTGTGACTGCTCTCTCTTGGTGCATACAAATATTCTAATAATTTAGCTTCGTGTTTTCTCCGACTGTGGAAATGTTTGTGGAAGAAGTGTCTACTAATCAACTAAGGAAGCGGCAAAGTGGACCTATGATGTGGTAAAGGAGAAAAGCCAAAATTCAAAGGTAATCTACACCTTTTGATAAGTAGGGGCGATTTATATTTTTTTGACACCCAAGGCCGAAATACTTCTCTGCCCCCCCCCCCCTCCCTTCATAAAACTGTAAGTGAATTTTCTCTGATAAATTTAAGAATTTTTTAATCTATTTAATTAATTAATAATCCATTAAATTAATTAATAATCCATTAATCCATTATTTGTTTTATAAATTTTAGTATTTTGAGGATTGTAGATTGTGAATGAACGGGCTTTTGTTACATTTAAAATCTTAGAGAATTTTGTGTTGGTGTATCGAAAAGTAGAAAAATTGTTTTAAATGTAATTGTTACAAATTCATTTTTTATTTAACAATTTTCGTTAAAATTTTAAATTGTCCTTATTTCATTAAATTTAAATACATTAAAGTTTTTAATTTTGCAAACCCTACCCAACGTATGCCCCTAGGCCATGGCCTAAGTTGGCTTTATGGGTAATCCCCCCTGGTGATAATATAATACATAATTAATTGATAGCATAATAGCATCATAGTTAGCATATTTTGATTAATTAATCAACTTGCCTACGTTGATTCAGTATTCTTTTATCCCTCCGGACCGTGTTTTAGCTCAAATTGAAAGGAGATTGAAGAAGATCGAGTCCCTCGTTCAGCCTGCAAAGTATGAATAAATTTTATCTGAACATGGAACAGTTTTCAAGCCGGAAAGCGATTGCACCGATCATGATTGGAAGAAGACCAGAAATTTCTTCCTCAAACCACCTGCACAGTGGCATTTCAAATTTGCTCCTACGAAAAAAAAATCATAACAAATATAAAAATAAGGTGTTGGTGCAAGGGGAAGTCTTCTAAAAATCTGGGGTAGAAGTCAGAAAGTCTGTTGTCAAGAGTAAGAGAAGTATTATGAACAGCAAGCTTGAGGACGTGGCTCTGGATACCGTGGTGAAGCCTCTAAAACTTCGGGATATCCAAAACTTACTGACAAAACATTTCAGACCAGATTGGGATGCTGACAAGCGATTATTTTTTTTACAAAAATATATTAGCATCTCAATCAGCTGCTCAAGAAGCAGAAAGCAGAGATGATGAAGAAGAAGACACATGGATGGAACATCATGACGAAATTTGTGAGATTGTCGAAAACGATGAGACCACTAAAGTTTGAAATTGTATGTACAGTCGTGGAAAAAAATAGTAAACACCCCCCACTAACTCCTCAAACAATTATCGTAGAAGAAAGTTACTGGTACCGAACGATTGCAAAATAAAGTCTACTTTTAAATGATATAGATATCATTTGCTTAGGGGGCCATCTACATATTAAAACGAACCATAACATTGTTTTTTTCAATAGCAGTACACAATTATGACATCATAAATGAACTCTACATCCCCCAATTAGCCTAAAAACAAATTTTTATGCAATTCGTACCACAAGTTTCCGAGAAATGAATTATTTTAAAACGAGCGTATTTTAAGGGCTGTATCCAAACTGAAGTTCGGAAATCGATTATTAACCGAGAGAGCTCCCATCTTGATCAAGGCACCTTAAGAAGTCAATGAAGCCTGCTGGATTACAATACAGCAGAAGAAATTTCAAAAATCTAGTCACTTCTATTATAGACGGCCCCTTAAACCATCACTTTTCCGTTTTTTTAAGCATAATTTGAAAACTACTTGGAAGAAAAATGTGAAATTTTGGATTTACATAAAGCAGGACTTAATAAATCTAAATCCATCAAAAAAATTGTAGGTTGCAATTCATAATTTTTTCGAATATTAATTTCATAATTCATAATTCATTTCATAAAGTTATAAAAATTTAAAATTCAGCGTATTTATGTTTGGGTATATTAGTATTATTGCTACACCAAAAATTAGCACATTAGGAGCATAATTTCTGGAGATATTAATAAAACTATGATAATGTAATTTAACATTAGAAGCACTAAATTTTGAATGTTTATAATTCAAAAACTTATCATTCTAATGACTTGAAATTTGGTGTCTAGGCATAATTTGAACCGAAGATTTGAAATATCTTGTTGAAATTGGGTGTTGTCATTGAAAAAAAAGAAGTTTGGGTTCGTTTTAATATGTAGATGGCCCTCTAAGCAAATTTTATATACATCATTTAAAAGTAGACTTTAATTTCCAATCGTTCGGTACCAGTAACTTTCTCCTACGATGATTTGTTGAGGAGTTAGTAGGGGGTGTTTACTTTTTTTTTTTCCACGACTGTACATGTACATAGTAGGATTTTTGTTTAAGTTTTTTAATTTAATAATTTTATTTAAAATAATATCATGTCATTTAAATCATTTGTTTAGTGACATTTAAGTCAGTTTTAACAGCTACTCAGTTAGTTTTAACTGTTAGTCAGTTTTAACAATCAGTAACTGTGTAAATGTCGTTTTACGTTAATAACGTTCCTAAAGTTATTTTTGTTAAATAACATTTAGTTGAACAAAACATTTTTGTGTATTTGCTACCCCTAAAAACCCAATGTCAGATTAAATTTAGCAAAAATTAATTTCTGGTTTGTTGCAAAACCGGCCAACTCCAAAGTAAGTTGCAAAAGCGGCCAAATCCAAAACAAAGACTTAAATAACCCCCTCCCACCCTTCATGTGCCCCTGCCACCTTATTTCGTGTTTTCATATATAATGCCCTAATGATTATAAAACTAAAGAGTTTTGGTTCCAAACTTTATTTGGCTAAGTGTGGTAAAAAATCAGCTTTCCCCAAAAATTTTATTTTTTGGAGATAGCCGGTTTTGCAAGTAGACGACACAATTAATGTATTTCAAGAAAAGTACTTCTTTGTTTAAGCGCACTATGATTTTTTAGTCCATCTTGCATAATTAAAAAAAATTGAATTTTTAGAAACACGTTATGATGTATTTAGTACAGTAGAAAACGGTTTCTATCAACATATATGTGTAAGCACTTGACTTCCATATAATAACTTAATTAATGGAAAATGTTGAATAATTTCATAATATAAGCTTGAAAGTTTGATATTATCACAAATTTTTAATCAGAATTTTCACTTTTTTTAAAAATTTGGCTTAAAAAAATGAAACGTCGTTTTTTGTAGATTAAGCAGTACGCTGACAAACTCATTTGAAAAGAAATTTAGTATTATATTATATGGCCAAAGTCACCAGTAACATTCGATTTTAGTCGTTTTGTCGAACTTCTAGAGAAATATTTCACAAATTCCTCTACAACTTCAGGATCATAACTAACATGTTTGACTTCATATTTTGCAGTGAAGGTTTAATCACGAGGGCAATTACGTGATTAACAGAAATTTGTATATATTTTCTGTATATAAAATATATAAATAATAATATTTGCGGTCACTCTGTAAAACAAAATGCTCGAAATGTTACGCACCTGAAGTACATGACTATGAAGATATTTTGAAACATTTGTGTTTATTTGTGCATGACTAGCGCATATATTCATAGAGATATAAAGGTTTCTTTTTTTTATATGTTTTTTATGTAGAACATGCAGGGCTTTCAATGAAATTTAACGCCACTTTTAGGAAACTTGACAAAGTACAGTAAAAACATAGTTCTATAATTATAATTTAAATAAATTAAATATCTGATGAAATATGAGTATTTGTATAAAATAATTTTTAACAATACATGCGTTAAAGATAATAAAAATGTTTTTGCATAATTTAGTATTCAACAACATAAGGTCCCATATAAAAAAGCCAGTCGAATATCATGAAAATTCAGAATGATATTGGTGATATAGAGAGCTGAATTTCAGTTGCTTTCCAAAAGTAGCTGAATGACAAGGGATTTTCCACAAATTATCATTTTACATTTTTTTATTTTTTTATTTTTTTATTGATCCTATAGTTTTCCCTGGAAGAATAATCAGAACGAGCCCATTCCAACAATAAAAGATTTATCTAAATAAAAGGATCTGCTCGGAAGCTACGAGAGGTCTTTTTTTTAAAAGTCATTTAATAAAAAATAACAATTTGTGATAAAATCTCTTATCATCCAGCTAATTTTAGAATGCAACTGAAATTCAGCTCACTCTATTGCAATATATTTCTGAATTTTCACGATATTTGACTGGTCTTTTTATATGAGTTGCCTTACATAGCAGGGTTCATGGAGGATCATCATCGAGGGATCGCATCAAGGGATTCATGGGATTTTTGGTGTTTTAGTACCAGAAACTTCGTAAAGTACTGGTCACTATATCTGAAGATAATTTTTTTGCATTAAATAAGGCAAATATTACATTACAAAAATCCTGGTTAAAAGTGCTTGAAAGTTCTTGAAGCGTACAAAACCCTGTATAGTTGACTATTAAATTATGCGAAAACATTTTTGTTATCTTTAGCCCATGCGCAGTAAAAATTATCTCAGACAAATGCTTATATTTCATCAGATGTTATATAGATTTATATTCTAATTGCAGTATGTTGCTTTTAATGTACTTTGTTAACCCCTTAACGGTCGCATTAAATTACAGTTTAAAAATTCAGATTGCTTATTGGCACCACTATTTTGAAAAAGAAATATTCACCTTATTTAATGACAGGTAAAATGATACCATAATAAAGCCAATTTCACTATTTTATAAAACTGGTGGAAATCAAACAATTTGAATAAAAGCCACAGCCCGTGAATATCACGGGAGAGAGAATTAAGTGTTAAATTTCCTGAAAGTGGAGTTGAATTTTGTTGAAAACTCTACATGCTATAAAAAATGCAAAAATTTGTACATTTTAAAAGAAACTTTTATATCTAAATTAATATACGTGCTATTCTTACACAAATGCAAACTAGCATACGAAAAATGAAGCAAAGTTAACTTAGATTTTAATTGTATTTAATTATTGGTTTAATTATTTAACCCTATGATTACATGGCAGGACTGGAGGCTATTTTTATATTCAATGGTACCACAATTTACAAAAAAAAAAAAAATACTCGTGGTAGATTTATCTTTAAAATATCTTAGTATAAGTGCATGGCAGAGATTATTTTTTAAGTAGTGGCACGAATAGAATAAAAATAGACCACTGGAACGTATATGTCCCAAATCGTAACCAAAGGGTTAATGATTTAATTTCTAAAAGTTTGATAGTTTCATTTTATAGTTTCTTTTAGAATAAAGTCATGGGGCATTGGATGTTCTTTGAAGTCTTTCTTGGCTTAGTTTACACAGTTGCTTCAGTTATTCCAGATTGTCCGCCCCGAGAAGACATTTATCCCTGTTCATGTTTACATGACTATGAGGAAACACGCATTGATTGTGAAGGAATCGATGATATAAAGAAAATATATGGAGCTCTCAAAAACACTCGAGGGTTGAGCGTCACTTACGTATTTTATAAAGCGAATTTAGGTGATATCCCATCCAATTTATTTGAAGGCCAGAAATCTGTAGATATCAGCTTTGACCAATGTGAAATAAGCTCTTTTGGAGACAAACCATTCATGGGATTAGAGAATACATTGAAACGTCTTTACATTGATGCATTTGTAGATAAAAGGGAGAAAGACTTGAAAACGTTTCCTCTTGGTCATTTGAAAAAACTGGAAAATTTAATTTTTTCAGGAAATGATATTACAAAACTTGGTAACGACTGGTTCGTTGGAGGACCTGCAACACTAAGGCATTTATTTCTTGAAGCAAATGATATCAAACTATTAGGTGACAAAGCATTTACTTCTTTGGTAAATGTGGAACAAATCTGGATGGGTGAAAACCGATTTAAAAAAGTCTCCAGATCTATGTTTCCTAGACCTGCTTCCAAACTAGAATTATTAGAAATGAGGTAAGTTTTGTATAGTTTCTGCTTCTAAAATGTTTAAAAATATTTTAAATGAGTGTTTCCCAAGCTGTGGTTCGCTGGCTACTGGTGTTCATCGAGGTCTGCTGTTGTGTTCCTTTTAGATTAAAAAAAAAAGAAAAAACCAAAAGTCCAAATAAAATCCAAATTAATTTACATGACACAAGAGTAGTATAGAAAAGAGAGTTCAAAAGAGAGGGTGGGAGGTGAGAGATGAAGAGCGAGGAGCGGGAATCGTACTATAGTACGAGAGGGTTTGAGATAGATGTTTGTTAGGCTCTTATCAACTGGAAATGAGATAAGAAACGATAATCTGATTAGATAATCAGATAGTGAGATAAGAGTAAATTGTAGAAAGATCATGCTATAGTAGGATAGTATTAGTCTAGAAGAAAATTATAGATAGTTTTCGAATGTAAGGAGTCGATATAGATCATACTATAGTATGATAGGGCAGAAGGGGACTAAAGTTTTAGACGGGGCTTAATTTTTTGTATCATATTAAGGTTTGAATGAATAACCATATAAGGCGATATTATACTATAACATAAGGGGTTAAGTCTTTTTGAGAAGAAGCTTATTTTTTGGAATCGACTTAGAGTTTGAACAAGAAAAGGAACTGAAAAATTGCTTGGTGGCGCCCTCTATCGACAGGAAATGGAAGTGGTAAAAATTGCAATTAGGTTTTTTCGTAAAAATTTCACTGGGAATCGAGCCTGTGACAAAATAGTCTCTTGACTTGATAATTTGAAGTAGGTTTAACTGACCAAGCCGAGAAACTATACCTGTAAGTCGAGATTTTAGGTGTTTCAAGACAAAAAATTGTGTTCCTCTCATTTATATGTGTCCGTTTGTCGGTTACTTAGTATAAGTCAACAATACCTATTTTAACTACTACAACACTTTGAGAATTAATTTAATGTACACGATTTTATCGATTTTACATACGGGAGTGTGATCATTCTACCAAACCTTAGTTTCGAACTTCGTATGAAATTTCATTTTTTTTTTTTTTTAAACTGATATGTCACCTACTGTTAGAGAATTACTTTAATGTACACGATTTTTATTCTTAGTTTAACTTATTTTACCGATTCTACGCGCGAGAGTATGTTCATTTTTACCAAACCCTGCTAACGAACCTACGAACTATTATTGAAATTTCACTTATTAATTTTTAAAGGGTTTAACTGTAACCGATATCGATTTTTAACATATATTAGGAGATATTCTGTTTGCGAATATTCAGTTATCAATTGATTTTTGTTCTAATTTCATCTAATGCTACCTTTATTTTTTGAATATGGGCTCTATAGTAAATATGTTAAAAAGATCTTTCGATAAAGTGGCTACTACTTCAAAGTATCAAAGTTTAGAAGAACCTAACGAATCTACTTACGTAAGTGAATTAAATATATTAAGATTGGGAGTTCCTAATATACTGAACACTGACAACGTTACAATATCATGTGATTTATCTACTATTGATTACTCACCGAATGTGAAATCTGAAGTCGATGTGAATTTTTCTATCCCTACCTTTGGTGATGATGCAACATCTTTCGAGAATTCATGCAAAGAGTCAATTTCTGCTAAAGACTATTTGAATATATTTTTCAAAGACATGAATTTTGAATCTGCCTTAACCTCGAACCCAGTTAGTAAATTAACTTCCCAAGACGAATCCCTTCAAGAACCTGCTATTAGGCGAGAGATGTCTGACTTACATGCAAGCAACCTTTGTGAAGCAAGTGATGAATTACAAAACCCCACCCCACCCACGAATATTATTTCAAAATCTAAAAATATCAAATCAAGTAATCCTATTATATTTCGAGAAGAACTCACTGACTGTATCTTTTTAATTTTAGAATTTCATAATAGACAATTTAAATTCATATTAGAGAGTTTAAACGCAGCGGGCTTACTAGTGAAGAAATTTTAACGAAAAATGGAGTTATTATGGATGTTAATAGCTGGTACGAATTCTACAATAAAAGTTTTTCATTTAATTTGAGGTATAAAAATTCCTCATTTGTCGCCAACAACATAATATTAGTGTTAAATTTTAATAATTCTATTATGCGAATTAAAAATTTAAAGAATTATTCTCATATTGACAATTGAGTATCAATTAGTGAAATTAAAAGAAAAAGCACATGATTAGAAAAAGGAGCTTCTTCAGCATATATATGAAAAGCTTAATTAGACAGAAATGTATCATTAGTCATATATCTCTGGAAAATGAACTCATGTTACAGTCTAAATTTATAACATGTATTGAGAATAATATATTGACTATACTAAACCGTATTTTTAAATGTGGTGGATGTATTTTTAATCACAAATCTCAAGGCTTTCATTCCTGTTATATATTAAATAATCGGCAAAAATTTGAAGAACTAGGAGAGATATTATTAACACTTATAGACCTCGATTTTGTGATTTCCTGGTTTTTAAACGGAGTTGATTGTGTTAATGAAAACTTTTTATCTAACATTCATGTAGAAACAATTCAAAACGAATTGTTTAAAATAATAAAATAAAATGTATTGCTATCCTTTCTAATATATATGTTTATTTTTCCAAAGTGTATGTTTACTTTGTTATGCATTTAAGAACTTTCAATAGAGTGTTAGAGTGTAATTTGCATATGTATAACTTAAGAAATCAACAATTCTTTAAAAATTAAAAAATATAACAGAAGTTTAAAATATTAAAACTAATAATCTTAATACTTTTAAAAATATGAAACTTAAAAATGTTTTTCAAAATAAAAAAAAATTAAAAATATTAAAATGTTTACAAAATTTAAAAAAATAAAACTTTAAAAAAAGTTTAAAAAAATTAAGTTGTCAAAATTAAAAAAATATATAAAAAAAAAACTTTATAAATTAAGTTTGCAAAAGCAAGTTTACTTGGCTGTACATGTATATGACTTTCATTATGTTATAGTTTAATAATATGTATCCTCTTTTTTTTATATAATTATTATATAATATTTATTATATAGCACTAAATTAATATATATATATATATATATATACTTGATAAAAATATTTATAAGTAAAAAGAAAAAAATAACTTTATAAAATTTAAAAATTGAAACTTTGAAAAAAAAAATAATAAGTTATCAAAATTTTAAAAAATATTTAAGAAAACTTCATAAATTAAGTTTGCAAAAGTGATTTTACCTGCTTATACATGTAAATGACTTTCATTCGACTTTGAGTTTATACATCATCTTATCAAAATGCATAAATGAAAACTTTTTCTAAACATATAAATTGATTTGAATATCTATACCTTTATAAAATTATTTGTCTTTCTATAAATATTGAAAATGATTAATAAATATTAAGTAAGTGAAACATCTTTTGTCTTTTTTATTTTTGGTCTAAAAAAACTTCAAATTTTATCTAAGAAATTGTATTCAATTAAGTAAATAGTTACTAAGTATTCGGCTAATATTATACTAAAAAGAAAAAATAAATATCATATTTCAAATTTTGTTTAAGTAATTGCAAAATATTAAAAAAACATTTAATAATATATGCTAAGTATTCAAATGTCATATTTCAAATTTTGTCTAAGTAATTATATGCAATTAAATAATAGTTACTAAGTATTCAACTAATATTGTCTAAGTATTCAACTAATGTTAAACTAAAAAGAAAAAATATATAATAGTTCAAATTTTGTCTAAGCAATTGTATTCAATTAAGTAAATAGTTACTAATTATTTAACTAATATTATGCTAAAAAGGAAAAATAAATTTCAAATTTTGTCTAAGAAATTGTATTCAATTAAGTAAATATTTACCAAGTATTCATATAATATCATACTAAAAAAGAAGAGATATATATATAATATTTCAAATTTTGTCTAAGTAATTGTGCTCAGTTAAATAATATTTACTAAGTATTCATATAACATTCTACTAAAAATTATATTCAATTAAGTAAATAGTTACTAAGTATTCAGCTAATACTGTCTAAGTATTAAACTAATACTGTACTAAAAAGAAAAAAATAAATTTCATATTTCAAAATTTTGTCTAAGAAATTGTATTCAATTAAGTAAAATATTTACTAAGTATTCAGCTAATATTGTCTAAGTATTAAACTAATATTGTACTAAAAAGAAGAAAATAAATTTTATATTTCAAAATTTTGTCTAAGAAATTCTATTCAATTAAGTAAAATATTAATAAGTATTCATATAATATTATACTAAAAAGAAAAAGAAATATGTAATATTTCAAATTTTGTCTGAGAAATTGTATTCAATTAAGTAAATATTTACTAAGTATTCATATAATATACTAAAAAAGAAAAAATAAATATCATATTTCAAATTTTGTCCAAGAAATTATATTCAATTAAGTAAATAATTAGTAAGTATTCATATAATATTATACTAAAAAGAAAAAATATATAATATTTCAAATTTTGTCTAAGTAATTGTATAACAATTATTAATATTTCTACATAATATTTGCTAAGTATTCATATAACATTTTACTAAAAGAAATCATACAATAGTGAAGACATCAGTCAAAGTGTTTAAACACGTAGTTTAATTACATTACTCTTGAATCAACTTCACTTAAATTTATTTTTTTTTCTTCAATTTCTTATCAAATGAATTCTGAGTTAACTTTATTTCATTAATTTCATATTAAATTCCTGAACTTATTCATTAAATAAATTAATTTTCAATACTTTTAATATATTAGAACGTTTAATATATCACCCACCTTTTGTATAAACAACTGTTATTCGCTTATTAATAATGAATATTATCATATGTTACCATACAGTTCTTCAAAAAGGATAAAACTATTAACATAATATATATCATTCACCCTGTATATAAAAACTGTTACCTTGTGTTATCACACAATCCTTCAAAAAAAAAGGATATAACCGCCATTCAAAATGAATTGTTTAACAAAAAACAAAAACAAAATGCATTCCTATACTCTTTAATCTATGGGTTTATTTTTTTCAAAGTGACAGAGTATGATACCCGTATTACAACATTTAATGGAATGTTATAATTTGGTACATGTATAACTAAAGATATTGTTGTAAGATGTAATTCTATAATAATTAAAAATGCATAACATATCTATTATAATCTAATATAATAAATTATACTAATACTATAAATTATAATCTAACACTATTAAAAGTTCTAATACGTATAGCAAAATAAACATACATATTAGTAATGATATGATTGATTGATTGATATGACTATTTGATTAATTGATTGATATGATATATATTATGTTAATGGTTTTATTCTTTTTCGAAGAATATTATTAACATTTTTAATTTTTGAAAAAGTATGAATCATAGTATTAAGATTTTTAGTAGGATATTTTATAGATATGTTATACATTTTTAATTATTATAGGATTGCATATTTCTTTAGTTATACATGTACCAAATTATAACATTCTATTAAAAGTTGTAATAGGGGTATCATACTCTATCAGTTTGAAAAAAATAAACGCATAGATTAAAGAGTATAGGAACGCATTTTGTTTTAAACAATTCATTTTGAATTTAATTTTTTTATCCTTTTTTTGAAAGATTGTGTGATAACACAAGGTAACAGTTTTTATATACAGGGTGAATGATATATATTATGTTCATGGTTTTAACCTTTTTTGAAGAATAGTATGGTAACACAAGGTAATAGTTTTTATATACAGGGTGAATGATATATATTATGTTAATAGTTTTATCCTTTTTGAAGAATTGTATGGTAACATATGATAATATTCATTATTAATAAGCGAATAACAGTTGTTTATACAAACGGTGGGTGATATATTAAACGTTCTAATATATTAAATGTATTGAAAATCAACTTATTTAATGGATAAGTTCAGGAATTTAATATGAAATTAATAAAATAAAGTTAACTCAGGATTCATTTGATAAGAAATTGAAGAAAAAAAAAATAAATTTAAGTGAAGTTGATTCAAGAGTAATGTAATTAAACTACGAGTTTAAACACTTTGACTCATGTCTTCACTATTGTACGATTTCTTTTAGTAAAATGTTGTATGAATACTTAGTAAATATTATTTAATTGAGCACCATTACTTAGAGAAAATTTGAAATATTATATACATTTCTTTTTTAGTATAGTAT
Source organism: Maratus speciosus (assembly GCA_963932465.1). Lineage (NCBI taxonomy): Eukaryota > Metazoa > Arthropoda > Arachnida > Araneae > Salticidae > Maratus > Maratus speciosus. The sequence continues at coordinate 524,795,460 of OZ010787.1, read as the reverse complement.
TATATGATTACTTAGTAATTGTTTACTAAATTGAATACAATTTTTTAGTAAAATGTTATATGAATACTTAGCAAATATTATGTAGAAATATCAATAATTGTTATACAATTACTTAGACAAAATTTGAAATATAATATATTTTTTTCTTTTTAGTATAATATTATATGAATACTTAGTAATTATTTACTTAATTGAATACAATTACTTAAACAAAATTTGTATTATTATATAACTTTTTCTTTTTAGTATAATATTATATGAATACTTAGTAATTATTTACTTAATTGAATATAATTTCGCAGACAAAATTTGAAATAGTATATATTTTTTCTTTTTAGTATAGTATTATATGAACTTAGTAATTATTTACTTTATTGAATACAATTACTTAAACAAAATTTGAAATATTATATATTTTTTTCTTTTTAGTATAGTATTATATGAATACTTAGTAATTATTTACTTAAATGAATATAATTTCTCAGACAAAATTTGAAATATTATATATTTGTTCTTTTTAGTATAGTATTATATGAATATTTAGTAAATATTTTACTTAATTGAAAACAATTTCTTAGACAAAATTTTGAAATATGAAAATTATTTTTTTCTTTTTAGTACAGTATTAGTTTAATACTTAGACAATATTAGCTGAATACTTAGTAACTATTTACTTAATTGAATATAATTTTTAGTAGAATGTTATATGAATACTTAGTAAATATTATTTAATTGAGCACAATTGCTTAGACAAAATTTGAAATATTATATATATATAGCTCTTCTTTTTTAGTATGATATTATATGAATACTTAGTAAATATTTACTTAATTGAATATAATTTCTTAGACAAAATTTGAAATTTATTTTTTCTTTTTAGCATAATATTAGTTGAATACTTAGTAACTATTTACTTAATTGAATACAATTGCTTAGACAAAATTTGAAATATTATATATTTTTTTCTTTTTAGTTTAACATTAGTTGAATACTTAGACAATATTAGTTGAATACTTAGTAACTATTATTTAATTGCATATAATTACTGAGACAAAATTTGAAATATGACATTTGAATACTTAGTAGATGTTATTAAATGTTTTTTTTTAATATTTTGCAATTACTTAAACAAAATTTGAAATATAATATTTATTTTTTCTTTTTAGTATCATATTAGCCGAATACTTAGTAACTATTTAGTTAATTGAATACAATTTTTAGGTAAAATTTGAAGTGTTGTTAGACCAAAATTAAAAAAGACAAAAGATGTTTCACTTACATAATATTTATTAATCATTTTCAATATTTATAGAAAGACAAATAATTTTATAAAGGTATAGATATTCAAATCATTTTATATGTTTAGAAAAAGTTTTCATTTATGCATTTTGATAAGATGATGTAGAAACTCAAAGTCGAATGACAGTCATTTACATGTATAGGCAGGTAAACTCACTTTTGCAAACTTAATTTATGAAGTTTTCTTAAATATTTTTTTAAATTTTGATAACTTATTTTTTTCTATTTTTTTTTTCAAAGTTTTAATTTTTTAATTTTGTAAACATTTTATTTTTATTTATTTATTATGTATTTATATTAATTTTAATTTTATTTATTTTAATTTTAATTTAATTTAATTTAATTTAATTTTAATTTATTATTTTTTTTTTTATTATTTAATTTTTTTTTAATTTTATTGTTATTTATTTTTTTTTCAAAGTTTTAATTTTTAAATTTTATAAAGTTTTTTTTTCTTTTTACTTATAAATATTTTTATCAAGTATATATATATATATATATATATTAATTTAATGCTATATAATAAATATTATATAATAATTATATAATAAAAAGAGGATACATATTATTAAACTATAACATAATGAAAGTCATTTACATGTACAGCCAGGTAAACTTGCTTTTGAAACTTAATTTATGAAGTTTTTTTTAAAATATTTTTTTAATTTTGACAACTTAATTTTTTTAAACTTTTTTTAAAGTTTTAATTTTTTAAATTTTTTAAACTTTTTATATTTTTAATTTTTTTAATTTTGAAAAACTATTTTAGGTTTCTTATTTTTAAAAGTATTAAGATTATTAGTTTTAATATTTTAAACTTCTGTTATATTTTTTAATTTTTAAAGAAGTGTTGATTTTTTAAGTTATACATATGCAAATTATACTCTAACACTCTATTAAAAGTTCTAGAAGGCATAACAAAGTAAACATACACTTTGGAAATATAAACATATATATTAGAAAGGATAGCAATGCATTTTATTTTATTATTTTAAACAATTCGTTTTGAATTGTTTCTACATGAATGTTGGATAAAAAGTTTTCATTAACACAATCCACCCTGTTTAAAAACGAGGAAATCACAAAATCGAGATCTATAAGTGTTAATAACATCTCTCCTAGTCCTTCTAACTTTTGCCGATTATTTAATATATAACAGGAATGAAGGCCTTGAGTTTTGTGATTAAAAATACATCCACGACATTTAAAAATACGGTTTAGTATAGTCAATATACTATTCTCAATACATGTTATAAATTTAGACTGTAACATGAGTTCATTTTCCAGAGATATATGACTAATGATACATTTCTGTCTAATTAAGCTTGGTATATGCTTTTCATATATATGCTGAAGAAATTACTTTTTCTAATCATGTGCTTTTTCTTTTAATTTCACTAATTGATACTCAATTGTCAATATGAGAATAATTCTTTAAATTTTTAATTCGCATAATAGAATTATTAAAATTTAACACTAATATTATGTTGTTGGCGACAAATGAGGAATTTTTATACCTCAAATTAAATGAAAAACTTTTATTGTAGAATTCGTACCAGCTATTAACATCCATAATAACTCCATTTTTCGTTAAAATTTCTTCACTAGTAAGCCCGCTGCGTTTAAACTCTCTAATATGAATTTAAATTGTCTATTATGAAATTCTAAAATTAAAAAGATACAGTCAGTGAGTTCTTCTCGAAATATAATAGGATTACTTGATTTGATATTTTTAGATTTTGAAATAATATTCGTGGGTGGGGTGGTGTTTTGTAATTCATCACTTGTTTCACAAAGGTTGCTTGCTTGTAAGTCAGACATCTCTCGCCTAATAGCAGGTTCTTGAAGGGATTCGTCTTGGGAAATTAAGTTACTTACTGGGGTCAAGGTTAAGACAGATTCAAAATTCATGTCTTTGAAAAATATATTCAAATAGTCTTTAGCAGAAATTGACTCTTTGCATGAATTCTCGAGAGATGTTGTATCATCACCAAAGGTAGGGACAGAAAAATTCACATCAACTTCAGATTTCACATTCGGTGAGTAATAATCAATAGTAGATAAATCACATGATATTGTCACATTGTCAGTGTTCAGTATATTAGGAACTACCAATCTTGGTATATTTAATTCACTTACGTAAGTAGATTCGTTAGGTTCTTCTAAACTTTGATACTTTGAAGTAGTAGCCACTTTATCGAAAGATCTTTTTAACATATTTACTATAGAGCCCATATTCAAAAAATAAAGGTAGCATTAGATGAAATTAGAACAAAAATCAATTGATAACTGAATATTCGCAAACAGAATATCTCCTAATATATGTTAAAAATCGATGTCGGTTACAGTTAAACGCTTTAAAAATTAATAAGTGAAATTTGAATAATAGTTCATAGGTTCGTAAGCAGGGTTTGGTAAAAATGAACATACTCTCGCGCGTAGAATCGATAAAATAAGTTAAACTAAGAATAAAAATCGTGTACATTAAAGTAATTCTCTAACAATAGGTGACGTATCAGTTAAAAAAAAAATGAAATTTCATACTAAGTTCGAAACTAAGGATTGGTAGAATGATCACACTCCCGTATGCAAAATCGATAAAATCGTATACATTAAATTAATTCTCAAAGTGTTGTAGTAGTTAAAATAGGTATTTTTGACTTATCCTAAATAACCGACAAAGGAACACACATAAATGAGAGGAACACAATTTTTTTTCTTGAAACACCTATAATCTCTATTTACAGGTATAGTTTCTCGGCTTGATCAGTTAAACCTACTTCAAATTATCAAGTCAAGAGACTATTTTGTCACAGGCTCGATTCCAAGTGAAATTTTTATGAAAAACCCTAATTGCAATGTTTACCACTTCCATTTCCTTCCGATAGGCGGCGCCACCTAGCATTTTTCAGTTCCTTTTCTTGTTCAAACTCTAAGTCGATTCCAAAAAATAAGCTTCCTCTCAAAAAGACTTACCCTTTTATGTTATAGTATAATATCACCTTATATGGTTATTCATTCAAACCTTAATATGATACGAAAAATTAAGCCCCGTCTAAAACATTAGTCCCCTTCTGCCCTATCATACTATAGTATGATCTAGATCGACTCCTTACATTCGAAAACTATCTATAATTTTCTTCTAAACTAATACTATCCTACTATAGCATGATCTTTCTACACTTTACTCTTATCTCACTATCAGATTATCATTTCTTATCTCATTTCCAGTTGATAAGAGCCTAACAAACATCTTTCTCAAACCCTCTCGTACTATAGTACGATTCCCGCTCCTCGCTCCTCACCTCTCACCTCCTACCCTCTCTTTCGAACACTCTTTTCTATACTACTCACAAGATATAAATCAAAATGTCAGGGTAATAAAAGAGTATAAAAGGAATATAAAGGTGGTTCTTGCAGTGCTCAGAGTAAGAAAGTTGACCGCACAAAAAAAAAGTTTTAGTTTAAAAGACAACGACAAAAAAGTCGAGGCATTTGAAATGTTATAATGCGTAACACTACATTGCACTTGAGTAGTTATACAAGGAAATGCTAGTCTGCCTAATGGTCCGCTTGATGAATATCTAGAACAATTGGTGTAAATACTTAAAAATATAGAGGCAAGTCAAGTTATTTGAGGAATGATTGCGCTTTGCACCCTAGTACCTAATGTCTAGTACCTAGTACCTAATATCACCTTAGTACTTAGTATCTAATATCGAAAACCTGAAGGTGGAACATTTGGACATTACGAAAGTGGTGGCAATGTCAAAAGTTTCAAAGAGTTGGCAATAGTCAAATCAGAAGACAATATTTACCTAATAGGTTACATAGCCGAACCAAATGACCTAATTTTATATGATATTTACCAATTTTCAACATTTTACGCACATCTGCCGCTGTGTTCGTAATGGAATTTCGGCCTGTCTTTTTTACATTTATATAGTTTTGAATGTCCTGAAACGAATGAATTCAAAATCAACAATAATTAATTGTTTTAAGAAAGCTCTACTTTTTAGCACTTTTGATGACGACTGCCGATACCTTTCGTAAAGTCAAAATGATCTACTTTCAGTATTTTAGTTATTAGACTACTGTTTCCTACTACGGTATAAAGTAGAAAATTAAGTAAATGATTTGATTTCATTCATAGTATACAAATTTACTACATTCTATGCATGACTGCCGGTGTGTTTGTAATTGAATTTCAGTCCACCTTTTTTGCATTTACATATTTTGAAATGGATTGAACGGAGTTCATATCATTGTTAATCACGTGGTTCGACTAGGGTCTCCATTTTGGAATGTTTTACGACGTTTGCCATCCCTATTTCAACGTTCAACTAGTCCTCTCTTAGATTTTTCTGCTATTAGACAGCTGTTACGTACTATGGTGCAACGCTCAAACATACTCAGATGACTCGACTTGCTTCTCTAATTTTAAATATTTCAGACAATTGTTTTACTTCTTCGTGAAGCGAACCGGTAGGCAGACTAGCATTTCCTTCTATAATCACTTCAATGTAATGCACCGTATTTACTTGTGCATGCCGTGCGGCTTTATTTACCAAACATTTATTAAAAAATCGGAGGTGTGCGTTTTACACGAAGATTTGATATTTGAAGATAGCCACTTAAAACAATGACAACGAAGGTCATATTAATCTAAGTAAAAAATATATATAAACAAAGGCGAACATTTAAGACCGATTTGACTGATCTGAGCATGCGCAATGACAATTTAGGGTGCTGTTCTGTCGCTAATCGGAGTGGGAAACCAGTTTTAAAGTGATTTAATTTCAGAGAAATATTGAGGAAAATCGAGATAGCATAGTAGTCTAAGGCATCATTAAGAAGAATTCTTGCTCTTTAAAAAGAGCGTGGGATGTTACCCCGCTCCTGGCAAAAAATATTTGTCTGATATTGTTAGTGTTCTGATAGTTTAGTAATATTAATTTATATTTTATTTCATTAGAAAAGTTATGGGATGTGTTCTTTTCTTCATTATTATTTAGTAAAATTTATCATCCCCAATATATATTTTAATTAACAGTTTTGTATTTTAAATTTTAAATTATAAGATCTAGTATGTAAATGTCGATTAAATAAAATTAAATGATCTATAATTTTTGATATATTTTTTTATTACAATTGAACTTTAAGGCATATATACAGAAAAGTAGGTAATTATTTTGATTATTTTTTGTAAAAAAACAAAAAGAAAGAAAAAAAATTACTTATACGAAAAACTGTGGTATTTATTAGTATTGTAATACAGTCAAACGTTTATATTTGAGAAAATTAATAATATTAAAAAATTAATAATATTAAAAAATTAAGAACTTCAAAAATGTCTTTATTTGTAAAATTTTTAGACGCCCCTAGTAAGACCCCCCCCCCCTTTTTAGAGTTGCTCTTTTTGTGGCTGAAAACTGCGTTATCTGGAAAATGCTATGTTGTTTGTATCCGTATAAAGAGAGTTAATATGCAGCCTGTCCCCAGCTAGATAATAAAAGGAGAGGTTTTTATTTTTTTAACTATTGCTAATAAATATTTTGCGAATATATATTCTGTAAAAATTTCTGACATTTTAATGATGTTATGAATCTTTTTTCTGTGGAACCTTTAAGTTGTTTACCTTCAAGTTTTGACGGATACTTTCCAGTTATTATTATTTATATTTTCTAATAGATGGTAACATTCAACTTCAGGTTTATATGTGGAGCTTTGCACACTATTACATCTTCATGATGTCACTGTATATTATGATCGTTGGGCGGCTATTCTCTATTTCATTACAAGAAATCACGAAACAATATTTTATAAATACTGCGCAATATCAAATATAATTGTTCAATTTTAATGGAATAAAATCTGAAATGTTTTTCTCACACTTTTTATAACATATTTTTCTAAAAATGGAGTTTTTAAACTTGGGATGCGTGCATTACAGGAGAGCGAGGCATACACGATTTAATACAACAGTTAAACATGAGATAAATTTAATCAAATATTTTGACTCTTTTATCGTTGTCTTTTAGTCTATTTGAGAAACGTTAATCTAAATGAATTAAAGTGATAAAATTAATAGAAAAATTGACTGATTTTTGCGTTAAAATTTTTTTTAAACTTTTGCATATGTCGTTATTTTAAGTTATAGGATTTCGGTTGATTTTAAGAAAAATAATTTTAATAATAATATGCGCAGTGCTAACCAACATTAATGAATTAAACATTAACAAGGAGAGGGACAACCTTGTTAATCACAGATTTTGATTATTTTAATATATGTTGTAGGGTAGAGGCCCCTTAGTGTCAGGTTCAACGGATTTTATCCAATGCTCTTTAGTTCTTGAGAAACCGGGGGGGGGGGGTCTAATATTAATACACAACTTAAATACTTACTTTGCAACAACAATGATAGGTCAGTCGTATCTCTGTTGGTATGGTGCTTACCGGCTGATTCGCGGGCCCGGGTTCGATACCTGAATACGCTACATTTGTTTTTGTTTTATAAATTTACTTTTAAGAATAACTTAATAATCTCACTGTCAATTAAAATTTTTAATATTGTATATCAATTATAATTTTAACCTACTTAACTTTTAACTAAATAGTTGTAATAAAACATCATAAAACTGTTAATTAAAAAAAAAAACTTTTAAAATGTATTTCATATATTCTTTATCGATGCAATGATATTGAGCAATTGTGTCAATTCGTGATTTTAAAGAAACATCATTTACGCATTGCTTTAACAAAGGAAGTCAATGCGATAATACTATTATGCTGTTTTTAAAGTAACAAGCATAATCATATTAAAAATTAGCATCAGAATTTAATTACGACCGATTTTTTGCATATTAAAGATTTTTAAATTTGCAATAAGTATGCTTGCGCTTTCAATTATTTTGCTTTCCCCTCTATCTTTTTTCTGCTTTTATTTTTATTTTATTTGAATATTCCTTTTTTTATCATAACTAGATGGCACCACAACAGAATTTGTCACAATTTTGGAAATTTTATCATTCAATAATAGATCCAATTTCTTTTTAAACCTCTTTAATGGATGAGAAATAATAGTTTACAAATAAGAAATGATAAATTTAAGCTTGCTAACATTATAATTAATGTATGGTGTTAAAATTTTTAATTGAAATTATTGAATTATAATTACAACTATATTTATAAAACAAAAAATGAGAAAAACAAATGTAGCGCATTCAGGTATCGAACCCGAGCCCTCGGAGCAGCCGGCAAACGCCATGCCAACTGAGCTACGACTAACCTGTCATTTTGGTTGCTAAGTAAGTATTTAAGTTGTGTACTAATATTAGACCCCCTGGTTTTTCAAGAACTGAGAGGCAGTGGATAAAATCCGTTGAACCTGACACTAAGGGTGTCTACCCTACAATAGATATTAAAATAATCAAAATCTGTGATTAACAAGGTTGGCCCTCTCCTTGTAAGATTATACGGAGTATTTTATAGCTAAAGAAACAAATTTTGAAGAATAGTAGAATTCAACGAAACAAATATGTTTATCTAGAGAGTGAGTTATCAATCGAGAGAACTCTACTGGGTGATTTTTGAATGTAAGGTAGAACGTGTTTACTTTACAATTTTCTAAACAGAACTGATTTTTTATCGCTTAATATTCTAAACTAAAAAAGCCTTAAGTGGAAAATTAAGACGGGAGAAAATAGGACCGGGTATCCCTTCTAATCGTTGACCACTGGCTAATTCCTAAACCGTTAGTTTTAGAGGAATAGTTTCAGTTTCAAAAATATTTTAAATGCTGTTCTTAATGATATGAAAATCGATTTACGTCAAATTACTAACTTTTAAAAAGTAACGAAATTTAAATTTTATATGGTCCCTGGGTCCTATAAGTTATATTTAGAAAGAGACTGTTTTCATGCTCTAACAAGTACAGCAGTAAAAATTCCATTCTTTTAACACCAAAATTTACCATATCGTGATGCTTTAAGTTTTATTAATTTTCGACTTTTTCAAGTACTTAAAAAAGACGCATTTTTTAGTTCTAGGAACTTTTAAAAGAACTATTTTGACGTAAATAGATTTTCATATGATGAAGAACAACATTTGAAATTTTTTTGAAATTGGAACTATTCATCTAAAAGTAACGTTTTAGGATTTAATCTGTAGGCCAACGATGAAGGAATTCTCGGTATATAATAGAATGTGTGTCATTTAACACTAATTACAAAAGTCACTGTAAAATAACAATACCATAACTCGATTCCACCTTCCTTTCGAAAATACTTTTCTGAAGGTTCTCATCTTAATGAAGTATGGTCCAAGCATACATATGTTTTTTAAAATGCACCTATCTTTTTTTAAACATATCATAGGTGATTAACTAAAAAAAATCTTTTTTAATCTAAAAATAAGTATTTTTCCCTCATTTTAATAATTTTATTGCCAAAAATACTAGGATTACCAAAATCTGACGGAAAACTTTTTTAAAATCAGAAAACGCCATCTAAGGTTTTAACGCTACAATTCCAACCACTCATTCTCTGACAAAAAACTTTCTGTCACCGATCTCTGGCAATTCTTAATGTTTGTTATGTTAATTATGAAACACGTTGTATATGAGCCACTGATTTTCAAAATGGGGTAAGTCCATTTTGTGAAAAAAATTAGTTAAATCTAAATCTTATTACGAATTAACATAAAATATACACTGCTCAAAACAATTAAAGGATATTCCAGTTTTAGGTGGATTTTGTATCTGGTAAACTGTTTAGCTGATTGATACATGGTCGACAGACATAGTAGGTTATATGAGAATAAATTACACATGTTTGGCAGAAAAAAATGCATTTCATTGCGCATTTGTGTACTAAAGGAAAAAAACACAATTTGTGCATATGAGAAAAAAAGAATAAGAAAAGGTGTTTTCTTCAACGTTTATCATTTTCAGTAGGGGGTATGGTTTCCACGGGCGGCCAGCAACGTTGAACACCTTTGAGGCATGGACTCAATGAGGCTATTAATGACGAGTTGGGGTATTCTGCCCCACTCTTCCAGAAGAGCTCTTTCCAGTTCTTGGAGAGTTTGTGGGGGTTGTTGGCGGCCAGAAACTCGTCTTCCTAGAGCGTCACAAACGTGCTCGATTGGATTCATGTCTAGAGAACACACTGGCCATTCCATTCGAACGATTCCTTCTTCGAAAAGGAAATCCTCCACCAGGTTTGCACGATGTGGCCTGCAGTTATCGTCCATTAAAATGAAGTTATCTCCGATTGCTACAGCGTAAGGGACTACAATAGGTCTGAGGATCTCATCCCTATATCGGCGACCAGTCAGAGTTCCATCTCGAATGATGTAGAGGTCAGTGCGGCCGTCAATGGAGATGCCACCATACACCAACACTCCTCCACCGCCAAATCTGACACTTTCGTGCACGAACGCAGGATTGTTCCTACTGCCACGGTCCCTCCAGATGAAAATACGCCTATTATCAGGATGCACAGAAAAACGGGACTCGTCAGAAAACAGAATATTGCTCCATTCATTTCTCCTCCAGTTGACATGCTCGGTTGCCCACTGCCTGCGGTCGCGACGATGCCTTGATGTTAATCTAACACATACCATCGGTCGGCGAGCATACAGACCTACAGCATGGAACCGGTTTCGGACAGTCTGAGTTGAAATCGTGGTGCCTGTAGCCGAGCGAAGGTGTTGTTGGAGAAGAGTAGCGTTCATGGTTCGGTGTCTCCGAGCTGTTAACGCTAAATACCGATCTTCATTGGGCGTTGTTGCCCGTCTACGACCTTGCCCTGGTCTTCGGCCTGCACATCCACTCTCCAAAAAACGGTTCCAGATCCTGGAAATGACACTTTGTGACACTCCAATGGCTTGCGCTACTTCGGCTTGAGTTTGGCCCCCTTCTAACCTACCAACAATTCTCAAAGCTTCTGAATCTGTCAAATGACTTCACTGAGACATCGTACTCATCGAAACAAAGCAATCACTGAATGCCGATCATCCTTGTCTTCATTCTCTTTTATCCAGTTGAAAGTCAAATTTCATTCGCTGCCGCTGAAGCGACGTTTTTGACGTCGAACTCAAAATTTGCATACTCCACAGTTTGAAAACCAGAAAAATTTGCATTTGTGATTCTTTTCTTCTATTTTCGGCATAAAAAAATTCGTTTATATCTTTATTTTATATAAAACTTCAAATATCCTTTAATTGTTTTGAGCAGTGTATGTTTTAATAAATTTACAATAAATATTTTTTTTATCAGTATAAGTTTGTTGGTAGTAATTTATTTGGTTAACGATATTTCAAATGCGTTGATTTTGAAAGAGCGGCAACTCCACATTGAATAGAATTATTTTTTATGTTGCATAATAGGATATTAACAAGCACAATCGGAATGTCATCATGACTACAGTAAAATTATCCACTATCTAAATTAAGAAATGTAATTATACGTATACAACTCATTACTGAAATTTTTTTCTTATCTTTCTCACTTTTTCTCACAAAATTGATTTTATATTTTGATGATTGTAACCTTTCTAAAGAATAATGAAACATTGAAATAAAATTAATAAGTAAATAAAATAAATATTCAATTTTTAGTTATTATAATTATATCCCATTTAACTCGGGAGAACTCGCTGCATGAGATTTTCTCTCACCGTCGTACTTTTTTTAAGACTCTTATTTAAACCATTTTTCATTTTAATTAAAATTTAAAAATGTTATTTCAATTGTTTTACCTATTTGTAAGTAAAAGTACTAAGCCAAGCAAAAAAATGATATTAAGCGAATGTAAAGTAAAAGAAAAGCAAGTGGGCACCGTGAGAGAAATTCTCACTAGCGAGTTCTCCGGGGTTAAAGAAAATCAACGTTTTCAACAAATTATTGCTTCTGAATGTGAGGCAAGTCCCTTGGCGGATACTAAAATCATGATTTCTTTCAGCTAACACAGATAACCATTATTATATGTTACATTGACATACAATAAGACCACAAAAATATAAAATAAGCCTATTACTGCTTACGAATGTTTTTAAACTCATTTAAATGCAAATCATTAAATATCTAGCAATAACATAAAATAGACTTGCTGCATAACGGCTCATATACAGGGTGATTCTAAATTGTTTTTACAAAATAAGAAGGTGATAGTACCTATCCAGACGAGCAATAATTACCATAGACCATGGGATCGCAATCCTCTTATTGAGTCACAAATACAGAGTGTTCTACCCTAATCGAACATTGGTTGATGGTGATAATTTTCAGCAAACGGGAGTACATTATAATGAAACTTTTAATTGGCATGCTCACTTTTGTTGTAAATATGATAACACACACAAAACAATTGTAGAAATTTCCATTATGCGCGCCAGCAGTACGCATTGGGCCCTCAACATTTTGGACTGTGGTTATCAGCTCATACGGTATCATCGATTGTGTGAGTATCCTGTTTTTATAGAACTTTTTGTGATGTTGTCACATTTCACACAAAATAAGGTACAGTCGTGGGAAAAAAAAGTAAACACCCCCTACTAACTCTTCAACAAATTATTGTAGATGGACGTTACTGGTACCGAACGATTTGAAATAAAGTCTACTTTTAAATGATGTATACAAAATTTGCTTAGGGGGTCATCTACATATTAAATCGAACCCAAACTTCATTTTTTTCAATAGCAATACCCAATTTTAACGAGATATTTCAAATCATCGGTTCAAACTATGCCTAGCCACCAAATTTCAAGTCATTTGAATGATACGTTTTTGAATTATAAACATTCAGAATTAAGTGCTTGCAATGTTAAATTACATTTTCATATTTTTATTTATATCTCCTGAAATTATGCTCCTAATGTGCTAATCTTTTGTGTAGCAATAAAACTAATGTGCCCAAACATAAATACGCTTAATTTCCAATTTTTATAATTTTATGATATGAATTATGAATTATGAAATTAATATTCGAAAAAATTATGAATTGCAACCTTCAATTTTTCTGATGGATTTAGATTTATTAAGTCCTGTTTTATGAAAATCCAAAATTTCACATTTTTCATCAAAATAGTTTTCAAATTATGCTTAAAAAACAGCAAAATGATGGTTTAAGGGGCCGCCTATGATAGAAGTGAGTAGATATTTTGAAATTTCTTCTGCTGTCTTGTTATCTAACAGGCTTTATTGACTGCTTAAGGTGCCTTGATCAAGAAGGGGGCTCTCTCGGTTAGCAATCGAGTTCCCAACTTCAATTTGGATACAGCCCTTAAAATACGCTCGTTTTAAAATAATTAATTTCTCGGAAACTTATGGTACGAATTGCATAAAAATTTGTTTTTTGGCTAATTGAAGGGTGTAGTGTTCATTTATGCTGTTAGAATTGGGTATTGCCATTGAAAAAAATGAAGTTATGGTTCATTTTAATATGTTGATGCCCCCTAAGCACATTTTATATACATCATTTAAAAGTAGACTTTACTTCCAATCGTTCGGTACCAGTAACTTTCTTCTACGATAATTTGTTGCGGAGTTAGTAGGGGGTGTTTACTTTTTTTCCCCACGACTGTACATATCGTTACATTTATACATTACACGCAATATTTTTATTTTTTGCAAAATCATTACCGCCAAAGCCGACTTCAGTTAGGGTGAAACCCCCTGTATTTGTAATTCAATAAGTGGTTTGAGACCCTATGTTCTATGGTAATTATTACTCGTCTGGATGGGTACTGTCACCCCTCTTATTTTGTAAAAACAATTTAGAATCACCCTGTATTTATTATTTAAGGCATCCGCCTACGTTTAGAGCGCTTTAAAAAATTACACTATTGAATAAATACACATACTTTTAGTTCAATTGTAATACAGAATGATAAAAAAACACACACACACACACACAATATCCTAGAAATATCTTCATAGCCTTTTAAAAAAAATTGGATTTGTTTGCACATTTTTTTTTTTTTTTTTTTAAGCGAAATTCATATTTACGCCAGACAGCTTACAGTCAATTCAACTAAATATATTACAATTCCCTTTGTACTACATACTACTATTACACTTACTTGTGCACTGAACTAGGAGATTTACAATATCTTCAAAATTAACTGAAATATTTTTAAATATGTCAGAAAAAAAATATTTTTTTAATTAAAAAATACCCTTTTTTATATTTGAGTACCTATAAAATGATAACATTATCAGTTAGAGCTTAGATTCTGGTTCAGAACAGAGTGAGTAATATGGAAAGCATTCTGACAAAATTTCACTGAAATATGTTTAAAACATTTTATGTAAAATCAAGTTTATAGAACATGGAAATAACGGAATAATTGATTTTCCAGAAACCGCATTTAAAGATTTCTTTTATATCTTTCAGATGCATACAAAATTAATCTAGAAGTGTCAATTAGAGTTTATTAGTGTTTTTATGTAAAAAACGTAAGAAATGGAGGCATAGAAACTTTATTTACATTTCTCCTGTCCTTCTTACGCCCACTTCCGCTATTTGACTCATTACTTCCTGTTTATTAAATTGGCTTTAACTCCTAGGAATAAAATTAAAACAGATTTGGAAACTTATAAGCTTGCTCTTGCAAATAAAATAATAATAAAAAAATTTCGCAATTTGATCATTTGCATTTGTTTATCATTATGCGTTATTGAATAAACAGTGACAAAAGATTCATACTTAGAAGTAGTCCTGTAGATGGTGCATTTCTATAAAAAAAGTCAGTATTCATAAAAGAGTTACTAAACCTTCAAAGAGAAAATTAATTAACGATGAATTAGGGTTACATAATGTTTTGAAATGATACGAATTCTCATTTTGTGAAAAGGAATTCATATAACTACTTTACACATAGATAATCTTTTGAAGTTTTTAGTGTTTAACCCTTAAATGCCTGGTGTTGCTTTTCGGCAACATACCCAATTTAGGCTCTAAAATACTATTAGAATAATATTGGAGCTATAATGCCTAATGTTGCTAATAAAATACATTCTAAAAAAATATTAAATCGATTTTCAACATGTAGATGGCAACACTTGTGCTGTTTAAGAATAAAGATAAATTTATTTTTTCAATCGCTGCTACTTGTTCTTTTTGTTTTGTTTGGCAGCTTGCGAAATACCCTATTTTGACCTGCAGTGAGCAAGTGAAATTTATTTCTTATTATAGTTCCTAAAATTCTTGTGTGTTTAATATTATAGAATTTTAGCAAGGCAAATTATTTGTTCAATTAAACACCAGTATTGCCGATTAGTAACAAACTGTTTTTAGCCGTAAACCATACTTAAAACAAAATATGATTTTTTAAAGTATTTTTTTCATGATTTATTTAAAAAATGAAAGCCGAAAAACATTATTACAATGATTTTTGAAAAATCAGGCATTTAAGGGTTAAGACTAGTGAGCGTGATCATTGCAACGTAGTGTCTAATCAATACTTTAATTGTCCATTAACAGCAATAAATTTAAGAACTAAACATAGTAAAACTAATGAACGAAGAAAGCATTGTAGTATTTACTACAAAACAGGTCACGGTGGGTGACTTACCGATTAACTGGCCAAAATTATTTTTGGCGTCAATACAGTCGCATCGCCATGAAATGGAAAAATGTTATTGATATTCACTATTGAATGTTAGGTATTGCAAAATGTAGCGTGTAGCAGTCATAATTTCGTTACAAGGACATTCAAAAGTATTTCATTACATTACGGTCTATGAGGAAAAATCGTTTGCGGTGGTTTTTAATGATGTTTCATAATTTCAAACACTTTGATATTTATATACATATCTATGAAGTGCACTAAAAGATGATTGCTACAGAATATGGTATGGATAGCATTTATCGATCATTTTAACAGGGACACTAAAAAGAATTATGTTACATTACGGTCTATGGATAAAAATTGTTTGTGGTGTATTTTGTTCATGTTACACTATTTCAAAAGTATTTAAATTGATATATATCTCCGAGGTACTCTATAAGATCACTAGATTAATTTTAACACAATTATTCTAATTGGTAAATAAATCATATTAGATGTAAATTTCCAACTGGGCGAAAAATGTCTGGACCAGGATTCGAACCAGGGATCTCCTGGCTGAAGCCGCCCATTCCCTGACATTCCATTACCTGAGATTTATTCTGTTGAGCTGAACCATGTTTCAGACCAGATGCTATAATCATTAAGGTTAGCTGGGTGAAAAAGTTCCACCAGATTCGTCCGGCATAGCTCAGATGGCAGAGTACTGGCGGCTTCAGCCAGTAGATCCCTGGTTCGAATCCTGGTCCGGACATTTTTTGCCCAGTTGGAAATTTACACCTAATATGACTCTATAAGATTCTTACTATTGAATATGATGTGCCATTCATCTTCTTTCATATACAGGGACACAGAAAATAAATGAGTTTTATTTTTCTCTGTATGAACAATAATTGATGGAAGTGCGTTTTCAGTTGTGGAACACTTTTTTAAATTATAAAAATTGCATACTATTTAGTGTGTATAAGTTCTATAAATGCCATACAGGGCTGCACAAAACATCTGAAGTACATTTCCATTTATTGACGGAAATTGCTAACGAGGAATTTTCAACTGTGTTATGCGTTCACTAACTGTTCTAAATTTTAGCAGATTGTGAATTATATGATAAATCTATAGTTCATATACAGGGATGCATAAAATTTTCAGCTATTTTTTCGACTTTGGTTGAAGTTGTGTTTTCAAACGTGTTATATGTTTTACAAATTATTACTTAAACATCGTTTTTCACGTTATTAAGCTATGAAGTTTAATTATAGTAGTCCGAATGCGTTGAAAAATGTTTCATAATCTGATTGACTTATGATTTTACGTTTCTTCTTGATAATTTTAATGATACTTTCTTAACGGTATGGAAGCTAAAGTGATAAAACTATTTTTGTATTATTATAACAAATCCTAAAATTTCTTTTTCTAAAATTTAAGATACGGGGCAAACATTCGACAGCTTTAATGAAAATTGCTGTGTTGTACATTCTGTTGTATATTTATATTTATCTCTGCACAGTGCAACCTTATGTAAATAATGGGAATCATAAAATATCATGAGAGAATGCCTACATTATGTTTTGCATTGTATCAAATCTGAATTTGGAGAATTTGTCTGGATCAATTTTGTAACCACTCGAAATTTGCAGGCATGTAATACATTTAAAATCATGTTGTACTAAGATATCTACATACAACTGGCAATTTTTATCCAAATTTGGTCATAAATTTAAACATTTCGCTCTTGCAAAACTTCATGTGCTCTTTATATTTTCCTTTATAAACAAAATAGTTTCAACCAAATTCACATTTTCGTTAAATTTTAAATCTTGCTGCCGTTGCATAATGGTGCAAAAGTTTATTTACGTGACTAACTCAAATTCTGCTTTTAATTTAATTTGCTTTTTAAACAATTTTAAAAACTGGGAGGGCACCTACGGGTAGACAAATTGAATTGGAACGAAAAGGTAATAATCTAAACTATTTAATCATCTAAAAAATTGAGCTTAATCGTGCTTTATCATATAACTTTTTCTATGTTAAAACTTCAAAATTGTAAAACAAATACAGTTTTTTTCGACATTAAATATGAAATAACAGCTGATATGTGCAAACTTTATGCACATAAATCCGATAAAATGAAGTGCATATTTTGTTTGGAAGCGTCCATAATCGGGCAGTATATTTTATTCCGCTTCAAGTAACAGAGTAAAGAACTAAACTAAAATTGATTGATTCATTCCCAACTAAGAAGTACCAACTTTCAAATAGTCTATTGACCATACAATTATATTTATATCAAAACCAATGGCAGGGTACAACGCCCTAACTATTGAGCTATAACACGCAAAAAATAAATTACGCTAGGATAAACTTTTAAAAATCTTCTTTTGGTCAGTTAGAATCGGTAAATCACCAACCGTGAGGTGCAGCTTCAACTTGAAAAGTAGAAAAATGCATGACTATATCTAATTTGTAGAAAGAGGCATTTTTAAATTAAGAATAGCTTGTTGTTTACACACGGTTACTCCAGAACAGCTGTGTGTCGTGTCGAAAATTCGCCAGCTTTAGATTTTTGCGTTATTTGAAGAAATTAAAAAAAAAAAAAAGATATATGTTTAGGTCCTGATGACCGAAAAATATTGGTAGCATAGATTATTTTCAACGGATAAAAACTTTTTGTTATACTAAATTCTAGTTGACTTTTTCAAAAAAATATCTTAAGCAAACTTCAAGCGTTCAAAGCAAAAGAAAAAATATCTTATTTCTGTTTGTAATTATGGTTGACATTTCACAATTAATTTTAACAGGAGGTATTAAATGACCGACCAGCATGCAGGACTCCCAAACAGTGCGCTATTTGGAATACTAGTATTTCTTAAGAAAAATGTTCGCAATAGGTATTCACAACATTTGCAATAGAAAAAAACCTTCGAGGTAGATTTCTATAAAATTTAAAGAAAAATATAAAAAGATGTATTTTTGTATGAAAAAAGTAATGTTCAAAAACGGACAATTTGGGAACCTTGGGAATGTTTGGAGAATTTCGTCCACATTCAAGACTTTTTAAAATAAAGTAATACGAATCCAATAAATGTGACCTATTCATATAATATGCATTGTTTATACGAGTACACGGTTGAAACGAGTAAATTGCATGTTAAGAATCGTCAATAATTAATACTATATTAAGGTTTTCACGCTTTTTATTAGCTGCAAAAGCAAGATCACACCTAATACGATCAAAACACCTGTTCATTTAAATGTGATGTTTGACGAAATGTAGGGTAGGATTAGGAAAGTAACCCCTTTCTTATCGAACACTGTTCTCTATTAGCGATAATATTTCTAAATTACAAAATGTCTGTCAAAATTTAGTAATTTATTGATTTTACCGGTCAGAATTTCTACTTTAAAGGCAACCTCCCATAAGGAAATGCAAATGAATGTCCTGAGGTCTTGAAATAATGAAAGAAGGGATGATTTAAATACCGCCCGTTGGCATTTAAAACAGACAAGGATATTTTAAATACCGCACTTTATAAGATTTACAACTGAGTAATGTAAATGAATGAGCATAAAGAAATCTTTATTTGTTTCTTTGTTTAAATCCGGACCCTGTGCTATATTAAACTTTACTGGGAATACTTATACCTGGGATATATTAACAACCTTTTCATGTCTCTTATTGTACTCTTAAAATGAAAAGCATTTGTAAAATTAATAACTGGAAAATTGCCGTATCTGATGCAATATGTTAGACGAGTTTTTCCTGTTACATGTTAATTTTAGCATTGAGATGATTAATGCAATTAATAGTTATAATTAGTTTATTTATGTGTGGGATTTTAAGATTTTTTATATCTTCACGGGTATTACGAGTAACAGTTAATATGAGAATTTTTACAATTCTATTATTTCTTGTATTAACTCAGTTCGACTGTATTTTAGTCTCATATCCAGAAATTTATTCCTATAACTTAAAATCGAAGGATAATAAATAAAGGCATAACTAAAGCATCAGACATATAATGTCACTCTCACTTTTCGATTTTGAATGCAATATTATTCTAGGAATTTTATACATGCAATAAAAATTCTCAAATTAGCCATGTATTCCATAAAATGTAAAATTATTTGAGAAAATTTTCGATATTTTCATTTCACCATTTTGACAAGTTTTGGTTGATGTTTAATAATTTGAATATCCCTTTGTTTCGTTTCATTTGCATTTATTATCTCTACAAGGCTTTTCATATAGTTTCAGCGGCATCGAAGAACTCCCTGAAGACATTTTTGAAGATATGCCTGCTTTAAAATCTATTAATGTCTCAGGAAATAAACTGAAGTCAGTGCCAGAAGCAACTTGGGGAAAGATATGGAATCAGTTGGATGAAGTATATCTGGAAAGTATGCATATATTAACCATTTTGTTGAGATTAAAGTGAATATTGAAGTCTCCTAAAACTTTACACTAACCAGTTCCTATTTTGTCGGTTGAATACCGATTCATTATATTCCAGAATTGTTATTCACACGAAATTTATATACGAATTTATAACAGTGAATTTCTCGATTAGTGGAAAATGTGTATTTTAGGTAACATAACTCTGTGTCATTTGTACAATAAGAAACAGTAATGTTAAGTGTAGATTCAGAAGTTGCATTCAATTGCGAGTTTTGAGCTTATAGCCGCGTCAATCTATTTCTCGAAAATAATACATGAAACTACATATCGCACTATTAAAAGAGACTTTTGAAAATATACTCTATTATACAGATTGTAAAGAAATGTATACCATGAAATTATTTTGTACTGCACTTAATCATGAATACTGCGTGAATAGAAATATTTAAGAGTGCAATATGAATTGTTAAAAATATTTTGTTAGTAAAAGTGATCTAAATAATTTTTACAACTATCTGTATTATAAATCTATATTATAAAGGACAAACGTCTCTGTGAATAACGCTGACGTCATTTTGCGAATGGCAACAGCAGAGGATTAAATTGAACTTTTATTATCTTTTATTGCATTTTTTAAAATTTATAAATACCACATATTTTCAATTTTTACACCACCGAATAGAAAAAAAAAATGTATTTTCAAATGCAATGTCTTTGAAAACTGTATCGCAATTTGTTTGAAAACTGTATCGCAATTTACCGATTTTTTATTGTTTTAAAAATAATTTTCAAGCATGATTTTTAAAAATCTATATCTCTGTCACTTGCAGGTAGACAATTACAAAAGATAAACCTGTTTGCTCTAAAATTAATATACATAAAATAGTTCAGCCTTTGTTTTCGGCTTATATTCCATAACGAAATTAAAACTGTATCAATCAATAAATCAAATAGTAAAATCACTGAAATTATTATAATAAAAAATGCTAGTGGTATTTTGCAATTTCTTCGACTGCTAAATCCTGTCACGAGGCCAATAAGAAATTATCGCTTTTAATAATTTTCACATTTTTTTAAAAATACATATTTGCTATTTTTACCCGACTGAAAAGAAGGGTTATGTGTTTCACGCGTATCTGTGTATGTGGATTTCTTTATACCCTCGAAACATCCCAACGGCTGGATGGATTTTAATGAATGAGGTCTCTATCGATTCGTCTTAACCTTCCGATGGTTATAGGATAGGTTTTGTTTTTATAAATTCAAAATGGCGGCCGTAAACTACAAAATGGCGGTAGAGACGAAACAAAATTTTTACGTACCCTATTGAGTGGCATATCATTGGATAGGTCTTTCAAAATGAAGACGATGTTTCATTGACCATTTTACAGTCAGAAGCTCCGTTTAAATATTACACAACCTGGAAGTTGTGTACTTTGGATCTCTACCTTTACTGTAACTCTAACCTTCATAATAGACATCTATAGGCCTCATCAAAACAGTGTTTGTAGATAGGAACTAATAATTAAACACAACTTAAAAGTCATCAATACAAGTAAATAAAAAAAAAGGTAAGTAATATAAAAAATAGTTTCATATTGATGAGAAATAATTAATTAGTTCGTTTTATGCAGTCGGGTTTTTTGATTTTTGAAATTTAATATATTTATTTTTGATAAAAATGATTGTTGGTATTGTTAGTGAAAAATTAAAGAAAAAATATATATTAAATGTAAAATATCTATTAGAGTTTTCAACCAAAAAAAAAAATAAATATATATATATATATATATATATGGTATCACCTATATTCTGTAACCAGGGTAGCCTAGGTTGGAATTCCTTGTTATACTATTTATATGTCGGGTTTATATAACTATGTCACGATTATTAACTTTCTCTTGGTTAATTATTTAGAACATGCTATCAACATGCACTTGGATCGGTGTAGTAAGTTAATCAGTATTTGGGTAGTTTGCGTTTAAAATACATTTATCGGTGTTTTTCACGTCTAAGTACAATGTAAAAAAGACAGATGTTTCTTATTTTACAACAATATTATATAAACACAAACAAAACTATAATATTACTTCTTTAGAGTTATCTACGATTCCAAAAAGCCCTCCTTTATCTTTTGAAACCACAGAAATTAATATATTTTCTAGATTTAAAGAAACATTTATAAAAGCAAAGTTTCTTTTTCTGTCCGTTATTTTCGGAAACGTTTACAAGTGGTTTTTATGGTGTGCTATTCAATTCTCTCAACTCGGAATGTCGGTATTGCGGATGCTACCAATCTTCAAGTAAGAAATTTCATGTTCGACCAATGTGTTTATCAGACAAACATTCAAAATTAGCAGCCTTAACAATAGCATTAAAATTAATATAATGTTGTTATTCTTGCATGTATAAATACAGTTACGTAGCTGATATTGTGTACTTAAAAATTGATAGCATAAGAAAAATATTTTCTGGGATGAGAAAACTATTTAAATCACAGTAAAAGCTACTCGTAAACGTTTATGAAAACCACGGGTAGCAAAAGAAACTTTCCTTTTATAAATGTTTCTTTAAGGGGGTCCGAGACACAAAAACTGCAAATTTTCTAAAAAACTTTTATTGGATTAAAAATTTCTCTGTTTTTTTTCTGCTTAAAATGACGTTTAAATCATGTTTCGATCTTAATTAGAACAGAAAATATTAACTTTTTTGCTTCGGTTTGTTTTCAAAATCTAACTTTCAAGCAATGGTTGACATGGAAACGACTTCTTGTGAAAAAGCGTTTTTCTTCTATGGCTTTTTTCACCATTTTTCGTATTTAAATCGTTATCAGTCAAGAACGGTTAAAGATAAATGGTTCAAACTGTAACATGTCTTTTTCAATTGTTTTATTTTAATTTTGATTCAGAAAATTAGAAAAAAAAATTACTTTTGAAAATATGATTTTTTTAAAAAAAAGTTTCAATATATTTTTTAATTTTTACTTTAAATATTTTTAATTTTTTTAAAATTAATATTCTTAAAAATGCTGAGTCAAAATTAAAACATATATATTTCTGTTTATTTAAATGGAAAAAAAAAAGTTGAAATTTTACAAATAATGTTTCGAGTTATAACGATTTTAAATTACCCCACTTATTTAAAAAGAATTTTAAATTTTAAATTAAATATATATATATATATATATATATGAGAAGTTTTATCATGTGATTTTGTTTAAAAATAACATGGTTAACCATCACAAAAAAATCAAAATTTTAACTCAATAAATAAAAATTATTTTAAATTGTATCATGGACCCCCTTAAATCTCAAAAATCTATTAATTTCTATGGTTTCTAAAGGAACACTTTTCTAAGAAGATTATTTCTTTTTGTTACAGTATAGAAAAAAAACTTCGATGATGAAATTATTTTATATTTTGAAAACGCCAAAATTTCATATTTTATGTCAGCCTATTTCTTATTAATCATTTTCCGATTAGTACATCAGCTTGCAATTCTTAACGCTGTTTTCAAATACAAAGGAGCTCATTTCTGACACATTTCTGAATTCATTTTTGTTCGGAAACGCATAAAATCGGCAGGCATTCTTATTCAGAAACTATGTAATCGAATGGTGTTTTCCAGTTTTTTGGTAAAAGTAAAAGATCTTGGAGAAAATAGTGTGAAAGTTGACGTTTTGGTCGCGGACGCGACAGCACGGGAAAAGAGAAAACTTGACGTCATGTGACAAAATCCCTTATAACTCGATACGTAATTTATTTATCAAAAAATGGAAAGCAATATTCGATTCCGAATCGCTTGAATAGTCAGGCTTGCCAATTTTATGCCTTTGGGTTTAAAAATGAGTAGCAAATGTGTAAAAAATGTTCGCGTTTGTTGAGCAAGAAATTTGAGAACAGTCTTAAAGGTCTTAGAAAGGCTTTTTGTAAATCACTGCTTGCCTTAGATGCTCCTGAAATTGTCATTTATTACCTAAATCAGTGTTTATTAATCATTATGTGCGTTCGTAATTATGTACATACATAGCACTTACAGTCGTCGTCCGGCTCATTCTTCTGTCTGTCCGTCTGTCCGCATATAACAGCGCAAAAACTACCCAATCGAATTGTTTAAAATTTAATATATAGGATCGTTGCAGAATTTCATCGAGTCATTTCAAATTTTATGAAAATCGAATCAAAACTTAAGAAGATATTAATAAAAGTTTTCTTCATTCTATTAAATCCTATCATACGTAATTAATTCATTGATATCCCATGGTAGGTAATAATTCTAAGTTGCCATGGTAATTACGTACTATTTAAGATGGAGTCATATTATTTCCGTATTACTGAATTTAATATGTATAACCGTAAAAAATGTTCTCTTTATGCATTTTATATAAGAGTGCAACAGTTACTGTGTCAAGATATGAATATTTATAAAACTAGTTATAGTACGAACGTATCTCATTTGTCACGATTGACGAACAATTTCCGACTTGTTTTTATTTCGTGGCTAACTCTAATCCACTAGTCCAAGAGCTGTTAAACATTTTAGGGAAGGTATTTGAGGCACCCTGAAAATTTGTGCAACACTTCTTTTGTAATGCCTGAATACAAAATCGAATGTCTGGCTGAAGGATCGTGGCCCAAAACCTGTGCCAGACAAAAAATGGCACTTGGCACGTGTCTGGCACAGTTTTTGTGCCGACTAAAGTGTCTGTCATTTTCAAAATATTTTTTTCTAAGCATAAATATTATTGTGCCTCAATCTCAGCGTGCCTCAAATACCTTTTTTGGGTAGTCAAAAAATGGCACTTGACACGTGTCTGGCACAGGTTTTGGGCCGACTAAAGTGTCTGTCATTTTCAAAATATTTTTTTCTAAGTATAAATATTATTCTGTTTCAATCTCAGCGTGCCTCAAATTCTTTTTTTGGGTAGTGTCAAAAAATGGCACTTGACACGTGTCTGGCACAGGTTTTGGGCCACGATCCTTCAGCCAGACATTCGATTTTGTATTCAGGCATTACAAAAGAAGTGCTGCACAAATTTTCAGGGTGCCTCAAATACGTACTCAAAAATGTTCAACAGCTCTCCTACTACACGTTTAAACTCCGGCACATAACTTATGATTAGAAACCTGTGAATGCAATTTTTAATTTATTTAATAAAACAAACAAAATGTTCCATCATAAATAAATATAGTAATTTTTTTTGTTATTATTTGTGATAATCTTTTATATATATATTTCTTTTTTACAAGATAGGGTTTTCGGGTAGGCATGCTATAAACTTTCTTCCTACGATCTAGCGGGAACTTATTTTCGTTTTGAACATTATTAGCTTACGAAAAAGCTTACGAAAATCCTTGTATGTGTAACATTGACAGCGGATGATATATTTTTGTAATAATTGTATATTTACAACTGAGGCAAAAGGCAATAGATCATAATACGTTTTTAATTCTTTTCATTGCAGTTCTCGGAAGCTTCTCATTAAGGTTATTCAATTTCTGCAATAAATTTGAAAAAAATTCAACTTTAGGACGCTAAACCTAATTACATAGTAATCGGTAGAACTTAGAATGTTGCATTTTAAAGTACTCAAGTTAGTTCGTACAGCCTTGATAACTTTTTGATATAACGTTAGTGAAAATTTTCGAAGTACACCAGAGGACTTCTCGCGGCGCAACAGTGTCTCGCGGCACACCGGTTAAGAATTATTGCCCTAAAGTATTGTACAATAATCACCGTTTGAATTAATAACGATTGTGCTCTGATATCTAACTGAATAAAGTGTCTGGTTCTAGAGACCATAGTTAAATTTGAATCTATCATTTTGAAAACTACATATGTCTAATTTTTTCGAAATGCATTTTTTTGCTGCGAACGTGTCTGTGAAGATAGTGTCACATGTGTATAACATTTACATAGATTTATTAATTTGTTACCACCCAAAAGGCGTGAAAAAATTGTAACTTATTGCATAAATAACATTAGTCAATGTCAATAACATGATATATTCCAATGAACAACAACAGATCAAGAAAAAATAGTGATTGAAAACGATGATAAATATAGTGCGTGTAAAAACTTTAAGGAAGGTGTCTGTGAAGATAGTGTCACATGTGTATAACATTTACATAGATTTATTAATTTGTTACCACCCAAAAGGCGTGAAAAAATTGTAACTTATTGCATAAATAACATTAGTCAATGTCAATAACATGATATATTCCAATGAACAACAACAGAACAAGAAAAAATAGTGATTGAAAACGATGATAAATACAGTGCGTGTAAAAACTTTAAGGACAGCAAAAAATTGTAAAAATTTTGATAAATTGAAAATGCGACAAGTGAAATGGTAATTTAATTTTGATCATAAAGTAGAAATACTAATAAAAGTCAAAAGAATGCATCTGTGTCTTTTTTATTGCGAAAAAATCATAAATATGCCAAAAAACGCTATTTTAGACTGTGTAAAAACTTTAAGGACTATTGCATTTTTTTTTTTATAGAAATGTTATATATAATTATTATTAAGGATCGAGCGAAACAGGTTTTTAATGTCGAAACTGAAACCGAAACCGAATTTCGGAGATCTTCCTATTTTCGGCCGAAAACGAAAACGAATATGTCCAAAAACATTTTTAAAGTAATTAAATTGTATATATTAAAGTAATTAATACATACATAAATATATTATTAATTAATTATACGTATTTATTAAATATGCATAATAATTAATTAACTATGCGTACTTATTAAATATACATATTAATTAATTATACGTGTGGCCCAAATTGTCTCTCTGTGCCAAAAAATTTCCGAAGGAAGAAACGAGATTTTTGGG
The DNA here is from genome assembly GCA_963932465.1 of Maratus speciosus. NCBI lineage: Eukaryota > Metazoa > Arthropoda > Arachnida > Araneae > Salticidae > Maratus > Maratus speciosus. The sequence goes on along the minus strand of OZ010787.1, from coordinate 524,768,353 downwards.
ATACTGATAGTTTCGGTCCAAAATCTGAGTTTCGCCGAAAACAAATTTTCGGCGAAAATCAGATTTTGGACCGAAATTTAACTGAAACTATCAGTATTCCAAAAATCTCGTTTCTTCCTTCGGAAGTTTTTAACATTTCTCATCGATTTGAGCTTTATCGGCCGGCTCAAATGAGACTATTTATTGCTATAAACTTCGTTGCTTGTAATTATCAGTCATGACTGACTCAAGAGGTAATTGCAAATTATAAAGCAAGCAATGCATATATAACTAAACTTTTTCACGTGCTCATTAAAAGCTGCAGACATAACAGTAATAGAAAATTTTCAGTTTGAAACCGCAGAAGAGTTTCGAAAACTCTTTGAGAAAATTCTAGTATAACAAATGAGCATTTACAAAAATCATTATAAAAGATAAATCGAGATGTGTATACATAAAGCTAAAATATTTTTTTATTAAATGAAATTCGTATAATTAGAAAATCTTTCTGTGTCACTGATGAATTAATTGCGTTTTATTTTAAATGAAAAAAAAAAAGTTTTGGATCTAAGGCACAGAGAGACAATTTGGGCCACACGTATAATTAATTAATATGTATATTTAATAAGTACGCATAATTAATTAATTAATTATTATGCATATTTAATAAATACGTATAATTAATTAATAATATATTTATGTATGTATTAATTACTTTAATACATACAATTTAATTTCTTTAAAAATGTTTTTGGACATATTCGTTTTCGTTTTCGGCCAAAAATAGGAAGATCTCCGAAATTCGGTTTCGGTTTCAGTTTTGACATTAAAAACCTGTTTCGGTAGATCCTTAATAATAATTATATATAACATTTCCATAAAAAAAAAATACAGGTGTCCTTAAAGTTTTTACACAGTCAAAAGTAGCGTTTTTTTTGCATAATTATGATTTTTTTCGCAATAAAAAGGACACAGATACATTCTGTTGACTTTTATATTAGTATTTCTACTTTATGATCAACATTAAATTACCATTTCACTTGTTGCATTTTCAATTTATCAAAATTTTTACAATTTTTTGCTGTCCTTAAAGTTTTTACACGCACCGTATGACTACATATTTTAAGGAATAGGTGCCAAAAATTATGGATTTTCAATACCATTAATTACGAAAAGTAATCTTCTCTTTACATGATCGAAGAATAGGCGACTTATTAAACTGAATATTTGTAGGATCTTTTATGCGATTTTTAGCGGGTATTCGCGTTTAGCGGCAATTTTTTATTTATTTATTTTTTTAAACCAGAAGAACTATCCGGTAAATTTTGCTGCTGCCAAGATAAAATTCAAGTTGGACAATGGCGAATACCAACGTGATCGACGATGCTGAAATTTTATATTTAACCTAGGCCGAAATAAAAAATCACATAAAATTAAGGTTTACTTGATCCAAGACCAGATCAGGCATATTCCGCATGGGAGCACGCTCTTGAAGACAATAAGGCACAATCCCAGATTCGTTTAATTCGAGTTTGTTTAGGAAAAATCGACCAGCATAGGGCGCGTAGTTCCACTAGTTATAAAATATACCTGATATCCAGTATGCAAATCCAATTTCAGATCGCTGATAATATCGTAAATTCATACCGGAATTATATTTCCCGGAAGATTTAAACAAATCAACTTCGTTATGAATGATTTTACATTTTATGCTGTTATCGATTTTAAGGCTATTTACGTAATCTAGTTTTGAAAATTTATTTAGAAAATTTATCAGTAGTGTTTGTCATTGTGAAGAAAAGTGTAATATTTTTAATAACAGCTTCGTAAGCTTGTTGTAATCTCAAGATTTCCTCATTATCTTTTATAATGTTCCGAACAATGGGCGCGATAATTAAAAAATATCATTAATTTTTGCAAACAAAAACTAGCTTAAAAGGAGATTGTTATTTTGATACAGTTTAGGAAAATATAAAGGTTTATAAACACATTTGTAAAAAATGTGAATTTATACAATTTGTCAATTTTCGCATCAATGCTACAATAAAACTGTTTTAATAAAAAAATAAATGATTAAATGAACACTTTGATAGATGAAAAGTAAAATTACAATGTTGGAAAGTTATTTTTCTGGAAAACGAAATGTAAATTTTATGAATATAAATGAAATTTAATATGAAAATTCATGAAGTTGTTATAAAGATAATTATTAAAATAAAATTTGTTTATATTACTTCCTTGTTCAGTGTTCATTTGAGCTAGCAAGTCAAAATCTGTGTTTGTATATTAAATGCAATTAAAATGATAATGAAATGTTATCATAATTGCTATACAAATGCACACATGCAGTATAAAAAGACAAATCTTTCTTAATATAGGAAAAACATAACATAACCACGAACGAAAATATACAATAACCTCCTCCGTATTACCCACGAAGACATCAGAAATCGATATATTTTCGGTATTTAAAGAAGCATTTATATATAAAAAAAAAATTCTTTTGCTGCCACTGATTTTCGGAAAGTTTCGGAGTAGTTTTTATAGTGCATTAATATACTTTATCAAACTGGAATATCAGTTTTTAACATTTTCCAACAAAGTTGAAAAGTGTTTAGGAATTGGGTTTGTCTGTTCGTGCTCTAACTCGCGTAAATATAGTGCAATTACCATGAAATTGATATACGTTATTGGGGTTTACTATGGTATGTTCGGTATTGAAAATGAAATGCGTTGCGCATTTAGTTACAGGGGCACTCAAAAAAATTCCATTACATTACGGTCTATAGAAAAAAATCGTTTGCGGTGAATTTTAAAGATATTACACTATTTTAAACATATTGAAAATTATATACGTATATCACTGATGTGTACTACAATCGCTTACTGTAGAATCTGGTTTACATATAATTTATTGTTCATTTACTGCGGCAAACAAAAGTATTTTTCCATATTACTGCCTATGAAGAATCATTGCTGGCAGTGCTTTTCAGTCGTGGTACGCGTTTTAAAAGTTAACCATTTTTTTGCATGTTACTTGGGGTGAATAAATTTTATAGATCATATACAGGGATACACAAAGGATATAGAGTAAATTTCCGTCTATGGACGGAAATTTCTGAATGGGAATTTTTAAATTGTGCTATGCTTTAATTGAACTAACTTTTAGCATACAATGTAGTATAAATAACAATCTTATACCGGAATGGAAAAAAAATTCTGATGTTTTCCAACTATTGATATACAGTATTTTGATTGTGTTCGAAAGTGTTTCATAATCCATGCTGGACGCATGATTTTTCGTTCTTGTTAACGGATGCTATCAATTCTCAAATAAACATTTTCATGTTAAAAAAACATGTTTTACGGGCAAGCATGATACACTAACAGCATTAACAGTAACATTAAAATTAATATTATTTTGTTACACTTGCATGTATGAATTCAGTTACGCAGCTGAAAACGTTTATAGGAGAATTGATTGTATAAAAATAAAAAGCGATATTCCGGTTTGAGAAAACTGATTAATGTACTATGAAAACTATTTGGAAACGTTTCCGAAGAATCAGTGATAGCAAAATAATCTTTGTTTTTATAAATGTTTCTTTAAATGGAGAATTGATAGCATAAAAAAAGATGTTCCAGTTTGAAAAAACTGATTATTGCACAATGAAAACTATTTGGAAACATTTCCAAAAATCAATGGTAGCAAAAGAAACTTTGTTTTTATAAATGTTTCTTTAAATCTTGAAAATATGCTGGTGTTCAAGGTTGGCGTTTCAGGTTTTTTGTAATCGTGAATAACTTCGAAGAGGTTACTATATATTTTCGTTCGCGATTATATTATACAAGGTGGCCATAATTAAACTGACAGTACTCAGAGTGTTCTGTAGCGTGATCTAATTGACAAAATTACGCCAAATTTTATAAGAAGATTAAACAAGACGGGGGACGAGGGATTCCGCAAGAGAAACATTTAGTTCCAAAAGTCACCACTAGGGGAATATTCGGCGTTGTGTAACAGAAAAGAGAGTTTAAAAAAATGCAGAATTAATACTGAAATAAAATTACCTTTTATTTAGCACGTTTAACGATTTTAGCATTGATTCTGCATTTTTTAAAACTCTCTTTTCTGTTACACAGTGCCACATATTTCCCTAGCGGTGAAGTTTGAAACTAATTTTTTTTCACCGAATCCTTCGTCCCCCGTCTTGTTAAATCTTCTTACAAAATTTGGCGTCATTCTCTCAATTAGATCGCGCTACAGAACACTCTGAGTGCTGTCAGTTTGATTATGGCCACTTTGTACACTGACGGAAAAAAAATCACAACACCAAGAAAGACTTGTGTTAAATAATCGAAATTTGGTAGGCGTGTTTATACATCTGAAAGATGACATCGATTGAAATTTCGCGCTTCGCGCATAAGTGTGGCGCTAGTAGCGCCACTGAGAACTTGCAGATTAGGTTTACTTTAAATGCGTGCTGTAAAGTTCGTGGGCGTTATTTAACTTCGAAATGTGACGTATTGAGTTGATGTTAGCCAAGAATGCCTTTAACAAGACGAAGAAGCCACTGTCAACTGCTCACCGAGTTGGAACGAGGTCGCATATTCGGGTACGAGAAGGTGGATTTTCCTTCCACGATATTGCAGAAAGACTTGGCTGGAATGTATCCACTGTGCATGATTGTTGGAAGCTGTGGTCAAGGTATGGTACTGCCTCAAGAAGACTGAATTCCAGGCGGCTACGTGGCACTCCTGAGAGAGAAGATCGCCGTATTTGGCGTACGACTGTGGCGCATCGTACTGCGTCTACGGTAGAAATTTGAGCTGCAGTTGGTACCACAGTGACACAAATAACTGTTAGAAATCGGTTACTTCAAGGACAGCTCCGAACGAGGCGCCCTGCAGCTTGCATTCTACTGACTCCAAGCCATCGCCGTTAACGACGTCATTGGTGTCAAGCCAGAGCTCATTGGAGGACAGAGTGGAGATCTGTTGTGTTTTCTGATGAAAAAGAAACACAACAAATCTCCACTCCGCCCACCAATGAGCTCTGGCTTGACACGAATGGCTTCGCAAACGGCAATGGCTTGGAGTCAGTGGAATGCACGCTACAGGGTGCCTAGCTCAAAGCTGCTCTTGAAGTAACCGATTTGTAACAGTTCGTTGTGTCACTATCGTACCAACTGAAGCTCGAATTTCTGCCACAGATGCAGTACGATGCGCCACAGGCGTACGCCGAATACGGCGATCTTCTCTCTCAGGACTGCCACGTAGTCACCTGGAACCCGGTCTTCTTGAGGTAGTACCATCCCTTGATCACTGCTTCCAACAATCATGCACAGTGGATACATTCCAGCCAAGTCTTTCTGCAATATCGCAGAAAGAAAATCCACCTTCTCGTAGCCCAATTATGCGACCTCGTTCTAACTCGGTGAGCCGTTGACAGTGGCTTCTTCGTCTTGTTAAAGGCATTCTTGGCTAACATCAACTCAATACGTCACATTTCGAAGCTAAATAACGTTCACGAACTTTACAGCACGCATTTAAAGTAAACCTGATCTGCAAGTTCTGAGTGGCGCTACTAGCGCCGCGCTTATGCGCGAAGCGCGAAATTTCAATCGATGTCATCTTTCAGATGTATAAACACACCTACTAAATTTCGTTTATCTAACACAAGTCTTTCTTGGTGTTGGGATTTTTTTTCCGTCAGTGTATTATAGTAGATTAAAAAGCATTTTTTTACAGCATAATCCGGTCATTGAAAGTGAATTTTTTTTAAATTGGACAGTTATAGAAAATTTTAACAAAATTTTTTAGCTCCCTAAAATCTATAGAAAATACCCAGTGTATATCGAGAATCAGAAATTTCGTTACAAATTGTTAAACAGCGTAAATAAATGTAATGATATGCATTGATGACGCATATTAATAGTAAAATTTGTAAACCTTTCTCCATTCTCATTCTTCTAATATTTTTAGGAAATTCTGGATTCAAGTGCGATGAAAGAATCAAATGGATCTATACAAGACGGCTGCCAAGAATATTCAGAGGCAAATGTAACAGTGGAAAATTTGGCGGGAAAAATCTGTCAGATTTGACTTTGGAGGACTTCATTTAAAAGAAACATTTCTTGTTGAAGAAACTTGCTTCAAATTTTCTACAAGATATTTGCAGGACGTCATACAAATAAATTTTGCTATTCTGCGAAATTATAACTTGAGTATTTTTGATCCTTTAATTCTTATACAACAACATATGCAAAATATGCATCGAAATTGCTCATGTGAAGCGTTCTTTAATGAAGCTGTAAAGTCTGCAGAAATAAAATCTATGATCCCGAAACACTCCTAATTTAAAAGTAATGTAGTTCGATATTTCAGTTTTATCGGAGAAATATAAAAAATATGTTTTCTTTTTTTTTAAAAAGATTTGTGTAGTAGAATAAATTCATTGGATTTAAATAATAAAGTTACCGTAATTTCCGGTGTATAGCCCGCGGATCAAACAATCGTGTTTCGACCCAGAAATTTTTAAAAGTAAAATGCAACTTTTTAGATCACGGTAAATATTGGTCTTCAAATACTGAATAAAATTTCTGGGTCCAAACTGAATTGTTTGATCTGCGGGCTATACGCCCGAAATTACGGCAAATGGTTTTTTTTTTTTTTTTTTTTTTAATCGGTTCAACACTCAAAGCATTGAAAAAGATAAGTTTTAAAAATTATTCCATTTTTTCAGCACAGGAAAACTACTTGAGTGAGTGATGGCAGTAATATACATGGTGCCCATAATTAAACTGGCAGTAACCAGCGTATTCTATAGGGCGATCTAATTGCAAGAATGGAGCGAAATTTTGTAGGATGATTAAAAAAGACGGGGGACAAAGTATTCCGTGAAAAAAATAGTTCCAAAAATCACCGATAGGGAATATAAGGAGATGTTATTAGATGTTATAGATATATAAAGGATTTATTATTTGTACAATTAACGGTATTGATGCTAATATAATTTTCAGTTTTTATTCACTGTCATTAAAGTTAAAGAAGTCTAATTACCGTTGCTTATCTAGACGCTAACATGAAAATTAAAGAAAATAAGCTCGTTACTAAAATGCATGATTAACAAGCAGGGAAGTGTAATCAAAGATCGTACAAAGGGTTTCGTTTAATATTCTTTTCAAAACAACTTATCCTTTAATTAATAAATCCAAATCATTAATTATAATTATTAAATCCTTTCATAGATGGCGGCTTTATTTTAAAATGATTACAAAAGGAAAATCTTTTTTAATCAAATTATAATTATTCAAGTCAAATTATTAAAATAAACTTCAAAACTCCGAAACTTCACAAATTTAGAGAAGGTTTAAATAAAATTTAAAATTTCTAAAAACAAAAAACTGTTTATACGAAATTTAAAATGCTGAAATTTCTCAAGAATGTAGTTCATGTTCAAGCAAAATTTCAAATTTCAAATTCTCTCAAAACAAAACAGATAGTTTAAATGAAATTTAAAATTCCGAAATTAAAAAAAAAATTAGCGGAAGTTTAAACAAAATTTTAAATTTCGCAATTTCTTAAAAAAGTAATTTTTGATTAAAAAAATAGTTGTTAAAATATTTTTCAACAACTTTTGGCCTTAAAATGGCAATAATAATAATAATAATAATAAATAAATAAAAATTAAAAATAAAATAAAATAAAATGAATAAACCTTCTGTAAAATTGAATCTGTCAGATAATAAAATCTATTCCGACGAAAAGGTTCGAACGATGATCCTTGGTTATCACTGAGCCTTCTAGCGAACGCGGAAAAGACTGGAATTAAGGTTCTGTTTTAAAATCTAAATTGCAGAAATGGTCAGATATCATTAAAATAATGCATTTAATTAAAATAATACATAAGATAAAAATAAATAAATCTTCTGTAAAATTGAATCTGTCAGATAGTGAAATCTATTCAGACGAAAAGCTTCGAACAAGGATCCTTTTGGATTGAAGGTAAACGGGTTACTATACTGAGCCATCTAGCCCACGTGGAGAAGACTGGAATTAAGGTTCTGTTTTAAAATCTAAATCACAGAAATGGTCGGATAACATTAAATTAATTTATTTAATTAAAATAATACAAGACTTTTTCAGAATTTTCTGATTTTTCGTGTGATTACCCAGCTAAAAATGAACTGCAGTTTTTCTACAGAAGTGGAGTATTTTTGATGTTTTTCTATAGTCAACTATAGATTTTCTGTAGTGCAATCTCGACTATAAAAATACTTTAGAAATTCTGCGGCTAATGTGGCGTAATTTTGTGGTCCTTTATTTCAAAAATTCTCTGTGCTATTAACCTCAAAAATACTATAGTTTAAGTGAAGTCATCATAAACTTTTAAAATAATGAGATTTTGCGTCTGTAGTAATACAGCAGTATTGAAGTAATTTCATCTCCTTAATTTTACCAGTTTCCCGTCTTTCTCTTAGTGTTTAATTATTTTAACTTGGCCGAAAGGGATAAATTTTATTATGTGTTAATCAGAGAAAAAGAAAATATTTAGTTAAAACTAAATGTCAAAATCCGGGAGGGGAATGCCGATGACCTCGGGCTACATCTTCCTCCCCCCCCCCCCCCCCCAAAAAAAATATATATATAATGTTTTTAACCTGACTTTACGATAAAGTTTAAATACATAAACATAAAAAAAACTCGACCGAAATTAACTACTAAGAATGAGACATAGGGGGGGGGGGGGGCGGTGAATCTCTCCCCCAACAGAAAAATTCTTAGTTTCTGTTTAATTTTAAGCTATACGGAATAAATAAATTTTACTATATTTGTCAAAATCGGAGAAAATAACATAATTCCGTTAATTAAATTTCAGACTGCAGGGATTGGCATGGGCCTTCCACCCCCCCCCCCCCACCCTCCTTAACGGAATTTTTTTATTTCTTTTATTTTAAAATGTTGAAAAAGAATGAATTTTACTATGCATTTCATAAAAAAAAGAAAGAAAAAAAGAAAATTTAATTACTTAAATTTCAAAATCCAGGGAAGGGAAATTGCTTTTCTCTTATCCCCCCCCCCAACCCCGGCCAACTGATATTTCTGCTATACTGTCCGTCTATTATTTTAAGTTTCTGCGTATAAATAAAATTTATACAAAATCGGAGAAAAACAAAATTCAGGTATATATATATATTTCAAAATCCAGCGGCAATGACACTCCCCTAGGCTCCCCCCTTTTAACGAAAAATTTTTGGTTACCTTAATTTTTAAGTTACTCGCAAAGAATAAATTATACTATGTTTTTCATAGCAGGAGAAAAAAAAATTGGGTTACTTAAATTGAAATATCTAGGGAGGGGCAGTTGGTCTCCTGTGCCACCTTCCCCTAAACATAAATTTCTTGGTTCCTTTTTTTTTAAGTTACTCGAAAAAAAAAAAAAAAAATTCTACTATGTTTTCAAAATAGGAAAAAAAGGAAAATTTAGTTTGTACAATTTCAAAATCCACGGAAGGGCAATGGGCCTCCTATACCGCTCCCTCAACTGAAACTTTTTAATTCCTCTTTTAATTTAAATCACTCGAATTAAAAAAAAATCAGCATTTCAAAATCGGTGAAAAAAAAATTAGTTACTTATATTTTTAAATCCAGGCAGGAACAAATGACTGTCATATGACATCCCCCCCCCCCTCCTCCCAACGGAATTTTTTTTTTTTTTTTTTTTTAAATCACTGGCAAATAATTAATTTTATTATGTTTTTCAAATTAAGAAAATAAAATTAGTTACTGAATTGAAAATCTAGGGAGGGGCAGTTGCTCTCCTATGTCACCCTCCTCCCCTAAACGGAAAAACGCTTCCCTTTTTTTTTTTTTTTTTTTTTTTTTTTTTTTACTTACTCGAAAAGAATAAATTCTACTATGTTTTTCAAAAGAAGAATTTTTTTTTTAACTTTAATTTCAAAATCCAGGGAGAAGGCATCCCATCCCCCTTTCTTCTTTTTCATAGCACACCCGGACCCGGATTTACTAAATGCGCAATTTGCCCTTCTCCCCGAAAAGACATGACTTCCAGTTTGCATGAAAATTACTTCTACTTTATAAAAAACGAATGAAAAAAAATAATTCTTATTAAGTATTTTATTTTAAATTTACATTGGAATATTTGATTATTGTTTATGCAGCTGAGGCTGCATTTCTGACTCTAAATAATTATTTATTATTTAAATTATTAATATAATAATTAATAAAATAATTAATAAAATAATTAATAATAATATTTATAATAATAATTATTGATATTTATTAACATATAAATCATATAATTTTAATATATAATATTAATTTTATATTACGTAATATAAATAATATAATTTAAATAATTAATAATTATTTATAATTAATAATTATTAATAACACATAATATAATATTAATATGTAATATTAATTATATATCACATAATATAAATAATATAATATAATTTAAATAATTAATAATAAATATTTATAATTAATAATTATTAATAATATATAATAATTAATATCATTTAAATAATTTTTTTTATTCTAAATTCTTTCCGGGATCCAGATAGATTTTGCGCTGTTAGCGAAACGAGATCGACCAATCAGAAGCTTGTATTTCGGGAACTTTTCCCTGCTTTAAGGAACCAAGTTTTCTGATTGGTCAATCTCATTTCGCTAACAGCGTAAATGTATCTGTATCCCGGCAGCAGAAGAACTCCTCAACTCAACTGTCAATATCCGGCGATTGTTTACAATACACGTGACTCCATTCCCGCTCACTTTTTCTTATGCTACGCTTGATCGTTCCTCTTAATTTTTATAGCCCTTTTCGTTCTTGTAATACTTCCTCGTTAATTATTGTTTTTTAAATGAATGTCCATAACCACAAGATTGCTAAAATTATGTACCGAGCTAGATTTGTCTCTTTGAAAGGACTCTGAGACCATGCCTGCAGATTCAAAAAGGCAGATCTAGCTCGGTACATAATTTTAGCAAAGGACTCGTATACTTCCAAAAAACAGGCCCCCTTTTTTAAAACAAATCTTACCAATACAAATATTTCGGAGGAGAATTTTGTAGTTTCAAGATATTATCATTATTGTTATTTGCTTTTTTCAAAGAATAATAGAGGTGCAGTTTTTTTTTCTAGTTAACTAGAAGCTAGTTGAGTAATTCATTGTTATTACAAAACAAAAGCGTTCAAGAATCAATTTAAGTTTTTTATTGATTAGTTGCAGTTTTTGTGTATTGTTCGTTTTTTTTTTTAATATATAAATTTTCAAGTAGTGCTGCTGGTTTTAAACAATGAAATGTTTTTAACTTAGATATATAATTTATTTAAAACAATGTGCATGACAACCACAATTAAAACAATGTGCATGCAAATTTTTTGGATGTGGAACAAGAAGGGTGATATTTTACAGTGGTAGAATTGATAAAAAAAAAAGTCACGGGTCCCAAGGACCAGTAAGCATGAGAATTTACTGGTCCGCAGTTATCATCACTGGCCCGCTACATAAAATTCTATTAAGTCCCTTTAACCCTTGAGTGACCTCCCCCCCCCCCTTCTTAGAATATAAACCAAACTTCCTTTACAGCCATCCAAAATTTTCAGCGTAGTAAAATGTAAAATTATAATTTACTAAAAATTAAATAAACTGTATAGTACATAACGAAAAACTATAAAATTATTAATTAGATATTTTATTCATCTGATTATCTATTTCAAATGACTGAGATTTAATGCAATTTTTTTTTAAATTATTGTGTGATTTGAGTTTGGTTGTGGTTTTCTAGGGGACGGGTAAATTAAGTTTACCTGTGAGAAAGGGGGGAAAAAGTTACTGGTCCTGCAGACCACTAAATTTTTCAAATTAGTGGTCCGATTGCGCTTTTGGTGGTCTCGGACCAGCGGACCACCAAGGATTTCGAACGCTGTTTTTTAAACCAAAGGACATACAGACCCGCTCGTTGCCTACCATGGCACAATTTCATCGTTTTGGCCTATGGAATTCATACTTCTGCTCAGAGTGTCAAGTCTTGGAAACCACTGACCACTACCTTCTAGAATGCTGAAAGTTTCGCACAGAGCAAGCTCAACTCTATCAGCGATTAGGTCTGTCTGCTGACAGTGCGACTTTCCATGATATATGTGACCTGGCTGTAGCAGCGGGCAAACCTGCCTCCAAGCACCTTATTTCTTTTCTACCGAGAACCAACAGATTCTGATGAAGGGGAGTTCTTCCTGGAATTTAATCCCAATAAAAACAAGTTCTCATCTATGGATGTAACGTCTACTGAAAGAGCTGTTTATAGAGAACTGTATTAGCAATTTTGGATCATTAGAGGTACAAAGCCGCCAAGTGAAGCGAAGCTGAAAACCTCATAATCGAGCGTAGGCTCCGATAATCAAATCAAATCAACCAAAGGGCAGGTGGTGTGCAGTTCAACCTCCACCCCCGCCCTAAACTGCCTAAGGAAACTCTGGTAGGAGTGCATTTTGGCAGTTTAAAAAAAAAAGCATGTCACTGCACTCGTAAAAATATTCGGCACAGATGTTACCATAACACCAACCAAACCTCGTTACCATATCATCTATATCCGGTTTACCATGTCAAGCAAAATAATGACACTTTGGTGTCAGTTAAGTACCCGGTGCTTACATGACATTGGCGTCAGAAAAAAATCGTGCCCATATGGAGTGTATATGACATCTGTGCCAAATAAAGATGTATTACATTTATAAGTTGTTTATTGTACAGCTTATTGATTTAAAGTTGGATTACCATTTCACCGGTAAGTGATTTATTTTCTTTTTAAGAACATAATTTGTTGGTAATTGCCTAATAAAGCATAGCAGCTTGGTGTGTTTTGCTAAGTGCATATAAATTTTATTTTATGTAATTTTCTTTTGTTTACATTATGTCTTAAATCAGTACATATGGGTGGTGTTTACTTTATGCCCGTCAAAGAAGTATTTCTTTTATTTATAAGTAATTTGCTTAATATTTCTGATTTTTTTTTTAATGTTTTTACTTTTGTTTTGTGTACTGAGACCAGGGCTGAAAAAAACCCGGGTTTTTTTAAAAAAGCCCAACCCGTGTGGGTTTTATTGGGGTTTTTTCTGTTTCTTTCAGGTTTTTGGAGTTTTTTGCTGCCATTTCTTTGAACAGTGCCAACTATGTTTAATTACTTGTTATGATTCTATTATATAGGGTAGATGTGCCAGTAATGGACACCCTTAAGGAATTTCTTTAAAATTTTTCTTTTATTAATAGTTATAATTATCATATTCCAGTTTTTTCAATATTATATTAATCTATCAACAATATTTAACCATTCTTACAGCCTCATTTCTCCATATGAATAGAAATTTAATTTTAAATAACAGAAATGTATCAAAACACCTAAAAGCCCAGTAATGGACACCCTCTGGCCCAGTAGTGGACACCCTCTGTTCCAGTAATGGACACCCCATAAAAAGTAATAAATATAATTGTTTTTATGACTGTATTTAGAACCAGAATTTAATGAATACATGCTAATGAAACAAAATAGTTATTTTTAAATAAATTTAACAATTAGGATACCAGTAATTAATAAAATATTTGTGATAATCATTTACTGTTTGCATCAATTATTGTAATTATCAGAAGATCAATGTTTTAATTATTTTAGATGGATAGCTTAAAATACTAAATATCAGACAATTACAGCTATCAAATTATTGAAACAGTGGTGGATTTAAAAGGTAATAATAATAATAAAAAAAAGTTTTGGAATATTAATGTTTAGTTTTGTGTCACTATTTTTAACAATCTTCCAGAGATTACTTGATATATCATTTATAATAATTAATATTACAAATATGAAAGAAATGATATTGTGAGTTGAATATTTTAAATACTAAATAAAATAATTCCAAAATGAAACTGTAGAACTGATGTTTGAGGCCACTGATCTGCAGATTTACTAGTTTCATGAATATTACCTATAACTTTCATTAATAGTATTACATTTTTTTAAAAATAAGGAAACATTTAAGACAGAAAATGGATTTTTAATAGCTTCTGTAACTTAATTATTTTTATTTAAACGGAGAGGGATTAAGCCCTATGAGCCCCTCTTTGACTGTGCTCTTAAACTGTATTTTCTGCTTCCTGGCTGGTTTGATTGCCAGATTATAAAATATGTGATGTACTATGTATATATGTACTACATAAAAAAATAAATAAAATAAAATATCGAAATTTGATTAATCACATAAAATAACTTAAAAGCAGCTATTTATAAAAGTTTTGGTGTTATTACATTTTGGTAAGTATAATTTAAAAATCAAATTTGATTATTTAGGTTTGCAGTTAAGCCAGAGTATTTTATGCACTATAAACATTACTAAAATTACATTTTTAGCAATGTCTACATGGGGTGTCCATTACTGGAAAATGACTAATTAACCATCCCAGTAATGGACACCCCTCTTAAAACCTTAAAAAGAAATGAAATTTTGTAAATAGCCATTAGTATATAAAATTCAAAGTTTTCTATTGCTACTCAAACAAAAACATTCAAATTTTGCAAGAAAATAAATAATATATAAATTAATTAAACGAAGCCAGCTCTTAACCTCTTCATTAAGATTTTCTCAGAAAAACAGCAAAACTTTGAAACATTATTTTCTGCTTCCTGATTGGTTTGATTAAAAGTGTCAACAATAACATAGTTTTATAAAACATACAAGGGGGAATTATAAAAAAAATAATTAAAGCTAAATATTAGTTATTTTTTTTATGAACCAAAAACATCAAGGGGTGTCCATTACTGGCACATCTACCCTATGTAAGATAAAATTTGAATTAAATTTAGATTTTCAGACATCTTTGCATAAAAATTAAAAATGATTTGAATGAAGTGCAAGACCCAACCCTCACCAAATTAATATAATCCAAAGAACTTGTATTTTTAATTTTTTATGACTACATAGGAAAAATGACTATAGTGTATAGGTTATAATTCATTTTTTTAATAGTACATAGAAAATGTGTTCATAATGTATTATGTATTTTTGCAGTTGTGGCTGTATTTAATAGATTTCAATTTTACTTATATGCAGAGTGTCTAAAGAAAAAAAGTTTTTTTTATTCAGACAGGTACAGACTACAAATGCCTCCTTTATCATTTTCTGATTTTCATCGTATCTGTTATTTTACGAGGTACCTCTTAATAACAAAAATGGGGATTTTTGAGTGTAAAACAAAATGAAATATTAAATGCAGTTCAACTTTAAAATACTTAATACATTATAAACATATTTTTAAGCAACTGTTATAAAATTTTTTTTAAATAAATTATATGGACCTTAATGAATGATATGTAATATATATATATATATATATATATAATATTATATATATATAATAGTATATATATATATATATAATGCTAGCTAAAGTAGCCGGTGTTGCACAGAATTTTAAGAATGTTTGTTTTGAAAAATCAAGGATTGCCTGTTGATTTACGTAATTTTCACTCTTTTTTTATTCATTTAATCCAGACGACAGATTACCTACGTACTTAGTAAATATAATCTGTGATCTGGATTGAGACCGAGATTAAAACCTTTTGATGAAAAGTTGTTTCCGAGTATTTTGTTATTTACAGAATTTTTCATTATTAAAGAAAAATGGCAGTTTGTCATCTTTATTTCAGTTCTTCACTAAGACTGAGCTCTAGGGACCTAAACCTTTGTGGAAATTCTAATATACATGCATACACAAGAGTATGTATATGGAATAGATTTAAAAATGGCGAAAACAAATTCAGAGAGCTTCAAAATGTTAAAATGCCAATTATCTTATCGAGCTTATGCTCAGGTTTTTATCATGTTTCAATGTGCTTTTTCAAACTCATGTAACATTATATATTCACCTGCCATCCATTGCATTACATTTCCTAAACCATCCATTACATTTCTAATGTGACGTAATAATTAACTTCTTTTTTAAATTTGTCAAACTATTTATTTCATTTTTCATTTGGAAATCTTGCAATAGAAAAGTTATGATGTAATATTAATTTTTTTTTATATTCGTCAAACTATTTGTTTCATTTTTCACATAGAAATCTTGCAATAGAAAAGGAATTTTTGTGATAAGAATTTTATTGTGGATTTTTAATTGTTAGCAACTGCTGTAACGTAAAATGTTTAAATTTGATAGGAACTTGCTGTTAAATTGGTGATGTTTTATTAATTAAAAATTAACTATAAATTATTTAGAACCGGATTAATTTAGTTGCCTCGGCCATGTTTTAATACACATATATGTAACATTTCACAATCCTGTCTTCCAAACTGTCGATTTGTATAGAATTACAGACAGACAAATTTTCATTTTTACATATTAGATAATGAATGATAAAAAAGTCATTTTTTCCTTTTGGATAATTTTAATTTGATGAGGTTTGGGTTTTGCAGCTCTTTCAAATCATTTTTATCTTTTTATACAAAGATGTCTGAAAACCTAAATTTAATTAAATTTTTATCTTGCATGTATAACAGAATCATAACAAATAAGTAGTAATTAAAAATAAATGATACTGTGCAGCAAAAAACTTGTATAAACCACAAAACCCTAATAAAACCCACTTTTATGTGGGTTTTTTTGGGTTTATTAAGTAAGGTTTTTTAAAAAACCCCAACGGGTTTTTTTGGGCGGGTAGGTGGGCAGACAGCCCTGACTGAGACTGAGGGCTGTTTCAATGATTATATTTTTTATATTTACTGTGTTCCCAGTGTCATGGACAGTCAGGGAAATTTCAAAATATATAGGAAAAGTCAGGGAATTTACAAATATTTTCTAAAAAATGTTGGAGAAAAAATTAAACATGATGCGATCGTGTAATATGTGAATTTGTCTGAAAGGTTGTGGAAAAAACACTAATTTCGTCAAAGAATTGCAAAAAAATGTGGTTTTTATCAATGGTCGCAAAGAAAACGTGAATTTTACTAAATATCGTGCAAGATGAGCGAATTTTGGCAAAAGATCATGGAAAATGTGAGATTTTTGGCGAAAGATGCGATTTTCGTTAAAGGATCAAGAAAAAGACACGATTTTCATCAAAGAATTGTGAAAAAACACTATTTTCACCAATAATCATGCAAAATATGCCTATTTCTTCAAAAGATTGTGCAAAATACACAAATTTCGTCAAAAGATTGTGTAATATGCAAATTTCTTTGAAAGGTCATGGAAAAACTGCAAATCAAACGGCAAAGGATCGCATATTTTGTCAAAGAATTGCAAAAAACAATGTGATTTTTGTCAAGTGATTGTGAAAAAATGTGCTTGTTTCGTCAAACGATCGTGTAAAATATGCGAATTTCTTTGAAAGGTCATGGGAAAACCGTGAATTTCATTGAAGGATTGCGAATTTCCTTAAAGAATTGCAAAAAATGTGATTTTTGTCAAATGATCATGAAAAAACGTGAATTTTGTTAAAAGATTATGGAAAACGTGAAATTTTTGGCAAAAGATCGTGGAAAATGTGAGATTTTTGGCAAAAGATCATGGAAAATGCGAGATTTTTGGCAAAGGATTGCGAGAAAAATGCGATTTTCGTTAAAGGATCACGAAAAAGACACGATTTTCATCGCAGAATTGAAAAAAATCGTGTAAAATATTCGAATTTCTGCAAAAGATTGTGCGAAAAATACATGAATTTCATCCAAAGATCATGTAATATGCAAATTTGTTCGAAAGGTCGTGGAAAGACTGCGAATTTCAGCGAAGGATTGTGAATTTCGTCAAAGAATCGCGAAAAAAATGTTATTTTTGTCAAATGTTCGTGTAAAATATGCGAACTTCTTTTAAAGGTCGAGGTCGTGGGAAAAACTAGAATTTCGTCGAAGGATCGACAATTTCGTTACAGAATCGCAAAGAAATGTGATTTTTGTCGAATGATCGCGAAATAAACGTGAATTTTGTTAAAAGATTGTGGAAAATGAGCAAATTTTGGCGATAGATCGTGGAAAACGCCAGATTTTTGGCGAAAGATTGTGGAAAATGCGAGATTTTTGGCAAAAGATCATGCAAAATGCACAATTTTTGGCAAAGGATTGCGGGAAAAATGCAATTTTCGCT
The DNA here is from genome assembly GCA_963932465.1 of Maratus speciosus. Taxonomy (NCBI): domain Eukaryota; kingdom Metazoa; phylum Arthropoda; class Arachnida; order Araneae; family Salticidae; genus Maratus; species Maratus speciosus. Next base: position 524,750,210 of record OZ010787.1, on the reverse strand, counting down.
AAAGGATCACAAAAAAGACACGATTTTCATCGCAGAATTGCAAAAAAAACATGATTTTTGCCAAAGGATCGTGTAAAATATTCGAATTTCTGCAAAAGATTGTGCGAAATACACGAATTTCATCCAAAGATCATGTAATATGCAAATTTCTTTGAAAGGACTTGGAAAGACTGCGAATTTTAGTGAAGGATTTTGAATTTCGTCAAAGAATCGCAAAAAAATGTGATTTTTGTCAAACGTTCATGTAAAATATGCGAATTTCGTGAAACGATCGTGTAAAATATGCGAACTTCTTTGAAAGGTCGTGGGAAAAACGAGAATTTCGTTAAAGAATCGAAAAGAAATCTGATTTTTGTCGAATGATCGCGAAATAAGCGTGAATTTTGTTAAAAGATTGTGGAAAATGAGCAAATTTTGGCGAAAGATCGTGGAAAATTGGAGATTTTTGCCAAAGTGCCGTGTAAAGAATGCAAATCACTTCAAAAGATCGTGCAAATTTCGCCGAAAGATCATGTAATATGCGAATTTCTTTGAAAGGTCGTGGAAAAAGCACGAATGTTATCAAAGAGTCGCGATAAAATATGATTTTTGTCAAATGATCGCGAAAAAATTTGTATTTTGTCAAACGATCTTGTAAAATATGTGAATTTCTTTGAAAGATCGTGCAAAATACGTGAATTTCACCAAAAGATCATGTAAAATATACGAATTCCTTCAAAAGATTCTGCGAAATATGCAAATTTCATCGAAAGATCGTGTAAAATATATGAATTTCTTCAAAAGCTCGTGCGAAATACACAGATTTCATCGAAAGATCGTGTATTATGCGAATTTCTTTGAAAGGTTGTGGATAAAGCGTGATTTTCACCAAAGGGTCGTGTAAAATATGCGAATTTTGTCAAACGATCGTGTAAAATATGCGAACTTCTTTTAAAGGTCGTCCCAGTAGCAGAAACAGTGAAGCACGGAAGCGGGCGCTGCAGATTATTTTAAACCTTGCAGATTAATTCACCAACTTAAAAAGAAATGCTGGGCTTAAAAAATAGCTGAAATTTGCTTTAAGTCTCTAGATTTACGGTATTTGTTGTATCCTTATATTATATTTTCTTTATAAATGGAAATTTTGCTTACTTCAAGTGTTTCTGTTATTTCTTATGATAGTAGGCTTATTGGGTCGCAGATAAATTTTAGTTTGCTGCAGACTGACAGAGAAAATCCTGCTTCTGGGAAGGTCGTGGGAAAAACAAGAATTTCGTCGAAGGATCGACAATTTCGTTAAAGAATCGCAAAGAAATGTGATTTTTGTCGAATGATCGCGAAATAAACGTGAATTTTGTTAAAAGATTGTGGAAAATGAGCGAATTTTGGCGATAGATTGTGGAAAACGCCAGATTTTTGGCGAAAGATTGTGGAAAATGCGAGATTTTTGGCAAAAGATCATGCAAAATGCACAATTTTTTGCAAAGGATTGCGGGAAAAATGCAATTTTCGTTAAAGGATCACAAAAAAGACACGATTTTCATCGCAGAATTGCGAAAAAAACATGATTTTTGCCAAAGGATCATGTAAAATATTCGAATTTCTGCAAAAGATTGTGCGAAATACACGAATTTCATCCAAAGATCATGTAATATGCAAATTTCTTTGAAAGGACTTGGAAAGACTGCGAATTTTAGTGAAGGATTTTGAATTTCGTCAAAGAATCGCAAAAAAATGTGATTTTTGTCAAACGTTCATGTAAAATATGCGAATTTCGTCAAACGATCGTGTAAAATATGCGAACTTCTTTGAAAGGTCGTGGGAAAAACGAGAATTTCGTTAAAGAATCGAAAAGAAATCTGATTTTTGACGAATGATCGCGAAATAAGCGTGAATTTTGTTAAAAGATTGTGGAAAATGAGCAAATTTTGGCGAAAGATCGTGGCAAATTGGAGATTTTTGCCAAAGTGCCGTGTAAAGAATGCAAATCACTTCAAAAGATCGTGCAAATTTCGCCGAAAGATCATGTAATATGCGAATTTCTTTGAAAGGTCGTGGAAAAAGCATGAATGTTATCAAAGAGTCGCGATAAAATATCATTTTTGTCAAATGATCGCGAAAAAATTTGTATTTCGTCAAACGATCTTGTAAAATATGTGAATTTCTTTGAAAGATCGTGCAAAATACGTGAATTTCACCAAAAGATCATGTAAAATATACGAATTCCTTCAAAAGATTCTGCGAAATATGCAAATTTCATCGAAAGATCGTGTAAAATATACGAATTTCTTCAAAAGCTCGTGCGAAATACGCAAATTTCATCGAAAGATCGTGTATTATGCGAATTTCTTTGAAAGGTTGTGGAAAAAGCGTGATTTTCACCAAAGGGTCGTGTAAAATGCTTGATTTTCGCCAAAAGATCGTGTAAAATGAGCGAATTTCTTCAAAAGATCGTGCGAAATACGCGAATTTCCTCAATAGATCATGTAATATGCAAATTTCTTACTACTTATTCATGTTATGCACCTCCAGTGACCATCTCCCCCACTTCCACACCTGGGGGGGGGGGCATTTTTATAAATTTTGTCGTCACCCCTCATGTGACATATCGTTGCAAAGGCCTGTAACCGCTTAATCATTTCATGCACTTCCAGTACTCTGCCCACCACTTTGCCCCCCCCCTCCAGGGGGGGGGCAATTTCCTAAATTTTGCTGGTACCCCGTCATGTAAAATATCGTTGCAAAGGCCTGTGACCGCTTAATCATTTTATGCATTTCCAGTGCTCCGCCCACTACTTTGCCCCACTGGGGGGCACTTTCTTACATTTTGCTGACTCCCGTCATGTGACATGTCATTGGAAAGGCCTGTGACCGCTTAATCATTTTATGCACTTCCGGTACTCCGCCTACCACTTTGCCCCCAGGGGGGGGCAATTTCCTAAATTTTGCTGGCACCCCGTCATGTAAAATATCGTTGCAAAGGCCTGTGACCGCTTAATCATTTTATGCATTTACAGTGCTCCGCCCACTACTTTGTCCCCTTGGGGTGCACTTTCTTACATTTTGCTGACTCCTGTCATGTGACATGTCATTGGAAAGGCCTGTGACCGCTTAATCATTTTATGCACTTCCGGTACTCCGCCCGCCACTTTGCCCCCCAGGGGGGGCAATTTCCTAAATTTTGCTGGCACCTCATCATGTGGCATATCATTGAAAAGGCCTGTGACCGCTTAATCATTTTATGCATTTCCAGTGCTCCGCCGACTACTTTACCCCCCTGGGGGGCACTTTCTTACATTTTCCTGACACCCATCATGTGACATGTCATTGGAAAGGCCTGTGACCGCTTAATAATTTTATGCACTTCCGGTACTCCGCCCACCACTTTGCCCCCCAGGGGGGGCAATTTCCTAAATTTTGCCGGCATCCCATCATGTGACATATCGTTGCAAAGGCCTGTGACCGCTTAATCATTTTATGCATTTCCAGTGCTCCGCCCACTACTTTGTCCCCTTGGGGGGGCACTTTTCTATATTTTGCCAACACCCATCATGTGACATATCGTTGGAAAGGCCTGTGACCGCTTAATCATTTTATGCATTTCTGGTACTCCGCTCACTAATTTGCCCCCCCCCCCACCCTCTGGGGGGCACTTTTCTACATTTTGTCCTCATGTGACATATCGTTGGAAAAGGCCTGTGACCGCTTAATCATTTTATGCACTTTCCGCTACTCGCACACTACTTTGCCTCCCTGAGGGCACTTTCCTAAATCGATATATCAGGATATCATGATATAAAGATGCCGATTTATATTAATAGACATATTGCCCAGCCCTATCAAGCAGCCACACTTGCCAACCGTGAATTCAGCAGCCTCAAAATTTCTCCCCCCCCCCCCCTCCCAATCGCAATGCGTGCTTTTTGACAGATAACTTGCTACTTACACAGTTCCAATGACATGCAATTGCTTTCATAAAGTAAACATGCCACACAATAAACTTAAAGCATTCTACAAATGTTTGAGATTTTTTACTTAGGACTTTTCTATTTCAACAGATTTTTCACTCCAAAGCATATAATGTCTTAGAAACCAGATTTGAAACGATGCTCAGTAAAAAAACTACAACATTTTTGAGGTCGATATAACTACAAAAAATCTGCAGTTGAAAAACTGCGGTGATTTGGCCGATTCCACTACAGAATTTTTGCGGTCAATGGAACTGCGAAATTTCTGCAGAATTTTTAATATTGATATAACTATAAATTTTCTGTAGAATTTTTGTGGTCAATACAACTGCGAAATTTCTGCGGTTAATAAACTGCAGTAATTTTGTGGTTGTATTGACTGCAAAAAGTCTGTAGTGGAATTGGCCAAATCACCGCAGTTTTACAACTGCGATTTTTTTATAGAATTTCTGCAGTTCATTTTTAGCTGGGTAGAGGTATTCAGCTATAAGTATGCAAAATTTAAAGCCGCTAATTTATACAATATCCGAGAACGAACTCTGCGACAGACAAACAGACAGACACTGGAATGAGACGAAAAGGGTTTCGTCAGATGAACGAACATTTCAAATTTCCAACTAAAAAATATAAATATTAATGTTTCAATTTTTAGAAACATATTCTTGAATGGTAGTAATCGTATATATATAATTTTGGAAATTTTTTATAGAAAATTCCATGCGCCTGCACTTTTAGTATTTTGAAATTTTAATTGCTGAATTTTTAATCAACTTGGCTTAAAGGCGTAGAAACCAACAGAGTGAAAAAATATTCCATCGTGTGGCGCGATTTCAGCCTTGCCAAGAGATAAGAGTGAGAAGTGCTAGGCCTGGTAGCTTAGTGGTAGAGCATTGCCGTGTTATGCCAATGACCCTGGTTCGAGTTCAGGCTTGGAAATTTTTTCCTCTGTTGGTTTTTACGCGTTTATGACAAGTTGAATAAAAATTCAGCAATTAAAATTTCAAATTTTCTTAAACGTATTGAAGACTAAGTTCAGATACATCATATAAAGTAATTGGCATATTTAATCTGTATAATCAAGGTTTAAAACAAGACTTGCAACTACCACTGTGCTGTTTAACTAATTTACTCGGTGATTTTATGAAAAAAGGCATTCAAATGAACTGAAGTAATTTGTCGTATCAAAATGATGTTTTTCCTCGACGAATTAAGAAGGAAATGATATTGATATTTAACATTTCATTTTTCATTGAAATTTGTAGTATTTTTTGTTTCTATATCGAGTTGTGACAGATCTGTGGAGTGTTCCCGGGTTAAAATATGTTTAAAAAATCTCGCATGTCACAAACTATGCGCCTGTATCCATATTTAGTTATTCAAAAGCTTTGCTTTTAAGTTAATCTTTCCTAATATGTGATAGTTCCTGTTTATGTTCAATTTCAGTTTATTAGCTCATTGTTTTAAGTTTCGGTTTTCATATACATATTATTCATTTATTGAATATACATACATACACACACACACACACACACATACCGTCCTACCCGCCCTCGTCAATAACTAAACTTTTTACCGACGTTTGGAATACCCACCGAAATTTTATTAATATCATTTAAATATTGTTATAGAATGTTAAGATATGCAAAATATACATATGAACACCAAAAAAATTTCATTCGAAGAAAATTTGTATTTTTTAGAACGAAAAGTTTGTGGGAGCAAAGTATCATTATTTAGAGTAACTCGGGTGTTACTCGTTTTGAAATTTTACACACTCAACCCGAGTAACTTAATCTCGAACTAAGATGTCCTAGGTGGTTACTCTATTATTCAATGAATTGCCTGACAAAGTGTATAATGTTATTGAAGCGTTTGAAGGACAATGACAATTTTTCGAAAGGATGTTTTAAGCAATAGGGATGAAATCGTTATGATTTGGAGATGTTCAGGCTTAATCATTTTTTATTGTTAATTAAAATAGTACTTAATTGACGCTATTATTAGTTATGGAGAATAATTGATGATTATTATTGACAAGTAGTAAATAATTGACTAATTGACTGCGGTTAGTTAATGATTGATTAATACTATTTAATTAATATCGTCTTTAAAAGAAAATTTACTCTTTTTTTAATAAATTTTATGAATAAATATTAAATTCTCTTCAAAATATTAAAATATATGTCATTGGCTGTAACAAATTCTTTTGAACACGGTTGTTTGTTTAATTCCGAGCAATAATTGTAGAATGATGTATTTTTTTATGCGACATGAAAGGATGTTTCATATGGTGGGGAGGGGGGGGGGGGGGGATTTGCTGGTTGATGAAAAATTTTCGAAAATATAATATTTGCAATGGAGACGAAAATATTATGATATAAATATATTCATGCTTAATAATTCGCTTACATTTAATTAAAATAGTACTTAATTGACATTATTGGTACGTGGATAACTGTAAGTAATTGGTGAATATTTTTAATTGACAAACAGTAAATAATTGACAAATCTTAATCTGTAGTAGTTAACCACTGATTAATATTATTTAAATTATGTCGCCTAAAACTAAAAAAAAATAAAGTAACTTTTGTAAAAAATATTCTTTTGTTTTTAAATTAGTAAAATATATGTCATTATCTCTAACATACAGATTTTTTAGCCAGATCTTTTGTTCACAGTTGCTTGTTTAATTTGCTTAATTCGGTGAGTTAATTATAGAGGGGTGTGCTTCTTATGTGGCGTAAAAAAATTTCATAACTTTCGGTGGGTGGAAGGAGGGCGCGTGCGCTGACCCGCTAGCTGATATCTTGCAGTATCAAAACTTTTCGATTTAAAAGAATATGTTGTTTCAAAAAAGATGAGACAAACTTAGTACCGCACAACAAGCAATTGTCTTATATGAAACTAGTGTCGTATAAACAAAATCACTTTAACCCAAATAAATTTTTGTTCATAACTTTTAAAGTATTGAGTTTAGAGATTTTTTAAGATTTATCTTATTTTGGGAAAAACGGCATGGCGATATCAAAACATTCTGGAAGTGAAATGCCATTCTGTCAGTGACATTGTGTGTATTGCAAATTACATTTTCCAACACAAAGCTACTACTTCAATGTTTTTTTGAGTTACTCGCGCTATTATACTATTATAGCAGAACTTTCACCATTTCGACTTTTATATTTACATTTCACACAATGCAAGTCAAGCCTAGTGAGATTTTTCCATAAGGAACAGTGCATATATAACGTATTTGTAACTTGTTCTTTACATCAAAATAGTCTACAATATTTATTAAATCTGATATCTGTTTTTATGAAAATATAAAGTTATTATTAAAATCGTTAAACGATTACAAAATTATTTAATTCTAAAATATGGATTGCCTCAACATTTGGCGTTAATATTCTTCTATCATATGTGTATGCATATATAATCCGCACTTCAAGAAACCAGAATACTTGTGTTTACCAGTAAAAAAAAAAAAAAAAAAAAAAAAAAAAGAGAAAGAAAGAAAGTTGTCCGCCTGTTTTGTTGATAAAAAGTTTTGCATACCCCCCCCCTCCCCCTCGCCGTGTAGGGCAAGTGCAAGAAGGCATTATATATTACTGTCGAATGCATTATGTAACAAAAATCTATTATTAAATACTATTAAATAGTAACTATTTCGTTTGCATTTCCTTTGATATAAAATTATTTCATATAAATACGGAATTGACTTCTCTTCATTTGAATCAATAAAGTATGCAAATAATAAATGTATAACCATGTCTGAATATCACTGCAAACAAAAGAAAATATTTGGATGTGCCAATCCCAAAACTTTCTTCTATCTCATATATTTCAATATTTCAAAATGTTCTTACAAATGTCTATTTCATTTTTATTAGTTCAATACTATATCAACTTCGAAAGAAAATTAGAAAACAATTGCTATTATATGCCCTCTTTCGGCGGAATATTTCCAAATTCAGGAAGGATTTTCTTGCTATTTCCAAAAACATACGCAAAACATTTGGTTCAATTCTATGCATAACTTCATACACTTTTCGATGGTACAATATTCAAAATGCCACAAAAACGCAAAAAGATCCCCATTACAGCGCCCCCTACCGGCGGAGCTTTTCCAAATTAAGGGAAGACCTGCTTGCCATAGACACAAACTAAAAAAAAAAAATTGTTCAATTCTGTGCATAACTTCATAGACTTTTCGCTGTTACAATGGCGACATACGAACACACGGAGAGACAGATATTTTCTATAAACATTTTGGGGGGATCTCTGACCCCTAAAACGTGTAAATCCGCCGAAAAAATTTCGATTACAATACTTTCTTCTATTGAAGATAGAAAGAAAAAGAAAAAGGTATCCTTAGGGAGGGGGGGGGGGGAGTCGAGGAACGATAACGCATGATATCGTAAGGGGGGGGGGTGTCCAAAATTACCAAAAAGTTGATAACGTTATATAAGTATAGCCCCTAATATGGATTATTTATATTTAAAGTTATGCGACAATCTACGTTTGGTCTGGAGGGTAAACGGAAAAAACGTGACAGGAAAAAACGGGACCGGAAAAAACGGGACAGAAAAAACAAGAGCGGAAAAAACGGGACAAGGAAAAAACGGGACCGGAAAAAACGGGACAAGGAAAAAAGGTGACCGGAAAAAATGTGACAAGGAAGTGTTAAATATTGAACTTGTCGATAAATAAATGTTAAAAACTAATCTAAAGTTTTTCCACTGTCAGTTTCTTACAGCGTAGGGGGGGGGGGGGCAGAGTTAATGGGTGAGTTAGATAATTCTAAGATTTGGTCCAAGAAAACAAAATTTTAACATTTCATTAAGAGAAGTTTAACATGACTTCTACAAGGGAAGGGCTGGTGCTTTCTACGGGGGGGGGGGGGGAGGGATTAAGGAAATACAATATATAGATTCTTTCAACTTCACATTCGCGAACGCCAATACAAGTATTTTTTGTCGATTTCTACGAATGCTAATATTGAAAATATTTGAAAATTCGCTTACGATAATTCTAATTAACATCACTACTTGATATTTGATGTTCGCGAACGGTAATAATAATAACGGTATAATACCAATATTTTCCGTTGATGTTTGAGTTAATGTCTGAGTTAGACAATTCTAACATTTGGTCCAAGAAAACACAATTTTAACATTTCGTTAAGAGAAGTTTAACATGACTTCTACAAGGGACAAGCTGGTGCTTTCTACGGGTGTGTGTGGGGGGGGGGGAGGGGGGGAATTAAGGAAATACAATTTATAGATTCTTCCAACTGCAGATTCGCGAACGCGAATCCAAATATTTTTCGTCGATGTCTACGAATGCTAATATTGAAAAAAAATTGAAGATTCGCTTACGATAATTCTAATTAACATCACTACTTGATATTTGATATTCGCGAACGGTGATACCAATATTTTCCGTTGATATTTAAGAATGCTATTACAAAAAAAATTCCTGAATATTTGCATATGAAAATTCACATTTACACTATTACTTAATTTGGACATTATGTGAATAAGAATGCTTTCCGTTGATAATTAGAATGCAAATATTGAAAAATGTTGTGAATGTTCGCATACGAGAATGCTCGTTTACATAACAACTTGTTTTTTCGACTTACGCATGTATAATATCATATAAACTTTTTTTTTTTTTTAATTTTAAAGAAGTTAGTTATAATAGATTCGATTAAAAAGTTTTATTTTTATTATTTTTATTTTATTTAACGCTATTTGAATTTTTTGTTTATTAACATAAAATTATATTAATAATAATAATAATAACATTTTTTAGACTTTCTGAATCACTTATCAATTTATAATTTGTTATGTCCTGATCAGTGGCATTAGTATTTTCAGATATTAACAGAACAAATAAAGAAAAAATAATAATAAGTAAATATCTTTATTAAGATATGCCTAAAATTAAAAATTAGCATAGTTTGTTACTTTTCTTTTCTTTTCTTTTTTTCTTTCTTTCTTTTTTTTTTTTTTTTTTTTTTTTGTTATATTAAGCAATTGATTGAAGTCAAATTTTTTGCAATTTTTGGTTTCATCATGGAATTTCCAGATATATTATTCTAAACATTTAAACTAAACAAAATAAATTAAAATAAACATTTCTATAAGATACTGGAATCACGGGAAAAAAGCGCACATAGGAAAAAACTAATAGGATAAAAGACCACGGAAAGTATTCTATTTATTAAGTTGTATCCATAACAGAAAATATAATATGAAGTTTGTTTTTTAAGGAATTTAATATATATTTTAAAAAACATAGCCTTATATTTATAAACCTTATATATTTTTTTAACGACATGAAGGCCATATTTAAATAAACAATTAAAACTAAAGTGCAGTTTTTCCACTGTCAGCTTTTTACAGCGTAGGGGATGGGGGGAGGTACTGAGTTAATGGGTGAGTTGGACAATTCTAAGATTTGGTCCAAGAAAATACAATTTTAACATTTCATTAAGAAGTTTAGTATGACTTCTACAACGGACAAGTTAGTGCTTTCTACGGAGGGGGGGGGGGGTATTAAGGAAATACAATTTATTGATTCTTTCAATTCGCTATTGATAGCTTACATATAAGCAAAGATGTTTTATATATTTATAAAACTTTAATCAATAATGATTTTTGGGTACAGTGGAGGGCGGAGGGGGAGGGAAAAATTACGTACACAGCTTGTAAAGGGAATAAAATAAAGACGAAGAGAGGAGGCATTTTCTTTAGAGGAATTTTTTCATTATACTGCTTTTTTGCTCGCAGGCTATCAAAGCCCAAGGGTTAATGTGCACGCAGGTTCTTTATGTATGTATGTATGCACTTACGTCTGTATGTACGTAACGCGATAACTCTTGACAGAAACATCCGATTTGCTTCATTTTTTCCCAGGTTCATTCTGATAAGGCGCTTCCCTAATTAGTTTTGGGGGTTATTGTTTAACAGTAAAGGGGGGCCACCCCCCTTAATTTAGATAAATGGGTTTTTCATGCAGAATTATTCGATTTGCTCCAAATTTGGTATACCGATTTATTATGTTAAGGAGCTTCCATGATTAGTTTTGGAGGTTCATTAGTTAAATATAAAGGGGGGAGGAGCTAGTCACCTCCTTGATTTAGATAAATGGGTTTTTCATGCAGAATTATTAGATTTGCTCCAAATTTGGTATGCCGGTTTATTATGTTAAGAAGCTGTCTTGATTAGGTTTGGAGGTTCATTAGTTAAGTATACACGGGGGAAAGGGGGCTTGACACCCCCCCCCCCCCCTTAATTTAGATAAATGGGTGTTTCATGCAGAGTTATTCGATTTGCACCAAATTTAGTATACTGGTTTATTATGCTAAGGAGCTGCCTTGATTAAATTTGGAGGTTTATTGGTTAAGTATGAAGAGGGGGGGGGCGGGGGCTAGTCCCCCCTTAATTTAAATAAATGGGTTTTTCAGGGGCAGAATTTTTCGATTTGCTTCAAATTTGATATATCGGTTTATTCCGATATGGCGCTTCCTTCATTAGGACGACAGTTCTTCAAAATACCATTAAAATGACTGTTTATAAAATTCATTTAATACATCGATTAGTAGTAATACAATTTAGAATGAGTTACAGACACTTTACTCTATCATGTTAGAAAGCATTATTGGTTGCACAAAACAAAAGTATTTTTAAAATGATGATTTCTTTGCCTTTGCATCTTTTCAGCTTTCTTGATGTTGAAAGATTGGGGGGGGGGGGGATACTGTTGTAAGAACATGACATTTGTACATTTCCTAAATCTACAACAAGGTTAAAACAATGTGAGTTCTTAAATTATTGCCCCTCCAGTGGCCGAGAGGTTCTGCTCTCGAAGCTGGTAGACGGGAGGTGCTGGGTTCAAACCCAATCGCACTCGTCGGCCTAATCGTTCGGAGTTTTCGTGGTTTGCTTCGAATCATGGATTTCCATGCGTAAATACGGGTTAGGTTCCATTAGAAAGACCCCCAAGAAGGGCACCCCCACCTTTTGGGCCCATATCCCTCGTGTTGATAATTGGCCGTCATAAACACAACCAACCAATCTCTTAAATTATAATACATCAATCTGCAATAGTTAAGCAAAAAATAATTCAGTCTTTAAACTTGTGAGGTCTCTAGGAATGTATCATATGGCACTTTAAGGAATATTTAAAAAGGATAAATACAGCTGAGTATTTGTTCCAATAATCCCGTTCAAAGTTATTCATTATACGCTATCTCAAATTGTGTGAAATATCTAAAATCAACACCATTACCTATTATTTACATGAAAAGATCTCATAAAAGACGATGGGTGGCACGTAAATGTTTCACAGAAGAAACAACCCCTTTTATTATACATTATTTGTCTATCAGATTAATAGCATTCAACAAAAACCATTCTGGAAAACTAAGGTTTATCTTCTATCACTTTCAAATATGTATATTGAAGTGAGTTGTAAAATTCCAATGTACTTTTTGTCAACATAATACCTGTCTATCATTCTTTTAAAACTACAAACTGCAAAACGCCTGTTACAATCAAATAGAAAGCAAAATATTTTGAATGATTGTCAATCAATAATAAGAGGAACCACTCTCTTTGTTGAAGGATTAAGAATTTAACCTGAAGGGTCCCATGCTTCGAAAGCATGATTTTTCGTTAAAGTTCACAGTTTGGGTACATTTTTTCTTAATAGCCATAATTATTTAGTTTGAAATATTTTAATTTTATGCAATTATATATTTTTTAGTAAGCTATAGATTTTATATATATATTTAACCAGGCCTTTACGGTTAAAAATAAATCGGAAAATTTGTCAAAGTTTCGCGTTGTTGAGTAGAGAATTTGAGAACCGCCTAAATGTATCTATCTTTATTTTCGGTTGTCTGATTCCATGACATTTTTAACTTAATGCCGTTATTTGTTTTTTGAACCGGAAGACGAACCAAATTTAATGCCTCCCCCTTTTACCCGGGAGCCCAGGGTATACGCCCCCTAGCTTCCCTTTAGTTTAAACGCCGAGGTCATGTAAAGTTAGTTAAACAGTATTACCAAATCTAATCGTATGTAATATATTGCCCTCTCTTTAAAACAATCTAATTGCTTGATAGGAAACAAAATATTAATAAAATTAAATAAATTATAAATAACTATTAGTTATGATATTAAAACTTATGGAATTATATTAAGACTTTTTAAAAATAATAATTGCTTGTGAATTAATTATTCAAATTATTAATTTAAAGACTCACTAAACAAACACATACTCAAAGTCTCAATTTTTCGTTTTTTATATACAGTAAAACCTCCCTGCGATCACGTTCCGTTCCAATGAAAATGGCTCGCTCCGAGAGGTGGTCTCTTAATGGAGGTCATGTTTAAATCTAGATTTTCATCGTAGAAAAAGGTAACAATTAATTTTACTAAAATTTATTTTTCATATTAGGAAAAAACATGAAAATTTTAAATATCAAAACAAAAGTTAATTACATAAGTACGCCTTATCAGAATGAACCTGGAAAAAAAATTAAAGCAAATCGGATGTTTCTGTCAAGAGTTATCGCGTTACGTATATACAGACGTAAGTGCATACATACATACAGAACCTGCGTGCACATTATCCCTTGGGCTTTGATAGCCTGCCAGCAAAAAGCAGGATAATGAAAAAATTCCTCTAAAGAAAATGCCTTCTCTTCGTCTTTATTTTATTCCATTTACAAGCTGTGTACATAATTTTTATTCTCCCCTCCGCCTTATAAAACATCTTTGCTCATATATAAACTATCAATAGCGAATTGAAAGAATCAATAAATTACATTTCCGTAATACCCCCCCCCCCCACCCCCCTCCGTAGAAAGCACTAACTTATCCGTTGCAGAAGTCATACTAAACTTCTCTTAATGAAATGTTAAAATTGTATTTTCTTGGACCAAATCTTAGAATTGTCTAACTCACCCATTAACTCTGCCCCCCCCCCCCCCCTACGCTGTAAGAAACTGACAGTGGAAAAACTTTAACTTTAGTTTTTAGCATTTATTTATCGACAAGTTCAATATTTAACACTTCCTTGTCACGTTTTTTCCGGTCCCGTTTTTTCCTTGTCACGTTTTTTCCGGGTCACGTTTTTTCCTTGTCCCGTTTTTTCCGCTCTTGTTTTTTCTGTCACGTTTTTTCCGGTCCCGTTTTTTCCTTGTCCCGTTTTTTCCGCTCTTGTTTTTTCTGTCACGTTTTTTCCGGTCCCGTTTTTTCCGGTCACCTTTTTTCCTAGATTCGGTCTGGAGGGATGCAATGCCGCAGGCTTGTTCAGTGTCCCCGCATCAGGAGCCCTCATTTTGGGTAGTTTTTACCGGCGCTGTCAGTTGTCATTATTAAGTGCCTGCTCATTATTTATTTATTTATTTTATTAATCACTGCGTCTTGCTAAATTCTAAAAGCGTTTACGTCATTATTCATTAACATGAGAAAATTACGGTCGACACTTTCTATCCTAGAAGCAAATTTTAAGTTATTTGCCTTTCAGAATTTCATTTTTTTTCAATATCAACGATTTATGTGTTGCAAAATGAGATTAAATGTTTAGGCAGGTCACGGGAAGAAGCGCTCAAGCTAATGTTAATCCTATGGGAGCGTTCTTTACAGATTTCTCAATCTTATTTCAACATTTTATTTATTTTTTCTTTTGGTAGGGTACCCGACGTTGATATCCATTGTTGCGCCTTTGTGTCTTTGTACTTTTTAGTTACAGTTTTTTTGTATGTGGATACATTCACATTTGGAGTTGGTTAGAACCGGTTGTGAAAGTACAGAAGCACAAAAATAGACATCGGCCTCAGGTATCGCGAAATATATATATATATATATATATATATATATATATTATATAACGACTTCTGGAAAGATTTCTGCTTAGGTTCCTCCCATAGGTTTAACATTTTCATCAGAGTTTCTCCACGTGACTTGTATAGGTTCTTAACACAAAATGATTATTAAACTTTTTATTATTTGATTGGATTTTTCTGGTGCGACTGATACCAACATAATTCGAGCTCATTTAGCTTTTCTCAGATATGAAATCATTTTAAAAAGATTTTTTTTTAAATAATTGCAAATGTATTTAAAGTGTTTCTTAGTTTTCATTTTAATTGAGAAGATCGCGTTTCTCTGTATATTCTAAAATGTGTTAAGGAATATCACGCTTGAATGTATATAATACTTAAAACAATTCTTGTGGTTAAAATATTACAAATGTTTAGCTGCAATATTTATTTTAAGTATAAAAATTTAATCTTTTATAAAATGAGCGTTGTAAGATGTTTATTAGAAAAGTTTAAGACTAATCTTAATTTTTTGCTTCAATTTTAATACAAAATGTTGTAAAATCAACTTTAAAATTGTTATTGATGCATATTTAAGGGGGGGGGGAAATTCTGAAATTAGTTATACATTCTGCAATGGAAATTCGAACGAGAGAAAAGTTAATGCATCTAAATAATAATTAAATACTTTAATGTTATTTAAAAAATTCTATTGTTTAATAATGTTAAAAACAAAACTGTATTTTAAACTCGGACTATGAACACCTGTTTCCTAATGGCTGTACTGATACCTTTCCGCGGAATGTGGAATTTCTAGCGTCTCATATTTTTTCACTACTTCCCACTGATGGTCTGCTGAGTTCTTAGAAAAAGGGGTGTGAAGGGTGCAAATATCGCTTTAGGCAAAAAACTTGAACGAATAAGAGAGAAAAAGAGGGGTTTAAGTACATCTGTTAAAATTCGGAGACATTTTTCAAAGAACTAGGAAATAACGAAACTATTACAACTTTCATGATATTTTCAGCAAATGTTTGTTAGAAATGGGTCTCAAATAAAGAAAATATAATGGCTTTTTTGTAATTATTATTATTACCTTTACAGAATGTATTCTTTAAATATCTTTTAAAGAAAGAAAAATGGAATAGGAATCATAATCTTTTATACAGTTTTCAAATGACATGTACATTTTACTACAGTTATTCAGATTTAAAAAAATAATAATACCTTATAATTTTTTTTTATTTAACAGCATATCAGTAATACTACACATGCATTGATTATTTATAGATAACATTAAACTCATTAAACATTCTTAATATTTTCTATGTTATATTCTTTAAATTTGTTGAATTATAGAAAAAAAATATATTTTTTTTTCTTTTCTAAGTATTTTTTAAGCTTGACTGTTAACAAAATATGTAGTAACTTTTGGCAAAATGTATTAATCAATATATATATATTATGTACAGGCTGTTTTCAAATTTTCGAAATCTTTTCTGTTTCTGAAATTGTTCAAACAGATTTTTTTTTTTTTCAATGAATAATGACTTAAGGAAATGTTTGTATAGTTTATTGTTATATTTATATAAAAAAAAATTACTTAAAAGATATGTCCTGTTCTTTTGAGATTACGAAACACATGAGTATTTACGTTTAATATATACATTTACACAAGAAACAAATATAAATAGTCCACCATTTGTTTCCGACAAGTATTCGTTAATGAAAATGAAGATTTTTTAAATAAATATACAAAATATTATAAATAATATAAAAAAAATACAAATTTAACAGACTTGGAATCGAACTCCGCGCGCCAGACCTTCATGCTATTAGAATAGATAAAGGCTGCTGTAACTAGAAAATTCTTTATTCATTGCTTATAGGCTATAAACTTTTGATGTGCCACTAATACAAAAGTGTCGCTTTTAATAAATTTCAAAACTTTATTTGAATATATTTTTGATATTATTTATATAAAATGTTTCTAAGAGTTGTTAGTGGGTCTAAATATATATTAATCGTAGGAAATATATCAGATTTTTTATTTTTTAAGTTTTTATCAATATTCTGTAACCGCGATGTCCGGGGTGGATCTTCTAGTAATAATAAAAAATATTTTTCCTTTCTTTTATTAAGACATTTTTTTGCATGAAATGAAAATGTGCGGTAGGCATATTTATAAAGTATTTTATGAAACTGAATTTATCTGTAAATTTCCACAACATTGATCCTAGCTGTCAGGCATAGTTCAGATTTTTTTTTCATGTTATTTAATGTGATTATTAAATATTCGTAATCAGTAGAAAATGTACTGGATCCGAATTTTTGTCTGAGATGTAATGTGGCTACCAAACACATGTAAAACGTTTAGAAAAGGCGTCTTTCATTCAAATCGCTTGTTCACTCTGCTTAAAATAGTGAGTAATCAGTCAGTCCTTATCTTATCCGTATAACCTAGATTCATGTAATTCGAATTGAAAACAAAACAAGTTGGAAATTGTCCGTCAAACGTGGCAAATGAGGTGCGTTCGTACTATAACTAGTTTTATAATTATTTTTTGCACCCCATATTGTACTGAATGTATAATTTTTTGCACTTCATAAAGTGCATAGTCTGTAACCTCATTAAAATACACTTCCAATAATTTTTTTCCCATTCCCCGTAATGTAACGGAACACTTTTGACTGTCCCTGTAATTAAACTATACATGCGATTTTTCTAAAATTTGAAATGGCTTGACAAAATTTTGCAACAATTATATCTTTAAAATTTCAGACCATTCGGAAGGCTGTAACATCATTAAAATGCACTTGCAATAATTTTTCCCATTGACCGTAATGTAAAGAAAAACTTTTGAATGTCCCTGTAATTAAACTATACATCCGATTTTCATAAAATTTGAAATGGCTTGACAAAATTTTGCAACAATCATACATTTAAAATTTCAGACCATTCGGTTGGATAGTTTTTGCTCTGTTATATGTGGACCGACGGACGGAGTGACTGAACGACGACTATAGGTGCTATGTATTTATTTAATTACGAACGCACCTAAAAAGGAGTTAATATGTCTTTTGTGAAAATTTAACGTTAATTAACATTAAAATATTCCAACCCGAAACCAATATTTGAAACCTTTTCCGAAAATAAAAGTAACTTAGAAAAAAAAAAAAAAAAAAAAAAAAAAAAAAAAAAAAAAAAAAAACCAAAACTGGGAAAGTAAAGTGGGAAATGTAGAGATTCACCTCGGCTATCCGATGAAAAAATAAATAAATAAAAAAGAAGAAATGTACACGAAATATTTAAAAAGAACCTTTCAGAGCTTTAACATTAGCTCGCGAGTGTCTCCGCCTGAAGGAACAGAAATTTTTTTTTTTCTTCTGATTTATGTTTCTTATGTGAAATGTAATGGCGCTACAAAAAGTTTTGGAAGTGAACTTTAATTTTGTCAGTGACACCGTATGTAATGCGGATTATATTTTCAATTACAGAGCGTCTACTTCAATACTGTTTGGAGGTAGATACGGGCAACTCCGACAAATTCGTGTTTTATATTTACATTTCACAAAATGGAAATCAAGCATGGTGAAAATTTAGTGTAATATTGCTCAATTAGAGTGAAACGTTTAGAAATTCTTTGTTCAGTCTGAAGTGAGGCACCCCGCATTTTTCTCAGAAAAAAATTTTTTTAGACCTTAGTTTTTAATACAAAAATATGTAAGAAAATTTTTAGCTTTGCCATGTTTGCAGTAAAAAGTTCGAAAGTTAAAAGAATATCAGAATGGAACATATGCATTAAAGCCACTCCATTTGTTTATATGAGTATGAACCAGATCGGTTTCATTAAGCATTAGTTATCAAAGGTTCCTTTAAAAGTTTCTTTAGCTTTCTATAAAAAATATTTCCTTTAAGATTTCTGAAATTCTCAATCTAATACCGGCATAGTTAAGCTTTAATAAAATATCTAAAATCCCCAGCCCATATAAAATAATGTTGAACCAACAAGATAATTTTTAAAACCCTTTGTAAACATTCCGGACCGACATTCAATCCGAAATTTCTGCATGGATTTTATTTTTATTTTTTTTGGAGGGGGGTGGGGGGTGGGAGGGGGGTGGCAGCTGCGAGTAAAAGACGCCATGAGAAAACGATTGCTCATAACTCAAGGTGTAACTCATTTATCGAAAAATAAAAAAGCTGCTCGAATTCAAATCACTTCAAAAAATATACTTTCCACGGTGATGCTTTTACGCTTAAAACTAAATCATAATAGTTATTAGGTATCATTCAAGATATTTAAAAATTTATGGGAATATAAAAACATTATATCCAATTTTTAACTCTCTGAATTTCTAAGCGTCAAATACTTACGTGTAAAAATTGCTTTGTGAGTGCGTTAGAAAGATTCTTGTTACTTGAGTGGAGTATTTTTTTTTCTTTAAAGATAACACTCTTAAATCGTATATTATTAACCATTTCCATATTGAGCATGTAAAATCCCTGTTTATTTCGGTTGCTAATTACTGAACATATTTTGAATAATTTCCACATTAAGCAAGAAAAATTACAATTTACTTCTCTTGCTGGAAAGTAACTTCATATTAAACAAGTAAATTCCCTGTTTACTTCGGTTGCTAATTTCTAAACATATTTTGAATATCTGCAGGCTTTCTATAATTTTATAATGAAAAAATTCATAAAGTATTTTAAAAGACAACACTGCTATCTGCCAAAATAACATATCCGAATTTCGTGTTAATCAAAGCGATTTAAGAAATTTTTTTATAAAAGAGTGGAACAGTCCAGAAGCGAAACAATTTTTCTTTTAATGTAATTAAAATTTAAAATCGGAATAATGAATGCAAACAGAAAAGGATATAAAAAATCAATGTTACCATTAAAAATTATGAGTAGACATAAAATATATGCGCTTATTGAAACGACTTTGTGCAGCATATTTTTTAATACTTTTCAACACAAGCGAAAAATATATTTATATTTGTCTATCTAGTATCTGTAATCTCTTGAAATATATTTCATTTATAACTTAAAATTTCCTTTAGTGATGGTTAACTTTTTCCCATTGAAATATGTTTTCATATACGTTTTTTAATCTTATGTAATTTTATATAATCTATAACTTTTTATACAGAAAAACATAGATAAATAAATAAATAAAATAAAAATAAGATAGTTTTGAAAAGCATGAAACTTAAATTAGAATTTTATAAAACAGTATTTTAATTCGTTACGTAAAGTGTATGTTTTTTTTTTTTTTTTTTTTTTTTTTTTTTTTTTTTTTTTAATCGCCTCCAAGTTTTAAAGTTACCAGCCAGAATTTTCGACCATTTTAAGGCCGTTATCCCTAGAGGCCTGTGTTAACATCCATTAACAAAGAAATCATTAACAAAAAAGAATTTGAATTAAAATTTGTTTATTTAACGCAGCAATTCGGTCTCAAATAAAATTGATTTAAGTGCATTAAATTCACAATTTTCTTCTTTAAACAAGATATTTATTTTTACAAATTTGTTTGTAGTATTACAATTTAAAACGAAAAGAGCTGCCAGGAGAAAGTTAGGTGTTCCTCCTCCTACCGATTCATTAAACATAAACCAATCAATCTTCAAATTTGACGTTAGTCTATTTTCTTCGATGGCTATATTGCCTATTAAAGGTATCCTTTAATGACCTTGATAGATTGTACTACATTCCTTTAACTATGCCCCCACAAATGTTAAAATGTGGGTAATCATTAAAATTACTTTGAAAACATTAACTAGTTATATTTTAATAAATAGTAAATTGACTGTCCTAAAAATAACTTCATACTTTTAAAAGGAGAATTTCTGATTGTGTTTTTATGCACATTTCGCTGAATAAAACAATAACGAATTTAATCAATCTCAAGGGCACTTTTCAAAACAAAACAATAACAAAAAAAAAAAAGAAGAAGAAAAATCATGCGTCAAGCATAGATTACGAAGCACTTTCCAACCCTCCCTGAATGCTTTAAAGAAAAACTTCGTTATTTAGGTTAATAAGGTAAATAAGACAACTAAGTAAACATTTTATAAAACGAATAAACATTTGAAAAACTGATTTCAGCAGTTACCGTCCATAGCCAAATATGTATTCCAATTCTTTTGGACAGCCCTGTATTTTATCTGTAGGTTCATATATATACTATATAATGAGAAAATTTAGTTTAGTAGGAAAACGCATAACTGGTTGAAATTTCTCTTTCAACAATTAATACCAATAGATGGAAACATACTGGAATACCTTTGTACAGCCCTGTAGTTTACATAGTACCTTTATTACACGCCACTGTTTAGCTAAAATTTAATTCAAATTAAACACTCTTAAAACTACCTGAAATCACATTTCAGAAATTATCATCCATAGACAGCCATATATGCAATTCGTGGCGCGGCCCCATTATATCGTTTTCTCTAAATTTCGACAAACATTTCTTAGTAAACTAAATCCAATTCAGCTTAAAAATGAACAACTCATTTAAAACCCACCTTTAAGCAATTTACGCTCATACTCAGTAACCCTTACGAATTCTTTTGTGTAGCCCTGTATATGAATTATAGCATTTATACACACCATATACCATGCATAAATATAGTGAAACATAAAAGCGCATAAGATAATTAAAAATGCATGTCCAGCAATCATCGCTACTGTACAGTACTTCGGATACAATATAGTATCTGAAATCTTTTGTGTGTCCCTGTAAATGCTATGCACTTCGTATTATAAATAAAATAAGTTATATTAAACCTCAGTATACAATTTCATTGTATTTCAATTTAATTGTAAACGTATATCAATTTCATTGTACAGTATACTTCAAAAATCCGGCATCAACGGGACTGAGACTATGTCGGATTTTTGAAACTTTCGGATTTTTGAAGGAATATCCAAAGTAGTAACTATGAATTTCAAAAGTAGTCCTATATTCTTAATGGTGCCTTTAGCCATAATTTAATTCATTATTAAGTGATAATTATGTAACAAAAAGATAAAATTAAATAATAAAAAAACTTACTTTAATTGATATTTTCAATGTTACAGAAAAAAAAATCTAATAAAGAATGAAATTATTTCTTCTCTTGTAATTTCAGAAACATCGATGTCAACTTTGTTTGCTTCAACTTTTTTGCCGTTCTTTAACAAGTTTTTATTTTTTTTTATTTTATACAAATGAAGAATGTCTATTTCGGAAATATATTCTTGATTTTCTAAAGCACAGATTAATTCTCCAATCAAATGTATGCATTTTTCTAGTGACACTTTTTCTTCTGCCGGTTGTTCATCCTCGTCTTTTAAGCTGCTACTAGCATTATCGGCGGTTCTATTTAGCTCAGCGTCAGTTATCTCGCTGCCCGTTAAATTGTTTCTTGTTGATGCATTTTCTTCAATGCTTAGCCAATCATCTATATACCTATTTTCGACACTTAATGTATTTTCAGACTTTGCGTGTTCCATTCTCTCATAAATTGTGGCCTTTTCACGGCAACTTCCTCATCATTGATGTCGCCGTTGCCGAAAATTCGTTCCGGCCATATATTGTGCCATTCATTCGCCAAACTTGTCCCCAAATTTGCTCCCGTTGCTAAGCAACAGTGTAGCTCCCAGAAAATTTGTTCAGAAAATAATTGCCTCAGATATGAAAAAAAAAAATGTCAAATATTCTTTTTTTGCATTTTTACTTTCGATGTTGAAGTTTTTAATTCATAAAGAATTGCTATTTTATTTATCCCATAGCTTGAAAGTGTGAAAGAAAAAGGAAGGGAAAAGGTGATTTTGATGCCGGATTTCTGAATGCCGGATTTTTGAAGTCATACTGTATATGAAATAGTTTAACATAATTCGACTACACCGCAAACAACCCCCCCCCCCCTCCCCATACCATTATGTAACGGAATTCTATGTGTGGCCCTGTAAATGAATAAAAACTATTCTTTGCACCGCATATTCTACAGAATGCATATTTTAGTGGGCTTCATAAATGCATATCAATTTTACTATTTTGAAAGTGTGTAACACAATTAAAAATCATTTGAAACGATTTTTCCCACTGACCGTAATGTAACGGAAAACTTTTGACTGTCCCTGTAAATGAACTACACATGCTACAAACTTCATTTGAAATAGGGATCGTGCTATGGTAGAGGTCACTAACATTCAAAAATTTCAGAACGATCCAAGTATATTTACGAGATTTAGAGCGCGGACAGACGGACAGACAAATCGAAGTCATAAACCCTTTTCAACTTTGTTGGAAAGTGTTAAAAAATGTTTAGTGTTCAAAATAGATTTTTTTTTTTTTTTTTTTCGTTCCCAAATATTTCTTTTTAAGAAAGATTTTGATTAAATGCGATATATGTTAAAAAATTTTTGTTTCTTCTCTAATTATTTTATTTTATTTTATTTATTGCAATGACCCTATTTTTAAGCATTCAAAACCATATAAAACTATGAATTTCTTGAAAATACTTGCTACTATGCACTATGCAGTCAGAAATTTGGAAAGTTAGCTTCCAAATAAAGATGGAATTTATTCATACTTTAAATAGACATTTAATTATTGTTACTTAGATATTGGAGCTCGGAATTAATTCCCCCCCCCCCCCCCCACTAAAGCTTTAAGAATTTTTTTATAAATCGTTTTACTAATTTCAGTGTTCGTATCGTAATCCCAAGTCCGTCTGCGGTTTAGTCTCACTGTGCAAAAATCAGGCCTTTGGAGTACTATTCATTTATAAAATAGCACAATCTAACAGAGAGTTCTGCTTTTTTCGATACTGTATTAATACAAATTGTTTAAGACTAATATATTCTATATGCATTGATTGTATTTATATTTAAGTGAAAGTGCACGGTAAAAAAAATCTGCAAAGTTACTGAAGTTTTTCTAGGAAACTGGGATTCCTAGAACTCTTTATGTAACGGCAACAACAAAAAATCTTGTAAACTCGTCTGATACAGGAATATTTCTTTTTGCCGTTACATAAAAATCTCTAGGAATCCCAGTGTCCTTGAAAAACTTAAGTAACTTCACAGATTTTTTTTTTACAGTGTAATAGTACGAATATGTTATTTGAAGTTTCTGAATAATAATTGTAATTAAATTTCGAAAAATTATGTTGTTGTCTAATACTTTCTTTATTTTGTTGAAAAAAATTAAAAAAGGGTTTGAAAAAATATATATATAAACTTTAAACTGTGAGGAATTCTTTTCCTACAAAATTTTCTTACTACACAAATTTAGTCCTTTTAGCCTTGGGGGAAGTTTTAGATAAAGTGGTCTATTATTTTTTATCAAGTCTCTCTCTTATGTTGTAAACCGTTTATTCAGCTGCCAAATGGGAGTAATTAAACACCAAATGCTTACACAACCTTCAATAATAAACACGTACAACTATAGTATTTCATACAGTAAATATCACAAAATTTAAATAAAACTAACTAGACTATTTTTCAAAACTACAAATAAACATCTATAATACATTTCTTTCTGAATAGAGCATACAAATTTGTTTTGGATTTTATAATATTATCTTAAATATATTTTAAATCTGGTATTTTGTTTTTACTTTATGAAAATGTATAAAACAACAATAATACTTCATTAAACCTTAAAAATACAAAATAGAGTCAAAGATAAAGCTAGAAAAAAATAATAATAAGGAAAGAAAGAAAGAAATTTCCCTGTTCAAAAAACGCAACGGCAATATCTAAAAAGTATTTTTTTTCCCCCTTTAAACACTGTTATATGTACACTATTAACCAGAATTCCCGATAAACCCGAGATCTCCATCACCCTTTCCCCTCAAAGTAAGTGGTAATAGGTAATATGTCCCACTTTTATAATATTACTTTAAAGAAGGTCTTTGTATATACAGTGTGTCCACGTATAACCTGACTGACCTTTATTTTCGTAACCGTTGGTCCTGGATGCATACTTCCAATTACAAAAGTGGTCAAAATTAGGTGCAGAATTAAGATAAAAAATTTTTGAAGCGAAAAAACAATTTAGCGAAGAATTACATAATCTAAATTTTTATACGGTCCCCCGGTCCTATAAGTTATATTTAGTAAAATTTCCCTGTTACATTGACAAGTAAGACAAAAAAGTCCCGTTATTCTACGATTAAAATTAACCGAGTTATAGCTGTTTAAAGTTGGAGCATATTTTTTGCTGCAAATTAGGGGTCATTCACAAATTTAGTAGAAATATAATTTCGTCAGATATATTAAAGAAATGGTTGACAGTAAAATTAGCATTGTAATATAAATTTGAAATTTTTAATCCTTCTGACATATGACTGCAAAATATGCAATTTCTACTGAACATATAAGAGAATAAAAATAACAGAATTTTTGTTAAATAAAAGGATGAAAAACAAAAGCCTCAATTCTTTACAAAAATGATACATATTTTAAAATGCTGTTAGATTACACCGTCTTTCAAATTTTGGGTTGTGCCATGTTTTTTAGCTTTTGAAAATTGCTTTACATGTATTTTTTAGCGCTGAATCCGCGAAAATGACCTTCATTTTAAACCATCACGTCAGGATTTTTTTCAATTTCAAAGTTAAAAAGCTCAAAGTTAAAATTGATCCCCCCCTCCCCTCTCAAGCTCATCGGACCCGTGAGCTGTTTAGCTGTAAGTAACCCAGTATAAGCCACAAAATTGAATAAATTATTGAATTAAATAAAATTAAACTGAATAAAAAAATCTTGCACCTATTTTATAGTATCATATTTTTCGCTATTTTTTAACCTTGAAATTTACGATTTGCGAAAAATCCTCACATGACAGTTTAAAAGTGAAGGTAATTTTTTTATTTAACGTTAAAAAATACATAAAACGTAATTATAAAAGTTAAGAAACACAACCATGGCAGGTTTATGTTATCTGATCTAAAACCATTTCTTGAACTTGTTGACGGTAATCTATCCGAATTTCTTTTGTGTTATCCTCTAATATAAGTATGTATAAGATGGTAAGCGACAAAAATCATAATAATATTACATTGTAATCGGATTTAAGTCAGTATCTAAAATTTTAACTTCGATCGGACATTTGAAAGTCAGTTAAAATTCGAGTACAAATTTTAAACTGGAAAGACGATCGTTGCAAGTCAAATAAAACCTTATGAAAGTAACTTAATTTTATATAAAGAAATCATAGCCTCAAATCCTTACAAAATACAACATATGTTAAAATACAATTATTTTAACTAATCTGAAACTGAACTAATAAAGTTAACACAATCATAATAGTTGTACGATTTCTTTCAAACCGCAGATACCTTGAAATAAGTTTGAGTACTTTATATACGACCCCTGAAAGCATGGTCGAAATCATCTGTTTTGATATGCAAAAAAGTGGTATAAGTCATGCATTTCAAAGTTTCATAACTCGGTCAATTTTAATGTTAATTGAATGGGACTTTTTCTGTCTTACTTGTTAGTGTCACAGTAAATTTTTACTAAATATCACTTATAGGACCGGGGGACTGTATAAAAATTTAAATTTCGTAATTTTTTAATAAATGGTTTTCTTGACCCAAATCGCTTTAAAAATAATTCTTGACCTTATTTAAACCATTTTTGTAATTGAAAGTATGCATCTAGGACCAACGGTTGCGAAAATAAAGGTCGGTCAGGTTATACGTGGACACACTGTATAACTGGTGTAAATACCCGTCCTAGGACGGTGGGTAAAAATTGTGTTTTGCACTTAAAATTTGAAAAACTGATAAAAAATAATTGACAATATGGAAGCGTTTAGATGAGCAAAGTTCGGCTAGTTTATGTTCTAATAAACACACAATTAGCATTTACAATATTTCTGGGTAAACCAGATTTTCCGGCTAATATACTATAACAAAATTGAGATTTCTTAATAAAACAAAAATTTAATAAATATGCAATAAGACTGCGTAATTAAAACAGTTTGCTGCAACTATTGAAATAATACTATTTTTTTAATAACATTTCGAAAGTGTATTTTTATCGTTTACCCCCCCCCCCCCGTCTTCCTCCTCCCCTCCAAAATTTTTTTTTTTATGTCTATTGATTAATAAATAGGTGTCTTGGGTTGAACCCCATCCGAAAGAACGAAGAGGAAGCATTGTTAAAGTGTTCTTCACGCCTATTGGAGTTTTTCTTCTGTTTACCCGCGGCTGACGTCACGCAGCAGGGATGGGACAGCTTCAAGTGATGTCATTTATGTCGTCTCCTTTAATCTTCATAGCTCCATGGTTTAAATTTTTTTTCCATGAATCACAAAAGGAATGGCCCTCTACCACAGCTTCTTATTTACGTTTTACGCACGAAGTGCGCTAGGTTTGTTTTCTGAAATGGCTGCGTAATTCATTGAAATGCTGTTTCTATAGAATATTTTATAGAAATATGAAAATATATTATTTTGAACAGAAGGGATTTCAGGTAGAAAAGATTTGTATTTAGGCAGATAAGTTTTCTCATATACATCTCAAATCAAACTTAAGCCTAACGTGGCTCCATCTTATTGGAGACTGGTAAGATTGATGGGTTCGCCCCGGATGCGTTACACTGCCTTTTATTATATAGAGATGATGCGTACAAATAAATAATACATAGGTTAAAAAATGTTTATTAAAACATATAAAACGAACCTTGATTGCTGTTTTATACTCGTATAAATGATTTTAACAATACATTCCTCTGATTTAAGTATCTTATTTAACATTGAGCAAAATCGTGATTGGTGTAAATTGGATTTAAATAAAGAATCTCTGGAGATTTTCATGCCTAGAATTTATCTCTAAAAATAAAACGGAAGTAAGCTTTATAATTTCAGTTGTTGCTGCAATGGAAAGCATACAGACGTAAAAGACAGATCCTTTTTAAATTCTGTACAGTTTTCAAATATTTCATTCAAAACAGAAATGCATCATTTGAGCAGAAAAAGGGACTTTTCAATGCGATTAGATCCTTATTTGCTTTAAATAATTATAATCATAAATTAAAAAGTTATAAAATCAGTATTAAATAAAGAAATCATTATTATTAAAGAGCAGCGTTAAATTAATGTAACTGCCTTTCCGCCTGTTTCAAGGACTTTCACAATAGTACGCTGAAAACTATTTACTGCCTATAGCTGATATTAATGAATAATTAGTCTATAAATCTTTACGGGAGAAATGACACATTTCACATTTTTGTTATATAATCAAAGAACGCTTCTTTTAAAAATTGCAATTGAAATTAGATTTATTACGCACATAATTTAAATGAAAAAGCAAATTATTCGCAAATTTTAAAAAGTAACTCACTGAATATTATAAACAGTTAGCATTAATTAAAATACAAAAAGCTTGCGTTAAGTCTTCTCAAAGCAGCATTTTATATTACTATACATTTTATTATTTTCATTTTACTTCCATAGCAATATTTTTATTATTCCCTTCACCATCATAAAAGTGTGCAACACAAAGAAAATCATAAAATTTGTTTGATTAAATTCACATTTCTATTACTCATGAGCTACAAAAATATTGCTTTAGAAATTTGTTGTTTATTTTAAGCACTTTTGAAAAAAAGTAATAATTCAATTGAAAATGAATGGTATTATAATTATTAATAATGATATAAAATTGTATTATGTAAGTCTACAAAAATTAGACGGTTTTTGTCTTTGCTTATAACATAAATGCCCTTTTCAATATGTGCAAATTTCTTCACAATCTGATTTTTCTCTTTTTATCCCCGTAAATGTTAAATGAAGAGAAAGCATTATTGAGAAGCTAACACATAATATCCAATTATATTTGCGAAATAGAAACAGAATTACATAGCGATTTTAAATTTTAAAAAAGTATAGCATTAAAATGCATAAATCAAAATAGCAATTAATAATGCTAAAGTTTCTTTCTCTTTTTTTCTTGCTTTGTAATTGTAAATATATATATTAATTATAAATTCCAAATTTACTTCAAAATTCGAAATCCGCTAAAAAGGAAAATGTACATAAATATGTGCTGTGGATTAAAAAAATAAAGATTGTTCGCTAAATAAAGGTTCTATTATGAAGGTTTTACTATATATTCTAATAAGGGAGGGTATTCAGATGTCAACATTTATTATTTGCCACTCGTATTTTTTTCAATGAAATATGGTCATCGTAAATATAAAACAAAAGAAAAAAAGATATATATATATATATGTGTGTGTGTGTGAGAGAGAGAGAGGAGGTGAGTCAAAAATCGCCTTATCCAGAAAATCAAATTTCAAGAAATCGCGAAAAACCTCTGACTATGTCCATTGGTTTTCATTTAAAACAAAGATTTTGCAGATTTTGCAATAGCAAAAATAGAGGATATACAGGATAAAACCAGCTTTTTAGCAGATTGTTGTGTTTCTTCGGTGCAAATTTACCATTAGAATAGATTGATAGGGAAAACGCGATATTTAAAATTTTGGATAACGCGAGTTTTGAAACTCGCGTCCTCATATAAATTATGGGAGAGGCAGAATTTAAAAATTGTTAAAAAACTGAATATTAGAATATTGGCCTAAATAATCTGCATAAATAGCATAACACTAACTCAATCTGTATTTAAACAAAAGATAAAATCACGTATGTTTATTAATCTATACATATTTAGAGATTAACTTTGTCTTATTAGATGAAAAAAAAAACAAAAAAAAAACTGCAGATAAACTTTTGGTAAATCTTTTTTTTTTCAGAGGAGCATATGAGCATTAGAAATTTTGTAACTTTGTCAAATAACCACTAACTAAATCTGTATTAAAATAATAAAAAATATAAAATCACGTATAATTGTTTATGACTGTATACACATTTATAGATTAACTTTGCTTTGTCTTATTAAAAGTGAAAAAAATAAATAAATAAATAAATAAATCTGCGTATTAACTTTTGGTAAACCCTTTTTTTTAATTTCGTACAATATGAACATTATTAAATTTTGTAATTTTTTAACTTAAAATCACGTATATTTGATTATTAATCTCTACACATTTATATATTAACTTAACTTTGTCTTATTAGATGAAAAAAAATTGCTTATAAACTTTTGTTAAATCCCCCTCCCGCTCCACACACACACAAAATATGAACATTATAAACTTTGTAATTTTGTAACCTCGTCTTTCCTTTTAACTAATTTGCATTATAGTAATGTGTAACTCAAGACAAATTTATGACAGCAAAATTATGTGCATTTTTGAAATGCAAAATGTTGTATTTCTTTTCTGTCTTACTAGTGCGCATATTCTTTCTCGTTAACGATGTCCTTTGATTTATTCCTTGAAGAAACACAAATTGAATAAAAACACACAGCGATAGAAAGAAAGCACACGATAATCATTTGCTCAACAAATAAATTATTTTGGAAAATCTCTTATAAGGTAAAAAGTATTTTAAAAAAGTCAAAATGGAAAATTAAATGAAATCATTTTTGGGTACACTGAAACAAATGAAATTTTATTATGCTCCCCTCCTCCTTCGCACTTAAAAAAAAAAGTTCTTTGACCTTCGCCACGATATAATCTATTGACGTATTCAAAACTTCATTTCTCTCCTTTGCTTTCCTTTTATCTTTCTTTGTACTCTTCCCTCCCCCTCTCTCTTTTATTTATTTATTTATTTTATTTGACACTTATCCAAATAATAAACAAAGCTGAAAAAAAAATTAAATATGAAATATTAATTCAAATGCATATTTTAATAATAGAGAAAAAATATTTTCTCAAACTGAAAGAGTGACTTCGTGTTAGTTTTCAAGAAGTTCTTTATTGAATGTCAAGCATTCTAAATTAAATTATTTTATTTTCATCAAAAGTTTATGTTCAAATTTATCTACAGCTTACTTTCAATTATATATTTAGGTAACTACACATTTAGCGCATTTCATTTTCCGATATTACAGAGATATTGTAAATAAAAGTTTAATCTTAAACAAACCAAATTCATGAATTAAACAAATTTAATGTGATGGTAAGAGCACACATTCATAAATTGAGTAATTTCACATAAAATCTACACACATTGTTTGAATTATAATCATCCAAAATTATCTGTAATGAAATGAATTTCAATTTTGAAGTAATATCAGAATAATAATAATAATAATAAAAAGTAATATTATATAGCTTTATTTTTTTAATTTTAATTACTTTCACATTTTTTTTTTTTTTTTTTTTTTTTTTTTTTTTTTTACTGTGAGTAAATCTTACGAGATAATTATAATGAAATTAAAATGTCACTAGAAAAAAAAAAATTAAAAGATTATATAAGCAAAAAACCCGAAATTGGAATTATTAGATTGACTCTGTGAGATACGTTTCAAATATTATTGTAAGCATTTCTTTGAAGCAATCGTAAATTAAATATCCAGATATCTTTATTTTTTAAAACAGGAAGACTTAAAATCTCAAACCATAAAGTATTCTCTCTGTAGAACCTGCGGTAATTTTCAAATACACGCATACACCCTCCCCCTTTTTTAATGATGTGCAGATGTTTACCAACACATTCCGGAACATAATAGATAACACCATATTTCTCTTCTCCACTTCCAAGATAAGAACTCTTGTCTTTTCAACTTGAAAAGCATAGTAAAGTAAGTAAAAACAGCTTCTTATAGTAGAAGAGTTACAATAATAATGTGAGTATAGGAAAATTTAGAATGCATACGCATGCTTTTTTTCGTTTCGCATCGTTTTCGCGAAATCATACTTTAAGAGATCAGGGTTTTATTTCAACCACAACGTAATCAATGAAAATATCGAGATATAGAAAGTTTTAGATCTTAGTGCTTTCGATAACTTTACAACTATAAAAAAGAAAGCCCTTTCTTTATCTAATTGATTTAAGAAATTGTAGACCAAAGTAATATTTCGTTCCTTTCTCTATAGGCAGACGTGATTGGTAAAGCGATTAGTAGATTCGTATAACAATTGTTTGAAATAAATCAGGCTTCTCGAATGAAAAAGTTATGTTGTCAATACAACTTTCCTAACTTTATATTTCTACTTACAGATATGGACCCATGTGTTATTAATATATATATATTGGTTCTCAATATTACATATTTATTTTTTTAACTAAAGTTTAGGAAGTGTCAAACTGCGCTTTCGTAAAATATACAGTGGCGTTTTTTTTATTCATGAATGTAAAAGAAATAATACACAAGAAATAAAATCAGCAAATTCGTCATTTCATTAGCTCTTTCTCTAATATTTTTCTCTCAAATTTCTATCAGATTTATTAAAGATTAATGATTGCCGTTTAAACTCAATATCAAATTATTTTAATATGTCAAAAATATTTTTTCAAAATCAAATCGGCCATGTTTCATGCTTGAAAAAATATAATTAGCTGGAAATCAGCTAACACTTTTGTATAATGTAACTCATGTTGCATTGTTAAATTATGCCTTTAATATTCATAACGGAAGCGCTTTTGTTTGGCAAAAATTAGAATTATTTTGATACAAACGTTATATTTAACATAGCTTAGTTATGGTATAAATCAACTTTCAACATTATATTAATGCAATATTAGTATTATTCTCATAGCATTTTGTACAAGCGTTACCCTCTATGTATATGGTGATTTCTTCCATTTATCCTGCACAAAAAAAAAAAAAAAAAAAAAAAAAAAAAAAGCAGAAGAAAAAAGTCAGGTCTTTTTCTGCAGAGCCTTTGGAAAGTATTTTTCTATGACACTATAACAGTAATTGGAAGCATTAGATAATAATTCCCCAGGAATGATATTCAGTTACAAAGGGTACAGTTTTATATTTTTATAACGTAGTTTTTATTAAATACTTGAATTGTAAAAATCGATATAATAAGTAGCACCAGTAGGCAAAACTTTAGCATTCACATGTTTCAAGGATTTATAAAAAATGAGCCTAATCATCGATAAAAGAGAAATAACGGAAGCAATGAGCACTTTTTTTTTTTTTTTTTTTTTTTTTTTTTTTTTGCTATTGGTATATGGGTATTTCGACTGAAAACAACTTCAAGAGTCATCATGCTATTGGCATTGAATAAAAAAAAAGTACTTAAAAGCAAGAAAATAATCCCCCCCCCCCCCTCACGACAAAAAAATAAATAAATAAGAAATAAAATGGCATGGTCAGATAAAGAAATTAATGCTGTCAAACATCACTAATCCAAATACTTTGTAATAAAATATTTACCAAGAAAATAAGAAACCGAAAAATACTCAAAAAATCTAGGAGTACACTGAGAGATTTGGAGCAAATCCATTACTTTGTAACGGAATCAAATCATTTATAAATTTCTAACATATTCCTATAATTAATTATTCGGATATTAATAAATACTAATTCAAATGTTGGATGCTTTAAGTTAATATGCATTTCAACTTTATCATAGAAAAAGTAGTTTGATAAAGTAGATATGGTAGCGATAAAACTGCCAACTTTTGTGCTTTTCTGCTACTCTAATGCAATCTTCCCCTTATTTAATCCTCGAAATTTGGCGATAGATAAGGCAAAAAATGCTTTTTAAAAAATAGCGGTAAGAAAAAAGTGTAAAAGTTGGCAGCTATGAAACTACCGCCTAAAAGCATTAAAAAATTAAGTATATTAGACTGAATAAAACTAGATACAAGCAACATATCAATCAGACTTGTAGCGTATGCTACTTTACATATTTATTAACGAAATCTTTCTAATATAAGTTGGTAGCTCTAAATCTGTTACTTTCAACTGAGCAGTGGCAATAACTTCAGAGAAATATTCAATACATTGATTAAATACGAACATATATGAAGGATTTGGGCGTGAAAAAATGGTAACTGTGATTTATTATTATTATCATTATTATTATTCACATGTAAAGCCGTTAACTACATCCTGATATCTTTTTAAATGTACAAGCTTTCTTTTTGAATCATATGTCATAATATTAGATATGAATTTCAAAAGTTATGCCATAAATTTTATATATAAATTTTAGAAAAGAAGACTTCTTATATATAAATCCGATAAAATAAAATGAATCATACAAAATGTGTGGTACATAAGTGCAACTGAGGATGTTGAGAATGCAGTCTTTAACACATTAGCTGTTTAAGAGGAAACAATCACGATGGTTCACGAGAGGATAGTTATAGTTTTCTCTAAAAAACTAGAATCTTCATCTTGAAATTACATTTTATTATTTACTTATTTTACAAACGAGCACTTAATTTTATAGCATTACGGTTGTTTTAAAATCAAAATAAGATACTTTATGTCACCTTTCTGAATTCATTTTTGTTCGGAAACGCATGGAATTGGCAAGTGTTATTATTATGTAATTATGTATTCTAATGTATTTTTCATCTTTTTGATAAAAACAGAGGATCTTTCAGAAAATCTTGCATAAGTTTGCAATTTGAACGGAATTGCCGGCCTCGATAGCACGGGAAAGGAGAAAATCTGCCGTCATGTATCAATAATTGCTTATAACTCCTTAAGTAATTTATTTATCAAAAATTCAAAATGCCATTCGATTCCAAATTACGTTAATATCCTGGCCTGTCAATTTTATGCTTTTACGTTTGAAAATGAGTCAAAAAATCTGTCAAAGTTTCCGTTTTTTGAGAAGAGAGTTAGAGATTGGAAATAAGAAATTTAAATTTAAAAAATGACAGAGCTATAATAGTTTTCTATTAAATTATAAAAGTAAATTAATCAGGATGCTCCTAAAGTAATTTAAATCAAGTACCGGAAGTAAGCCCCTCTTTAGAAAACAGGAAATTCTAATGATTTTAAGGGGTGCTTATAATTGGAACTTTTGTGAAAAGTGTAGAGAAATTACGAGGGTGGGGGGGGTGGGGGGATTTCGAATTTAGGGAATTTCACAGGATTTGAACAATTTAAAAAATAAAATCAGATCAAATTAAACTCTCTTCCATAGAAGCTAAGTACTTTCCATTAATAAAAATATTAAATTAATGAAGCAAGTTTACATAAAATAGTTAATTTAGATATGAAAGAAATATGGACAAATATTATAAAACTTTTTCTCAATATAAATATCTGTTAAATCTTATTAGTGCATAAAAATCAAGGTAAACATTAATAGTATAATATATTGAACATATGCCATTCTGATACAATGATCAGTAAAGAGATTAGATAAAAATAAATTGCGTAAGATATATTTATTTAGAAGTTATGGGGGAAAAAATCTTAAGAAATTTCCTGAAAAACACAGAAGGATTGAAAACGCCAGAAAATAAAACTTCAAGAGGAGGCCTTATAAATGGAACTTTTTCAAAAAAGAAAAACATCATATACGTTGGGGGGGGGGGGGGGCTATATTTGAAAAGGGACTTACTTAATCAAAAGTAGAAAAATAAAACAATGATTGATACTCTTGATTCACTATTTCGTAATAATATAATTTCCGTGTTTCGGCAAAATCTTCTCCTAAAATTTTGGGATTTAGTCTGAGGTTTTTAAACATTTTTGCCACTGGCTGTCTACTTACAAATGCTTTTCATATTATCCAGTCTACACTTTCCCCCCTGCATTTTGACGGCAGATTACCAATTATTTCTTTGTGCTTCTTTTTCTTCTTTCCTTCGTTTTTTCAATGGAAAATTTATACAGTAAAAAGAAAGGAGGGATACAGGAAACAAAGTAATCTATGTATGGAACAGTTTGAGTTCCGAAAAACGACAATCCTTAAACATTTTGCACATAAATGAATGTAAAACTTATTAAAAAATAACAAAAATAAGCTCTTGTTATCCTATAAATTTAGCTACATCAACCATAAAAAGCATAGTAAAATAACTCAAATATTATTTGTAGAAAAAAAAAATGTTTGTGTTACTAAAAAATGTAATAATCACGAAAATATATAATCACGTAATCATTGTAAATATCACGATATTTTCGAAAATATCAAAAATATCCAATATTTTCAAAATAGTCAACTTACTGCTGATAATAAATATTTTCAAGCATAATATAAATTAGAAAACAAAACATATTGCACATGACATGAGAACTTAAACAATATGCTAAAAGTGTGTTTTTCCCCCCTTTTCTTTGAAGTATAGTTATTTACACTTGCGTGTTTAAATGATATTTCAGGTTTGGCACACTTTATCACTCTATCAAGTTGTTGTCAATTACCTAACAAAGGAGGGTGGGAAATAGCGGTAAAAGCGATTAGTTTAGCTGGGACACATGCTTGTTAAAAAGGGTTCTGGCAAAAATGATAGTGCATTTTCAACTTTACAGAATGTATTCTTAGTTTGTTTTAAAGAAAGAAAAAAAATGATATTCATAATCTTGTATTTTTTTATAAAATGCATGTAAATTTTACAATAATTATTCAGATAATAATCCCCAATTTATTTAACAGCCAATATCAACAATATTGTATAAATATGTATCGAACGTTTAAACTTGGACTTAAAATCACGAAATAATTTTCCAACACAATCATAAAAATTTCAGATATTTTAATTCAGATTCCACACAACTGAAGATTTATTAATATTAATATATATCTACAACAGTAATTAACTATCATAAAAAATAATTTAAATATATCTTAAATCAGTTGTCATTATATATATATATATATATATATATATATAATCAGAGATATATATAATATATAAACAACGTGGAAAATTGATATAAATAAGAATACATTAATGTCATATGTAAGCTTTGGAGTTTTCAAGAGAGCGGGGGGAAAAAATCAGACGAAAGGAAATGAAACAAATTAAGTCTTTTCCTGAAATATACACTATGTTTTGCAACAAAAAAGTTTTTTAATAGTTTCAAAGTATTATTTCTTTTATTCTGTGAAAATTAGCGTACTAAAAACTTTTTTACATGTACAGTACAAAGTATAATTTACTAAAATATTACATTTTGTTTAAAGAATTTTGAGTCAATTTTAAGTGAAAATTTAGTGCTATTTTTAAATAAATGTAATGTGACTGCAAAAAAGTATTTATTTATCTTTTGCACTTTTAACCCTACCTGTGTTGGCAGGGTTAAACCTATGGTACATAGGGTCGTTAAACCTATCGTACGCGTACCATTTTTGACACGTAACATAATAATTTTGGCACGGGAAAGTTTGGGATTCTAAACAAGATACGATGACATTAGACAAAATACATAAATTTAGATTATCAAATCTTGTCTAAATTCAATTGATTGAAAATTGGGAGGATTTTTTATTCTGCTTTATTAATGTCAAATCGCAGCTCAATATGGACTGAAAAAATTATCAAACAAATGTAATATTTGAAAATTATTGGAAAGGAAAAATTATTAAATATTATAAGTAAAAATGTCGATGCTGAAATATGACAACTTGGAACTTAATTACAGAGCTGTTTGTAAAAGTGGCCATTTGTGACTTACGAATTTCCCCGTCTATTCATGCCTGCTATTATTTTCCCAAACAAATAATATCGATAAAAAAAAAAAAAAAAAACTCAAATAGAAACTTAGATATCTCTAGTTCAATTTATCTTCTATTGAAATGATCTTGGTATTTATCTGATACTAATTATTTTTCATCCTCGATGTCACTACAGAAATCGCATTTAATCTTTTATTAATTTCTAAAATGTATTTAATTCTATATCTTTTACAGTGTAAACCTACATGCATATTACTTAAAAACATTTTAATACTAATAAATAATTTTCAAGTAATTTTAATTTATTATTTTTCATTAAATTTATATTTTAATTGCACGTCATTTTCATTCGGAAAAAAAAATTGGTACGCGGGTGTAAAAAGGTTGGCCGACCCTGAGTTAGAACAATTAAACTGTGCTTAAATGTTCACAAGGCAGAGATATTTGCCAAATATTGATGTACGAGGCATAGGTCCATGTCCGCATAAGCTTGTGTGTGTGTAAGAGGGGGGGTGGGGGGGGGTCAGAAGGTAGAACAAAAAATAATAGGTGTTGAGTTTCATTATTTATATAGTGTTTACCGTACAATAGGCCCCAGTAACTCCAATGCATATATACTTCGTAGTAAACAAAACACTGATAAAGCAAATTACGGGTTATTACTACATCATAAAAATCACGTTTAAAAAAGGTCTAGTCATACACGCATTTGAAAGTTATATAAGCGTGTTCTCGTGTTTTTTATTTTCGCACTGCAATCAACAATCACATCTTTCTACACATTCACTGAGACATTTTTTGCGCGTAATTTTTTTTTTTTATATTAGTTTTTCGGATATTGTGGAATCAGTGTTTTTCCTATTAACTTAAGACTCTTGTCCCTGCCAGCGAAGACACTCACGAGCTAATTCTAATCCTGGGGGAGGGATTTTTCTAATATTTCGTTTGCATTTCGACATTTTTAATTTTTTTTTTCACTGGATAGCCGAGGTCCGTCTCTACATCGCACCTTTTTTACTTTTTGGATTTGGGTCGCAGATATATTTTTTAAAGTTACTTTCAATTTCAAATCCGATTCTGAAAATGAAAGTGTCATTCTAAAATATATCTGCAACCAAAATCGAAAAAGTAAAAAATGGTGTGATGTAGAAAGAGATCTCGACTATCCAATGCAAAAAAAAAAAAAAAAAAAAAATGTCGAAATGCAAACGAGATATTAGAAAAATCCATTCCCATAGGATTAGCATTAGCTCGTGAGTGTCTTCGCCTGCAGGGTCAGGAGCCTTAAGCATCTTGAATTAAAATTGATTCCTGACCGAAAACATGCTTTTTCTGTCTGCCCTGTAACAACAGACATTGATAACTTTAAGAACACTTTCTAGAAAAATTGGAAATTCAATTCCATTTTTTGTTATTTCAATAAAACGAAATTCGAATTTTGTGCATTTATAGCTAACATTGACTATGTGAAGCCATAAAGTATCAAGTTTAATTTGTGTCAGCCTATTAGAACTATAAAATATAACACGTTTACAACATATTTTAACTTAATATACAACATAAAAATGGAGATCAAAATCGTGTTTGTACCCAGGGCCTCCAAAAGTCTAAGGCGTGTCGTGAATGTTCACGCGTTATGACGATAACTAATAAAAAATATCAAATGAGGAAAAAAAAGCGTACAAAATTTGTAATTTTTGCAATTCTTTTATTTTATATCAATACAAAAACCCTTAACGAGTTAAAAGTTTGTGACGCAGCGCTTTATCTTATGTTCTAAGAATTTTAAATATGGAACTTAAAAATAATGATATCAAATTATGAGTGACGCTATGCTATTAATTACAATCTCTATACATATTTATTTCATCATTTTATTTTGTTATAATTGTATGTGCAAAAGTTATGTTCAATTTAAAAAGATGTATAAAAGTTTATCCATTGATGCTTTATCATTCATATCTCTCATAAATTCAAAGCATGAGTTTTATAAGATATGATATCAAAATTTAAGTGACACCTTGATGTGGTTTAAACGATTTGTTTTAAAATTCAATTTAAATTATTTTTAGTTTGGCTAAGATATATTCGCACATCTAAACAGTATTTTTAATTTTCCAATACACTGTTAAATATGTCACTTTCACTGAACTTATATAATGCATTGAAATATATTTATTTGAATAAATTGATTTATCCTTTGTACAATGCCATTAAAAATTAAAAATAAAATTTATGTAAATAATTTTTTTTGCCTCATAGTATCCATTTGAATACATTTCACTTAGTTTGGATACAATGACGCAAAAAAAACTATTTACATAAATTTTATTTTTAATTTTTGCCCTTTAATTTAACCCTTTGCACGCATCTCTCCAGCTTAATAAATAATTAAAATCTTTCAAACTTAATTGGAAAAAAAAAATCTGCAACATGTGTTGCTCACTAACATAAATAAACAAATTAAGTCCTAACTTCCCAAATGTACATTTCTCCTCTCCTCCCTCCCCCTACTCTCTAGCAAAAAAAAAAAAAAAAATCTTTACTTTTATACAGAAAAGTCAATATAAATTATCCTCCTATTCCTGAAAAATATTACTTTCCCTCTCCAGCCTAGTGATTTGAATATTTAAAGCTATTTATAAAGAAAATTCTTCTGTCTTAAGATTATTAATGACAATAAAAAAAAATTAATATAAATTATCTTCCTTTTCCTGAAATTTATACTTTCCCCCTCCAGCCTAGAGATTTGAATCTTTATAACTTTTTAGCAAAACTACTCTGCAAAGTTTGTTGCTTAATAATAATAAAATAAAATATATAATCATGTACACTTTTAATTATTTTTCACACAATCAATTGATAACATAGTAGATGTTCTGAGCGAATATTGTGTTGGCTGAGTTGTCGTCCAGATAGCTCAATTGGAAGAGCATTGACAATTAAAGCGAAAGGTTATTAAAGTTTACTTTAATTCAAGATGTTTAACCCCTTTGCGATGTGAGTCCTTTGCTTAATTTTTAATCTTTTACCACCGGTTTTTCAAAACAGAAAATTTTCTGTAATTGAATCGTAAAAATGCTCTGATTAAATAAGGTAAACTTTACAATTAAAAATAAGTGGTGAGAATAATGAAGTATTCTGAACACTTTAATTGGCAAGTATACCAGTTGCTCGTCCCCAACGGGTTAAAGATGCTTTTTTGCTATTAATACCTTTAGGATTTACAATATACAAAAATCTTAACCACTTCTGATGTAAATAAAGTAAGTGGGAAAAAAATCAAGATGGCAATGCTTTGATTGGTGAATTGTAAGCTGAGTAATTTGTACCACAGAATGAAAAAATTATAAAGTTGTAATAATGCCTTCTTCAGACCACTCACAGATACTGAATATTTAGGGTTTTTGATAAGTGAATTACATATGAAGATAAATATAATAGATCTTTATAACACACATCTTGGGATGAGACGTTCTGCGTAATACAGAATTTTGCATTATATAGATCATATTTCATTCATCATTAAATTTACATTGTAAACGTGCTTTAAATTACATTCCTTGGAACCAGAAATAGTGAAAATTATAAAATTTTACATAATAGTATAGGCGCAGATTCGCAATATCTGGAAGGAGAAAGTGGCTCCTAAACCCAAAAAATCCAGTGGCCACATTGTGAAACAAACACATAAAAATAATTTAGTGTTTATAAGGGGGGGGGGGGGGAGAGGACTAAATTCAAAGTGAAAATAATTTATTTGATGTATACATATGTCTATGTACAAGAAAACACAGACTAATTACATCAAATGGGTATGTTTAATTTAATCACAAAATTCTTTAAATTTGATTATTAAGTGTAATATAAATGTGAAATTATGTTCATTCAGAAGATATAGTTGGACAAGATACATTTTTAAAAAATGTAAAGCTAAGCAATCATGGTAGTGGGAAATATTAGGACAACAATATGTCTAATTTTGATTTTATTGTATAACATTACATTAAAAAAAAATTGTGAATGTGTAAAATTATTTAGCGCTATAAAATTCAAAACGCACTTCAGACGTTTGTTTTTCTATGTAATACAATAGTTTTCTGTATTAAATAGATCATTCTGGACTGTAGGAATTATGAAGGAGAATACACAGATTTCATTTTTTTTTTAAAAGGGTAGAAGAAATACACCATTTGCAGAAAAGGAGCTTCCCTGTATAACGCATGGCGACTGAGACATTGAAAGTTAGTGGCCAAAGCAAAAATTTTAGTCGCCATATGGCGACTCTGAATCTGCACCTATACATAATAGGTATAGTTCATGTCACACATTATTAAATTACCTTAAAGCATGATCCAAATATGCCTAGGCAAAATCCTTATAAACAGTGGTAGCTCGTGACTAACAGTTTTGGGGGCACTAAATGCATGGCTGGCAAATTTATTCCTTTTTCACTATTTTTAAAAATGAAATCTTTGCCTTATTTTTGTATTTTTTAAGTTTCTTACATTAAATAAGGCAAAACTTTCTTTTTTTTTAAATATTACTTTTGGAAAGCATGCCTCAAAAAGTGCCTCAAAAAAAAAAAAAAAGAAAAGAAAAGAAAAGAAAAGAAAGAAAAGAAAGAAAAGAAAAAGAAAAAAAAAACCTTATGAGCTGCCACCGTTTATAACACTCATTTACAAAAAAAATTAATGTATTGTTTTCATTACTCCAAAATAATGCGTTAAAGAAGACAATGTATCAAATTTAGTGTTCCAAGAAATTAGCAATATTTGTGAAATACATGTGCTTTTTAACTGCAAAATTCATTGTTTATATCTGAGAAATACATTATATACATCTCCTGTATTAAATTTTTTTAATGGCAGGCTTTTGTGATAACACTCATTTACAAAAAATTTTGATGTAATAACAATGTTTTCATTACTCCAAAGTAATGTGTTAAAGACGACAATGTATCAAATTTAGTCTTCCCAGAAATAGTAATATTTGTGAAATACATGTTCTTCTTAACTGTAAAATTTATTGTTTACATCTGAGTAAAACATTATATGCATCTTCTGTATTGAAATTTTTTAGTGGCAGGCTTTTGTGATTGAACAAGGACTGCTTGCAGAATGCTTAAATAATTTTACAATTAATTATCAAGTAGGAGTTTGGTGCAAGATAATAAAAGCGTAAAAAATAGCAACGTAATTTTACAATATAAAATTATGGCTCTTGAACTACTATTAACACGTTCACGCCGGCGCGGTGGGTCACACTCGACTGTATCAGGGCTGGAAAGTTTCCGGCCTTTTGGATATCAGTATTTTAATACA
Source organism: Maratus speciosus (assembly GCA_963932465.1). NCBI lineage: Eukaryota > Metazoa > Arthropoda > Arachnida > Araneae > Salticidae > Maratus > Maratus speciosus. Next base: position 524,707,643 of record OZ010787.1, on the reverse strand, counting down.
GAAAATGTTGTTTTATTTAATTAGAGCAATTGGGCGATTTAAAGGAACAACATTTTCTCTAAAATAACAGTGGTGTGCAAAAAGCCGGAGACTTGAAAACTCTGAGACAGTCAAGTGTGATCCACCGCGCCGGCGGGAACGTGTTAATCAATAACAGTAATAGGATAAAGAAAATCATTAAATAAATAGTTTATTTAAAAAAAATTACACGAATTTTCATCAGATATACTGATTATTACTGCCATATATTATATGTAACATATTTATTAGAAACGTTACAACTATTTTGATGAAGTTTTAAAATGTAAACAAAAGGATGCCTTATAAACACATAAAAAATACAGTTCGTTTTCGAAAGCCGCGCCTAACATTCTGAGACGATTTTACAATCCAAAGGGGTGGTAACGCTGAGATGGGTATTTGCCGAAGTTCCAGTTGTATGTTGTCACTCAGCTAAACAGCCTCCGATCATCCCTATTTTGATAAAATCAAAACACACCTGACGCATGCGCAAAAGCGCGGAAAGTTTCGCTTTACGAAAACAGACGCTACCTCTGGACAAAATCATTATACAGTAGACTCCCTCAAATCCGCACAACTTGGAACCAGAGGTTGTGCAGATTTAAGAATTTTGCAGATTTCTGGTCATTGCTTTGGTTACAGTTTTTAAACAGTCATTTGAATATAATTATACAATCAAAATTATACAAAATCCTTGCAATATAGTAAAATATTAAAATAATTAAGTCAGTAATAAACTAAAATGATAAGAAGTAAGATAATTTAAAAAATGATTAAATTATTAAAAGTAAAGATCAAGTAAATAATTAATAATGTATAATTAAATATGCATAATAAAGATAAGATACATTTTCCTTGAATTATTGAATGAAACTTGCCTCCTAATGGTACCTATTAATTCAAATCAAAATCATAAAGTAAGGAAGTTTTATTTCAGGTTTAGCCAGTCTTAATAACCAAAAAATCTGGATGCATAAAAAGATTTGATAAAAAGATTGTGATTACCAAAATCTTGATTTTTTTAACAGAAATAAATTGTACTTCCTTCCTGAAAAACCATGAGTTCAGTCATATTATAGAGAATTAATTACATATTGAAATACAAACGGAATGATATAAAATTAAATTCTGTAATTTTGCCCTTACATCTGAACTGAAAGTTTCATTGTTTACATCTGCAATGATGTGTAGATTTCTTGCAGATTTTAGAGAGTCTACTGTATTACTTATTTATAAAAAAATTTATTTAATGCTAGCAATTAAAAAAAATCAGAATTATGGAGATAAAGATGAAATAATGTTTGAAATTTAGCCCTCTAAGTAGGGGTTCTTAAACTATGATATGCGTACCGGTACTGTACGTGAAATTAAGTAAAAAATACAACAATAATAATGGGTTGCTGGAATCCGCATTCAAAAAGATGAAGGTAATAGAATTTTGATTGGTGAGAAAAGAAAAATACCCTCTGATATCGGTAAAAGCTCTAAAATTATTGCTTGTTTTTAGCACAAAATATATTTGTTTTAAATGCTTTCTCGTCGCTTCTTTATATGAAAAACAAATACAGGAATAAACATAAACATCGAATCTGATTTATGTCTAAAACTAAGATTGAATCAGATATGAGGAAGATGTGTTTGGTAAAGCAAGCATCACCCTTATCATTAGCAGTACAACAGAATTAATAGAGTCACCCTAGTGCATATGTATCAATCTACGCCAATATGCCATTAAGTATTGTAGCTTTTAAAAAAAATCAAAACACTATATTTTGATAATGTACATATTATTAATTTGTAATGATGATACTACTACCTTTTACTTGAATCTTAATATAAAACAGTCAATCTAAGTACCAATTTAATAATGTAATCATACAATTAAATACAGTAAAATCTGCTCAGACCGAGCACAGAAGACTGGGCAAATACCTTGTTTTAGACATATTCCGTTTACACAGGTTTTTGTGTAATAGCTTTGAGTTTGTAACTTGGTGGTAGGCGGAAGTATGAACTTCTATTCAGTGGTACGTTGATTTAAAAGTTTGGGAACTCCTGCTCTAGAAAGTAGCAATATTTCTACAAAATGGATTGCAAGCTCTTTTTAAGTGTAAAATTCATTGTTTACAAGAAGCTGTCTGTTATACAGAGAATTGTATTATAAAGATCTTTTACTACAACAATGCCTTCATTACAAAATTCTGAAATAATGTGTTAACCCTTTCGGGACGGGGTGATGCATATGTGCATCGTCAAAAGGGGCATATGGAATTTGTCTTTGGCACCATTAATAAATAAATGTAATATTTGTCTTTTTTAATTAGAACATTTTTTGGAATTTCACCAATAAAGGGGACTGTTTAAAAAAAAGCGGTGCCAACCAAATAAAATTTGTGTAAGGGGTGCCGTCTCGAAAGGGTTAAAGATCAAAATGTGTAAAACTTAATGTTATTGGGAAATAGCAGATATTTCAACTATATGTATGGGAAATACAGGTGATTTGTAACTCCAAAATCCATAATTTACATCTCAGAAATAAATTATATAGATAGTTGCATTATAAAGATTTTCAGCAGAATCCTAGAAAGTATGTTAAACCTAATAATATATACACTATACCAGCCAGTCAAAGAAGTAAAACATTTTTATGGGGAAAAGATGAAAAGGACAGTGTTTAGAATGAAAGTATTTTATGCATTAATTTACATGTTTTCATTTAACTTTTTAAAAGAGCTTCATTTTATTGTTAATATACATTTTTTCTTAAGAGGAGATTTGCTTTTTTTTTCGATTCAAAAAATTGATTTTTTTTTTTTTTGTTTTTACATTTTTCTATTCCCTACAGTCTATTGATAATCCTTATAAAATTATTTGGGCCGAATTCGAAGACCTTTCGTAATTATGTATATATATATATATATATATATATATATATATATATATATATACTTCATATTTGCTTTATCCTTTAATTTCGATTTAAAACATTAATCGACGTAGGTCTGCAGTCCATGCAAAAATTTCACAAAACAATAGACCGAATTCTTGTCAGTGAGTCCCTCCTTATCTTACTTCATCTTTTCTTTTTTTATGTTATTATCACAATGCTCTTATGACTAGATAAAATACAATATCATCGAGTAGCTTTGCTTATTGTGTGATCAGAAAGGCAGAAGATCGCATTATCGAGTAAATGAATAGTGGAGTGTAAGAATCGGTATAATACCATATCATCGAGTAACTTAGATTATTTTATGTTATAGATGGGCAGAAGGTCGCATTATCGAGTAACTGAGGTAGTTGTGTGTAGTAATTTGAAAAATATCGTATAGCCGAGTAACTTAAATTGCCGTGGCGGCAGAACGGCAGCAGATAGATACAGGCGGCAGAAGTTTGCGTTATCGAGTAACATAGATAGTGTGTAAGAATTAGTAAAATGTCGCATCTTCGAGTAACCTTAAAATTAGAATTAAATAATTATATATTAAAGGGAAGAAAATATTGAAAATTACGTTATAAAAATTGTATTTACACGTGAATATTAAAAATGAAAGAAAACTTTAAAATAGTAAATTCATTAATATACGTAAATTTAAAGGCAGTAAATGGGGGAAATTACTTCATAATACTTAAAAATGGCCAAATAATAATATTGCTAAGCAGTTTAAAATTAAAAATATATTTACACGAGACATTTATTTCATATTTCGAGATGATATTTTTAACTATTGTTGTCAATTCTAAGTCAGCACAAATAATAAAATTTCCTTTCTAACAACAAAAGTATTTCCACGTAAACAGACTGCTCAAAATAATTAAAGGATATTGTAAGTCTAATATAAAATAACGATTAATTATTACTTTAATAAATCGATGATTGTAACTAATGAAATATAAACGCATTTGTATAAAACATCACATAGATATAATTAAAAATGCTGATTTTTTAAATTAGGTGAGATCTTTATAAAAGCTTATGAAAATTACAGTTTTCCTTTATCAACCGTCGTCGATTGCTTGGCGGTAATGTTTATTAACTTACCTCTGTCCCGCCAGGAGAGAAAGATGATATTTGAATGGTTTAGAATGTTGGTATTCACGAATCGACAAGATTTGGTGGTTTAAGAAAGTCCATATTTATAAATATATAGTTTTTATATTTCACAGAAAGGACTTTTAAGATTAATTGCTAATAAAACATCATTTTTGAAACATTATTGTGTCATGTTCCTTGGCAAAAAGAATAAAAGTATCAGTTTCCATATTTAAGGAATTTAAACTTAACTTTTTAAAATAATTACTCAGACTATGCAACGATTTGTCAAAATACTCGTCCAAATTCTCTTAAGTGAGTTCCTCCCCCCCCCCCCCGCCTTCACTCACCTTTTTGAGGTAAAATCTCTAGGTCTTTATGGTGGGATAAAGTACCATATCATTAAGTAACTTAATATGCGGTGAGTGTAGAGGGAAGAAGATAGCTTTATGGAGTAACTGAGAATATGTAGTAATTGGAAAAAAAAAACGTGCCCTTAAGTAACTTAGATCGCTGTGTGTATAAATCGACAGAAGATCGCATAATCGAGTGACTGATGTAGTTGTGTATAGTAATTGGTAAAATACCGTGTCATCGAGTAACTTATTGCCGCTTAACACACGGCATAAGATAGCATCATTGAGTAACTAAAACAGCTGTGTGTAGGAATTGGTAAAATATCGCATCTTCGAGTAACCTCAGCTTACTTGACAGAAAATCATTGCATCTGTGAAGGATTTGGGGTTTATAATATCTACTATATATATAAAATGAAACTGGAAATTTCGTTCCGGCTGTTGATAACATAAATTCTGCTAAATGGATTTTGATGGAGCTTGCACTGTTAATTAGGTAATTTTTAGGGGAGATTTTAGCATTTTGCATATCGTTCTACATCAAATCTTACAATAAATGATCAACAAAAGGAGTCGCTTCTTAACAGCCCAAATTTTACCTAAAACATTAGAAAATATAACAACGCAATACCGTTCGTATCGTTTTCAGCAATACAGAAAGACAGATAACGTTCCATATTACTTTAAAACAGATGGTCAAATTCACAAAATTTTTCATTTGTTTCAAAGTTAGTTAGGCGAAACTGACCAGCGAAATGGGCAAAGCCTGCTAGTAATATATAAATGAAGAATAATCATTTTAGGTACAATGCGTTCTTATGCACATATTGCTGCATGAAATGTAGAATTTAATTCGATCTCGTCTTTGGTCGATTTTCGAAGACGACAATACAGAAAAGGAAAAAAGTGCTTCCAAAGACTACAATCGTTTATAACTAAAGAAGTGATTCATTTATCGAAAAAGGAAAAACTGATCGATTACAAATTAATGCCATAACTGTGTCTGCAAGTAGCATGCTTTTATATTTAAAAATTAGTCAGAAAAAATGCCCGAAAGTTTCGAGTTATTATTGGATTTTTTTTTTTTTTTTTGAGAACCAATGTTTAGAACGTTATATTTAATCTGTACATGACATGTAAAAAATCGACGCAATTTAAAGCACAAATATTTAAAATAAACTTTCTTCAAGGTTGTATAATGGAGCCCTTTCGTAAGTCTTTCTATCAAAATAAAAGAACAGGAGTGAAAAACACCAGACGATGCAGATTAGTTTTGAGGATTAATTGGTTAAGTATAAAGGGTGGGAACGGGGACTAATACCCCTTAATTTAAATAAATGGATTTTTCATGCAGAAATATCCAATTTGTTTCAAATTGTAAATAGGCTCATTTTGAAAAGGCGCATCCCTAATGAATTTTGAGGATACATTCCTGAAGTATAAAGGGGGAACGGGGCTAATCCCCCCTTTAATTTAGATAAATTGGTTTTTCATGCAGAATTATCCGATTTGCTCCCAATTTTGTATGCTGGTTTATTCTTATAAGATGCTTCACTGATTATAATTGGAGGTTCATTGGTCAAGTATAAAAGGGGGGGGAAATGAGACAGCTAAACCCCCCTTAATTTAGCTAAATGTGTTTTTCATGTAGAATTATCCGATTTGCTTCGAATTTGGTATAAATGTTTATTCAGATAAGGCAATTCCCTGACTAGTTTTGGAGGTTCATTGGTTAAGTATAAAGGGGGGGGACGGGGACTAATCCCCTCTTAATTTAGTTAAGTGAGTATTTCATGCAGAATTATTCTTTGAAATAAGAGTGTAATATACAATTAGTGTGAATAGGGTGTGAGCTCAATGCCATCAGTTTAACTGGTCACTTTTCTTTCTATTTATTTATTTTTTTGTATCATGTATTTATCCAAAAGGAATTATTTTTAAATGCATCAATTTTTAAAGGTTTTGTAAGAAGTTTTAAACCTATTAAATTACCTTCTACTCTAACGCAGTAATGAAACTTTAAAAATTCCATTACATTAAGCAGGTTTCGGTCTGGGTGCTGCGTTATTAACCAGTTTAAAAACTGTTTCTAACATTAGAAAACGTTTAATTTTTTTTTAATAAGAAACAAGATTTTTTTTTTATCTTCACTGTTATTTTAGGGGTATTTCCAGTGACCCCTTTCATTAGAAGTTACAATCAGACCCAAATGTCTTTATATGATTCACGAGAACAATGGACACTATAATGCGTCCAGTTACGTTTGCTTGAATAGGTCAACTGGTTATGAAACTGCAACAAGGACATACTTCAAAAATTAAAAAGGAGAAATAAATGAAAGTAAAAAATAAAAAGTTTAATATTTAAAAAAATACTGTTTTACAATTTAATAGTTTAATATAAATTAAATTATCAAATGTTCCGGTTGCTATATCTTAAAAACGAAAACCAAGTAATTAATATATATAAATATATGTTTAATAAATTCACTATTTCGCTCTTTTTATGAAGCGTAAAAAAGCGTTATTTTTTAATAATCATGTTCAGGCGTGATTTTTAAGATAAAAATTTAAAACTTACAAAAGGGTACTTGTTTTAGGAACTAATTTTACTTTTATTTATTTAATATGCACCTACAGAAAATATAAGATATATAAGTAAGAAAGACTATTTTTAAAACAGGTGAAACAGGTAAATTTTCGTCTTATTTCGAATAATTTGAGGAAAATTACAGGAACATGAGGCAGATAAACTTTTTTTTATCTGTAGTGATACCATTGTTAAAACGAAATCTGTCACTGAAAAAAATTATGTAAAATGCGTCATCATAGTAACGCTTTAACTACCGAGAATATTCGAAACTAATTGTTACTATGTATGGAACTTAGAATTATATTGAATGAGTCTGTTATAACATTTGTTGTTCATTTACATTGATACACAAAAAATCTGTTACACTAGGATCTATAGAGATAATTAAGCGTATTTTAGTTATGTTAGATTTCTTCAAATATAATGAAATCGATATGCATTATCGAGCAGGATTCGATCAAGTTAAAAAGAGGCGCAGGCCTGGTATTAATTCGCCTCCTTCTCGCCTTCCTATAGTCACAGAAATTTTTATATTTTATATGCTTAAAATAGAGATATAAATATTTAAATTCATATATATATATATATATATATATATACATATATATAGTGCATTTTTATCTATTGTATGCGTTTCTAATATTTGCTAAACTTATGTTTTTTGCGGAGTGTTTATAAATTCAGCTGTTAATATACATGTCTTTAGAAAAGAGTTCTTAAGAATTATCGTCATAAGACTGACTATTGCACGGACATGCAGAGCCACCTCACAAGGGAACCATTTCAGAACTTTCTTGGGGGTGGGGCAAAGATCTTGTGATCTAAGTTATATAGCTAAGGTTAGGATCCGTGCCCCCCACCACCACCATCACCGAACGAGAAACGTAAACATGCTTACAAAAACAATAAAACCTTTGAATACAAAAACTTAAGAACCAATTAAATATTTCGTTTTAAACAGGTTTCCGTCTTAAAAGGTAAAATTTCAATATATTGCATATGAAAAATTTTCTTTTTAGACAGGATTCTATTATAGATTACATTTTTACAGGTATCCCCAAAGACTGTTAAACCATCCACTGTATAGTAAAACTCTGAAAAGAGATGTATTACAGTAAAACTTATGAAAACGAAGCCTGTCTATAACAGAATTCTTTCTTAAAGGGAAAAAAAAGAAATTTCGATGAAAAAAGATCATACAATTATACTTGCTAAAACAGAGACCTATCTAAAATGATATTTTTTTCTAGTGTTTTTCGCACTTCTTTTTTTTCAGGTTTTACTACAGGGGCGCCATATCAAAAGTTTCCTGGCAAAGGACAAGGAAAAATTTTGTTCGGGGAACTGGGAAGGGGCAGAATTGCCAATGTGCAGAACTGCACAAATCTCACTGACAATGGGGAAACCCCGCACAATAAAAAAAGTTCTGTGTGATTTTCTCTTTAACTTCTTTAACGGACATGTGAATATTCCGCGCATTTTTTCAGTGTTCGTGAAAGTCCACGATTTTTTTTCTTTCGAATTCCGAAAATCAATTCATCAATGGGTCACAGAAAAAAATCGCGAATTTTGCAAAATTTTGAAAAAAAAAGCCCCAAATCGTTGCGGAAAAAAAGCACTAATTTCTCCAAACGAACGTGGAAAATGTTGCTAATTTCATCAGAGGTCGCGAAAAGAAATGCAGATTTCGTCAAATGATTGTACAAACTAAAATCTCGAATTTTGTAAAAGGATTGCGAAAAAAGCGCGAATTTCATCAAAAGATTGTACAAAAAATCCCGAAAATTTACTCAAACAATCGAGGGGAATTTCGTCAAACGACCGTGAAATAAGATACATAATTTCGTCTAACTATCGCGCCAAAAATTACAAAATAGTATTAGTCGGTGGTAGAAAAAGAATCACGAATTTCAACAAATGATCATGAAAAAGAACTGCGAATTTTGTCAAAAGATCTCAGAAACAAATATGGAATTTCGTATTGTAAATTTCGACAAACGGTCGTGAGAAAAAAAAGCAATTACGATAACGGTTGCAGAAAAAAAATCGCGAATTCATGAAACGATCGCAGAAAAAAATCGCAAATTTCGTCAGATGATCGCGAAAAAAAAGAATCATGAAATTCAAGCAGCCATGAGATAATCAGCAGACGAACGTCATGAATAGGTCCCGAAATTTGCAACTTTTGTGATGTACAGCGATAAGAAAATTTTCTTTAGTGATTTTCTGCAAGTAAAATATAAGGTAAAGCGTTAATTGTTTCGGATTGCGTTTTCACTATTATGAGTTGGGTTCGTATTAATACTATTTTTCAAAGAAATCCCGAATATTTTTCAGATGAAAAAGCTACATATTTGAACATTAATGAATACTATATTATACCTTCATTTTTCTACATAAAATGTAAAGTTTATATTAAAGATATAATTGTAGATTTCTTTTGCAATAATTGTATTAAAATATGAATTAAATTTTCTTTCATTTCGGATCGGGTTGCCTTTCACTGGAAATCATTTTAGCGGTTTTGGTATTTACACGAAATTACAGTCCTGCGTCAGGATATGTTGACGTATTTTCTTCGTTGCGAGTGAGGTACATTTTAAGTTTTTCTGATTGTGCTTTATGTCGGTCGGAGTTAGTATGACCTGGTTTTTTATAAGGAAGTCCTGAATATTTTTAAATGAAAAACTATTAATTCGACTATTAATGGTGGCCCATAGTAATAACCCATGTGTTCATTTCTGTACATAGGGGATAAAATTATTGACTACTTTATTATAAACGTGTTTTTTACTTTGGTATTTGGTGGAAGTATATCGTTATTTGGGCTGAAGAAATTATATTTGTCGGGCGCGCGCAGGCTCCATTCCTAGGCGTTGAAGAATTTTGAGAGTGTTCCATTCATAATATGGTTTAATAAAGTAAATAACTAAATAATTTGATAACACTGTAGTAATTGCAGTAAATATAATGTGACAATAATCCAAAAAAGTAATAAAGCTGGATAATTAAGAACTTGAATTGTACTCGCCCCTTCAATACCCCCCCCCCCAAAAAAAAAAAAAAAAAAAAAACTATCAGAAAAAACTGTACCCTTGAATTTTTAGAATGAGGGGATTAGTTTTCCTATGATCAAGTTGTACACAGTTGAGCAGCAATTGATAAAAGAAAATGTCTCTCATGTATTTTTTAAATTAGCCAAATTACGATAACGGTCTCACCTTAAGAAAGTTCGAACAGGAAATATTTTTTTATAATTATTAATTTCATAAAGCATTTATTTAATGCATATGTTTTTATTGCAATCAAAATTGATAAATTACTTTAGCGTTTGAGAAATTTTTAAACTTTTGTTTGAGTTTGACAATTGATAGTTAATAAATTTTCTAAAAAATCAAATTCCTTGGAGGGGGGTATTTCCCCCTCCCCAGCCCCCTCAAATGGAGCCCCTGCCACCTCATTTGAACGGGTTCACGATGGCAGGAATTAGGATGCTAAATTGAGTAAAATTGGCCAAAATTACCAATGTTCCTTTTCGCCAAAAAAACTTTCAAATATTAAGGAAGGGCGTTTCCTCTCCTTACCTTCTCTACTTCCTGTAGCTCATGCCCTCCCCCTCCCGCCCCCCCCCCAAAAAAAGAGCCACATCATCAAAAAACTAATGATTAAAATTGTATTATAAAAACATAGTAGTACATTGTTTTCAAATGAAATTATTGAAGTTTTCCTTTTAACGCGGCAAGTTAAAATAATTTATGATTATCAATGCGGGGTGGGGGGGAGGGGGTTGTTTTAGATATTTCATGACATATATAGATAAACAAAGGTGAAGGTCGCGTGTGAAAAGGTGAAGTTTCCTATTTTTCTACTAGATATTTTTTTTAAATTGTGACTATCTTTGTTCTGTTATCAAATTAACAGATGGGAATACTACATGGTATAAAATGTATGTATATATACAAAAGGCATGACGATTAGTAGTAGTCACTTAAGCATACTATTTATGAACAAATTCTATGGATAGACAGAAGATCGACCTTCAAAATAATATTTGCCCCACTTCTCTACGTAGTCTAAGTCGGACCAAGGAATTATTACAATATACAAGTTGTATTAGCTCAGTCGGAAAAGAAAAACATTTTTTTTTTCCTTTTTTAAAAGTAAATTATATTGGGTGCTTTTTTAAAAGTAAATTACATTGGGTGCGTTCATTAATTAAGAAACTTCTGAAATTCGTTTGGAAATAACGACCCTTTGAAAATCTAAATAACAAACACTATGGTCGGTGAAGCTATATGTTCAGTTCATTAGAAATACATGGTAAATTTCTAACGATTTCATTAAAATCATTGGATTGTTTACTTTGGTGACAGACATACTAAAATAATTTTTCATTTGTATCATAATCGTATTATAGCTTAGTATCATCATATGTTACAACCTTGAGTTGTCACAATATCGTAAAAAAAAAAAAAAAAAAAAAAAAAAAAAAAAAAAAACTGGAACGCAATTTGGGAATTTCAATTCAAAAATAATGACCATTTGAAAAATCGAATAAATTTACAGTTAAGGGAACTAGATTTTCAATCCATCAACACATTATTAGACTATGTTAAAATCGTTTGATTTCAATAAAAGTTGTTTATTTTGCTAGACGAGACATTTAAATTTTTTATGGCTTTCGTTGAATGATTTGGGTTAGGACCTTGTATGAAATAGGGAAAATATTATAGCCAGTTGGTATTTTTTTTATAATATAATTTAAATAATTGCTTAACAAATTTACTATAGCTATCTCATATGCATTTAATTACATTTCGTAAGGAAATTAAAAATTTCGCTACAAATTAGCTTTCTTAACAAAATAATGAATTTGGAAGGAATAACACCAATTTGTTTAAATTTTATTATATCTGATGCATTATATCTTTAAATGAATATAAAAGAAGAAGAAGAAGAAATAGCCTATTGTTTCGGCTGGCGCCGATAGGGGATGTTTAAAATGAATTTAATTGAAATATTGACAATTTACGCTATTAAAATTAGGCCTTCAATTTCTTTTTAATATTTTGCATTCACTGACTATTTTAAGTTATTTCAGATCTTTATTTCGTAAGAAATTCACGCTCGGAAGCTAAGTTTAATAAAATCGTGAATTTCATATTTGATTTTTTCATTATATTTAAAAAAACTATATAGACAGATATTCTCCTATCAAAAAACTAGTTAAATGAAGAGGAGAAATTTACATAGCAAACCTGTATTACCGAAGAAGCTAAACACACAAGAGTTGCCATTCTTGGATTATTGCCGCTTTAGTGAGTAACCGCTAAATAGAGAGGAAAATCTTATATAGCAAGCCTGTATTACCAAAGAAACCAAACACACAAGGGTTGCCATTATTGGACTATTACCGTTTTACCGAGTAATAGTTAGGAAACTCCCTGGGTTTGAGGCTGCATTTTTACACACAGCCAGATGGCGTTATACAAATTTTAGATATTACATAACACACGGTGTGTATGAATGAGTGTAGAATAACGCTTTTCTGAGTAACTTCGAAAAAAGTGGTGCAACGTATAGAAAAATGCTTCAGGAACGTCGTGGTATGCTTAAACAAATCGAGTAACCGGCAAAAGTTACTCGAATTGAAATTGGTTACTCCGTACGTTGGTGTTTAAACCACTTTAGGTACTCAAAAGGGAGGGTAGGAGAGTGCACACACACACACACACACACACATATATATATATATATGTAATATATATATATATCATCATCATCATCATCAACCGTTTTCAATCCACTGCTGGATGTAGGTCTCCCCCAGATTTTTCCAATGTTTCCTGTGTAGTGCTTTAGTCATCCAATTTACACCGGCTACTTTTCTGATTTCATCACTCCATCTTACTTGAGGTCGTCTTCTTGGCCGTTTTACATCTCTGGGATACCACTGTAGGGTGTTTGTGCTCCATCTATTGTCTTGTCTTCTTGCGATGTGCCCAGCTCATTTCCATTTTAGCCGTTTAATTCTTTCAATGATGTCAAAAACTTTCGTCTGACTTCTTATCCAGGTTATTCTTTTTCTGTCTCTTCTAGTTATACCTAGCATACATCTTTCCATACTTCTCTGTGTTGTTTGTAATCTTTGTACCATCCGTTTTGTTAGCGTCCATGTTTCTGCTCCATAAGTTAGGACAGGCAAAACACATTGGTTAAATACCTTTCTTTTCAAACACAGGGGCATGCTACTCTTCAGAATAATATTGTTCTTCCCAAAAGCACTCCATCCATTTCTTTTTCTTCTATTGATTTCATTCATGATACTATTATCAGATGATATTTCTTGCCCAAGGTACACATAACTTTGCAATTCTTTAATTTCAGTGTTGTTGTAGACGATTTTCTTTTTTGATGCAAATAAATTGAACATCACCTTAGTCTTTTCCAAGTTTATTTTTAATCCCACTTTAATGCTAGCTTCTGCCAAATCTTTTAGCATATTTTTCAATTCTTCAGGACTGTTACTGAAAATTAAAATGTCGTCAGCGAATCGGAGATGACTTAAATATTCCCCATTTATTCTAATCCCTTTGTTTTCCCAATTCAGCTCCTTGAAAATATTTTCTAAGACAGCAGTAAAAAGCTTAGGCGAAATGGTGTCTCCTTGTCTTACCCCTCTTCCAAGCTTGATCTTTACTTTTCCTTTGTCCAAGCGGATGGTTGCTGTTGCTTTCTTGTAAATCTTTTTTATAATATTGATGTAAGGTTTGTCTATGCATCAGATAGAGTTGCAAGGTTAGTAATACAAGTGTCCAGAAGATACAAGCTGCAAATTACCCAAGTTTATGCACCAACAGTAAGCTATACTGATGAAGAAGTTGAGGATTTCTATGAAGAAGTAGCTTCAATGCATCAAAAGGGAAAATGCTACATAAAATTAATAATGGGAGACTGGAATGCTAGAATTGGGGAAAAAGAGAAAGGTGAGTTACCAATAGGAAATCATGGATATGGGGTGCGAAATGAAAGAGGAAACAGATTGATTGAGTTTGCAGAATGTGAACAGTTGTATATATATGTATATATATATATATGTATATATATATATAATATACCTTTGAAAAAAAAATCGTACAGCAAAAATGATCGAATCTTTTATTTAAAGAGGGCATGTAATAATATTTTGCATTAATTTGTTATAATATATATACAGGGTGCAATATGTTATCTATCGCCGACCTTTAATTTCTCAACTGTTGGTCATAGATACGTAGTTCCAATTACAAAAACGTTTCAAATCGGGTAAATAATCATGTTGTGGCATTATTTAAATTAAAAACTCAATTTAAAAAAAATTACGAAATCTAACTTTTTATACGGTCCCCCAGTCCCTATAGTTATATTTAATAAAAGTTTACACATATCATAACAGATATAACACAAAAAGTTTGACATCTGTACTACAAAAATTGACACAGTTATTCAATTTCAAAGTTTGAGATTTTTGCACATGATTTTGTCTTTCATTGAGGGATCAGTTAAAAGATAAATTACAGTAATTCGAGATCAAAATCAGGCTGCAATTCCGCTGCCATTTATCTAGTCCTGTGAGTATGTTTTATTTTCCAGTTGTCGATTCTACCTACTTTGACGTTTGAATAGTGTTCGATTCATAAAAAGCTCAAATTTTTAGATGAAATAACCCTCTTTGTTGATTCCCCGATTTGGCGATACCGGCTAAAGGTGGTTTCGCTGTAAAAAGGACATTGCACCCTGACTTTGATCTCGAATTACTTTAATTCATCTTTTAACTGATCCCTCAATGAAAGACAAAATCATGTGCAAAAATCTCAAACTTTGAAATTGAACAACTGTGTCAGTTTTTGCAGTACAGATGTCAAACTTTTTGGGTTATATCTGTTATGATATGAGTAAACTTTTACTAAATATAACTATAGGGACTGGGGGACCGTATAAAAAGTTAGATTTCGTAATTTTTATAAAATTAATTTTTTACTTTAAATAATGCCACAACATGAATATTTACCTCATTTGAAATGTTTTTGTAACTGGAACTATATCTCTACGGCCAGCGGTTGAGAAATTAAAGGTCGGCGATAGATAACATATTGCACCCTGTATATATATATATATATATATATATATATATATATATATATATATACATAACCATTAAATTAACATTACCGACCATCAACAAAAACTGTGATATATAAAACATTTTAATAAATAAAACCTACCATGGAATGTCAGTATATTAAAAATCATAAACATATTTTAAAGGTAGATGATTCCAAACAATAAATAAAATAAAAAGGATTTAATCATAAATGTTAACAGAAATGGACTATGAACCCTCATAGCATGCATGGTCACGGTGACGTCATTGTGACGTCACTGTAAGTCACTGTGGTCACGTCACATCTGTGACCAAAATTCCACCACTCAGTGACGTCACGTTGTGACTGAGATGTGAACTTCTTAGAAAACTTTAAAAAATTACAAAAATTCTTCAAAACATGTTATTTACTGTAAAATTATATATTTTTCTATCAATTAAAAAAAAATTGAGACGTCATTGTTATGTCATTGCATGTAACGTACATAACGTCATATATGTGACCAAAAAAAAAACAAAAAAAAACACCATATTGTAAGTCACAGTGTTAAAAAAATATGAACTTTTAAAATCTTTGAAAATGGAGAGAAATATTTTAAACAGTCCCGAGTTACAGCGGCATGAGGAATGAAAATATATCAGTGGATAGCAAATGGTAAATTCTGCCTCGAAGGGGGGGGGGAGGGGGGGGGAGGGCATAATATATAAAGTGCACGATACAAGCATTAAAGCAATTTGGATAACATATTTAGAATTAGGAGTATTAAATCTGTACAGTATTTAGTTTGCAGAGAGGAAACTATTTTTTTTTTCTTTGCCAACCAGTGGTATTTGAAACACTTCTGTGGTTTCAAAATAAATATTTTCTATTACAGTTAAGTCTGCAGCTTTTAATGAGCAAGTAGAAAGAGTCTTCAGAGTTTAGTCGGAGTTTTTTTCTTGAGAGAGTTTTTTTCCTGACAACTATTTAACTATTTTAAGTAAGTATTTTTGAAAAAATTCTACTTCTTTCAGACTTTTCAAATAAATTAACATTTTCCGAAAAAAAAAAAATATATATACAAAATTTATGCAAAATGCATGATAATAATTAATTATTCGTATTTCAGATTTGTATTTTAGAGATATGACTTTAAAAAAAAAGTTATTTTACAAATTGTTTTATTTTACAGAAAATTAATATGAAAAGATTGGCAGATTGACAAAGAATTCTTTTATTTTATCCTCGATAATCCTTTATTATTTATTAAGAACATGTCGCTCACCCACAAGAAAAGTGACACATCTCGCAAAAATTCATTTTGCGTTTTATTCCACTAAAAGGTTTGTCATAGGTGCGTCTTGCTACACAAACAGTTTCATAAGTTTAGCTACACGGAAAATCACGTTATTATGCTATATGTCCATTTGTGACCAAAGAAGAGGGGTGGATTATGTAATGAGGTAAAATTATCCAACCCTCCAAACCACATCCTACGTTTTCATTCTTATGTGCTTTACGCTTTTATGCACTTTTCAATTCTTGCATGTAAAGCTAAGTGCTATAATTTCATGTGAAAGTAAAATCATGCACATTTTCTTTTGCCTCTCCTGTGAAATTTACTTTTATCGATATGTGTCACTTTTCTTGCGGGTGAGCGATATTTTGTGTTTATTACGTGTAAAACAAATTTTACTTTTAGAAAAGGGGGGTGGGGGTTCATTATTACCCTTAAATTGATATTTACTCATTTTAAAAATTTAAACAAAGTTTTATCTAATAAACTCTAATTATTATTATTATTATTATTATTATTATTATTATTTACAAAAAAGAACCTTTACAATCCATTGTAACTTGAATTGTTTGGTAACCGATAAAAAGAAAAGATAAAACACATTGGAAAATTCTTCAAAAAGAAAATTTTAATTAAAGACAGTTTCATAAAATTATTGCGCATTTGAGTTCGAAATCTTTTGTATTCAAAAACAAATAACGGTAAAAAAGAACATCTGCTGAAAATCAAAATCGTCTGCTCACAGAAGAGGAGACGCCGGAAGTTTACTCTGTTTAGAACATCACGAAGTTTACAACACTTTTTTATAAAATAAGAGAAAGAAGCCCGCCATTTTAAAATATTACAAATACACGGATATTATAAATGGGACGTAAATGTAAGTCTTATTTAATTTAAATGTTTTATCCCTGTTTTGTATATTATGATGACTTAAATAGTTTTATGTTATATTAGTAAGGGACTGTTCTGCAATTGTTTTCAGAAACATTTTCCTATTCGATGCTGCGTTGAAAAATATCTTAATCTGCGATCACTTAAAAAGAAAAGAAAAAAAAAACAGCTGCGCAGAGACTGATTCATAACTGCATTCATAGTGGAATTAATTTAAAGATTAATTTGCTGTTACTTGAGATTGAAAATATGTTGAGACAATGATTTGGAATTTTTTTCGGCTTCTTACTGTTTTGTGTTTCCTGATTACTAACACTTACAGTAGTTATAGACATTATTATTTTGGAGTTAAATATGATTTTCGATTTTTATGATATTACGAAACAATTTAAGATTAGAAATTAGCATTATATTAGGAAAATGTATCTTTACGTATTACACTAGTGAAACTTTTCAAAGATTTTTCTTTTAGTGCTAATAATATTTTAAATTATTATTTAAAATCATAAATCTTCATACCAATGGTTTTCAGATTTAGCATTTGCCAAAATTATAAAATAATAGAAATTTCTTATAACATATGCAAAGATTTTTGAGATATTGTTAAATCTAATAATACATTTAATTTATCTATTATAATTTATTGTTGTTTAATAGTACAATTATAAATATTAATTATTATTTTTAGTGTTTTTCAAATTGGTATATTTATTTTTTTTTTAATTGTATATAAGCATTTTTTTTGTTTGTGATTTTAATCTAACATTTAATTATAGACATTCTGAAGCGGTTATTAAATTTTCGTCTATTATAAAATTATTTTCGAAGTTTATGATATACGTAATTATTGGCACTAAAAGTAAAATATGATATTTAAACATTGAAATAAAAAGTTTTTCGTGTCTAATAGGAAGTTTATAGATTAAACTACTTTAGTATATATATTTTTTTAAGTCATATTTATTTACATAATATAGGAGTGAATATTTTTTTAAACAGATTAACAGTGTTTAACTTCGGTTTGCCTGTCCGTTTTTGTGTATAGCCGTCTATCCGCACTCTAACTCTCGTAAATAAACTCGGATTGCCCTGAAACATTTAGATATTGACGTTTACCATAGCCCGTTCCTTATTTCTAATGAAGTTTGTAGCATGTTTAGTTCATTTACAGGGAGAGTCAAAAGTGTTCCGTTACATTACGGCTTATGGGAAAAAATCGTTTCAAAGGAATTTTAATGATTTTACACGCTTTCAAAAGGAGTAAAATTGATATGCATTTATGAAGCGCATTTAAATATGCATTCTGCTGAATATGCGATGCATGGAATAGTTATTGTTCATTTACAGGGCTAAAAAAGGAATTCCAATACCTAATGATATAGGGGTGGAGGGAATTGTTTGTGGCGTACTTTAATTATGTTAATCTATTTCATATATAATGAAATTTATATACGTCGCTGAAGTTTACATACTATAAATTATTTCATGTATAATACGAAGTGCATATAGCATTTACAGGGACATACAAAATATTTCAATACTATATTGTATCCGAAGTACTGTTCATTAGCGATGATTACTGGAAATGCAGTTTTAATTATGATATGCGCTTTTATGAATCACTATATTTATGCACAGTATATGGTGTATATAAATGCTACAATTCATATGCAGGGCTACACAAAAGTACTCGTAAAGGTTACTGCGTATGGGCGCAAATTGTTTAAAGGTGGTTTTTAAATGAGTTGTTCTTTTTTACGCTGAACTGCATTTAATTTGCTAAGAAATGTTTGTAGAATATAGATAAAATGATATACAGGGTCACCTAAAGAATTGGATACATTGCCGTCTGTAAATCATAATTTCTGGAAATGTGATTTCAGCAATTTTAAAAGTGTCATAGTTTGAATTAAATTTTAACTAAATAGTGGCGTGTAATAAAGGTTCTAGGTAAAATACAGGATTGTACAAAAGTATGTAGTATCTTTCCATTTATTAGTATAAATTGCTGAAAAAGAATTTCAACCTGTTATGTTTCAATTGCTAAACTAAATTTCCCCATTATATAGTATATATATATATCAACCTACAGATCAAATGCAGGACTGTTCAAAAGAATTAGAAAACACATTTGGCTATGGATGGTAACTGCTGAAATCAGTTTTTCAAATGTTTTATGCGTTTTCTAAAATGTTTACTTTGTTATCTTATTTACGTTATTTCCCTAAATTACGATGTCTTGTTAAAGCATTCAGGAAGCATTGGAAAGTGTTTTATAATCTATGCTTATCGCATGATTTTTCTTACTTGTTTTTTCTTTTTCGCAGATCAGTCTTTTCCTATAAAACATACCAAATCTATTTAGGTCATATTCACAAAACACAATATACACGGGAATAAAAAATTTAAATAAATATGGCTTATCATGTCGTATTTAATAAAGCAATGACTAATCATAACACATTAAAATCTTACACATTCTTAATATCGAGCTTGTACTCAAGATCAAGCTTAGAACTTAATAAAAAAAAGATGTCAGTTGATAAGCATTGTTTTTTAAGTGGAAAAATTTTAAATATTTTAGAAGAATAGGACTCCAAAATAGCGATATTTTGCTAAAAAGTGTGGTAAAAAGGTAAGATTTTACATTTCAAACAAAACTTTATTTCCAAATTGTGCATTTTAAAATACATCACTGTGTTTATGACAAGAACTATCACAGTATTAAAACTTGGAAATTTTTCCAGAGAGAAACATTCGGCTTGCATACAGTATTTCAAATGAAAATCAAATTTTAAATTAATTACTTAAAAGGTGCAAAGGCCAACATAGTGAAAAAGATTCCATGCCAGGACTCGAACTCGGGCCATCAGTATAGCGCACTGACATTCTCCCGACTAAACCACATGGAACGATACCCAGCCTGGAAAATTTCTCACTATTACAAGTTGGCAAGGCTACAAAAGCAGCACAAGAAGGGATATTTATCGTGAGCCACCGAGATGGGGCAAACACGGAACTTAATTAAATCCAGCTTCGATTGAAACTACATTAGTACTTGGAAATTTTTCCAAAGAGAAACCTTCGCCTTGAATATAATATTTAAAATGAAAATCAAATTTCAAATTAAAACTGCCTTTTAAGTATGTAATTTGAAATTTTATTTTCATTTGAAATATTGGATGCAAGGCGAATGGTTCTCTCAGGAAAAATTTCCAAATATTAATATAGTTTCAATCGATGCTGGATTTAATTAAGTTTCGTGTTTGCTCCATGTCGGTGGCTCACGATAAATATCCCATTTTGTGCTGCTTTTGTAGCCTTGCCAACATATAATAGTGAGAAATTTTCCAGGATGGGTATCGTTCCATGTGGTTTAGTCGGGAGAATGTCAGTGCGCTATACTGATGGCCCGGGCTCGAGTCCCAGCATGGAATCTTTTTCACTATATTGGCCTTTGCGTCTTTTAAGCAATTAATATGAAATTTGATTTTCATTTGAAATCATCACAGTGTTTATGACAAATTCGTCACAAATGACACATATTTCACAAATTGGTCACAATGTGACTTCAAAACATTGTCACATTCGTCACAGGTTCGTCACAAAATTAATGCCAAAATAGTCACAAATGACACACTTTTCACAAATTAGTCACACCGTGACTTCACAGAGTGGTCACAATGTGACGTCACAAACGACCTCTAAAACGGCCATAACGACCTCGCATTCTAGTCACTGTGACGTCACATCGACGTCACGTGACGTCACATCGACGGTCACAAAATCACAGCGTGACTTCACAACGACGTCGCCGTGACGTCACCATGCCTTACGGGAAAATCATATGATGGAAAAGGGAAAAACAAATCAACACATGTGTGTTTAATGTTCAGTCGGCAAGAACCTCCACGTGTTGCAAAACACCCATTATTTCATATTATAGATAGGAGAATAGCCGAGTTAGTCTATCACAGCTGATATATTGCATTTCATGCAAGTAAAAAAATGAAGATTCAAAAGAGAAAAACATTGAATAAGAAAATCATATAGAAACATATGAAAAATTAAAAGATAATATTTTCTAATAATAATTATAAAAAAAGGATTCAATTCACAGCCCAAATTCACAGTTCCAAATGAATTTCTTCTTTATGTTTATGGATATTTAAGATATCGACTGATTTTATGGAGTGCTAGAAAAGATTAATTTTTCTACTTTAGTATTTAAGAGCAGTTAGCACCTAACCAACCCGTTATCGCATCTTTTATTGAAGTTATTGAGAACGCTGCAATCTTGAATTAGATGGTTTCTGTTTGTCGCGATGTCGTCGATTTCCATTGTTGCTTCCTTTCCAACTCTCCATGTTAATTTTGTTTGTGACTTTTTCTTGAAAAATGAAGATACACATCTGCTCACATTCTGCAGACTCAATCAAAATGTTTCCTGTTTCGTTTCGTAACTCATATCCACGATTTTCTACTAAAAATTAAGCTTTCTTTTTTTTCTTTTCAATTCTTGAATTCCAATCTTCCATTATTAATTTGATGTAGCATATTTCCTTCTGATTCACTGAAGTTACTTCTTGATAGAAATTCTCAACTTGTTGATCAGTGTAGCTTATTGTTAGTACATAATCTTGGATAATTTGCATCTTATATTTTCTCGACACTTTTATAACATACCTATCAACTCTGTATAATGTGCTACCATATTCCACGATGTTATTTTTCAACCTTCTATGAATCAGAAATTCTATCAATCTTCTCTTCGCCTTTTCTTCTTACTTCACATAATACTAGGATGCCCGAGTTGATTCGCTCTAATTCTACTTTGTGTTCCTGCAAACAATTTTACGATGCTATTCATCGTTTATTATATGTGTCCAATTTCAATAATTTATGAGAGGCAGCACGAACCCTGTGAAAATTAGCACCTTCCGTCTGTATGTCTTCCTGGTCGCTGTCGTAACCAGGGACACTCAGACAGGCGGGCCCTGATTTGATTTTTGAATTCATGGTAAAATTAAGGAGGTGATGGCCAAATTCCTCTACGCTGTCCAAGTCGGTTTGAAAAAGCCCATCCGTGTTTGTTCGCCATGCACTAGGCAATGATACTAACAAGCTGTACCAATGGAAGATGAGAATTGTCAATTCAATAAGCCTCTGCTCCGAGTCGATTCCTTTAAATCCTCCTCGAAGGCAATTAAATGGTTTTCTCCTAGTTAACAAGCAGAGGCTGTGAAGCTACTGATATATATATATGCATATATAATTAAAAGGAAATCTCAAGTATGAAAACAGATGTAAAAATAAAAGATAAAAATGTATTAAACCAGAGAGGGAAAATACAAAAATACAAAAACTATTAATGTGATACGGAATCTTCAGAAGAATCTCATATTCACAATTCATATTGAAAATATGTTTTCATTCAATATTATTGGCACAAGACCTTATATATATATATATATATATATATATATATATATATATACAGGGTGGACAAAATGTTCGTAGAAAGTTTAAAAAATCCTAAAAAACCGGAGTAATAACTGAAATAAAAAACTGTTTGCATGTTTAGCATCGCTTGGTCACAGGAATATTTTTAAGACAGACAAAAAACCCATCGAAAATCAGCCGATAGATGGCGCTGGTACGAGCGACTTCGGTGGAAGTAGGCGAATGAAACGGTTATAAGAACTTCGCTCCTAATCCACAACTAGTTCACCGTTGTAAACTGTATATGTGAAAAAGGATGCTCAGTGCGAAGGATAAAGCTTTGCTGTTACAGTTGTTTTACGTGAACCAGGAATCAGGGACCATTGCCTTGCGTAAAGTCTGAGTTCAGAAGAATATGAGAACTGGAAAAGGGTTTTTAACAGCGACAGTCCTCATAAAGTTTGTTTAGCGGTTTGAGGAAACTGGAATGCTGGAGGATCGTGTAAGATATGGACGACCATTTTTAAAAAAGGCACGTTCGCTGCGTGTTGCAGCCGAAATAAAAGCGTTAGCATCTGATTCAGCTGCAGGGAACAGCAGTTCTTGTAAAGATGCCAGGCGCTAGGGCTTACCACCATCCTCTGTACACAATATTCTTCATGGAATCCTTGATCTGTAGCCATACATATTGAATTCGTGCCATGAATTTTTACCAGCGGATACCGTACAGAGGTAAGCATTTGCTAGGTGGGCTTTCCCCAAAATCGAACAGAATCCCACCTTGGTCTTTAACCCATTGAAGGTCGGTGATGCCGTTATGGCGTCACATTGGCACCCGAATTTTTTAATGAAAATTTCACTTTTTTAAGTACGCGAAAATATATTTTTACTTGTTCACAAATAAATTTCCTTGTAAATACTGGTGTCATTCAATTATTTAAACATTTTACAAATACAAGTACCTTGCCCCTGAAAGAGTTAACATCTTGTTGGCAGATGAGGCTCATTTTTCGCTTCATAGCGATGTTAATACCCATAAGTGTCGCATCTGGGCGATATCTAATACACGTGAATACAAGCAGAAACTATTGCATTCCCCAAAAATAACAGTGTGGTATGGGTTCACAGGTTCGTAGATCATTGGACCCTTATTCTTTGAAACGCACTGCCCAGTAAATGGGTGGAAAACGGTTACGGTGAATGCGCAGCGTTATTTAACGCTTCTGCACTAGAAGGTCGCGCCATGTTTGCGTGAAAGAGATGAGTTTTCTACCGTTACGTTTGTGCATTATGGAGCACCTAGTCATACTGCTACTCCAATCAATGTATCCCTGATACATAATTTCGGGGAAGAAAAAATCATTAGCAGGGATTGCAGGTTCCCATGGCCTCCTTGGTCACCAGATTTGACACAATCAGACTTCCGGTTACGGGGATATTTGAAATCCCGGCTGTATCAATCCGGTCCAACCAATCTGCTGGAAGTGATAAGATGCGATCCGCCAAGAGGTGTCATGCGTGCATCCGGACCTGCTGCACTCTGTTGTTGCTGGATATGTGACTCGCTTGCAATGTGTTATCCCCTGTGGTGGTGGTCATGTGGTATTGTACACATACATGTTATACATAGATTGTACACGTACAGTCGTAATAAACGATTTGGCGGCATTCTGTTCGTTATTTGCGTATATTTTCTTTGACTAGAGTACGTCAGCGCCACTTATCAGCTGTTTTTTGAGTTATTTTTTCCTGTCTTAAAAAAAAATCCCGTGTCCTAGCGATGCTAGCCCTGCAAACTGTTTTTATTTCAATTATTTTTCCGATTTTTATGAATTTTTAAAGTTTCTATGGACTTTTTGCCCATCCGGTATATATAATATATGTGTGCTACTATATTCATTCGAAATATGCATGTGTTTTACTCTCTAATATTACTTTTTGTAGCTTCTTTCCCACTTACTTTTACACATGGGATTTCATTATAATTATGCTATATATGCAATATATATGCTATCATATTCGCACCAAAGTGCGTGTCTTTTACTCTCCAATATTAATTTTTTTAGCTTCTTCCCCACTTGATTGTACACATGCGATTTCTTTTTAATTATATATATATACATACATAATATATTTGAAATCACAAATATATGAAGAAATTGGTAAAGTTCTAAAGATGATTTAGAAATGAACATAGGAAACCAGTATGTAAAATAAGAAACTATGAATGACTCACAGAATCATCAGAGGAGCTTGTGAGTTCATGCATAGAAGATGCGTTATTTCATCCAATTTTGTCGGCATTAAGCCTAAAATGACAAAATATAGCTCCTTATAACGCAAACATTACAGAAAAAATATAATAAAAATTTAAGAGATCTAAAGAAAGATACGCCTCATACAGGATATTAAAAATTATTAGAGCACAATACCTGAATACATTCTAGGAGTCAAAACTACAGCATATCAGGATGGAAAACACACATATATACTATATATACGTTACCGGCTAAACTAGATTGGCCTAGGCCAAACTAGTTCATCCTAACGCCCATAGGATAAACTAGTTTTTACTAGGCCAAACTAGTTTATACTAATGCCCATAGGATAAACTAGTTTTTCTTAGGCCAAACTAGTTTGGCCTAACGCTCATAAGATAAACTAGTTTAGCCTGCTATTCATTGGTCTAAACTAGTTTATTCTAAGCCGATCTAGTTAATCTTAGTCTTATTCAATTTGGCGTGATTTTATTGATCCCAAAGACCTTACCCGGCGCCAACATTCTAGTTTATCCTAGGCCAATGAAATTTGATGTGCTTTTATTGATCCTAACTACTGCTCCGTCGTGGTATTGCCGTCACCCCTGTATAATATATTTTATTCGATGGAGAGTGGGGTACTGTACCCCTATCTTCCCCATTTCACCGTCGCTGGTAGTTACAAAATATGTTCCATATGAAAAATTGTGTGCTGAAGGACCAAAGAATGGGATGAGAGGTTATCATAAAATTTAGGCGAGGAAGAATTTAGAGGATTGATTAATAATGTACAACAGTATAACCTCGAAAATCCGCCATCGTCGGAGCCGGGACTGTGCGGGATTTTTGAAAATTCCAGATTTCTGAAAGAATAACAAATATATCTCTGATATTCTCAATTGTGCATTTATTCATAATTAATTTAAAGCCAGGTGATATTTATGTGAGAAAAAAAATTCTTAAAAAAAAAAAAAAAAAAAAAAAAAAAACTTTTGTTCTTTTTTTTTAAATATTTTTTTTCTTCACATAAATATCACTTGGCTGTGAATTAATTATGAATAAATGCATCATTAAGAATATCAGAAAAACATTTGATATACTTTCAGAAATCTGGAATTTTCAAAAATCCAGCGAAGTCCCGGTCCCAGTTTGACCTAAAACACATATATTATTAAGCTACCATTATTCAACAATAAAAATTCTATTTAATGAATAATACATGTACATATATACGGATGGGGATACAGTACTGTAAAACCTGTTAGAAGAATCTGTGTAAGATGAAATTCTGTTTTAAACGGAATTTTTTTTAATCGGTGCGAATTGGATATAATAATCCATTTGAAAAAAACATAATACATTTGCTAAAAATGACGGACCTGCTAAAAAAGGAACTTAACCATAACGAAGTTTTTTCCCTCTCCTATATGATTCCGTCTTAGAAGGTTTTTCTATATAATTTTTTTCAGAGTTTCAAGTCTCCAAGCTGTGTAAAAAAATTAATGCTCTTAGTAATTATTCAGATATTTACATACTAATAGAGATTCATTAAAAAAATCAATATACTTTACAATAGAATCATAAATTTCGGTAATCCACATTCTATGGCTTGGAGATTTAAAAATTAAAAAAATTCTATACAATAATGTACTAAGACGGGATTGTAAAGGAAATAAGAAATATCCGTTATAGGCAGTTTGTCTTATTAGAAGGTTTATCGTCTGTTGTAAATGCATTATATTCTTTTTACAAGTACTAATATTCTCATTGTACAATTCTCATAGATCAATATATTTATTTTTGTTAAACACGGGATTCCGTCATAGGCAGGTTATTTTTCTCAGGTTGTACTGTACTTTAATTTTATTACCTAAAAATGCATCTACTCATCTTAAAAAAATTAAAAAATTAATAAATATATAAATTTTAATTGTGGAATAATAGCGATTTAAAAATACGTGCGTTAAAAAAAAAGTTGGGCCGGGCCAAATGTTACTGATATTTTTACTGAACAGACCAGAGTTCCTGCCGATCCAAATGTTTGTCATATGAGCTGGGTTGGAAATTGACTGAAAATTTCTGCCTGTGTAGACCTCAAGAAAAATGCTGTCCAGTCCTTAATTAAACCGAAAAAAAAATTGAGTCCCGGTCCATCTCGGTCCGAACCTATCGAAAAAAGTAGTCCCCAAACTAAGCCCGGACCGAGTGTCGGGAAGAAAAATTGGGCAGACCCGTAAAGAACTTTTCATCCAATAACCAAAAGACTAACTCACAAAATTTTATAAATTTGGATGCTAAACTTCTATTTTATTAAAAAAATAATAAAAAAAAAAAAGAAAAAAGATTTTCTAGTTAATTTCGCTCACTTCCATAGATGTGTTTGATTCGAGCGGTTTCGTTTGAAATTTTTAGAATTGAGCATCATTTTTGAGAAATTATTCGAGTTTGAATTAGTCCGTCTTTTTTTTTTCTTGAGAGCGTGCTCAACTCTGGTTCGCATCAATTAAAGCACGTCAAATTGAATTGGCCTAGGATAAACTAGAAGGTTGGCGCCGAAGCGGTCTTTGGGATCAATAAAAGAAAGCCAAATTGAATTGTACTAGGATAAACTAGATTGGCCTAGGATAAGCTAGTTCAGACCACTGAATAGTAGGCCAAACTAGTTTGGCCTAAGAAAAACTAGTTTATCCTATGGGTGTCAGGATAAACTAGTTTGGCCCAGGAAAAACTAGTTTATTCTATCGGCGTTAGGATAAACTAGTTTGGCCTAGAAAAAACTAGTTTATCCGATGAGCGTTAGGATAAACTAGTTTGGCCTAGGCCAATGTAGTTTGGCCTAAAATCGGGTTTGGCCGGTAACATATATAAGAAAACATTTGGTAATTATAAACTATTAATAAAAATGAAAAATCGACCAAAAATAAATAAAACAATTATGATACTATAAAATTGTATATCCAACATTCTATATTTCAAACAGTGGAAGAGTTAAATACAGGGAATTCAATATTATCGTTTCTTTATAGCCATTTGTATAGAATGTAATATTATTACCTGGTCTTATTTAATCGCCGAAATTCGATGATTACATAAAGCAAAGATACTATTCGGAAATAGTGATGACAAAAATGATAAAAAATGTAGCTATGTAGTACTCCTTTAAAGAAATTGACTTTTGAAAAATAGATGGAATGTAATTTGAATATTGTATAAGAAATTCATTTTTTAAATTACTATAACTATGATATGAAAATAATTAAAGTGCCTTCTTTTATTTTACATAGAAGTAGTGATCAGCATTTCTATATTAATATTAATTTAGGAAGTGAAGCTTACTGGACATATTTTAAATTAATCAAAGTGAAAATAATCCTTTTATAACAAAAGTTATGCAACTTCTGCATATTTCAACTGATTTTCAAAATCTTAAAGCTGTTCATAAATCAGAGCAGGTTACATTCAGGCACAATCCCGAAAATTCTTTTCATCCATTCATTCATACAAATTTCGGATTTCAAATAACTGAAATCTTTATAATCTCTAAAACTTACTCATCTTTTATGAAGCATTTTCAAAATCGAAGTTTTAAATCCCAATGCTGAATTTAACATTAAAGTCGTTTACTACATAACTGTATATTCTCGGATTACAAGAACACTAACAGAAGCCTTCTATACAGATAAAACTTTTATGGTCGGTAAAGTATGATAATCTTTTTAATTTGCGCAATTACGCATAAATTATAATAGCATTCAATTATTTGCTATAATACCTTGGGCGTTTTTCGTTTTTTCAACTGTTTTGCAGTTTTAAGTTAAAGGCAAAGCCTTTGAAATGTGATGAATGCGCAATATATAAAAACTAATGTAAATAAAATAAACATAGCATAAAATTATTGAAAGGCTTCGTAAAGAACACCTTCCTTCATAGCGACATGTATATATATATATATATATATATATAAATGTCTTTGAATCAAAATTTATCTCAGAATTTAATATAACAATAGTAACTAAAATTCTAAATGAATATGGCATTTAAACAAATGGAACAAAATATAGTAGAAAAGTATATATATATATATATATATATATATATATATATAACCATAATATATAACAAATCGTCATTGATTTCCAATAATTGAAATTAAATTTATACTATAGCAAATATTCATAACTCAGACATTTAACAGAATAGAGAAGGAACATGTAACTAGTAATACAGAATTTTATTAAATGCAACTAATTCACTAGCATGTTGCTGGCAATAAATCGATATGAAACATATGAGAAAAGAAAAAAAAACAATTTTTGATAAAGTCTGATTAAAGACAATACATAATAAATCCAGCTAAATAATGTTGAACCAGAAAAAGCCGTAACATAAACATACAAGAGATAAAATGGATGAATGAAGTCGGAAGCTTATAAGGTATTTCACTTGATCACGTGCCCATAAAATACATTTATAAGCAAAAAACATAGCCGATTTCTGTAACGGAATTCAGCAATAAGCAAATATTTAATTCCGTTATGCACCCGATCGACTAAGCACCAGAGAATATTAAACAACCATGTAAAAAATTAAACAATATGAAATCCACAACCATAAAAACAATTAAAAAATGAAACAAATTAAATCTTATACAAACCCAGCACGAGTACAGCCAAGACATTAACATTGTCACAATCAGATTACGCACTTTAGCTTAAAATCCCGCTTAAATACTGACACAGTTAAAAGCTAATGCCACGGTTGCCGCAACAGATAGTTCACATAATAATTATTATTACAATCGATAATAAAGATCCTGGAATAAATTACAGGAATTTGTTTAAAATTAAACAATAAATAATTAATAGATAATAACAAATGTAATTTTAAATTAAGAGTCCAAGGCAACCTAATAATATTATTACAAAATAAATAATTATTTAAAGCGCCATCTAACTGATATTATAAGATGTTATATTTGAGAAAGACAATAAACGATCAAGAAACTGACTAATATATTGTTTAGTGCTATTTAAAACCTAATATGTCATTTAGATTACAGATAAATATCACTCCAAAATATGCAACTTAATATTGATAATTATCATATAACACCTTAATACAAATTGTACCGCAACAGATAGTCCATATAATAATAATTACTACATTCTATAATATTGATCCTGTTATAAATTACAAGAAGTGTTTAATATTAAACAATTAATAATTAATAGATAATAATCATTATAAGTTAAATTTAAGAGTTCAAGCAGCCTAATAATAATAGAACAAAATAAATAATTATTTAATGCTACTCTCTTGCTGGAAATATAAGAAATTATATTTAAGAAACACAATATATAATTAAGTAATTGGGTACATGACTAAAATAGTGTATAGTGCTGCCATCTAGTACAAAAATCGAATATAACTGTAGATATAATGTATTTTAAACCAAATGTGATTAAGATTGCAGATAAATATTGTAAAATATGCAACATAATATTGACAATTATCAAAAAATATCTTAATGTAATGTGCAAAACTTGTTAAAATTAAAATTATTTTTTAATTTTTACACTTAAATTTAAGTAAAACAATAAATTCGAATAAGTAACATTATTAATAATATAAAAATAATGTTTATAATAATCAATAAATAAATATTAATGTATCAATACAAAAATGGGGGGGGGATGGTGATATACCAATAAAATGCAACGTTTCTGCAGACTTTTAATACATGTATCATAAACTGTGAAAATGTATTACCATTACAAGGCATAATATAAATAAAATAAAATAAATCAAAAGAGCAAATTAAAATGATTCAAATTAAATTAATTTAAAGATTGTTATACAGAGTGCAAAATTAAACAATTAATAATTAAGAGATAATAACATATAAAAGAGAAAAAGAGTCCAAGCAAGCTTATTGTATTAGAATATAATAAATTATTTAATTCTGCCAACAAGCTGAATTATAAGAATTAAATTAAAAAATCAATATATTATAAATTACAAGACTAGAATTAGATGAAATAGTGTTGAGTGCATCCCACATTTACATTATACCATAAATAAAAGTAGAAAATGCAATTATTTATTTATTTACCCTATTTTATTTTTATATTGTAAATATTTAACCTAAAATGTCACTGAGATTGCATAAAAATATCATACTAAAACATTGCATTAGAAGATTGATAATAATCAATTAACATTATAATATTATGTATTTAAAATTAAGTGAATTAATAATAATACCAAATAAGTGAATTTATAAATAACATAAAAGTTTGTTTATATTAATCACTTAATAAAATTAGCGTAACATTACTAATATGGGGGGGGGCATGGTAATATACCAACATAATATAACATTTCTACAAACTCGTAAATACAAATATCATAACTAGTGTAATCGTATATCATTACAAAGTTTATTGTAATAAATCTATAATAGTAAATTAAATTGATGCATATTAACTATATTTAATTTAAAGAATGTTATACAGTACACAGGAACACGACCTCACTAGAACCAAAACTGATAGTAGAACCATGAAAAATCAACGTAACATTCCTACAATTTTTTTAAATATTATAAATATAAAAACAACATTTGCGTATAAATTATCCAGACAACTCCGCCCTCCTCCTTAATTTAACATCTACCCACCCAGCCATCCTATTTAAAATATTTTTTATATATATTTTGTTTTTTTAATTTTTTTTGTTTATTTTTAGTTTTTTGTAATTTTTTATATATTTTTTTATATACGCAAAATCTGAATAGTAACAAACAATAAATCATCCAACAATACATTGTTTAGATCTTAAATTAATTGTAGATTAAGGAATATATGAATTTCTTAGGAAAACCATGATTTAAAGCATCAAAAATTAATTGTATAATGTTTTTATTTATAAGATGAGATGAACATAAACTTTTGATTCTATACAAATGATTAAGTAGTATATTACGGCAAACAGAAATGTGTAGACAGGATTTAAAATTAGTAAATGTATTAACTTTGAATTGAAAATCTTTACGTTTGTCATAAAGATCAGTAATTGTTTTGTTTTGTGATACAATGATTTTTAGATCTAAAAAGTTAATGGTATTATTTGTTAAAAGGTTTTCTGTCAATTCTAAATTAGTTGGATAATCAACTGGAAATTGAACAAAATTTGATTGTTTAGTATCAATTAAAATAATGTCATCAATATAGCGATACATTAGTATATCATCATTACAAAAATTAAGTTCATATTGATATAAATATAAATCAGACATCAAACTGGATGTAGATCCGCCTTGTGGCATTCCTTCAATTTGTAGATAAATAATATTATCTTGTAAGATATAGTTATTGTATATTATAAAATTAGTTAAAATTCGAAAATATTTTAAATCCATAAACGAAGGTAGATTTAATTTATTTTTATATGTTTTAAAAAGTGTGTTAATTATAGTATGCAGATCATTAAGATTTATATTATTAAATAGATCTTTGAAATCATACGTACGTATATCTATTACACTTTTAATATCTTTAAGTACATTAACCAATTGATGACTGTTTTTGATACAATGTTTATTATCTGTTTCCGTTGTTAGATCATATACAAAAAAATAGAGAGTGAGAAACAAGAGATGTGATTATTTACTGCAGCAGCCAAAATGGCTATTTTTGAACATCCAGAGCGGACACAAATTAGTTGGGCAATTTCATAATAAACTAATTTGCGAAACAATAATTGCAAAATACCAGTCGACTGGCAGATTACTACTATTTGATTATAAGTTTGCGAATATACTTCTTATCTCACTACTAAAATCTCAGTTTAGAATGATCTCTGAGGTGTTATTCCATGGCTACCATGATCATCAGTCTTTTCACATTTAGATTTCAGTGTATGATTTTATTAAAGGCCCGGTTTGCAGTCCGACACCTCTAAAATCCACTCCTAAATTGAAATCACAAATCAGCACTGCACTTCGTTTGATTGACTTGGTGTCACTTCACACAGCGCACAAACAAATGGAAAGGACAGAGTTAACAATTGGTGCTTGCAAGTTGGCTGATTGGATTTTAATGGCACAAAGTCCCTTTAGGAACATGCTGCGCCAAGACAAAGTCAAAAATTTAGAGTAAAAAAATGACAAAAAATAATATGAGAAAAACAACAGATTAAATGAAAACAGTAATGATATATGTAATTAAAACCACTTAAAAAGTCAAAAGACCATAGTTAAAAGACACATCATTTTTATAATTAAAATCTGTAAAAGTTAGAAAGTAAAATTTGTTAAAAAAATAAACAAAATATAAGATGTTGTCCACAAAACAAGTTAAAAAAACCACAGAGAATTAA
Source organism: Maratus speciosus (assembly GCA_963932465.1). Lineage (NCBI taxonomy): Eukaryota > Metazoa > Arthropoda > Arachnida > Araneae > Salticidae > Maratus > Maratus speciosus. The sequence continues at coordinate 524,674,251 of OZ010787.1, read as the reverse complement.
AAAAAATGTAAAATTATTTAGGCACTAACACTTCAAAATCAGTATTTTCGTCATCTGCACTCGAGTCATAAGATTCCGACTCCATAGCTTTTTCCACATAATTTTGCAGTTGTTTGGGATTTTTTATGTAGGTAAATGATGGGCCAAGACATGATTTCCTGTTATTTTTCTTCCCATTTTGCCACTGTGTTGAGGATTTCTTTCTCTCTTTCTGTACGCAAGATTTTTGGCTCGGTTTCTGCGTTTGACTAATATTAGATATCTGTAAAGTAGATGCTGATGAAACAGTGTTTTTATCAATCTCATGTTCAGTTTACTTTTTTAATTGACTTGAAGATTTTTGTGACTAACTAATTTGGTATACTATTTCAACAGGTTCTGAGGATGTTGGCCAGCTTTCTAATTTTGGTGAAGCATATCCTTTAGTTGCACAACAGACATAATGGGTTTTCATCTTTGAGGTGCTGGGTGGTACTGTTATAGGTAAATTACATGGTGGAAAAGAGGACTCTGACTGTATGCTTATGTGCCTTACTTGTTTTGCTTGTTGTCTGAGTAAACTAGAGTAAGATACCCCAGCAGTCGGGGTCCTAAATTCAACAAGTTTCCAAGCTTCAGGGTAGTAAAGTTTTTGGGTTATCTTAACAGCAAGTATTTCTTTTTCACGGATCCAGTTTGGACAAGAACGGGAGTATGTGGCATGGTTACCTTTACAGTTAGCACAGCGTTCAACTTCTTCCCAGAGTTTACTATCATGGCCGGAATCTTCACAACGTGCGCAGGTAACGGAACCACGGCATGCAGACATACTATTGCCCTAACGCTGACATTTAAAACAACGCAGATGGTTAAGGATATAAAGTCGGGCAGGACAGCTTAAGTAGACAGCTTTAATTCTGGTTGGTAATTCGGGCTATTGAAAGTTATAATAATGTGCTTTGTAGGAAGTACATGCCCATTTCGACGGATAGTGATACGGCGTGCATCTATGATATTTTGATCATTTAAATTTGTTAGAAGTTCTTCTCTTGTGTAGAATAAAAGATCTGGTTCAGATATTACACTACGGCCAAGTATGTTTTTCACGGCAAGAATTTGATGTGCTTTAACAGAAACAGAAAAAGTTATTGCGACTTAACAGAAGTTGTGACTGGCTGGCTGAAGAAACCTCAATCAGTAAATCCCCAGACTGCAATTTTTTGAGCGAGTGACCATCAGAAAAAAACAGACTGGGATGTTTTTTCGATAAATAAAGGTGAATTTTTTTCGAAAGAACTATCTGAGAGACTATCAGCGCGTTTAATTCAAAAAAAGAGTGAATGAGGAATTCTGTACAATTTGCTGCTCTCCACATTGGAGAGAAATAGGAGGAACTGAAGTATTTCCATCCATATTTGAAAATAATAAAAATTCAAACCCCAGCCGTACAACCCACTACGGATACCAAGAAGGGGATGCACATTCGTGCAACAGTGCTGACCAGGGCGCATACGGTCACAAGACATCTTATGCCAGTCTACACCCTTAACGAGATGACTAGTAATTGCCCACTCACGTAATCCCTTAGCCAGTGACACAAGTCAACTGACCAGCCGATTGATGCAAGCGGGACCAATATGCGGGACCCATCTACCTGAAGCAGAGGCCAAAGCAGCGCGTTGCTTTGTCTCGACTTCCAGGACCCCCTTTTCTGGGGACACGGGTCGCCACGCACGTCAAACACGTGCGTGATTTACGATTCTCCATAAGTCGATATAGACAGGATAATATCGCCTTATTCGATGATATCGGCTTTTGTCAGAATCGCCCTCACCTCCGAAGAGAAACCCCAACGAGAGTGAAACAAAGAGAACAGAATAGACAAGATAAAGGAGAGGAAAAGAAAAAGAGAATGATCGCTCAAGTGCCCGTGGTTACGTAGCCCGTTAATACCTAAAGAAACTACCCCCTGGGGGGAAGGTACTTGCGGGGTAACGAAGGGCAGACAAATTGAAAATTAGGATAAAAAGGCAAATATTCTGTTTTTGGCTATCTGATAATCATGTGTACTATCATGTTTGACTATATAAACGCATAATAAACCATTCATTTGGCCCGACTAATTCATGTCTACCCAGTATTGATGTATCTGATATTCGAAGGATGTTTAATAATAAAAAGTATGTCAGTAAGAGCTTCCGTAAAAGTTATTTATCGTAATTTTCAGGGTATAAGCCACGGCTCAGATAAGTCTGTTTCAAACCAGAAATTGTATTTAATAAATCAGGTGAATAAGTACTAAGTAAAAAGAAATTACTTTAATTAGATAAAATTTCTGATTTGAAACATATTTATTTGAGCTGCGGCGTTTACGTTCAAAATTATGGAAATCGTGTACCTTTTCTGACTAATTTAAAAATTGTACAGAGATTTAGAATAAATAACAGTCAGTGTATGTCACAGTATTATAAATATTAGTTTATACAAACAAAAATGACTGAAATATTAAAAAAACACCAGCTCAGTTAAAAAGCCAGCAGCAACAAATTTATCTCATTACTTCCTGTGCTCGGCACATCTATATTATAAACCAAAATCATGCCCGTTACAAAACGATGATCGCAACGACCTACAATATTGCTTTCATCACTATACATGTTCCGATATATCGCCTAATTTTAAATTTTACATCATTGAATAGGGAAAAAAGTATACTTCAAATACAATTTGTAAGAAAATTTTAACTCAATTTACTGATTATATTAAACAATATTCAAGCATGATTTTAAAAGAAAACCTAACCCATCAATAAAGATATATTTGCAACAATAATGTAAAGTAACATTTACAGTAATACTTGTATAAATAAAAATACAAAACTAAGAAAGCGTTACCAGAATTGCCAATTCATTGTCCATGTTTGGCGAGTTTCTTTTTCTTCTTCCTCACATAACGAAAGAAAAGTATTTTTTTTTCATAAAATGAACTAATTCTTTTGAAACATTACATATAGATAGATTATAAACTACATTATGACACGTGCTCTTTTCAAACATGTAGCTTTTAGTAAATTTCAAAACTTTATTATTTCAATAGACAGTTGATATCTTTCATGTAAGAAAGCCTTTCTGGTGTAGTTGGTGGGCAATCTAACAAAATATGTTAAACAAAAAAATTCAATAATCTTTCAATTAGTATGTTCTGTAACCCGAAGGGGCTCGGACTTGATTCAGTGCTATTAATAGTAATAATAGACATAGATTAAAAAATATATACAAATTGTAATAAGGAACAATTTGAAAAATCGTTATTGATCAAACTATTTTACCAACACTTTGACATTTGAATTGTACCAGAACTTTGACATTTGTAAAGTGACATTTGAATTCCAAATTGTAAGAATCATAAAAACTTTGTTGCCTTTACTTCCTCTCTTTGAAAAGTGGCATAGTCAGCATTAAAAGTAAGAGAAGTACAAAGTTCTTTCCTGCAAAGAGATCAAGATTACTTCTCAAGTAAGTTCTCCAGGAATAAAGAAACAATATAAACAACAACGTGAACAAATGACATTTTAAAAGTTTTCTTATATGTATGTATTATAAACGAAAAAGTGATTTTATTGTTCAGTTGTTTTACTATATTGCATTATTGAAAACGGCCGTATGTGATTTTGATGTCATGGTGTTGTACGTGTTTGTGCGCTTGAACGTTGTAAAATTTGTAGCTTCTATATTTAAATCTTTCACAAAGTAACTGCTTTATAGATCTTGAATATTGTTTGTTCTAATAATGTTGGCCTGTAATACACATCCATCCCATCTTTTTTTCAAAAGAAATGGATATGATTTTTTCCTTTGCGAAAAAGCTGCAAAAAGCAAGCCTTTTAACAGAACATTTAGCATTCTCTAATTATCACAGAAGCATGAAAAAAGTAATATTGTACATATTGATTTGTATATAATATATTAGTCTGGTAATTTTTCTATGTTATTCTTTTTTTTAATATAAAGTTTATAGTGTCAGATAGACTTTCTATATAAATGTCATTTTCAGCTTTCAATTTTATTGTAGGCTGAAGTCTGAGTATCTAGAGGATTACAATGGGACTGAAATCGTTATGACACTAGTTGTTATGAGTTTGAACACAATGAGTTTGAGCTATTATAGATCAGAGGTAAAGTTTTTGGGTGGTCTCGCTAATGGGACTTTCAGGGCCCAGGACAGATCATATGACTTCAGCGGGCCACACCTCCGATGACCAATGAAGTGCGAGTTCTAGAGGCTAATGTGAGGGCGTTTTTTCTATCCGTTCAGAAAATACTTCGATATAGGGGAAAAATTAATTAATTAATTTATTAATTTATTATCCTATTAATTAATTTTTTTATTTACCAAGATCCAAGAAAATATTTTTTCGGACATTTCCGAATTATGTAGAGATGGTATCTCTCTAGTCAGGAGCTGAAAGTAATTTAGCTGAATGCAGTTATGTGATACAGTGACTCTTCTAAAAATCATGCATCCTTATATTTTAATTTGATGTCTTCGTTCCTCAAGAAAGTCTTCGCTGATGCTCCTAGCTATCTTGCCACCCCGTGTTTGCAGACGCACCACAGGTATTGGATTACATGACCTTATATTTCCGTGAATGCTTTTTTATGGTTTTATATAAATTAGAAGCTAAGCATGGAACATGGTACTTTATTGTGCTACATTTTTTAAAAATTGTAATTAATAACATATATTGTTTTTTTAGTAAAATTAACGTCCCTCAGATGAGTATGTATGTAAGTAAAAGGAACGAGTGGCTTTGGAATTTAGATAGTAATTATCCCGAATGGGCGTCTAGTAAATTAATTGTATGCTTCGATCTAGTAATCGAGTTAAGCAGCTACTTTGTAGCAAAAGGATGTTAATTTCTTTTGCTTTTCTTTCTTTTAATACGCTTTTTGTAACTTTGCAGATTGTCTAATAAATTTATTTTACTTGTTATTTTTGTGTAATTTTTTATTGCATTACAGGATCATTTATTTTTGGTTAACTTAGGCAGAACGTTAATTAACGCTAGTGTAATTCAGATCAATTAATTAATTGACTGTTACCTGCTTAGGGCTATATATTAGAAATACACAAAAACACAAAGCGATGCCAATAATATTAATTATAGATTTTAAATCTTTCAATCTTTCAATTTCTAGTTAGGCCCACACGGTCACTTTTCTTCGTATGATAGCTATCTATGACAACCTCCAAGTAAATAATTTGGTACCCAGGCCTACCTATATGTTTAGCAAGCTATAATAGTTTTTGGGTATTAAGCAAACATTAAATGTGTAATCTTGCCAGAAAATAAATAATTAAAATTATGAACTGCGGCAATTTTACTTAAAAAAATGCGACTTGCCACAATATTCTTAAGTCTGTTCTCAAATCCATAATCGCTAATTTCTTACACATTTCCGAATCAATTTTTATTCATAAATATATATAAAATGTTCAGATGTCGCTATTGAGATACTAAAAGTTCGTGCAGAGTTCTACATTTTTCAATAAAGATTAATGATCTTTCCGAAAATGCTGTTAAATTTTCGCTTTAAGCCAATTTTTGGGAAGCGACAATCGGGAAAGATCGTCATAATACAACGATCGGTTATAATTCAAGAAGTAATACATTTATCAAAAATGAACATCGATATTCAATTTCACTTCACTTCAATAGTCCCATCAGATATAGTATGCGTTTATAAATAAAAAGGACTCCATGAATATATCTGAAAGTTTCGCGGGAAAAAAAAAAATTTTTTTTTGAGAACCACTTTCAATCCAAAGTGTGTTGTTCATCGAAAAGGGTGAGAAACAATAGTGTAAAATGGAGACAAAAAGATTTCAGCAACTTCATACATGAAGGAATTTGTTGATGAAACACCCCATAAAACAATCCCGATTCTAAAGGTTTCAAAATACTATCCTATCTCAACAGGCATTCGAATTTTAAAATGCAATCTTGAAGGTATATCGAGAGACATGTGTGTAGAAAAGTTCCGAAACAAAGGAAGCAGGCAATAGTCATATATGAAAAAAATTATTACAATGGAGCCATCTGTTTCTGAAACGAGGGCAGGGCTACTAAGTGCTGGCCTTTTTTGTCTTACAAGGGAGAAACGCCTCCAGTGAAGACTTTCCAATGGACTGTTAAAGGAAGGGACTAAAGGAATTATCTTTTTCAGGAAATAAAAAATTGAAAAATCTTACTGAACTATACCCCAGGAGATATAAACGTGATAATGAAATTTGCTTTGAGCTACTCTTTTTACCCGACTGCCAAGAAGGGTTATGTGTTTCACGCGTATCTGGGTATGTGGGTTTCTTAATACCCTCGAAACATCCCAACGGCTGGATGGACTTTAATGAATGAGGTCTCTATCGATTCATCTTAACTGTCCGATGGTTATAGACTAGGTTTTGTTTTTATAAAATCAAAATGGCGGCCGTAAAATACAAAATGGCGGTAGAGACGAAAAATTTTTTTTACCCATTTCATTTTACCCATTTTTACCCATGAGTTTCATATCATTGGATAGGCCTTTCAAAATGAAGATGATGTTTCATTGACTGTTTTACAGTCAGAAGCTCCGTTTAAACATTACAGAATCTGGAAGTTGTGTAGGTAGGATCTCTAGCTTTACTGCAACTCTAACCATCATAGATATTTATAGGCCTCATCAAAACAGTGTTTATATATAGGAACTAACAATTAAACAGAACTTAAAAGTGATCAATATAAGTAAATAAAAAAATAGGTGAGTAATATAAAAAAAATAGTTTCACATTGATGCGAAATAATTAATTAGTTTGCTTTTTAAGCAGTCGGGTTTTTTGATTTTTTAAATTTAATTTTTACTTGTTTATTCCTTGTATGTTCTTCAGTATTGTTCTTCAGCAAAGAAACAGGAAACAAAACTACTAAGTTTCTTCTTTGCTTGGGCTGCAAAATTTTAAAATGGTGTTACGGTTTAAAATGGTTCATTTATGATAGACATTTTTTTCCGGAGAAAGTTATAGTAAAAATTAAAATGATTCAGAATTTTCATTAAAATTCTTATATATTCTTATGAATATGATATTTTAGTTGATGAAATTTCTTCTGAAATGCAAGAATTGGAAATCTTCAAGAATTTCCTGAAATATTTATACCTAACCTTAATTACATCCTTAAAACAACCTTTCATTTTATTAAAAGCATACGTGAATTTTCATCATATAAAACTCTCTAATGAGTTTGAGTTTAATGTACATTACCTACATCTTTGAAAGTAATCACTTAGAGAATTATGAGAGTTAGCTGCTTTCACCAATTAAAATTAATTAGCATTACTTAGCGTAAACATTCATACTAAACTACACAAGAAGAAATTTTGAAATTTTAATCTTCAACAGAAAAATGCGTCATATATTAATACTATGCTATCCAATGTAAAACAAAACTAAAAAATTCTCTCTCTGACACAGAATTTCTTTTTGTTTTAGAACTGGCATGGTCTTTAAAGAGATTAGATTAATTGCTTTGAGAATAATACCCAAGGGAATCTATCACATTGAATGACGGATTAAAGATTACTTAGAATAGTTAATTTTCTTTGAAATTTAGTAGAAATTAAAACACAATTTAAAATGATTGTTATTAGTTTCCTAACAAAAGACAGTTTCTAATTACGAAGCTTTTAAAATTATTATGCTATTTCTCCTAAAAGTTTCGATCAATGTGTTTACAAAAGTTCGCCTACGATGGTTTTAGATTTCAAAACATTTATTAATTAAAGAACATACAAGAATAAATACACTCTCTTGAAATATAGCTAGGTAGTCAGTTTCACGTCAAAAAACTTATTGGTATATGATGTCAAATGTTATTAAACAATTGAAAAAAAAATCGTATAGCATTACATTATGAAAGACATAATTAAATTAAAAGTAAAAAAATATTATGTAAATATATTTTTTAATATTTCACAATAAGTTTTCTTTTTCTTAAACCCAGCAAGGAATTTTGTGTTATATCTCCCACGCACCTGATCGCATAGCTTTAAAACCATCTGTATTTGACTCAGAAGTAAAACATGTATAAAGAATCATATTTTCACAACCAAAAAATTTTAAGGATTTTTGACCAGAAATATGTCGTTTCAGTCCGCTGTGAGACGAGAATTATAATTTAAGGTTTGAATAAAAGGTAGAATATTGCTGAAATTAGGTAGGGAATTAAATTCATAATTGAATTTTTTCCCTTCACCTTTGACATGGTTTCAAACAAATACAGCGTATCCAGGAGTGTATTGGAAGGTATTATGAGGTATACATCGTATAAATTCTGAATTTTTAAAGAAAACTCGCTTTCCCTGTGTTTTTTAAATAAATCTAAAGCGCATATCCTCCGCCTATAGTGTATACCCTCTGCCTATAGCGTATACCGTCTCGGATTTTATGACTATAACACTAAGCGTTTCCCCCAAAATCGCAACTGATTATTCAAAATTGTGTAGAGTGCGAAATAAAATATAAGAATATTTGCATTGGTAACCCAAAGGAGTAGACAGTCCTGTATCAATTAATTCTAGTTAGTGGAACCAAACGAGCATTTTTTTTCTATTCAGCAGTGACTGTCGAGCAATGTGTGCTTAAACATTGTGCAAATAGTGTGTCATCCTCAACCGAGAATGTGTACCCCATTAAAATTACCACTTGCACTCCACAAAGAAGCAAAGCAATGTCACAGTATCTGTGATGAGTATCTATGTTAAGTTGCAGATTTTAAAATTTTTTATAAGACCATCCACATTTCGGAGTAAACTTCATTCAAATGCAAAGGATGCTTCCTGTTATTTTTTTAAAAGTTAACTCGCCTGACGCAGGGCGGATGAAGATAGTATTCATGAAGACGAACAAAAGTGCAATGGAACATGGGGTCGCAAATGACGTTTAAAGCAATTGTTCAAAGTGTCGACCGCGGACATTATTACATAGAGTACATCTACGGGTGAACGACTGGCGGACACGCTCGAAGACTTCAGGAGTCCTGCATACGCGGATTCCTGTTCACAGATTTGTTTGGCTTTCTTCCAAGTTTTTGTTATCTCTTTCTGATCGTGGTATGCACAAAATGAAAGGAAAACCAGCTCCGTGCTACTAGCCAGTTCTGCAGAAAAGCAGCATACGATATTTCGATATTTTTATTAGTTTTGCGATTTTCACCCTTTAAACGCCATTTGCGACCCCATGTTCTATTTCATATTTTGTTCGTCTTGATGAGCGCTATCACCCCCCTAAGTTTGTTGAAGCATTTCAGATACACATTGTAGTGATACAAATAGCATTTCAAAGGAGTAACGTGGTGAATTGAGTCTCTCACTGCTGCTGTGTCATCATGGCAACAATGTGGAGCGAGCAAGTTGCTATAAGATATGAGAACAGTGCGTTAAGGGGTCAGGTACCTTTGAAAGAGCCCAAAAATATTTTTTTTATTTAATAGCTTATATTAAAATTTTATTCTTAAGGAATGTTTAAAAAGAAACCCCATGCAAAAATTCGCTTTAGAAGGGAAGTTATGACGAAAACAGTTTGAACTCTCTTTATGTTATCAAGGGGCAATTGGATCTTTAACGTCAATTTTCTCAAAACGTTGATTTTGGTCACTGCGCGCATGATTTCTAAGAAATGACTGGATATAATTACCTGAAATTTTTAATTAAAGTAACAAGCTTATAGATGCACAAAATGACCTATGTTCATCAAGTATGTTCATCAAGTAAAAATTTAGAAATTATGACTATTTTTATACAAAAATAATTTCAAAATTTTGAGATTTTCGATTTTACATTTATTTTCTCAAAAACTAATCGCTATATTTTTTCCAATGTAGGTCATTTTAAACACATGTTATATCTCTACTCAATAAAAAATTTTGGGCTTACTCTGACAATTCGTTTATGAGAAATCATGCGCGCAAGATATATAAGGTGAATTCGTTTATTAAAAAACATTAAATTTGAAATAAAGTTAAAGAAAACTTTACATGCATCTAGACTTTTTTTCAGAGCATTAACTATTAGCCTATGATTCTTTTAATGTGTATTTAAAATTTCATATCCAAAAGTTAATCAGATGCGGAGTTATAGCTATCTATATCAGTGTCTCATTTGCATGCATTTTCTCAGCTTCAAAGGTACCCGACCCCTTAACATGGATATCTACAACCATAAGACAGAGTGTCAGAATAGGACTATCGTATTTGGGTGTGCTCACAACCACACATTGTGTGAAGTTGCCCGACTTGTTCCAACTTGTCTACAACGACGGATAGTTTACTGTTAGTGGCCATGAAATACGATGTCAGAACTACGGTTCCTAACCCAGAAAGACTGTAGGAAATTGTTGCGCCTTGTATTTTAAAATCGAATTTAAACACGACAAGAATTGTTGTAATCCGTGAATAAATGACCATTCCAATTAATTTTTGAGCGAAAATTGCGAAATTAAATGAATTAAGTGAACATATGGAGCCAGGTAATTTTCAAGAGGCCATTGCTCACAATGCCACATAAACTTGCACATCTGCAATGGTTCAAAAATCACTGAACATGAACAGTAGCTGATTGGAGGCGTGTAGTGTGGTTCAAAAAATTGTGATTTTGTCTATTTTGAAATACTCAACGTATCGAGCGCACCGACGGCTAAAAAAGGTATTCAAATCGGAGTGTATGGAGGATGTAGTTCAGACAGGGGATGGTTCTGTGATTGGTTTTAATGGTTTTCGTACCATGACATTGATATGCTAATTGAAGTAAATATGATCACTAACCAGATTGTTTGTTCAAATATTATGGATGATCAAGTATAACGATTCAACTTCTTCAGGCTGAGTATGTTATGGACATTCCCTTTTCCAAGATGGTAATAGAGAGCTGCATGCATAGTTGGCTGGTTTGATGAACACCCATGCATCCTATCGCACCTCAACTGGCCCACTAACTCACCTGATACTAACCCTATGGACAATCTCTGGGGCAATTTAGAACAGCGAGGAAAACATAGACAACAGTATCCTCAGAATTTGGTAGTCTTATGTCATCTACTTATGAGAAAGTGGCATCACATACCTGCAGAAGTTACCCTTCCTTGCCGAATCCAGGCAGTTATCAAGTTTGGAGACAAGGCCATATGATATTACAGAGATGTCTACAGGAGGTGACTACTTTTTTGTCTGGTAAGCTTATGAGAGAAAAATTGTGTCCTGCAATTTTTGAAATTTCTATTACGAAGTTTAGCTTGAATAACTCTAGATTATTTTTTCTTTGTTAACCCCTTGCTTGTGACGCTCGAACTCAGTGGCGTATTTGCATAGCAGTTTGGCAACGCAAATGCGCCAATTTTGGAATGCCCGACCTGAGTTCGGGCAAGAGAAAAATTGGTGTTTCAATTCAAATTCATTCGTTGTTCAAATGTTTCCTTTGTTGTCGTATAACTGATGAAAAGGGAAAGGGGATAGAACGCGAGACTCGAGTTTATTGCAAAGACTGTGATGTCAGGCTTGTGTGTCGTGCCATGTTTTCGTGTATACCATACTGTAACGGATTTGTGAAATTAAAAGGAATCTGAGGGACATGGAATTCATGACAGTTGATATAAATAATAATATTGCTGTATTAGTTTATTATATTTACCTTGAAAATTATGTCATTTGATTTATTTTTCTATAATTTGAGAAAGAATTATTGTAATCGATTAACATTTCCCATGTATGTGAAAATATTGAATATAGTAGTTATTTCATTTATTATTATTATTTTTTAATAATCTATTTCTAACATTTTGATGATAATAACGAATAAAATTAAAGAGAAAAAAAATCCATTCTTGACACGTTTTCCTCAAATATATTAAACAGGAAAGGGATTATTATACAAAGCAAGAAAGATTTATTTTGTAGTGTTTTCGATCATTTGTTATACACGAGAGAGTATTGTGTATCCAGAGACCGGAACTTTCAATTTAAATTGGTTACCTAATCACTTGAAACATCCAAATTCGCGCCAGGTACCTTCATAATAACATCCAGCGCACATTATGGGGGCTAGGGGACAGACAAACTGGTCCATCGGCTCACATAGTGGTTGGATAGAACGCTAACATACTGGCTCTCCGGATGATGGGCTAAGGCACTGATTAAAAAGACAAAATTTTGAAGTTTTAAATATTTTTTTTCTATCTAATTAAAACTGTGTCTCTAAGAATATGTTAAAGTTTTAAAGAGAGATTACAATGTTTTTTTAGATCTACTGAACAGTATCGAATTTAGCTGTATTAGAATAAAGGAGTCAATTTTGTTTTATTCACTCTTTGATTTTTAACACTAGAACGTCCAGCTGGTATTGATTTGACACCGATCAAATGATAAAATGTCAATTCGAACCAAAATTTGTTTTGTAAAGTCATTTTAATTGTAGCTTGAGAAAATTCAGTTAAATAAATAAGTGAAATAGTTTTACATAAAAATTGTGGTGTTAAAATGTTTTTATTAAGGTTGGGTAAAATTTCCGGACGTTCTAGTGTTAACATTACATCATTTTACTTAAATGTGGAAATGTAATTTCACAATGCCCAAGATGCGTGTATAATTACTGATATATGTACTACAACAAAAACTAACCACAATTTTCGAATAGAACGTTTTGCCTTATTTAATCGCAGAAAAATTATTACGAATTCTGCAATTGATTGCGGAAAATTTTGCAATCTGAAGAGAAATTATTAGGCAAAGATATCTAATCTGAGCCGTGGCGCTAAACTTCTTGGAAAGTCTAAGGAATTTACTCATCTTAACAATAACTAAATTTTAGTTTTCATTGTTTAATTGAACAATGAGTCTAATTAAAAAAGTTCTTGATAAATTTAAAATTTGGTAACCACACATTTTAACTTCCTTGAAAAATCTTTACAGTTATCCAGATGTTTATCAGACATTTTTAATCTAATCACCACTGAGGTTTTTTTTTGAGAATTTCTACATCTGGTTTTTTGGACATTGATTTCAAATTAATGTTTTTAAATGTTGAAATACTTTTATCGTTATCACTTTTAACGTGGCTCACAAAAGCATATGAAATATAGGTAAATGCATTTGAATAATTTGAATACATTAATATTAAATGAACTATTTAAAATTTCTTAAGAATTGTGTTTCAGCGTGCAATCGTGTAATTTAGATTTAAAAAAGTGAATTCGATGTTCAAAATCACTCTGTATTATCTTTGTTATCTTTTCTTATAACGGCCTATCCCCTCACTTTAAACTGACAAATTATTAATTGGAGAATATCAATTCAACATAATATCTTAAGGATATCCAAGGGCCGAATTTTCTCACATGAACAGTTCTTATATTGCAAAAATAAATTTTGTTCATTTACTTCAGCTTAAATTCGGTAACAACCCCATCTTATTATAGCAAAACTGAACATTAATATTTGGATATTCAATGTAACAAAATAGGAAGACATTCAACTTAATTAGTTATACAAAATTAAATATTTACGTCTAATTAAAATATATTTCTTTTGCAGGACATCATCAAAATAGCACGCAAATATGAGGTTTCTTCTCCTAACTTCCTTTCTGGGATATATTTTATTTTCAAATACAGAAGCACTGAAATATGAATGTCCGGAACCGGTAGACATATACCCCTGTTATTGTGAGGAAGAAGATGGTGATCCTTCGGTATTCTGTAACCATTTATCCAAGCCAGAGCAGTTATATGAAGGAGTAAAAGGCTTAAAGGATTACAAAATTTACAGAATGTCCTTCTTCATGAACTGGATCTTAGACCCGATCAAATCCAATGTTTTTGAAGGCCTTACCGTTGAGAGATTAGTTTTTGAAAATTCGACCATTACGCTGACCGCTCCTCATTTCCAAGGGCTGGATAAGCTTTATTCAATTCAGTTAAGAGCTATTTTCAATAAGACAAATCCAATTATTCCTCTAGATTTAAGTGAACACCAAGGCCTTCGAGAAATTTTGTTCGAGAAGAACAGAATTGTTACTCTTCCAAATGACTGGTTAAAAAGTGTCCCTGATTCACTGAGATCAGTTACAATAGAAGGAAATACTATTGTTACTTTGGAGGATGAAGTATTTGCAAAAATCAAACAGCTGACATTTTTAATTCTTGAAGCTAACAAGATCGTCATTATTAAAAGAAGCATGTTTCCTCGCCCTGCTCAAAACTTACGATCTCTCAATCTAAAGTAAGAGAGTTTTATTTATTTGTATTTATTTATTTCTATTTAAATATTATATTTCTCATTTACAATAGCACTTAAATTTAATTGTAGATGAGCGTGTGATATAACAAATTTAGTAAAAAATTTTGTAAAAATATAGTAAAACAAAATGTACTATAGATGAAGTTAGCTATATTTGATGTAAATAAAAAAAATTTAAACATGATTATATAATGAAAATATGCAGTTACTATTTTTATCTGAAGTTTAACAACTGATAAAAGTTGTAGTTTGTAATCGAACAGATGTTGTAGGAAACTATATTAATTTTATTAAAAGTTTAAAAAATAAATAAATATTCTGAAGAAAATGATTACGCAGGCACCTAAAATCTGAAATCTGAGAAAGGACGTGTACATAAAACCGCTGAAATATATTTGGAAATGAATTTTCATGTAGTTAATTGCTTTTTTTTTTAATGTCTAGCTTATTCGCCCCGCCTCTTATTTATTTGAGTGTGTCAAAAGACAATTCTTTGAGTCTTCATAAAAAATAATCAACAATATAAGCTGTTCAACGCTTAACCTTAATGACATTTACTTGTTCTAACTTAACACACAAATATTACATAAAAATATTTTCAAATGAATAATAAAGCCTTAATTTGATTTTGGAAGGCAATTTAAATATGTTTTGCATTTGCGGTTTTGTCTAACATTGGAACAAACAATACGCGCAATTCCTGTATATAGACATGCGTGTATACTATTTAATGAGTAAGATGGTGCCTTTAGCTAGGTAAGGTTAGTTGGGGCAACTGGGACATGATTTTACAATGTGACTCTGGATCTTCTGACAATTCAGCTTCAAAAAGCTAATGTTCATTTGAATTAAAGTCTGAGTTTCTGTAAATGTGTTCAGTTAGGTTCCCTCTATCAGACAGAAATGCTCAAAATTACATTTTAATATTTAAAAATATAAAAATATGCATATTTCATATTTCTTTCCAGTTCATATTTCTATGGGTCCAGTTGCCCCATAAAAATGGGGTAAGTGGACCAGGAGGGTCTATTTTCCACTCGTGTTTATTTTTTTTTCATATGGGGTATCAGGTTCTGTTTCAAAAAGTGTAAACAACATAAAAAAAATTTAAACCAGGCAGATCATGTAAATTATATATCAACTAAAGAGTATCGTAAGGGAAACCTTTGCTGTCAATGTGTCTAAAAAAAGCACTAAAAGTGCAAATATTAGATTTATTATACCAAAAACATAAAAATTAACCCTCTGTCTACCAGAAGGGTCCAATGGACCCGACATGTATATTCAAAATATCTATTCAAACCAGAAAATTTCTTCAAAACAAACTAAATGTATAAATCAGACAATAATAAGTTAAATAAACAAATTAAATAGTTTTAAGTAAAAATTCTGGTGTAGAATGTTTTTATAAAACTTGAGTAAAATTTTCGGTAGTTCTAGGGTTAAGTAAGTACTTACGTACTTTAGTATAGTTAATAAGTATAAAAATCACATGGGTATTTGAAGGAAAAAAATAGCAAGGTAAATCTATGAACAAATGGCTACGTAAGTACTTAAGTACTTTATCTGTATCCAGGGGTCGTATTATATAAGGAAAATTTTATTGTTCCTACTAGAACCCTTAATGAGTTATCTTCATGATAATTTTATTTAACATATTCTAAAGAAAAGTGCGATGAAGACATTATTTTCAAAATTGTGGTAGGAACAATAAAAGTTTCCCTATAGAATGCGACCCCTGTGTATCGTACAATTTCAAGGTTTGGCTGTCTCGCTTTCAGGGGCAAGGTACTTGCATTCGTAAAATGTTGAAATAATTTAATGGCACCAGTATTTACAAGAGAATCTATTTGTAAATAAGTAAAAGTACATTTTCGCGTACTTAATAAAGGTGAAATTTTCATTATAAAATTCCGGTGCCAATGTGGCAATTAGGGTTTAAAATTATGTGATGTCATAACGGCATGTCCGCCTCACAAGGGGTCAAGAAATTTGGTTTGATACCACCCAATATGCTTTTTTAAATTTTATTACGTAATTTTAATAAGGTATTCTAGAATTTTCTTTATTATGAGCAAAAAAACAATGTAGAAATTTAATTCCTGTAGTAAGAGAAACTCAAAAAATTATTTATAACTATTGGGGTAACTGGATCCAGAATGGTCCAGTTACCCCGGATATATGTCCCAGTTACACCATTCTTGAAAATTTTATGGGGTAACTGGGACACCGGGCATACATTTGAAACATGATGTAAATATGTATAGATACCTAATAATATTAATGTAGTTATATGCTTAATCTTTAAAAAAAAAGATTGTTTAATAAAAGTACTTAACAGTATTTTAATAAAAAGCTGAGGAAGTTCAACCATATTGACGTTGTTTTTTTAAAAAAAGAAACGTAAATATTTGACAACCTATCACAGCTAAGTGAGAGTTATGATTGAGTTGACACACGTTGTTTGAGGAAGTAGAGATTAAGGTGCATTGTTCAAAAAAGCTAAAACTTAAGAAACATCAACAGTTTTTTTATAAAATAGCCTATGGCCCAGTTACCCCAACTAACCTTAATGGTTAAATTTACGTACTACCATGGGTTTAATGCCTTCAAGAAGAACTTATGAAAGCAAATTGGCTAAAATTTTCATTTTCATCTAAGAAAACTGAAAACTTTATACATATATTCTATTAGGGCCTCATAGAATAAAACCATGAATATCGTGGTTATGTGGTCGAGTTCAAGAACAATGTCAATCTCTAACGGAATTAAATTGGAAAGTTTATTTTAAAAATATCATACTGATTGGTTGAGTTCTTCCAACTGCGTGCAAAAATATACATGCCGGGACTTGAACCCAAGACTTTTGCCTTAAATTATCAACACTATATCTATTGAGCTACCTAAGCCGAAAACCGGGCGGCAAATTTCACTCAGATAATCTTATTAGCAAAAGCATCTGGTCTGACAAATAAACAACTCAACAGAATGTACTGCATATAATGGACTCCATTACACGATGGAAGCGTATATACTTTACAATTTTTAGCCCAGTCATACAGATTGGTAAATTATGTTTGGTAAAATATCATTGAGTTAAAAATAATAAAGTATATCTACGTTTCCCTTTTTAATGGACTTCAATTATTTGCGGTATATTATGTTGAGCTGTCCAAATGCTATTGCCAATAAAGTTATTTGAGTGAAACTTGACCGCCGGTTACCGGTTCAGGTAGCCAGATAGGTGGAGCGTTGGCAATTTAAGTTAAAGTTCTTAGGTTAGAGTCCTGGCCTGGATATATTTTTTACACATATGAGAAAATTAAGTTCGTATAAATTGGAAAGAGTATTTAACACATTGGTGAAGGTTAATTTTCTTCTTTTAAGCGGGAAACACGAACTATGGGCTCTTCCAATCATCAAAAATCAAAATGCAAATGTATCACAAATTTTTACATTATTTAACAAAAAAGATTTCCGTGTTCGTGTGTATATTATAAATGAATATATATAATGCTGGTATTGTTTTTAATCTGAGTGCGTTGTACTTTGATGGTATGTACTTTCAGTGTTGCCAGATGGGCTACTTTTCTAATAATCAGATTCGTGATTGGCACCACTTTTTTGAAATGCTAAAATGTGCCTTATTTAATGACATATTAATTAAGGCAAAAACAAAGTGAATTTTACCGTTTCAAAAAAGTGGTGCAAATCAAGAAATATGAATGAAAAAAAGTAGCCCACTGGCAACACTGTGTACTTTGATGGTACTTTGATATGCATTGTACTTTGATGGTAAAAATACAAATTTTAGTTATGTTTTTTGAGAAATAATGTAACACATGAAATGCAAAAGTAGTCCGTGGGCGGAATTGTGCATGTCCACAAGTCGTGAATTCGCGTCTCACGTCAGCAGTGTGTGAATATGTTTTGCCTAAATATTCCTGTCAATGACTACTTCAAGAAATTCTCTGCTTCAATATAATGAACTTAAAAATATTTTTTATGTATGATTTTGTTAAATCCCATTCCAATGAGCACAAAGACTAAATGAAATCTTATTTTTAATGATTCAGTAAAAGTGTTGATGTGCAATGAGTGACCTATAATTTTTGCATTTTGAGACAAAAAGTAGGGTAACACCCCAGTTATTGACACCTAACCAGCAACTGACACTTCATCAAAAATCTAACACAAATATGCATTTTCTTGTAAAATTCTGAAAAGTAATGCTATCTAGTGGTAACTTATATGTCTTAATTGTTATAACTTATTTTTCAGTTATTGGTTCTTCAAAAAAAAGGATGGTGTTAGTTACTGGAGTTATTGACCATGTCATGAAAAAAATAAAAAAAGTTTTTGTAATAAAAGGTACAATTTTTTTAAATTTTGTCAACAATTAAAAAAAAAAACTCTACTATGCTTTCAAAAACAAAAATAAGTATAAAATAAATTTAAAGCTTTGTAATAGTGATTTCAACAAGAAATAATCCTTAAGGTACCTACACGGTACCCTAAAAATGACAAAAATATCGAATATTTTTTAATTGAATTTTTCAGTGGTCCATACGTTTGTAAATCATGACTCCAAATTGTAGATCTGAAATCCGAATAGTTTTAAAGATATTTGAACTTTTCTGAGTGTTCTCAGAGTCTTCTGAGTGTTCCTTTACAAACTTATTTGCATTTTTCTCAGACTTTTATTTTTGTTGATATTAGTGTTTACTATTCCCTAAGGCTTTTTTAGGTAGATTTCGTATGAAATACTACCTATTGGGATCGTTCCTATGTTGGAATTTCTGAAAAATTTTTGCAGATCTACACCGATCATGACCCCTAGAACCCAAAACCACCCTCAGTAAAAAACTTTATATATATATATATCTATCTGTCTATCTATCTATCTATCTATCTATCTATCTATCTATCTATATCACTTTCTTCTGGACACGATAACTTTCGTAATTCTGCACCAATCTCTTCCAAACTGATACATAAAATCAATGGGTATAAAATCTCGGTCAAGTTCGTTAATGGGCAAAATCGGACCAAGGGGAGGGAAATAGGGAGGGGTTTTGTGAAAACAGAAAACCCCCCATAACTTCTTAATTTTTGTACATATAAAATCAGTTTAAAGTTTTTATTACTTCTAAAAATAGGGCCAAAAATTTATGTATCACAGATTTTTGATAAAGTTAAAAATGGGCTCAAGGGGCGCAAAAAATAGGGTTTTTGGAAGAAAAAAATTCATAACTTCGTCAATTCTCAAGATATCAAATTCAATTAATTTTATTATAAATTTCCTTAACATTATCTAAAACTTTTATATTCACAAGTTTTTGATAGGAGCAATTCGTACCGCAAAAAAAAATTAAAAACGAAAACAAAAAGGGCGTTTGAAGAAGAAAAAAATCCATAACTTCGTCAATTCTCAATATATCAAATCCAATTAATTTTATCATGAATTTCCTTAACATTATCTACAACTTTTATGTTCACAAGTTTTTGATAGGACCAATTCGTACAGCAAAAAATATTAAAAACGAAAACAAAAAGGTGGTTTGAAGAAGAAAAAAATCCATAACTCCGTCAATTCAAAAGATATAAAATCCCCATGAATTTATCATATATCTTCTTAATATTGTCTACAACATCTATATAGACACGTTTTGGATAGGATCAATTCTTAGAGCAAAAACAAATTAAAAATACATACCGGTTGAAGTAAAAAATGATCTTAGTAAGGGTGTTTTCAAATCCAAACTGCTTATTTTCTGACTCATTTTACAATTCATTTTTGCTCTCAAAGGCTTCCAATTGGTACGTTTTCTTACTCAGAAACTATATAATGTACCGTAATGGTCGATTTTCTGATAGGGGCAGAATATATTTTTTTAAATGCTGTTAAAAAGGGCATTTTGAACCGAATTTACCGAAGCGGATTGTGTTGGAAAAATCATTGTATTAAGGATGCGCTTAAATCCAAACTGCTTATTTTCTGACTGGTTTTTAAATTCATTTTTGCTCTCAAACGCATTTAATTGGTAGATTCGCTTATTCAGAAACTATATAATGTACCGTAATAATCGATTTTTAGATAGAGGCAGAATATATTTCAAAAAATGATGTCAAAGTGGGCATTTTGAACGGAATTTCCCGAAGCGATTGTGTTAGAAACGAAAAATATTGTCCTTCTGAGAAAATAATTGTTTATATATCAAGTTTTAATTAATTGAACAAAAAATAAAAACACCAGGTCGCTTATAAATCTCTTCCAAAATCACGTCAGCAAGTTTCATATTTTTTTTTAATTAAAAATGAATCTGGAATTATGCCAGAAAATTTCGAGTTGTTGAGCATGGAAAAGTATTTTTTTGAATACCGCCCTAACATGATTCTGATAAAACCAGCTATTATATGAAAATGAAATAAAAACTCGTCAAGAGCGGCCAGATAAAATTGTTAAAGTGGATTTATCTATAATCATGATTTAGTTTTTGTTTGTGAAATTAGTATATTTGACTTCGAAATCTACCTCTGCCTGTAGGCCGGGCCGGCAGGGATTTTTTCTGTTGCAGATAGTCTTGAAATTTTTTGTAGACATAAAATATATGTACTACAGTAATTAGTATGGATTTAGGTCTGAGGGTTATAGTTATTTTAAAAAAAACTTATAATATATATGTACTGCAATAATTAGTATGGATTTAGGTCTGAGGGTTATAGTTATTTAAAAAAAAAATATCAAAGTTAATATTTCCAAATTTTTCGTGTTTTTTTCAGGTTTTGCGCTACAAAAAAAAAAAAAATAAATTTAAATAAAAGTTACATCTTTAATTCCACACTAACTTTTGTTCCCAATAATCCAATGAATATAAGTCACTTAAAATAACTAAAAACTATTAAAAATTAAAGATATTGTAAAAGTTTTAAAAACCTTCAAATTTTTCAAAAAATTTTTAATTAAAAAAATGGTGATTGCTAAAATTATTTTTTTTAACCAGAATCAGTTTAATTGTGTAATCACAAACAAAGTCATTAATTATTTTTAATGTAACTGTCTCCAAAAAATTTTTTTGAAAAATGGTACTGTGTAGCCTTAAGATGTAAGTTACTGGGGGTTTCATCCTATACACTATGACGCAAAAGTTTAGACAATGAAGAAATTCTTACATACTTTGAAAAATATTTATTCAATTTTCAAATCACTGCTTGAAATTAATGTGCTGTACATATAAACAATATTTATAACAAAGAAAAGTGGAATTGTGCATATTTCAATAAATTAAATGGTAACAAAAATAAACTGCTGTCTCAAAAGTTTAGACACAAATTAAATAAAATCGAAATAAACAATTTTTAAAACCTGGTTGCGCATCCATGCTTATGTATTACGTCATATACACGAGATTGCATGGAAGAAACTAAATCTTGCATAGTTTGTGGATCGATATCGTACCATACATTCTCAATAGATGTCTTAAGTTCCTTTTCAGAAGAGTATTGTCTAGCGTTGCTATAAACTTTGCGACACATGATGCTCCAAAGGTTTTCTATAGGGTTAAGATCTGGGCTACATGCTGGCCAGTCAAGAACTCTTATATTATGGGAATTAAACCAAGATTTTGAATGTTTTGCAGTGTGAATTGAAGCATTGTCTTGCTGAAATTCCCACTGAGGACCCCCTAGAAGCTCAGCAAATGGCAGTAGGTTTTCTTCTAATGTCTGTGTATAATGCTGTGAAGTTTGACGACCACTGGTGAAGGTCAGAGATACTTGTCCATTATAGCAAAAGGCTGCCCAAACCATCACCGAGCCCCCTTCTTGTCTGCGACTAAAAAAACGTCGAGGTTCCTTCCGCAAGTCATGCCAATACGATAAACAACCATCTGGACCATCCAGATTCCACTTTTTTTCATCGCTAAATATGACTGACTGCCATTTCTCTCCATATGACATATGCTTTCGAGCCCACATAAGCCTTTGTAACTTATGATGTGGTTTCAGAGCTGGTTTCTTCTGCATTTTGCTATAAATGATTTTTCCTTTTTCCAAAATTCGTCTACGAATCGTATCCTTTGATACAGAGAGTCCCGATGAGCTTTGAACTCCACGTACGCTCATTTGTTGAGTACTCGCTAGTCTTTGTATCAGGCGATCCTCTCGTACATTTGTCACACGTGGCCTCCCAGACCGACATTTTGCTTTATATTCGGAACCACTCGATAAAACTCGATAAATAAATTTTTTTGACGTATTAATAATAGCAGAAATTTCAGAAACGCTCTTCCCTTCACCTTTCAACTGCCAAATCCTTGAAACCTCATTCACTTGAATTTCTTTAGCTCTCGGCATGTCGACTATGAAGCGCAATCGTTTGCAGAACTTAAGTACTCCAAATTTGTGGCATCATCGATTCTAAATTTGCATATGCCAGCGAATATTCAAAGAAATTTAGAATAGTGTCTAAACTTTTGCGACAAGCACATTTGAATTTTTATGAAAAAAAATAGTATTATAGCAAATAAAACGACTGTCTTTTGTACATAGCATTTTAAATCAGTTTTTGAATATATTTACAGGTTTTTGTAATTCTGACGTCATAATTCTACATTTTAAAGCTGAATGACGTCATTGTCTAAACTTTTGCGTCATAGTGTATCATGGTCTAATGCAAAATTATTAATCTTTTTAGTGGAATTCATCCTTGAAACTGTCTTGAAGCCACGATTATCAAAATGGTATATATTAATATTACCACAAATATAGCAAACTTCGTACAGGGTTTGTGCTAATTGTAAACGAACCTGGATAGGGTGAAATATAAAAATGTATCACTATTTGTTTAACATATGTCGAGGAAATTAACTTCAATATAATTAAAAGTACAGTCTGTTTAAAATTATACGACAACTTTAATTTTACAAATCGTGAAATAAATAATGGTTCTAATTATAATTTTAACATATAAAATATGATGTTACAACATGATTATTACAATGAGTTTTCAATAAACTTGAATAATGTGATAAATGAGTCAATTGATTAAAGTGTTAAAATTAAATGAAATAGGCACTCACAAATTTTAAGACCATTTTAAAAATAAGTATGAAAGTAAATATGATAACAGTCGTCCGTATTTCCTTATAACAACAAAAATTCCGTTTTTCACTGAAGTGACCATATTTGTAATCTTTGTTTTGGGAATATTGTGCCGCATTATTATAATAGCAACTAATAGTTCATTCCCAGAAGAAAACTGTTAATTTTTAGCAAAAACTCTGTGACTTAATATACTCCAAAGGTTTTCAACGGGGTTCAGATCAGGATTTTGAATGGGCTTTATCAAAATAGTTTTTCTCTGTTTTTTAAACCATTACCGAGGGGTTTTATATGCATGGCAAGAAGCACTACCATAATGAAACATCCAATGAGCGCCATCTAATAAAGACCCGAGTAGTACGAAATGGTCATAAAACAGAGCTTGATATTTTTTAGAGTCCATAAGTCGCGGCTTTAGGATATTAGCAGTAAGTAACACAATCTATCATGAGCAAACGCTTCCCAAATCGTTATGGAGCCTCCGCTCATTTGTCGACTTTTGGTTATTTCCTCAAGTCATGGTAGTAGAAATTGTAGGCATTTGAGCTGTCAAGATTAATTTTTTCTCGTCAGAAAATATAATTTGTTTCCATTCATTGGCCCATAACATGTTTTTTTTTCTTTATTTTACAAAATTTGGTATTAGCATTTTATTAAAGACTCTTCCAAACTGTGACATGCCCTGTTTCTTAGATTAAACGTTTTGAAATGCATTTTGAAAGGATTTTTAATGTAGGCAGTCGAAAAACGTGTCGTTTGCCATGTGCTCTCAACTTCTTTTTCCTTCCATATCGTTTTATTTTGCGTTAGAAGCCTTTTTTTATTATGATATTGTGAATGCCAAGTTTGGAGCGTTTTATTAACTTCGCTATTTCTCTTTTAAATTTACCATCACCCTTATTAAATAAAAATTTTCTCACCTTGTACTCAGCGATTAAATCGGGCAAAAAAATTATGTTAAATTTCAGCGGTAACAAAAAAAAAAAAAAAAAAAAAAAAAAAAAAGAGTAAATAATGGCAGCTATGCAAACACTTGAGCTAAATTGACATGAGATATAGAAATTTTTGCAGGGGCAGTTACAATTTTTTTTTTACATATCCTTTATTTAATTTATAGTAAAATAAGTAAATTTTAATAAAATTTAAGTTTAAAAAAATGTGAATAGTATAGAAAGTATTTTACTAGCAATTTTAAATATGCGAAGTAAAATTTACGTAATATTTCTTCTTCCTTCAACAATTCTCAAATTATTCAGTGGTATCATGATTTCTTAACACAGCGTATATAGTGCTAAGTAGTTCTTGTAAAAGGGTTGGGGTGATTTTTGACGGCCAATTATCAACTCTAGGGATATAGGCCCAGGGGGGGGGGGGTCCTTCGTGGAGGTCTTTCTAAGGGAACTTAACCCGTATTTAAGCATGGAAATCCATGGTTCGAAGAAAACCACGAAAACTCCGAACGATTAGGCCGACGGGCACGATTGGGTTCGAACCCAGCACCTCCCGTCTACCAGCTTCGAGAGCAGAACCTCTCGGCCACTAGTGGGGCTCTTGTAAAAGGATATAAAAGGTTAACCGACATCTTGTTTTGATGTTTAGCTCATTTTCAGATGAAAATTCCAGATGGAACAATTTTTTTCTCTATAAAATTCCAGTACAATTCAGAAAAATATAACTTTATTCGAAACAATCATTTCTAGATGATTGGACTCTTTTCTAAAAATATATAATGCATTACACATACTTGAACGGATTCTCGAAAATCAGAAACTCAAAGCATCGTTAGTGTTAGAGATCAATAGTTGTATTATTTTGCAACACATTTGCATAAACTTAAGAATGTATAAACTGCAATTTTCGAAGTTCTAGTGGTGGATTAGTGGTGGAATTTTAACTTTAAGTATAAGATTTCAGTCCGAGAACAGTTTCTGAAATATATTTTTACAGAATGAATGTCTCTGGAATGCTGTGAAATTTTGTAATTTTAGACAACTATTAAGTGCCGAATGTTTCAGTTATTCATCGTTGTATCAAATGTGGTTGTCCTTAATGAAAATTTTGAGTACATTATAATTTGGAAATAGCTCCCTAATAAAACTGCTTACCAACCATTTAGCATATAGTAGATGTTTCTACCAATCAAAAAATGCCGAGAATTTTAAAATGAGTATTTGTAACATAATTAGAAGTAAGTGTTCCTTTTTTATTGGCATTAGTGCCCATACAGTGCATAAATCAAGATAAAAACAAGCACAGTCCTCTGAATACTAGGCCTGAGCGCTTACACGAAAATGGCGGCTGCCGAAGGCGGATGTTTTTAAACGTATGTACGTCCCTTAAATTTAGGACCAGTATTATATAAAAGATTTCTTTGACTCCTTTAATCTCAAAAAAATAATGTGAAAAAAACTTTTAAAAATTATTGGTATGAATATTTAAGGGACCGTAGACATTGTGAAAAAATTCCGCCTTCGGCAGCCGCCATTTTTGTGTCAGCGCTAAGGCCTAGTATTCAGGGGGCGGTGACTAGGTCTGCGCACTAATACAAACATGTCGGTTATCGAATATAGAATTTGTTCAGCTATTGTACGTGATTTGAATTACGTGACCCTTGCATTTGAATACCAATATTTTCTAAAGGTGACTACCTAACTTAATGTCAGAAAAATAAGGTGGAGACTACTTTTTGAAATAACTGGTATTCAAATTAAAGGGATCCTACAAATGCTAAAAAAAAGTCCGTCTACGACAGCCGTCTTTTTTCTGCCAGCGCGTATAGGCTGGCATATTAAGAAGGCGGCGATAAAGCTCGCAATATGGGGCCTACCGATTCGATTTTCAAGTCATCAACATAGTCTGAAAGCAACCAGCGATTACTGCATGTATGTGACATAGACGATAATACAGGGTGAGTATAAATGATGGACCCGATTTTAAAAAATCATATTTTCGAAACTACTGCACATATTACAATAAGTGATACATGAATTTAAAGAGAAATATACAAAGTTTTATTCAGTTACAAATGTTCGATGTGTGACCCCCTTGTTACACGGCATACGTCCAATCTGTAATCCAGTTCGTTCCAAACATTTTGTAGCATCACTCTGTCAATGGTTCTGAATGCTGCACAAATGCGTTCGTTAAGTTCTGACAGTATTTTCGGCATTGGTGGTACATAAACAACGTCTTTGACATAACCCCACAAAAAGAAATCACATGGTGTTAGGTCTGTGGATCTTGGTGGCCATGTGATTAAGGGTAAATCACCATCACGCGCTTGAGGACAGCGCAGATTTTGTGTTTCAGCAGGATGTAGCCCCACCTCATTGGTCTTTGCAGAGACGTAATTACTTGAACGAGGAGCGTCCACACCGGTGGATGGGGCGTGCGGGTTTGGAACGAATTGGATTACAGATTGGAATTAGACATTGTATACTACTAATTTTAATAGTAATAGTTCCCTTGTTTAACACTTTGTAAATCAACAACCCCAATTTTAAAAATATTTGCTCAGATGTTAGAATACATCATTTTAAGCATGTAAAAAATAAAATAATAAAAATTTTACAACGTAAAAAAAAAAAAAAATATATTGAATAAAAGGTACTTTTATTTTCCACTCTGCAATAAACAGAAAATTACATAGGGTGACCGAGCCAGTAGTTGATCAAATAAGGTCGGTTCTACGGAGTTTTTATTACATTTCCTTCCTTTTATGTTTTAGAAGTAAACTAACATAATTGCTACAACCCTTAACGAATGTCCTATAATGGGCAAAAATGAAATCTGCTGAAATTAAATAGCAACAAAATTATAAGTAAATAATTTCTTTAATTGCCATTTTCCCAGTAGTTGATCAATCGAAGAAATCAGTCGAAAATTCAAATTTAATCTTTAAAATATCATGGTTAAGCTGTGATTAACAATAATAAATATAAAACTACTACAGTCGAACCTCTATTTAACGAAGTCGCTAAATCCCGAAAAAAAGTTCGTTATATGGAAAATTCGTTAAATAGAGAGTCACCTTTTAAAATACTTTAAACTACATAAAACATATTTTAAACCCATAAACACTAAATATAATTTTAAAAAAGTAATTAATCACACTTTTTTATATAAATTATATCCATTTGTTTTATATATTTTACCCTTCAAAAAGAAACATGGAAGGGAAATAAGAATGAAACAAAACATTGTCTGAAAATGCATTGTATTTTCAGTTAAAAAAATAATTTTACATTACAATCACGATTTTTTATTATGGTCGATAAGCTGTTTGGAGGAATACCAAATTTTAAAGCAATGTTCTTTTTCTTCACGGTTTTATCCACCACATCAAGATTTTTTTCCCTTTTATCCCAAGCACTTTCTCTTTGACATTTTCGAGAGCTAAAAGAACCGAAATACCAGCACGACTGAATGATCTAGAAAACGACAGACTCTAGCTAAAGGACACGAGGCATACACTTCTTGGATAAAAAGCAAATAATCACTGCGATTTTACTGCTCTCGGTGAGTAAGGTGCTGGTAAGACCTGTTCATGGTCATTGATCATCATAAAATGTGTTAAAAGAAAGAATAAGTTTGAAATGTCCAGTAATATTTTGACAAATAGGGAGAAAAAATTTTTAGATTCCAAGAAACAGTTCGTTAAATAGAGAATGCACTTCGCTATTTAGAGGTTATTTTACGAAGAAATTCGCGAAATGTTCTTGGTCCAAAGGAAAAGTTCGTAAAATAGAGAAATTCGCAAAATAGAGGTTCGTTAAAGAGAGGTTCGACTGTATTTGAAATAAGCAAAAGGGAAGAGGATTATTTTAACTTACCGTAATGGTCTCCAACTAATAAAAAACTAATCTTTTACATTTTCTAAAAAAAAAAAAAATTCATAAAATCGCTTCTCTTACAGTAGGCAGCTGATAACAATGTGAAAACATTTAAACAAAAATATGATGTCTAGTGCCACGTGTAAAAGTCATTTCCGCCTGAAATGGCGTAATATTACAAAAAAATGATCAACTACTGGAGGGGTATCAACTATTGGTGCGGTCACCCTACTTCTCATAAATATTGTCAATTTTCTAATACAAAATTGCAAAGTGTACGAACTTCTATCTAAATAAATCTATTTTTTTACGTCTCCAGCCTTTTTAATTTTACCAAATTTACGAACTACCTTTTAGCAAAAACGATGCAAAACTGCTCAAATGATAAATAAATCTTTGGCATGAAAAATTAACTCAGTATCGCTGTCTGTTGAGAATTCCATGAACAATTAACATTAACTACAGTATTAGCCTCAATAAATGAAATACTGTTTTATAGCCAATTATATAAATAACATTGACTTTTGGGTATGTTGGCAGATATGCAACGTGGTGATATAAAGGATTAATCGGAGATTTTTGTGATGAAATAAAACGAAGATTGCTATAAAAAGAAGTAATATCCAATAATCGTAAACGTTTAAAATTATGATTATGTAAAAACAGAATTAGATGTATTACTCATGCTGTAAATTCACGCATAAATTTTTAACAACAAAACATTGCCATTATATGACATCAATTTAGCGGTATGTCCTTTCAAAATAAACAAACACAAAACTTATAGCTCCAACTTCTTTTATAGAACTTTTCATTAAGAGAATAAATAATCAAAGGAAAAATCAGCTTGTTTGATATCTAGATTTGTGTCATTAACTAAGGTTAAAAATTTAAATTACCATTTAGTCTGAAAGTTTTTCACTAAAACAGAATTATTTTCTTTACAATGCTAATTTTTTAAAAACCTCTTTTCAGTTATAACAACATCAGGTATTTGCCGAATGACATATTTTCAGACATGCCTACTTTAAGAATCTTGGAGATGATTGGTAATAGACTCACAACACTGGATGAGACAGTATGGTCAGATATTCTTTCTCAAGTAGCAAAGTTGGATGTAGAAGGTATGATCTTACTTTTTGATTTTAACACTTTGATGTACCAAGTGAGCCAAAAGTTCATTACAACTTTAAAAGCTCATAAAAAAGGAAGAAATTATGATAAAGGGTTTGCAAGAAAGGGTTGACAAGGTAGTCGGATTTTTTTTAGTAGCAAAAGAAAAAATAAATAAATAAAAATAAATAAATAAATAAATAAAAATAAAAATAAAATAAATAAATAAAAAAAAATCATATGTAGAGGGCATTGACGACCCAAAACTCAATAAATAGGATAACAATACGCTCCATTCATTTATTCTTCAAATAACAAATGTTCAACATGACCTCCAGCACATTCTACGACACAACTGTTGTCCTATTTATTGTGTTTCGGGTGGTCAGCGCCCTCTACATGTGATTTTTTAACTAAATTTCTTTTGCTGCTAAAAAAAAATCCGACCACCTTGGGAGCCCTTTCTTGTAAACCGCACTCCTTTATCATAATTTCTTAATTTTTTATGAATTTTTAAAGTTGTAACGAACTTTTGGCTCACCAGGTACTCTCTGTTCTAACAGTTAATTCTTAAAACGGTTTGATAATTTAAATACAGCAAACGGCCAAACGACATATATTATGTATTTATAATTTTTAGCTCAATCATACCGATTGGTAAATATATCATACGAAATGTATTTTTCCAACTGAGTGATGAAATACCCAGGTCGGGAATCGAGCCCAAGACCTTCGACTTAAATTGTGAACGCTCTATCTATCGAGGCCCAGTTAGCTCAATAGGTAAAGCGTTCGCAATTAAATGTTTTGGGTTCGACTCGCGGCCTAAGCATTTTTTCTCACTCAGTTGGAAAAATAAAATTCGTATATAATCATAATGTTAAAGGGCATAGCCGGATAAGCATTGGAAACATGCCTTTTAATCAAATTTCCTGATTTTTTCCCCAGACGTAGCTACATATCTGACAATATATTTCCCCTATTATCACCCTATAAATATTGATATTTAATGACATAAAAATGTTTTTTCGATTTTTAAAAAAACGGATTTTCTCGAAAACTTCTGAATGGAATTTCATGCCATTAATTGAGGATATATAGATACCAAAGATGCATAACTGGTAATTTTTGTATAATTTTCTGTTTATAAAAACTGTGTGAAATAGCGAAATAAAAATTTAAAAGAATAAAAATCATATCTTATGGTTATCCGAAAATTACCATTTTCTTGTAAAAAATTCTCCATATGTGCCCGTATATTCTATATAAATGCCGAAAGTTTGCGTTAGGTACTACATATAAATATTTACAAAAATGTATATTAAAATTATGGAAATTCATTTTAAGGCGTTATTTTGGGCGGAGCTACTCAATTTCCACACCCGAAGAATTTTTGGAATAAACAGTTACAGAATTGCTGTATTTTAAATTTTAATGAGCACATTAGTAACATTCTCAACACTGTCGATTTCAAAATGAACATGATGTTGAAAAACATAGCTTATATGCTAAATGGAATCTAAAATACATCCATTGACATATTGTCTGCTGACTTTGTTCCAAAAATTCTTCGGATGGTGAAGTTATGTAGCTCCGCCCCAAATAACGCCTTAAAATGAATTTTAATAATTTTAATATACATTTTTGTAAATATTTATATGTAGTACCCAACGCAAACTTTCAGCATTTATATAAAATATAAGGGCACATATGGAGAATTTTTGACAAGAAAATGGTAATTTTCGGATAAACATAAGATATGATTTTTATTCTTTTAAATTTTTATTTCGCTATTTCACACAGTTTTTATAAACAGAAAATTATACAAAAATTAACAGTTATGCATCTTTGGCATCTATATATCCTCAGTAAATGGCATGAAATTCCGCCCAGCAGTTTTTGAGAAAAACCGTTTTTTAGAAAATAGAAAAAACATTTTTATGTCATTAAATATCAATATTTATAGGGTGATATTAGGGGAAATACATTGTCAGGTATGCAGTCACATCTGGGTAAAAAATCAGTAAATTTGATTGAAAGGCATGTTTCCAATGCTTATCCGGCTATGCCCTTTTTAAAGTATATAACATACTAATTTGGAATGTTTATGGTGCACAGATAATATTTAATAAAAAATCCCATAGAATAATGATACATAAATATTTCTAACAAATGTATTTTACGAGCTTTAAAGAAAAAAATCAGTTTGTTATCTATAGAAATGAAATATTAATGAAAGCGTTCGGGAAAACTATCGGACTGTGAAGTGCTTCTTCAAATATTCCAGTCTCATTGTAATCCTGATTCAGATTTTTCCCTCAATTTTTTTCATACACCCGAATACTATGTATAATTATTTATTTTATAATCAAAAATGTTTATTTACTTAAATTATTTTTTTCTCCCTCCTCCACCTCCCATGTAACCCATGTGCCATCTATCTAATCTATCTATCAGACAGATATATATATATATATATATATATATATATGTTTGTGTATGTGTGTTAGTAGGCGATTTTCTGAAGAGACCGCTGTGTGCAGAGCTGCTATTTGGCAGGTAGGTACTACCTTTATGTATGAAATTGTGGACCTGCGAGGCATGTTGTTAGGCGACTTTCTGCGCTCTTTCGCGCTCCGCGACGATTCTTCCACATTAGTAAAGGGAATCCGGTTTCAGTCGTATATAGTAATCATGTATAGTAAATTTTGTCACCTTTTCAATAAAGGTTATTCGGAATTTCTGTAAGGAATTAGAGTTTTTCGCAAATTTTTAATTAATGAATAAAAAATTAATTTAATATTTTAATATTTTAATAAATTTATTCAAAATTAATTTTTAATGCAATTTTTACAGTTTTTCGCGTTCCGAACCGACGTCTTGATATTAGAAAAAGAAATCCGAGGCAGGTTTTGGATTATTTTATTAGACCATTTTTATTTATTTTTTTATGCGCTTTTCCGGGTTTTTTTCGCGTTTCGTGGAGATTTTCCACATTAGTAAAAATAATCCGGTTTCAATATTTTAGCTCGTCGATACAGTAAAAAAAATTTTCCTTTTTAAAAAGTTTATTCTGAACTCGTACAGAGATTTTTGAATTTTTCGCTGTTTTTTAATTACATCTTTATGCCATTTTTTTGGGAATTTTTATTTTTTTGTGTTCCGTGGCGATTTTGCGACACACGTAAAAGAAATCCGGTTTTAATCTTTTAACCCAATACAATAAATCTAATTACATCTTTATGCCATTTTCTTGAGAATTTTTATTTTTTTGTGTTC
Organism: Maratus speciosus; assembly: GCA_963932465.1. Taxonomy (NCBI): domain Eukaryota; kingdom Metazoa; phylum Arthropoda; class Arachnida; order Araneae; family Salticidae; genus Maratus; species Maratus speciosus. The sequence continues at coordinate 524,641,626 of OZ010787.1, read as the reverse complement.
CGTGGCGATTTTGTGGCACACGTAAAAGAAATCCGGTTTTAATCTTTTAAGCCAATACAATAAATCTTGTCCTGTTTCCAGTAAAATTTATTCGATTATTAGACATTTTGTAAATTGTCGCGATTTTAAGAGTCCCTTTTGGTTTTTAACGATTTTTTTTGGCGCCCATTTGTCCTCGTGTATAAAAACAAAAAAGTTTCGTAGTGTTGATTTTGTAGTTTAAGTAGATTATTTACAATATATCTTTCGTTAAGAAATATAGTAGTAATAGCACTGACTGTTAAAATTAAACATAGGTTAGGATTTATATCCTTATAATATTATAAATGTCAATGTGTGTCCGAAAGTTTGAATGAAGCCTGCGTCTAAACGGATGAATTAATGCTTTTGTATTTTTTGGATATAGATGGAAATGAACCTGGAAATGAACATAGGCTATGTTTAATTTATTTATTCAAATATTTTGCTTAATAATCCAAAATTTCATTATTTTTCATACGCAATGAATTGACATTTTTCCGATAAAATTTAACCATCTTCCTTTTTTTCGTTGCCAAAAGATAAAAACCCAGAATAATAATTTAATTTCTGATTGAAACATTAAAACGGAAAATTTCAAGTATTTTTAGTAATACAAGGTGCATGAATTTTGAGTATGTGCGGAATGAAGGAAAATGTGACGTCATATATGGAATATAAAACGGATATGCTTTGATGTTGAAATAAAATGAGATTGTGTTATTGTACTAATTCTTAATATTTAAAGAAAATTGTTATCAATGCTTACGGCTTATCGTCTGTGCACGGTTAACATAAAGATTTAAATTTTCATTTAATATTTAAAAATAAAAATAAAAACTTTCGAAGAGCAAATGGATAGCAAATGTCAATAATATGCACAGTAAAATTATGAATGTCGAAAATGACGTAATGATTAGCAGGAAATATGTATTTTCATTCTTAAAAAGTAAAAAATTAACTAGATAGAAAGGTTATGTTCTGTAATCGGGTTCGTAGTCAATTTGCTTTTTTTAGAGAGACATTTGTTGCAAAAATAAATACATTGTTGTAAACAGGCTTGTTTTTTGTGTAGTAATAAAGACTTAATAATATACTAGATGATCATTTTTTCGGCCACCTTTGATACCAAGTATGATTGTAAAACATATAAAAAAAATATCATCCGATAATTTTCTTGCCACAGATGACGTATACGCACCTGGTTTGGCGCGATCTGTTTTTGACGCCAATTTGGTTAAAACATCGTTTTCGAATACCAATTACATGTATATTTTTAAATTATGTTCTATTACTTAAAAAAGGAAATAACAATAAATGAAAAAAAGTTTCATTAATTTATGTAATTTTAAAAGAAAATTAAAGTAAATAAACAATTTATTAATAAATAAACAACATTAGCTGGTTTACCATGTCAAGCAAAATAATCAATTCTGGCAACAATTAGGTACCCCGGTGCGTATATGACATCTGTGCTATTTTCTTATTACTTCATGATGTAAACAGACATCCTGGTTCAGCGTATAAACCTGAGTTATGTCAATGATCCTATAGTAAAGAAATACCTTAAATTACTCATACTAGCCGCCCTTGGCGACCAGTTTGGTCTCCTTTAAAATTTATGTTCATGCTAAGCATTGCGTCACGTTACTTTTATTCATAATTTAATTTACTTGGACTCCCTTAACCCTCTCCCTGCGCAACCCGAGATTTCCTCGGGCAACTTAAAAGTAGCAAAATTTGCGCAATCCGAGATTTCCTCGGGGATTCATTTTTTCCACTGGCGACTATTTTCTAATTCAACTGGGATCACTTTTTAAATACAAAAATTCCATATAGACTTTAACAACATCTACAATATAACTGTACAACAAAATTGATTGTTTTACAATAGTGGTGCGAGACTATAAAAACAGTCTCCAGTGACAGCCCTGATTTCGCCTAATTTCTAATATCCTATCCCATCTAAGATCCTGAACTCTTTTACAAAAAATGTTTACATATTTAAACTCTAAGCTTCTAAACTATATATAGATTTGAAACATGTAATAAAAAAATGCGCAATTTTTGAACCTATTTTAATTTTTAAAAAAATTACGCAGAGAGAGGGTTAAATATAGTTAATATAATCCCTTAAGCTAATATCAGTTTTTGTTGCATTAAAATATCTCCATTTGTTGATTTTCTGTAAGCAAGTAAACCCTATTGGTTTACAAGGGAAGTCTATGGGAATTTGTCGTAATATTAGAGATATCGCCAAGTTGACGTCACTTTTGGCGACAAACTTGCCGGTATTTGGCGACAGAACAGGGTGCCCTATAATAACCCCCTTATAGGTATGGGGATGCATTAAATGTTGTTCAATAACCAATGAGATGCGTTTCGTTTGGGCGTTGCCATTAAACAATTAACAAATAATTGCGCTTTCTGTGCCACGTGCGATAGCGTAATATATATATGGAGAGATTGTCTTCTATAAAATGTGATAAAGAATTGGTTTATTATATATGTTTTTAATTATCGGAAGGGAAATCCTTTGTTTAATTAATTAATTTCTTCTTTTATGTTACGTGAACGACGTCACGGGTAACAGCTAGTAGAAAATATATACGAAAGGACATTTTTTAATATAAAAATAAATACATAAATGGCGTCCTGGTTCCAGTGAACATGTGTAATATGTCCATAGTAAGTATGAAATATTTCTTAAATTCACTAACGGGACACTACATTTTGGGAGGATTGTGAATGGGACCTATGGAACATGGATAGGAACTTTTGACACTTTGCATCGTTATTCTCATGTTTTTGCTTCCTGGGATAAAACACGTCTAATGCTGCATGTTTTTAACGACACGGACAAAGATAAACGTGTATAGGTGACACAAATGCAATTAATACTTATTTTTCATCTTTCTTTTTGATATATATGCTTTTTTTACAAATCAAAAACGGCAAAAATAAAATTTTTCTCTTAACTCTAAATTAAATGGCATACTGCTGCCCTTCAAGGGGTTAATACTGAATGTGCAACTTATCCAAATGCTAGTGATAGACAAAATATTGACAAAGACATAAAAACTGCTCCATACAACAGACATTTAATAACAATTAAAAGAATATAGTTGGTATTTTTTAATAAAATATCCTGCAAAATATCGTCCAGCAAAAATAAACACACCTTTGTTTTTAGATTTAAATTCAATGATTTTTTGAAATATTATAAAGAATATAATTACCACTTGTGAGAATTTAGGGTCATAGCTTATTCATTTATGTATTAATCATATAATGAACATCTTATTTCAGAAAATCCCTTTGAATGCGATTCTAATCTAAAGTGGTTGTACACTGGCAATAAGAAACTGCCTCCTTTGCTGTTGGGAACATGCAAAAAACCAGAGAGACTGCAAGATAAACGATTATCACAGTTAAAACTATCAGATTTGAGTTGAAGTTGGTACTTTTGCTTATTATGATATAAAGAAATATCTGCTGCATTTGTTATACGAATAAAGTAATTTATCTGTCAAAATGTTGTTTGATCTTACCTTACCATGTTACACATCACCACAAAAAGCTTAATCAATGATATGAAGTTATAAAAATTAATTATCTTACATTATAATACGAGCAAAAATTGCGTGTGTATGTGTGTGTGTGTGTAAACTTTATCTTAAAAACGGCTTTAACGATTTTGACTAAATTTTGTATTTTACCATTTTCGGGCACGAGAAGACCATTGGGCTAGGTCATGTGTTCGAGAAAATTAGAGTAGTGGGTCATTTTGAGTCATAATTGGTCAGGGTTAAGCTAATTATATCTAAAAAACGGCTCAATCGATTATGTCTAAATTTTATATCCAACCCTTTTTGGGCACGAGAAAACTATAGGTCACATGTTCGAGAAATTTCGATGAGTGGGTCATTTTTGGGTCTCTTCGGGTCAAGTTAATTTTATCTAAAAAGCAGCTTTAACGATTTTGACTAAATGTTGTAATCTACTGTTTCGGATTACAAGAAGACCAGTGGGCTGAGTCACATGTTAGAGAAAATTCAATTAGTGGGTCATTTTGGGGTTACTGTGAGTCAAGCTAAGTTTATCTAGAAAACGGCTGCAACGATTTTCACGAAATTTTGCTTTCTATCGTTTTCGGACACGAAAATACCATTGGGCTAGGTCACATGTTCAAGAAAATTCGATTAGTGGGTCATTTTGGGTTACAATAGGTCAGGTGTCAAGCTAATTGAATCTAAAAAAAGGCTCAAAACGGGCTAAGTCACATGTTCGAGAAAAATCGATAATTGGGTCATTTTGGGTCACTGTGGGTCAAGCTAAGTGTATCTAAAAAACGAATCAAACGATTTTGACAAAATTTTGTATTATATCGTTTATAGGCATGAGAAAACCATTGGGCTAAGTCACACGCTCGAGAAAATTCGATTACTGGGCCATTTTTGTGTCCTGTGGGTCAAGCTAATTGTATCTAAAAAACGGCTCCAAACATTTTGATAAACTTTTGTAATATACCGGTCTTGGGCATGAGATGACCATTGGGATAAGTTTCATGTTCAAGAAAAATCGATAATTGGGTCATTTTGGGTCACTGTGGGTCAAGCTAATTGTATCTAACAAACGAATCAAACGATTTTGACAAAATTTTGTATTATACCGTTTCTGAGCATGAGAAGACCTTTGGGCTAAGTCACATGTTCGAGAAAATTCGATTACTGGGTCATTTTTGGGTCCTGCAATTTTATCTAAAATCGGGTCAAAACATTTTGACAAAAATTTTTATTATATCGTTTTTGAGCATGAGAAGACCATTGGGCTAAGTCACGTGTAAGAGAAAATTTGATTAGTGGGTCATTTTTGGGTCACTGTGAGTCAAGGTAATTGTATCTATAGAACCGGCTCAAAACATTTTGTCAAAATTTTGTATTATATCGTTTCTGAGCATGAGAAGACCAATGGGCTAAGACACATTTTCGAGAAAATTCGATTAGTGGTTCATTTTTGGGTCACTGTTTGGTATAGGTCACATGTTCGATAAACTTAGATTAGTGGGTACCTTTTGTGTTAACGTGGGTCAAGCTAATTTTATCTATAAAACGACTTTAACGATTTTGACTAAATTTTGCATTCTATCGTTTTGGGGATCGAGAAAGCATTGGTTAGGTCGCATGTTCGAAAAAGTTCAGTTGGTGGGTCATTTTGGGTCACCATGTCTCAGGAACATGCCAATTGTATTTAAATAGCAAGAATGATACAATGAGAATAAAATATGGAATTGAATACAAGGTTAATTTTGACCGAGCTTAGCTCGTTGATCCCCGCTGGTTTTCTAATAATTAAGAAAATTATACATATACTATTACACATCACATGTACTATTTAAGCTTTTAAAATTAGGACGTGAGTTCGAAAACTTGCCTTATCCAAAAAATCAAATTTTGGGAAATCGCGAAAATCTCTGACTGCGTCTATTGGATTTCATTGTAAACCAAGATTTTACAATGCCAGAAATACACGATGAAACTATTTTTTTTTTTCAGATTGTAGTGTTTTTTCGATGCAGGTTCACCAATAGAATAGATTGATAGAAAAAACTCGATTTCTTAAATTTTGGATAAGGTGAGTTTTGAAACTCACACTCTCAAAAATAATTTACTTAAAAATGAGAACTTCCATGTACTCGTATTTTTTTAAGTACAATTGTTTCAAAAAGAAGTACATTGTTAAAAATAATCTACTTAAAAATGAGCATTTCTATGTACTCATATTTTTTAAGTACAATTGCTTCAAAAAAGAGCATTAATCTACTTAAAAATGAAAATTTCTTTGTATTCGATTTTTTTAAGTACAATTAATTCAGAAACGAGTACATGATATTTTGAAGTTGTGTATACTTATACTTGATTTATAAATGTATGCAGAAATGAATACATATATTTTGTATTTTAAAGTCTTAATATTCATGTTTAAATCCTATGTGCTCAAAAATATGAGTTTTCTGATAAACCCTTTTCTTATACGGAATTGACAGTAGGGATTTCCAAGCTTTTATTTAAAGATATGTCTATCTTTGTTATAATTTTTAATTTATAACACACACTTTTCAAATTTATTTACAATTTCATTAGAAATGTTAAAGAAGAAAATTTAGCTTAAAAATTATTTTATTAGAAATTAGAATATTTAAGAAAGGGAAAATTCATCTCTGCTGTTAGCGATCTTCCGTCGCTGATTCATAAAAGGTGTCATTTGGAAGCAACTGGTAACTGCTCTTATAGCACAGTCAGTACAATACTGATCTCCCACCTAAAGGACTCGGGTTCGAAACACGGTGGGACTCATACACAAAATTTTAAGAATTAAAATAATAAATTCGTTGTTCTTTACTCCAAAAATTCTAGTTCTTCGCAATTCAAAATTACCGTAATTAAAAATGGTGATTTGTCGGTTCTCTGTACTTTCGCTTTTTTTTTCTTATAGTGTATGTGTGTTTCTATACAACTTATTTTCGAGTCCCTGTATGTACTCAATAAAATAATCTTTTCAAAAAAAAAATATTAACCGATTTCAAAAAAGCACTAAAAAGAATTAAATAATTCTTTAAACTTCTCTTATGACGAAACGTTATCCATTAACTGCACATCGAACACCATGTATCGGCATAAAAACGTTAAATTTAATATATAGAATTTAATATCTACCAAACATGGATTTTCTATAGAATATTTTTTACAAGAGATTAATTTACATATTTATGATTTAATTTACGAATATATACATATAAAAAGTAATCAATTACTTTTTGAAGTTGGTGCCAACCTATCTTAAGTATAGTAAAATTGTGAATATATTGTAGATATTACCATGAATAAAGTGATGATGGAAAATATTATACAAAATTTTAAAAAATGCTCTATTACTTCAGCAAATTATTTGTTTAATCATTATCGATTGTGAACGTTTGGCACCAACTTCAAAAAGTAATTGATTACTTTTTATATGTATATATTCGTAAATTAAATCATAAATATGTAAATTAATCTTTTGTAAAAAATATTCTCTAGAAAATCCATGTTTGGTAGATATTAAATACTATATATTAAATTTAACGTTTTTATGCCGATACATGGTGTCCGATGTGCAGTTAATGGATAACGTTTTGTCATAAGAGAAGTTTAAAGAATTATTTAATTCTTTTTAGGGCTTTTTTGAAGTCGGTTAATATTTTTTTTTGAAAAGATTATTTTATTTTCTACTTTTTAGTTATTCATACCGTAACACATAATTATCCATATTTCAACATCTGCTGAATAAGTAAATTATGTGTCAAATAAATTATAATTTACAAAAATTATTTATTAAACAAATAGTTTTTAATAAATTCTTTCTAATTTTATTAGAAGTATTGATTTTATTAGCATTTAATACTTATGATATATTTTTTAACAAGTACATTGTATTCACAACAGCCTACATTCATTTATTTATTGATCAGGTACACCTGACTTGTGTGCTTGAAATAAGGGGCCCACTTATAAGTCATCGTTAATATACAAGGACAAAATAGCACAAGGACTTTGAGCTTTGAAGAGGGGGTGGGGTTTCTAGATAGCACAAGGAAATTTACAACATCAGAGAATTACATCTGGGAGCTCCACAAAGAGTGTGCAACGGAGCCAGCGGGAATTGAACCCGCAGCCCAACTCCGCTCTCAAGCGATTAGTGGTGTGGTGCCTTAACCATTTAGCCACAGTCTACATTCAAGAATTATTTTTTGTAAGACTCCGTTGTCAAGAAGCAAAATGCAAACTATGTAGCAATATTTGTATTCACTCTTCAAGTATATTGACCAGGACCCAGATATATTTTTCGCTGTTAGCGAAATGAGATTGACCAATCAGAAGCCTGCCTTTTTGCGAAATTATCCTTTTTATAGAGTGTGTCCTTCTAAATTTCAAAAAATCTTCTATCAAATAAAACAAAATTTTCTGTACTAAAATACTGGCATCCAAAAAGCTGTAGACTTGTCAGGTTTGAAAATGTGGTCCAGGGCACACCGTGGCTGATTGGTCAAAGCATCACGCCGCTAATCGCTTGAGAGCGTAGGTGGCTGCGGGTTCGAATCTCGCTGTCTCCGTTGCACACTCTTTGTGGAGCTCCTGGATGTAATTCTTTGGTGCTGTAAATTCCCCTGTGCTATCTCCTTCTTGTATATTGACGATGACTTATAAGGGCTTGGCGCCAAGCACACATGTCAGATATATGTATTTAATAAACCAACATGTAGTCCATAATTCTACATTATTCTTTTCCGATAATCTCCATCAATTGTTTCCTCATGTAAGACGCCTCTATTTGAGAGTGGTGACATACAATGCTCAGACTCTGTTTATACATACGTGTTTGGCAAAACACTACGGCAAAACTAGACATTTTCTATCCCAGAACTTGGCGATTCTCGCTTGGACAAGTTTGATTATACGAGTGGGGGACAATTTAACAAGCATTAGTTTGGCAACAATGGCAAGCTCTTCAAGATTCATGGCGATAGCTTTTGTCCAGAATCTATCAATCAATAATTTTTTCCGTATGTCACCATTTTCATACCAATACTCCCCATCCTTAGGCAGCAAAGACATCAGAAATGAGCGACAATGATTAGGTGTTTAGTTTGAATTTGATAACCGAAGACAGTGCTGCTACACATAAGAAGGCACTTTTATGTGTACTGCACTGTTAAAAACTGCAGCTTTAGCTGCATAGTCACTCCACCGCTTTTATAGAATATTTCTAATCTGACCAATGAGAATGTCCCATAGCATAGTCAAGTAATCGTTTTCTATAAAAGCGGTGGAGTGACTATGCAGTAAACGCTACAGATTTTTAACAATGTGTATATGGATGAGCTTTGCAGTGCACCGACTAATGGAGACACTTTGCTGAACTCTGATGTAAAATGCCACTTTGCTATCGAATGGAGGATATTCCATCTACGATTTGATGACGTGGCAAGGTAAAAACTTCTAGCGTAAAGAAGGGAAGGCTCCGTAGACGTAATGAAAAACCCTTGCCAGCCAGTGAAACAGTTCATGCGGAAAGCAGTAGTAGCCTCCCTTCTTATGAGTTAGAAGTTCTTTGTGTAAATTACCGGTATCACGTGACTTTTTTCAGCCTCGAACCCAGATTTTGAATAAAGCCCATTGTAAGCTTTTTGATACTCACTTCCGATGTCGGTTAGCATCGTTTCAGACATTTGAGTTTTTCTGAATGCGGCATCTTTTCTAGACAAGATCTCGCACTTCGGAAAGTAAAGTTCGCATCCAGTAACCTATAAGGTCCACACAGATACCTACGGACATGAAATTGGGCGTAGAAAAGCTGACAATCCATCAATAAATTTTACACGTCAGAGCGCGGCAAAGTGCTTTAAGAGAAACTTATGTCCAAACTATAGCAAACCTACACTGTTAAAAATATCGTGAAAGATTACCTCTGTTTTTAAAGGCTATCTATTTTCTGGCCAATGAGAATGCTACATAAACTCCTATGAAGCGTTCCCATTGGTCAGAAAATAGATAGTCTTTAAAAACAGAGATAAATTTTCACGATATTTTTAACAGTGTAGGCATTTTCTATTACATAACTACAGCGTCGATAATATATAGTGTGGAAATCGGCTATCCCAGTAATACTTAAAAAAGTGCTAAAATATTGAATCCCTTAAATGTCAAACGATGCTGAAATCCAATGAGTCGATCACAGCGCCATCTGCGGGATATTTTTTAAAACTCCAAGACGATTTGGTTGCAGCGTTACAGCGTCTAGAATACCTAGTGTGGAAATAGGCTATCCAAACAACGCTAAAAATTTGTATCCCTTAAATTCGCGACGATGCTGCTAAAATCCCAAGTGTCTATTGCAGCGACATCTGCGGGATTTTCGTATTACATTGTATAGAGTAGCAATATCTTGCATTTGTAGAAAATATCTTGCAGATGTCGCTGCAATCTGTATATTTCAGCAGCATCGTTGCACATTTAAGGGATACAATATTTTAGCACAAATTTTAAGTATTACAGGGATAGCCAATTTCCACACTATATATTCTAGGCGCTATAACAGCGTCTAGAATATATAGTGTCGAAATCGGCTATCCCCGTAATACTTAAAAAAGTGCTGAAATATTGGATGCTGAATAACGATGCTGAAATCCAATAAGTCGATGTCAGCGACATCTGCAAGATATTTTCTAAAACTCCAAGAGGATTTATTCTAGACACTGTAATAATACGATGTTTACTTTGAAATCTGAAAATATATCGCAGATGTCGCTGCGATCGACACCCTTGATTTCAGCGTCCTTGCACATTTAAGGAATACAACATTTTAGCGCTGTTGGGGTAGCAGATTTCCACGCTATGTATTCTAGACGCTGTAATTTGGTCCAGCTCTAGATGCTGTAAGCATGTTAACAATACCTACTGGGTTCCGATCCTGAACCGTTATCATTGGTTCCCAAGATTCAGATATCCAGAACATATTGACTGACTATCGCAGTAGTACAGCGTCTAGAATACATAATGTGGAAATCTGCTATTAAAACTACGCTAAAAGTTGTATCCCTTAAATGTGCAACGATGCTGAATTTCAGTGAGCCGATTGCAGCGACATCTGCGATATATTTTCAAATTTCAAAGTAAACATAATCGTATTATTGCAATGTCTAGACCAAATCGTCTTGGAGTTATAGAAAATATCCTGAAGATGTCGCTGTGATCGACTCATTGGATTTCAGCATCGTTTGACATTTAAGGGATCCAATATTTTAGCACTTTTTTAAGTATTACTGGGATAGCCGATTTCCACACTCTAAGTACTACTGCTACAGCGCCTAAAAGATACAGTGTGGAAAACGTCTATTCCTATAATGCTTTAAAAAGTGCTAAAAACTTGTATCCCATAAATCTCCAACAATGCTCAGCGGCAATATGCTGATACGAGCGCCATCTCGTAACTCTTTTCAATATAAACACTGTGTTTTTAAAAGTTATAGAATGTTAAATATCGGAAACTATAAATATAAGATATTTTGGTCTGTTATAAGCTAATTTAGTTAAGGAATGACGTGAAATAGGTTAAAGAGTCTCTTTTAGAATGACTATCGTTTTTAAATCACTACGATGGCGCTACGATCGACATCTTGTTATTCAGCATCGTTGTACATTTATGGGATTCAATTTTTTAGCACTATTTTGTAGCCGTTTTCCACACTGTATCTTCTAGGCACTGTACTACTGCTACAGAGTCTAGAATATATAAAGTACTGAAATATTGTATCCCTTAAATGTAAAACGATGCTGAAATCCAAAAATCGATCGGAGCGACATCTGAGGATATTTTCTAAATCTCCAAGACCATTTGGTCTAGACACTGTTATTATACAATGTTTACACTGAAATTTGAAAATATAACGCAGATGTCGCTGCGATCGGCAAAGTGGATGGAGGATATTCCATCTACGTTTTGATCACGTGGTCAAAGTAAAAACTTCTAGCGTAAAGAAGGGAAGGCTCCGTAGACGTGTAATGCAAATCCCCGCTAGCCAATGAAACAGTTCATGAGGCAAAGCAGTAGTATCCTCCCTTCTTATCAGTTAGAAGTTCCTTGGGTAAATTACCGCTACCACGTGACTTTTTTCAGTCTCGAACCCATATTTGGAATATCCTCTATTACAGCATCATTGCACATTTAAGGGATATATTTGTTTAGTGGTGTTTGGATAGCAGATTTCTACACTATTTATTCTAGGCGTTGTACTTGTGCTCTGATACATGAGAAACTTTAAAGGTTGATTTTCAACTTTTCGACACTGACTTCCGATATCGGTTTGTGTCTTTGTGGGCCTTCCGGTTTGGTGGATGACAGAATGGCCGGGATTCAGATAGATTTTTTCGGTCTTAGCGAAACGAGATCGACCAATCAGAAGGCTGCATTTTTGCAAACAGCGAAAAGTTCGCAAAACTGCAGGCTTCTGATTGGTCAATCTCGTTTCACTACCAGCGAAAAATCTATCTGGATCTTGGCCCTTGTACAGCTAAGTTTTCGCACTTCGAAAGATCTCGTATCTCTGTAACAGTATGAAAGATGAGTGCTTATAATGGGCGACTGCTTCAAAAAAAACTTGAATTTTAAAGTTTTTATTTTTTTTTTAATGTTCTAATCATCAGATTTTTATAAAATTTGAATGGGACCAAATGGGTGACTTACACTTTCAAACAAAAAAAAATTATCAAAATCGGTTCATATTTAAGAAAGTTATGCGTGAACATGGACAAAACATACATACAGGTCGAATTGATAACCTCCTTCTTTTTGAAGTCGGTTAAAAAATGAGTACATGCGTTTTTCAAATTTAAGAGTTAAGTTCTCGGAGCTATTTTAAGATCGGGAAGTGCTCAATAATTAGTACAATTTACTTATTTTTAAGTATAGTGTTTTAACTGTGCACGTCCTCAAATGTTCTGTCACATTGTATTAATTTGTTCAATAAGTACACTTACGAGAACGCAGAACGTCTTCCATTAAGAAAAAACAAGTTTGTATTACACATCTATTAAAAAAATATAAGGATTTATTCTTAAAGAGTGTAACAATGCTCACTTGGAAATGAATAAACGTATGCATGACTGCCTTGCTAGTATTTTGTATACATGGAATAGCAGGAAATGCATTTTTAGCTTTATTTTAAAGTACAACAGTTATTCGAGAATTAAGTTCCGAAATGTAAGAATTTCATCACCCGACAGATGAAGATAGTCTGACTATGTGTTATCGCGTCCTCTATGACTGAAAAAAGCGTTATAATAAAAAAAGTTCGTTTAAGGGAATCGCTGAAATGTGTAAAGCTTCCATTAAAAATATTTAAGATGTGCTAAGATGTTGCTTAAAATGTCTCGCCAACTGAAGAATTCAATGGAGTCTTGAGCCACATGTAGCTTGACATTGTCGGCATTTCGATAAAACGGGGCACCATCGCTAAGCAAAACCCCGTCTCTTGTTTTGAAAGGCATGACGTAGCTTTTTCAATGTTGCACTGTAAGCAGTGCCATCGCCAGCTTTATTTCTCGGCGCGAAATCCATCAATATTGCACTTTCTCTGACACAGAAAAAGATGCACATGATTTTGCGTGGGGGGAAATGATTTATTTGAACTGTCTGTGAGGCAGTGTGCCGTGTCTTCCACGTATTCAGAAAGTGAATTTCAGAGCGAATTTCAAAGTTGGCTGAACCTTTTATACTCTTAAACATGATTAGTGCATGAATTTCACGTGTCAGCATTTCGCCATACGAACTTTTTTGTTATAATGTGCACTAGAGATCTGCACGGGCCGGGCTCGGGCCGATTTTAATTCACGGCACTTGGGCCGGGACGGGACGGGCCTGTTCTCCACTCTGTTCGGGCCGGGCCTGGTTTCATTCCTAGTCTTCACGGCCCAAAATTTTCAGTCCTAGTTTTGAGCCAGCCCATATGAAAATCATTGTCTCAGCGTGGCCTGGTCCATTTAAAGGCCACTTAAATTACGCCTGGACCAAAAATTTTTGCAAAAAATGCATAAATTTTTTAATCGCCATTATTCTACACTTAAGCATTAAAATTTATTATTTTTAAAGAATCGTCGATTTCTACGCATATTAAAATATAGCTAAATTAAAATATAGTAAAATGTGTAAAAAGGAACCTGCCTATGACGGAGCCCTGTTTCAAACTGAAAAACGTGTTGAGCCATGCAAACTTAATATACTAATAAGTAGGAAAAGAATATATAATACATTTACACTTGCTAAGAAGAGAACTTGTCTATAACGCATTTTTTTCTTTCCTATGCAATTCCGTCTTAGAAGAATTTACTGTATAGCATTTTTCAGACTTTCAACACTTCTATACATGGAATATGGATTAACAATATTAATGATAACTGAAACATTTACATACAAGAAATAGAGATTCATTAAAAAAATAAATATCGCAGCCTGTGGCACTTCCATAAAAATGAAGATTATAAACATGAAAAAAAAAGTTAAGTTAAATATTTTTGGTCAGAACTCCTCGTACGAGACAAATTTTTAACCAATTGGACGTAAAAACTAATGTTTTGTAGAAATTTACTTGGGCCGGGCCGGAACTTTTTTCCGGGCCGGGCTGGGCCTGTGCCGAACTTTTAATTTTTTTCTCTATGGGCCGCACCCGGGCCTGGAAATGTCGGCCCGTGCAGACCTCTAATGTACAGGCCAAAGGTGACCGGTCACTTGCGATTTTAGACGTTTAGTTAAATATCTAGAAAAAACATAAGGAATTAACCTGAAACTGCAGGTGTGTAAACAGTACAGTATACGTCATATATTTCTGCGAAGATTTTTTCCCGAAACCCCATAGGGGACCGCCAACAAATTGAAAAAGAACGAATATCTTTTGGATAACCCTGTAAAAACTAATGTAGCAAAAGCGTTCAAACTCGAGATTATTAATAAGTGTCTTATTGAAATATACTGTGTTCATGTTTATGAGGATAGCATGTATACTCGTAGAGAAATTAAGGTTTTTATATAAACAGCCCCAAATTTCGCCAAGTATTTTGCTTATAATGTGCAACGTTCTTAATATAAAGAAAAGTTCTTTTCAGAAAATATGACAAACAACATTGTACACAATACTCTGCAATTAGAATGAAAAAATAATACAAATTGGATGAAAAATAAGCAGGTTTACTAAAAAAATTTCACTGCGCATGCGCGAATGCAATCAAAATATAATGTGCATAATGTGTTAGCTAAGTGTATAGAGCAACTTTTACAAAAGTCTCAAAAACATAGTTTGAAAAGTCTGATAATAATCGTTTATAGAATAAGCTCAAAATCTGTTGTTCCCAAAATGAAGCAAAAAGATGAGGGGTTGTATCCATATATCCATTGATTACTGCCAATATAGCATACACAATATTGCACGTACTACTGTATTTGGATATACAGCCCCTCATCTTTTTGCTCCCTTTTGGGAATAACGGATTTTGAGCTTATTCTATAAACGATTATTATCAGACTTTTCAAACTATGTTTTTGAGACATTAACAAAAGTTGCTCTGTACATTTAGCTAACATATTATGCAAATTATATTTTGATTACGTTCGAGTATACGCAGTGAATAATTATTTAGTAAACCTGCTTATTTTTCATACAATTTTTATTATTTTTTCATTTTGATTGCAGGGGTGTACAATATTGTTTGTCATATTTTCTGAAAATAACTTTTTTTATATTAAGAACTCTGCAAATTATAAGCAAAAAACTTGGCAAAATTTGGGACTGTTTTTATAAAAATCACAATTTCTCTACGAATATACATGCTATCCTCATAAAAATGAACACAGTATATTACAATAAGCCACTTATTAATAATATCGAGTTTGAACTCTTTTGCTACATTAGTTTTTACAGGGTTATCCTAAAGGTATTCGTTCTTTTTCAATTTGTTGACGGTCCCCTATGGGGTTTCGGGAAAAAATCTTCGCAGAAATCTATGACTTATGCTATACTGTTTACACACCGGCAGTTTCAGGTTAATTCCTCATGTATTTTTCTAGATATTTAACTAAACGTGTAAAATTGCAAGTGACCGGTCACCTTTGGCCATATAGTGTAGTCTTCAGTCATTGAGGATGCAATACTGCATAGGCAGATTAGCGCTATCTGTCGGGTGCGGAAAGTATTACTTTCTGGAACTTACTTCCCAAATAATCTTTGTATTTTAAAACTTTGTCGACTGAACAAATAAATACAGAGTACAATAGGTAAATCAAGAGGCGAAAAAAAGAGGGACCCCATACGTTTGAATCACCAGATGCCCCCAAAAGCTATTCGACTGGAAATTATGTCTTCTTTAAGAATAATGAAAATAGGTTTAGGGAATCATTGCACCAAACTCTGAATTTTTCAATACAAACACCAAATTTTGACACCATATTTGATTTGTTTTGGTAAATAGTACATTAGGATATCAACCGGAAGATATTCAGTCGTTTAGGAACCATGCAGGTTTAAAATTTGGAACTTCTAATGTTAATTTCATTTTTCTTTTCAAAACAGATTGCAGTGCGGTAGTTTCTTAAGTATAACTGAAGAACTACTTTGGAAAATGTCCTGTAATTCTGGATTCATATAATTCAAGGTTCTAGGAATCGACTTCTATTAAAAAAATTATAGGTTACAAATTCATATGTTTTTCATAAATTAATTTTGAACTTAATTTTCGAAAAAAATTAATCAATTGAAATTTTCTTTTTTGTTATCCGATGTTAAAATTTTCCAAAGGATCCAGATATGATGTCAAAATTAAGTGTTAGTATCGAAAATTTTGAAGTTCGTTACAATTTCTAGATGTAGACGACACTAAGAAAAAATTAAGAATGACATTAATTAGTAGACATCATTACAAATCGATTGGTACTAGTCACATTTTTATAGAATGATTTGCGGCAGAGTTTATAGGGGTATATCTCTATCCCATGACTGTATATTTTTAGGTAGCTTTCTTTACAAAAAGCTACCTATTGCAGCCGTTCGGAGGAAAGCCATTTCAAAAAATTTTGGTATATTTTCATCGATCATGACCCCCAGACCCCGAAACCACCCTCCGTTCAAAATTGATATATATATATATATATATATATATATATCAATATATATATATATATATATATTATACATATATATCTGACATATGTCACACTGTAACTCTCGTATTTATGAACCGATTTGGATATAATTCGGTGTGTACATAGTACATACCAATGTCTTGACCGAGTTCGTTGGCCAGCTTCATCCGCCATTTTGTTTCAAAATGGCGGCCATTTAAAAGTTTTTAAAAAATTTAAAATTTGAAATGTGGTACCAAAAAATTGAAAATGGAAAAATATTTTTTTCTTATGTATTTGACCTTTATACAAAGACTCCGTAGCAGTTTTTGTTTCGTCTATATCTTAAGAAATGGCTGAGTTATAGCATTTTGAATTTCTAGCGAAGCTGACATTTTGAAACGTCCTGAATTTTGTCACGCGATAAAAGGGGTATTTATGAACCGATTTGGATTTAACTTCGTTTATACATAGTACAGACCAATGTCTCGAACGAGTTCGTTGGCCAGCTTCATCCGCCATCTTGTTTAAAAATGGCGGCCATTTAAAATTAAAAAAAAATTAAATTTGAAATGTGGTAGCAAAAAATTGAAAATTGAAAAAATATTTTTTTCTTATGTGTTTGACCTTGATAAAAAGATTCGGGAGCAGTTTTTGTTTCGTCTATATCTTAAAAAATGGCTGAGTTATAGCATTTTGAATTTCTAGCGTGACTGAAATTTTGAAACGTCCTGATTTTTGCCACGTGATAACAGACGTATTTATGAACCGATTTGGATGTACCTTGGTGTGTGCATAGTACATACAAATAACTCAACCGAGTTCGTTGACCAGCTTCATTCGCCATCTTGTTTCAAAATGGTGGCCATTTAAAAAAATTAAAAAAAAAATAAATTTAAAATGAGATACCAAAAAATTGGAAAATAAAAAAGATTTTTTTTGTATGTGTTTGACCTTAACATAAAGATTCCGGAACGGGTTTTGTTTCGTCTACACCTAAAAAAATGGCTGAGTTATAACATTTTGAATTTCTATTGTGGCTGACATTTTAAAACGACCTGATTTTTGTCACGCGATAACAGGCGTATTTATGAACCGATTTGAATGTAACTTGGTCTGTACATAGTACATACCAATGTCTCGACCGAGTTCGTTGGCCAGCTTCATTCGCCATCTTGTTTCAGAAGGGTTGCCATTTTTAAAAAAAAATGTAATTTAAAATTTAAAATGAGGTATTAAAAAATTGGACAATGAAAAAGATTTTTTTTATGTGTTTGGCCTTGATACAAAGATTCTGGAGCAGTTTTTGTTTCTGAAAATTTGTTCTTTTGTTTATATCTTAAAAAGTGGTTGAATTATAGCACTTTGAATTTCTATCATGGCTAACACTTTGAAACGATCTTGTATTTGTCACGCGATACCACACTTATTCGCCTATTTCGATGGAAGAAGGCATGTGGATAGTATACATCAATATCTCGACCAAGTTCGCTGGCCAGCTTCATCAGCCATCTTGTTTCAAAATGGCGGCCATTAAATTAAAAAAATATATATATTTAAAGTGAGGTGAAAAAAAATTAGAAATTGAAAAAGGTTTCTTTCTTAAGTATTTGACCTTGATATAAGGATTCAGGAGCATTTTTTGTTTGTCTTTATCTTAAAAAATGGCTCAGATATAGCAGTTTCAATTTCTAAAGTGGGTGACATTTTGAAAAATCTGATTTTTTGCCTGCGACAGCACTCGTGTATATCAACTGATTCCGATATGAGTGAGCATGTGCACAGCAATTACTAAGGTCTCGACAAAGTTCACTGGTTAGCCTCATCTACCATGTTGTCTTAAAATGGCAGGCACTTTAAGAAATCCCGGATTTGACAGCCAAATATAAGTGACTTTAAATAAAAGCAGCTTGGATAAAGCTGACTAATTTCGCGAAATTCTCATTCATAATGATTTAGTATTGATAAAAATTAGTATTGAATCTTCTACATTCGGTTTCTACTTAATTGAGCTTCGTGTGTTTGAATAATATAAGTTGGCTTTTTAAAAATAAGGAATATGAAAGCTACCTCTTCCTCCCGGCACTGGCCTGAAGGACTTTTAAATTATCGGGTTGCATTAGCGCTAGATGTGAAAACATTGCAACCTATCGGGATCTAGTTCATACTTGAAATTTTTTTTGTTGTTGAAAGAAGGAACATCAGCGAGTGCTTGTGAAAAAAGAATGTCATTTGTGTTTGAAATTTTATTGAGCATTAAAAAAGGTCAAAACTGAAGGAGGAAATTCGGTATAATATGTTTTTATTTCTGGAAAGTCAAAATGCTTTGCAGATACAGAAGAAGATATCCACTCAGACGGTTGCTCTACTTGTTTTATTCAAATTACTAAATTGTTACCCGTTTTATGAAATAAAACTATTCTTCTTATTTAATAACAGATTAAATAAGTTCAAAACTATAATTTCAGAAAAGTGGTATCAGTTACGTTATCTGAATAAAAAAAACCTGTAAAAATTAAATACATATTGTGTAGGGTGAAACTACCGTTGACAATTTCACATGCCGTATGTGGTGCGGAAATTTCATGCAAACAATTTTAATCTTAGTGATACACCACCTTGTAGACAACAGGCTAATGCTGATGTCAACGAAATATTGTGGCTAAGTGAAATTTATCAGAATAGAACACTCGGGGTGTTTTTGAAATTAGCAAACTTGAAATACATAGCAAGACCAATGTATGGATACCGCATGAGTTAATGGGGAAAATTTGATAGACCGAATTTTTACTTTCGATTCTACCTTAAATTGATCTATTTCTAAAGAATATGGCTACAGATGAGGAAAAATAAATTGTGCTTAATAACGTAAAACGTAGAAGATCGCGGTCTAAGCCCGCAGATGCCACTCTAACCCAATGATCGCAAAAATCAGTTTGCATCTGAAGAAGGTTTTTCTATGTACGTGGGTAGGCTGATAAGTAATGCACACATGCTTGTAGAGCACGAACGAAATGACCTTCAGAAGCGCGTAACATGTGGAAGTAACATTCCCCTTTATACGCATGTGCAGATTTGAAGTCGTTGAATTCATCCAGTGTGTTTTGAGAAGCGGAAGTGTGAAGGCATTTTCTAGTGCAACGCAAGTTAAACAGCATTCTGTTATTGAATTTTTAACTGCTGAAAGAGTGACTCATGCTGAGATTCCCCATCGTTTAAAGGCTGTTTATGGTGATGATGCTGTTGATAAGTCTAGTGGAAAACCGATCGACAGAAATAGTTTGTGATTGCGATCCTAGAAAAGCCATAATTGTTGATGAAAAACGCAGCGGACGGTCGATCACTGCACAGACGATAAACATTGTAAACTCGTCGAAGATTTAATTCAAAATGACCGACGAATCACTCAAAAGCGTATCGCAAACCATAATCCAAGAAACGTGTCGTCTTCATTATTGAACAATTGGGATACTGTAAAATCCGCAACTGCAGAGGCTCTGCGAAACTTGAAGTTTGGACCGATTCCACACCCTCCTTACTTCCCCGATCTTGCGCCTTGCAAATTTTACTTTTTTCCTGTACTCAAAATAGATCTCAGGGGTAATCATTACACCTCTGATGATGAGGTGAAGGCAGCTGTGACGTCCTGGATTCGACAAAAGTTGGAAGGCATTTTCAGTGACGGACTAAAGAAAACTTGTTACACGTTGGGAGAAATTTATTAACCTTAACGGTGACTATGTTGAAAAATAAATATATGATTTCGAAGCTTAAGAATTGTACTTTAATGTACTTTTTGTCCGATCTTGCTATTTTTTTTATTCGTGTTCTACAAGCATGTGTGCATTTCTTTTCAGCCTACCCTCGTGTTTGGAGAGACTACGGGACATTTATGTATTGTGAGCTGTTACCTGAAAATCAGACCAATAATGTGGAGAAATGTTTAGAACTAAATGAATCGACCAGCAGCGGCTTGAATTAGACAACAGATACGGCATTGTGCCCCAATTATTATTTAATTAGATGATTTCAAAACAACTTAAAAGCTTTAGCGTCTTCGAGGTGACTTGAAAAGTCACCTCGATTGGTTCTTTGGGCAGAAACTTCAGATATTCTATCAGCGAGATATGCAGCTACCAAAGAATAGGATAAAGTCCATCGTATAAAATGGCACTTAATATGTTGAATAAATGTAAATTTTAGTAAATAAAAGTTTTCTTCAACTTTTGGCAAAGAAATGGGATGAATTTTTCATCAACCCAACATGATGGAATGTGTTAAATTTTGAAAAGTCAAATAACTGACCTGTCGTAAAGGTTTCAAATATCCAGAATGAAAATTAAAATATTTAGCTTTAAATTAAAATCTACAAATAAGGATTTTTTTAAGGGGGTCCGGGACACAAAAATCTTTAAATTCTGCAAAAACATTTTTTTCCATTAAAAACTTCTCTGTTTTTGTCTGCTTAAAATGACATTTAAATCACGTTTCTATCTGAATTAGAACAAAAAATATTAATTTTTCTGTTTTGCTTTGTTTTCAAAATCTAGCTTTAAAGCAATGGCTGTTATGGAAACGAATTCTTGTAAAAATACGTTTTTCTTCATGATAGGTTTTTTTCACCATTTCTCGTATTCAAATTCTTATAACTCGAGAACCGTTAAAGATAACAGGTTCAAACTTGAAACATATCTTTTTCAATTGTTTTACTTTAATTTTGATTCAGCATATTTAAAAAAAAGTTTACTTTTGAAAATATGATTTTTTTTGTTAAAAGTCGCACCACTTTTTTAAAATTTTTTTCATTAAATATTTTTAATTTTTTTTATAAATTAATATTTTTAAAAATGCTGAATCAAAATTAAAACTTATTTTTTTTTGTTTATTTAAATGAAAAAAAATTGAAATTCTATACAGTTATAATGATTTTAAATTACACCACTTTTTTAATAAATTTTAAATAATTATTTTTTTTTAATTAAGAGAAGTTTTATCATGTGATTTTGATTACAAATGACAAGGCTAACCATCGCAAAAAAATCCAGAATTTTAACTCAAGAAATAAAAATTATTTTAAAATGTGTCTCGGACCCCCTTAAATCTCTTCATATCACAGTTCAGTTCACCCCAGGAAGAGTTCCGAAATGTGTTTCTAGCACCGTTTGCAATGAATTTAAATGCAACTTTCTTTTTAACTTTAAATTCGTTTCCTTTTAACTTTTCTTTTCTTATTGTTTGCCCTTTAAAGTAACAGACTGAGTGACAACGACAAAATAATGCAAGCATTTGATCGAAGTTTTTATGCATAAAACCATATTGTACTGGATATAAGGATGTATAAGGAAATGCTACTTTGCCTACTAGTTCGCATTAGCAAACATGTGTAAAAATTGACATAAACATGTAAATATATCGAGGAGCGTCCAATCATTTGATCAATGTTCGTACATTGCGCTCGAGTTAGGTAACAGGTTTCCAAACAAAAATCCTACAGGCAGGCATTTGGAAGTTACGAAATGGGCGGAAGGCGTCATCAGAAGAGTCTAAAATTTCACCCTAATGCAACCATTTGATCAATCTTGATTTAAACGCCATTTATTTCAGGTCATTTCAAAATATGTAAAAGAAAAAAGATATATCGAAAATTCATAACCAACACACCGGCAGACGTGCGCAAAGCGTTGACAGAAGGGGAACTTTGAATGAAGTCGCATCTTTTAATCAATGTTTCTGCTTCGTACGCTTGTACGTTACAGTAGTTTAATAATTCAAATACTGAAGTCAGACCATCTGGGCATTACGAAAAAGATAACATACGTCACCAAAAGTGTGAAAAAGTGAGCCAGATTCATGTCATTAGCAAAATGTTAATTTAAATACTATTTATTTCAGGACTTTCAAAAATATGTAAATTTTTAAAAAATGGACCCACCTTTCAGACGTACGAAAAAACTTCTAATTTGGGAAACTGAGTAAACAGCTGTACCTAAGAAATACATGGAAGAGAAGATAGATAATGTTGAAGCTAGCAATTTCGAAAATACTTTATTGAAATACAAGAAAAGTAATTTGAAAAAGGTATCAACGACCAAATTCAGTAATTTCTATCATTTTCAGACGCAGAGTCATATTCAGGCTCAGGCTCCTCCGTCTGAAATTCGTAATCTGAAACAAGAAGTAACGAGTTGAATATATAAATATATATAATATTTGCACTATATTTTTAATTTTAAAAAAGTGTTAAGATGTGATGACATAGCACCACTTGTAGGCATGTATCTGTTTCATTGACGTACTGTGATGTTGATGTTGGTTGTATGATGACATCGTTTACCAAAACCGGCGGTCGACATCCTTCGAACCGCAGGATGTCCAACTTCCCGTCTTGTTCTATCAAACGATGGTTTCGCGTCATAAAGATGTGAGTGTCTACAAATATGTGTGGCTCTATAATGTTCTAATGTATTGTGTTCTTAGTAATTGTCAATGTAACTATGTTTTATTAGGAGGCAGATTAGTAGCATTAAAATTGTTGAATTGCTTAGTCACATCCTTGACTTGGTATGTTTTTGGGAGATTGTGATATCTGGTTTCATTTATATTGTTGCATTGTTACTGCTTTACATCCTACAAATAAATTCGCCCAGTACTGAAAAAAATATTTTCTCTTTCATTTTGCGACAAATCAGATTCAGATAGCTTACTAAGCGTATCTTGATTTTCAGGATTCTTCAGTAAGATATCGAAAGGGTTTGAAGAAAGAATGGACAACGTTAAATAGCACAAATGTAAATGTGTGTATACAAAAGGGGGTGCATGCAGCTATTTCGGAGTTTCTAAAGCTCCGTCATCAGCGCAAATTCTAAAAATTAAAGTTTAAAACATAGAAATATGCGAGCTAGAGAAACTCACTTTACAGCTCGTCGTCAGCAGCGGAACGGCGGTGAATTTTGTAAAACAACAGCGGAGTCAATCGTTCCCGCGCACACGAGGAGACCAATGAGATGCGCTTAGCCATGCTGGAAGAGCTTAAGCAGAAAGGAGAAAAAAGGGGGGGAGGAAGATAGTGAATTAAAAAAATGGGAGCCATACTTTAGAAAATTTGGGCGTACAGTACATATCATTAACCAAACTATTATAATTCTTCCAATTATGATAAGCTTCCCAAAAATCTTGATCATAAATTGAAGACTATTTCTGAATTACTGAACCTTCGGAAAATTTAAAATGCTTATCAATTCAGAAATGCTCATCAATTTACGATCTAGATTTTTGGGAAGCTTATCATTTATGGAAGAATTCTAACAACTTGGTTAATGATATGCCCAGTACGCCCAATTTTTCTAAAGTATTGGCTCCATTTCTTTAATTCCCTCTCTTCCCATCCCCCCTTTCCCCCTTTCTGCTTAAGCTCTTACAGAATGGCTAAGCGCTTCTTACTGGTCTCGTCGTGTGCACCGGAACGATTGACTTAGCTGTTATTTTTCAACACCCACCGCCATTTCGCTGCTGACGGCGAGCTACGTCTCTCTAGCTCGCATATGTTTTGAACTTTAATTTTTAGACTTTGAATTGATAATGGAGCTCTAGAAGCTTCAAAACAGCTGTACACACACCCTTTTGTATACACTTTTTAAATTTGTGCTATTTAACGTTGTCCATTTTTTCTTAATATATCGGCGTAAAGTTCAATCCTCCCATTTTAAGTTTAAATTGAAAGAGTTTGTTTTAAAATTCTTTAAAATCTTGGATTGTACTCACAACTGTTACAGCATTGATTTCTGCTATTGTTTTCTATAGTATTTATTTCGTGAGACAGTGATGTTGCACCAATATATCTCTGATTAGTTTTGGTAATAATATAAATTGAAACTTTCAGGAATGAAGTGAGCAAGTGACTTGTATTACCTAAAAGAATAACAAGAATGCCAGTGTCAGAAGGTCGAAAGGGAAAGGGAAATCCGAACCGTAGCTCCAAGCTGAAAGCCTGATGGAGTGTTTTCCTACGGACGGCCGAATCCCATTTGTTAGTCCATCCTTTTGGCAGCAGTTAAAAAGAAATGTTCAGTGTTTATATTTATGCTATAGTAGATTAAAAAAAAAACTGTAAGATTCTCAATATAGCTGCCTGGTTCAAAACATGACGAAATATAATAAATACAAAATATTAATAACAAAAACACGACTTGTAACTATAATACCAATTATAACAATATTTAATGAATATATATGAAAACAATTTACAATGGAAATAGAGAAGATAACAACAAAAAAAGAATCATAAATCATCATCTGAAGAAGTGTCCGAGAGGTATGGATAATTATTTCTAAAAATGTCTTCATTTTTCTCTATAAATCTCATTAGTGCTGATATTCTGTTCATGAGAGCAGGACTTTCACTAACATAATTAATCCAATCCGGAATCGCCATAGCTCTATGTTTTTTAACGTGATAATATGTTGTTAGAGGACAATCCCATACGTAGTGAAGTGAGGTGGAGACCACATACACAAATATCTAATGATGATTTAAGCATCATGAGTAATGTTACGCAAATAATAAACAATTTCTATACCAGCTTCTTCATGCTCTTCACAGCGCAGTAAAGGAACTTCAGTTTTATCAACGCTCCAGTCGACTACTTTGAAATAGTAACAATTGTCAAAATTCAAATGCACAGTTTTTGTATCTTTTGTATCATTCTTTCGTGAAATGGGGCATTCTCACAATCTTTTGACTTTTATGTCTCTGAATAATAATTTTTATTTTAGCACATGTTATTGTGGGTTTTGTTTATTTCATATACTGGGAAACATCCCATTGCATGATTGCATAACAATATTAACGATATAAATAAGTTTTGGACGATGTTGGGGGTCCAAATACCAGGAAAACTCCTATACCGTCCCGTATCCCTGATGCTGATTTTTAAGTTTGGAGCTGTCTGTATAAAATTGTTTCAGTAAAAATAATTCGATGTAATTTTTTTCCGAAACTGAAACTATTGTTTTATATAAATATGTAGCAAAAAATTAACCTGCACACATTTTTACGGTTGTTATTATTTTTTAAACTCTGTCCCTGGGTTTTACATTCCTTACCGTCCCTCTTCTAAAATTATACAAAAAATCACATCAGATGCAGCCACAGAATTTTTTTCAAGTATTTTCTCATGCAGAAGTATGCTAGAGAAAGAATGTCTAAAATTCTTTGACAGGAAATTTACTGCAGAATTTAAATCAGCATTTATATATCAATTTCAAGCATCGTGGCTTTATTGGTAGTCTTACCGTCCCTAAGGTTTATTCCTGCACTTTTCGAGGTAAATTAATATATTTTTTAATTTAATCCAATGTCAATAACTGTTTCTAAAAATCAATGAACATTGTGGCTACCACTTACAAGGAGAGGGCCAACCTTGTTAATCACAGATTTTGATTATTTTAATATATGATATAGGGTAGAGATCCTTTAGTCTCAGGTTCAACGGATTTTATCCAATGCTCCTTAGTTCTTGGGAAACCGGGGACGGGGCTAATAGTAGTACACAACTTAAATACTTACTTTGTAACAAAAAGGACAGGTAGGTCGTAGCTCAGTTGGTACGGCGTTTGCTGGCTGATCTGCGGGCCCGAACGCGCTACATTTGTTTTTCTTATTTTTTGTTTTATAAATATACTTGTAATTATGATTTAATAACTTAAATTAAAAATTTTAATATCATTCATTAATTATAATGTTAACAAACTTAAATTTATCATTTTTTTTTATTTTTAAACTATTATTTCTCATCCTTTAAAGAGGTTTAAAAAGAAATTGGATCTATTATTGATTGATGAAAATTCCAAAATCGTGACAAAATCTGTTGTGGCGTCATCGCGCTATGATAAAATAAAAGAATATTCAAATAAAATAAAAATAAAAGCAGAATGAAGATAAAGGGAAAAGGAAAATAATTGAAAGTGCAAGCATACGTATTACAAATTTAAAAATTTTTAATATGCAAAAAATCGGTTGTAAATTAATTCTGATGCTAATTTTTAATATAATTATGCTTGTTATTTTAAAAACAGAATAATAGTATTATCGCATTGACTTCCTTTGTTAAAGCAATGCGTAAATGATGTTTCTTTAAAATCACGAATTGACACAATTGCTCAATATCATTGCATTGATAAAGAATATATGAAATACATTTTAAAAGTGATTTAAAAGAAATTAACAGCTTTATGATGTTTTATACAACTATTTAGTTAAAAGTAAAAAATTAAATAGGTTAAAATTATAATTGATATACAATATTATAAATTTTAATTGACAATGAGATTATTAAGTTATACTTACAAATACATTTATAAAACAAAAAATGAGAAAAACAAATGTAGCGCGTCCCTGCATCGAACCCGGGCCCGTGGATTAGTCGGAAAATGCCATGCCAACTCAGCTACGACCAACCTGTCCTTTTAGTTACAAAGTAAGTATTTAAGTTGTGTACTACTATTAGACCCCCCCCCCCCAGGTTTCTCAAGAACCAAGGAGCGTTGGATAAAATCCGTTGAACCTGAGACTATGGGGTCTCTACACTACAACATATCTTACAATAATCAAAATCTGTGATTAACAAGGTTGGCCCTCTCCTTGTTAGTCTTAACATGATTTGCCTGAAATAGCTGGTAATTTTCCTTACTGTTTCATCCTCACCGTCCCTTTTTTTCCCATTTCGTCCCTTCTTTTCTATACCGTCCCCTTTTTTTTACCTTACCGTTCCTTCTTTAACACACCTTTAAGACAACGTTATACCAAAATTTTGTACTGAAAATACTACATTGTTATTATTTCTTATTTGAATGTCCTGTGGATACTATGCAAATTCATTATAAGCAAAAATTTAGAAGAAAATAAAAAGTTTTAGTGGTAAAATGGTAAGGAAAATTAAACTCGCAAGTTTAACTTAAACCTCAGTTAAATAAGAAATGTTTCGCTGCTGACCATTTTTCTTTATTTTGAATCATTAAGACATTTGTCTATCAGATTAAAATGTTATTTTAGTAAGTTTAATTTCACCAGATTTTTATTCCCGAAAGTCAAAAGATTATGAAAATGCCCCATATGTGCAGGCCTTACCTGTTCGGCATTAATGATGATGTAAGACCGCTGTGCAATTTTTTCTCTTTGATTGCATTCATTATATTTAATTGAGGGAGTCTTGTATCTATCAAATATAATAGCTACATTTAAAGCTTAGGTGTCTATTATAACCTGTAGGGTTTTTTAGATATTGCCCCAAATGTTTTAGGAACTTATTTCATGAGGTGTGTAATGAATAAACATCTACGTTTTTTACTTCAACGTCCTTAGCAGGTTGGGTTATTATTATCTTTTCCAAATTTTAATCAATACTGGTTTATCGGTTTGAGCATTGTGCAATATGTGTGACATAAGGACATAGGTATAGGCGTTAGATTTAGCAAGGAATTTTGCTAACATCAATATTTTCTTCTAAAGAAAGTGCTAGCATTCATTAAACAAATCTTTTGCATTCATGCCTCCTGAACCTTATCAGCATAGCTGGTTCGAAAGCTTAGAACTTGTTTCTTTTAATGGCGTTTTAAAATCTATCCTCGTCAGCAACACATTCAGCTATAAATCCTTTTATGTGCTGATTTTCCACCTCCTCAGTAGTCAACAAGAAATTGCATACACTGGGTTTCATAATGATATGAACACCCAGTTTTTTAAGCATAAAAAGAGGAAAATGTTTCAAAACAAATAGAAGTCCAATCAATGTTAAAAATGGAACAAATCATTTTATTTTATAACAAAATGTAATTGAAACAGCGATTTATACATAAAATAAACTGCATTTTTCTATTTTGAGGTGTTTCATAATGATATGAACATTGGCCCAAAATATACATTAATAGCCAGTGTATGCACCAGATCTTTTAATTAATGTAAAAACGTGATCAGGCATGGAGTGAACAGAGCTTTTTAATATATTTTGATCGATTTCATTACAGTGGAAGATGATAGCAGCTTTTAATTCTGAAATTGTGGCATATTGTTTTCCATTTGCGTAAACAGCTCTAACTAGTAGGCTCCATACACCTTCTATTGGATTTAAATCAGGAGAAACAGATGGCCATGGAATTACATGTACACCATTATTAAGAAACCATTCTCAAGTGCTGTTTACCGCGTGGATGAATGCATTGTCTTGTTGGAACATCCAGAAACGTTCGCAATTTCGCCAGCAAACGGCAGCAAGTTTTCATCAAGTAGACCATGGTAGGTTAATGACTCATTCTACAAGAGGGAAACGCAACGTTCATCTTACCATGAAATCCAAACGCAGCCCAAATCATGAGTGAACCTCCACCCTGCTGCCGTTTTGAAAACGTTTCTGGTTTCTTCGCAGTTCGTGCCAATAATAAGAAAAACCGTCCGGACCATCCAAATTGAATTTTTTTGTCATCGGAAAATATTACTCTTTCCTATTCTAACTTCCAGAACATGTTATCTTTTGCCCAATCCAGGCTATTCTGCTGATGCATTTTAGTCATACGTGGTTGGGTTTTCTTTTGTTGTACCTCAACATCTTAGAACTCTTGTCTATTCTCGACAAGGTACTTTTTGACACTGCTATCACTAGATCTCTTTAAAGTTCACCTAAAGTTGTTTTCCCATTGCTCATTATTTTTCTAATGGCTCTTTTTTCCCTTTTGGACAGCTTTTGCGGACGTTCAGGAGACTTCTTTGATACATAATCCTCTTTTAATCGAAGAAAAATTGATATTACACCTCGAGATATTTTCATTTTTTTTGCGATAGCTCTGACCGAAAGTCCTTGCTCGTTAAAATACACAATATTCCCTTTATCAAAATCACTTAAACCGCTTTTACGATCCATACTTCTAGAACTCACTTTGCGACCAGGTTTGGAAATTTCCTAGCCTGCGAAGTACCTTTATATGCTAAACTAATTTGCATATTTCTGTTTATTCTTCTCGGAATGACATTCAATATTCCTGTACAGTTTCCATGCTCCTTTAGTGATAATTTCGATCAATGTTCATATCATTTTGCAACGTTATTTTTTTAGATAATTCATATTTTCAATGAATTTAGAGTTTGATATTTCTTTAACAGCTATGTATTATGAAAAATTACTGTATTTGTCTCAAGAATCGAGTTTTTTGATAATTATATATGAATTTTTGCCAGGATATCACAAAATTACTAGGTGTTCATATCATTATGAAACCCAGTGTATATCCTCAGAAGCTTCACTTTCTGTAGCAATGTTTTATAGCACTTCTTTGTCCATGCCACTATCAAAAGGATCCACAATGTTTTTCAGTTTTCTTGAACTTATGAAGACTCTCTGTTGACTTATACAAATGAATTGACTATGGTCCGATTTTTCACACTTTTCATGACGTCATACTCCGCTTTTGTAATGTCCAAATGATCTACCATCATTATTTTCGTTATTAGACTGCTGTAAAGTACTAAGGTACAAAGCAAAAACATTAAGCAAAGATGTGATGTGATTCAAAGTTTTCCTGTTTCAACTCTTTACGAATGTCTGCCAGTGTGTTCGTAATGAATCGCCGGTGTGCCCGTATTGAATCTTCGGTCTACCTTTTTCGTTTACACATTTTGGAATGACCTGAAATGATTGGCGTTTAAATCCAGGTTTACCAAATGGGAATTCAATCACTAAGGTACAATTTCAGATTTTTTTTGATGAATTTTGTTAAAAATTTCTTAGTTTCCAGTTGTTACAGGTAAAGTAGGTAACAGGATTTTTGTTATTAAAAGCCTGCTACCTACAAGAGTGCAAAGAACGAACATTGATCAAATGGCTGAACTTTCCTTTATATTTTTAAATACATGTTTATACCAATTTTTACACATGTTCCTGAAGCGAACACGCAGGCAGAGTAACATTTGCTTTTATAATCATTCAAATGCAATTTTGTATTAAACATTAAAACTTTAATAATATGGTTGGAATATTTTGTCAAGGTCTCTCAGTCTATAAAACTAATTTCATCGCAAAATTGACGCTAATGTAGTAGATTAATTAATGTAAGTAATTATTTTTAATGTTAAACAACTCAGAAAAAATAATACTCAGAGAATTTCTTTATATTTCTTCTCAGACGTAGAGGAACATTTTTTTAAATGTATGTTATGTGAAATGAGCAGCATATAAAAAATAAAATTTTGTATTTAATAAAGAAAACAAACTACTTAGAAATCGAAACGAATTGATCAGAACAACTTAGAAATAGAAACGGAACGAAACGAGCCTTGTAAAACCCCTCGTTGCGATATCTGAAAGCCATATTTACTGCAAAAACGATTCCGTATGTGCAGCTGATTTTATATGAGGTTCAGGTATTTTAACGGAAACATTCTTTTTTGAGCGGAAACCATAAATTTTCCCAGAATAAACGGACAATTTCTTTTTTATTCTTACTTCTTGAATGTTAAAATAGGAAAATTCCTTCCAAAGCAGACGGAAATGGTCCTATAACCCATACCTATAACCAAGTACTGGGATGTGGCCAGTTGGTGTAGGGGACGAAGCGTTTATCTTCTAATGGCGAGTATCGAGGTTCGAATCCGGAAAAAAGCAAAGCGATAAAATCGGGTGATCATGTTTAATACAAAATGGGGGAATAGTAAAACAGACGTTTTGCGAAAAAACACAGAATATATGTGGCAATTTTGCTGCCAGTAAATTTTCCGTTTTATCACCGTATTTTTTTTATTTTTACGATGTTGAGTTGAACACAGCATGCTTCTTTGAGTATCAATTTAAGATTAGGTTTAGGTATTTTAACGGAAACATTCTCTTTTGAGCGGAAATCATAAATTTTCCCAGAATAAACGGACAATTTATTTTTTATTCTTACTTCTTGAATGTTAAAATAGGAAAGTTCCTTCCAAAACAGACGGAAATGTTCCTATAACCAATGAGTATAACCAAGTCCTGGGATGTGGCCAGTTGGTGTAGGGACGAAGCGTTCATCTTCTAATGGCGAAAATCGAGGTTCGAATCCGGAAAAAGGCAAACCAATAAAATCGGGTGATCATGTTCAATACAAAACGGGGGAATACTAATACAGACGTTTTTTGAAAAAAACACAGAATATATGTGGCAATTTTGCTGCCAGTAAATTTTCCGTTTTATCACCGTATTTTTTTGTTTTTACGATGATGAGTTGAACACATTTTGTAAGTATGTTTCTTTGAGTATCAATTTAAGAAATAAGTATCATAACCTCTATTTTGAATCACCAAGTATTTACAAAATAAATAGTAGAAAAAGTATTAATAAAAACTGAAATACTAGAGTCATTCTCGAAGAACAAAAAACTTCGCGCCAAAGTCTCACATTTTTATGTTTAAGAAAAAGAACTTTCCGTAAAAAGAAAGAAGTTTTTCCTGAGCTGAATCCAAAAACAGATAAATGAAGGTGTCGCTGAATGAAATCCAAATATTTCTCAGAAGACACAAAGTACCGACCTAGTTTTACTGGCATTATTGGAAGTGATAAGTCATATCACGAATCTAAAATTCTGACATATTAGCATAACAATGTTTACAATGTCTGTCAAGGGAATCAAAATTCTTTTCCAGGCCCATTTTCAGTAATATGAGTTCTAGGTTCATAGAAAATATGTGGTATAAAATTGCAAATAATATAAAATTGAAGTTTAATATAATTTTTTTATTAAATACAAATTAAAATTTTTGAAAAGTTGTAATCTAACGACAAATCACTTTTTACATATACAGGGTTTCCATATTTAAGGATTAGGTGTTTAAGGGCCCATTATTTAGAAACGACTATCTTTAGACATAAAATTTGACACACGCATATTTTATATCATAAGAAGTTCATTACGAAATAAAATATGCAAAAGCTATCACCAGGTGCCATCACCAGTTACAGTACATGGAGTGATTGGGATGTAATAACGAAAACTACCAGTTACACTTTTGACAAAAATCTTCACTTTTACTAAATTACAAATATGATTGAATAGATTGTTTTATACCTTGCACATCGTCTAAAACTGTATTCTAAACTGCTGAATGCAGCATAACTTCTCTGATCTCTCTTGGCTGAGGAGTTTTTCAGTCCTTCAAAGCTGATAAACTCTCGACACATCCATGATAAAACATACTTTTTAAATATCCTCTCTGCCTAGATTATACGGGGTGTCTCAGCACAGCGGTTACAAAGTTTCAGGAGAGATAGAGTATACCTAGATGAGGGTAAATAACACAGCAATGCATGATCGGAAACGATTTCCAGGCACGGTAATGACGACGCAAAACACAAGAAAGGAAGGACGCGAACAGGGTGAGAAAAGATGTTTATTTTTCTTAGTACAGCAAAAAACTAAGAAATAAGAACAAAAAGAGGGACAACGATCGTCATCAAAGAAGGTGTTCGAAATTACGACCACGGACCGTGATGCAGGCCTCAAGTCTCCTTCGCATGGAAGATCTAAAGTTCTCGAAAACACCGGGCGTGTCCCGGACATCCCCAGCAGCTGCCACGAAACGTGCAACAAGTTCTTCAGCACTGTTTAGCATTGTCCCAGCATTTTTGCGGTACTAAGAATAATAGAAATGTTTTCTCACCCTGCTTGTGTCCTTCCTTTCTTGTGTTTTGTGCCGTCACTACAGTGTCGGGAAAGCGTTTCCGACCATGCATTGCTATGTGATTTCTCATCGTCTAGGTGTACCGCTCTCCTGAAACTTTGTAACCGCTGTGCTGAAATATCGTGTATGATGTGAGATCCAGCGAACAAGATGGCAATTTGATAGGAAATAACCTGTTTATTATTCAATTTTGACGGACCTAATCTCAAAGGTAATACCACAAAAATAATACCACATGGCGATTCGCTTTGCGTAGATCAATTTGCGAAGATACCTGGTGGCATTTTCGCAACCTTTTATTTGATAGTTAAATTCCCTTGACCGAAAGCTACGTACATAGGAACGCTGTTAAAAATCTGTACCATTTGCTGCATAGTCACTCCACCACTTTTATAGAAAACGGTTACTTCATTGTATCATGGAGCATTCTTATTGGTCAGAATACAGGTATTCTATAAAAGCGGTGGAGCGACGATGCAGCAAATGGTACAGATTTTTGACAGTGAAGTGTTGATACTTCTTGGAATAAGTGGTTGCAAGGTCTTACAGATAGGTCAAAGCACACAACTGCAGTGTTTGTAGAGGCCGTAGTAGTGCAGCGTACGGAAGTATTTATATTGAATAACAACTTTCTCAAAATTTCAATATCAATGATTCCATAAGTAAATTTAGAAAACATTTGTAGTAATTTTCTAAAACCAAACGCGAAGATTACGAATCGGAAAAAACAATGTGAAATGTGCGTTAAAAACTGATTTTCGTGAAAATATCCTCTTTATATGAGTAAACTGGTCTACTTGTTACGGTAACGCCGAAATATCACGAATGCTGAACGGCAGACACTACTGAGTGGAGACGCTGCAATCTTGCTGCCGGTATTTGTATGGAAGTGTAAGCGCCTACTGTATACACAGCTTTGCCCAGACCTAGGATGTATTTACGCAAAATTTGGTTACATTAGATCCAATCTATAGCGTCTAGAAAAGATAGTATGGAAATAGGCTATCCCAGTATTACTTAAAAAAAAAGAGCTAAAATATTACACCCCTTAAACGTACAACGATGCTGAAATCCAAAGAGTCGTTCGCATCAACATCTGCAGGATATTTTCTAAAACTGCAAGACGATTGCCAGTCTAGACGCTGTAATAACACGATGTTTGCATTGAAATTTGAAAATATCTATCCTACACATGTCGCTGCGATCGATTCTTTGAATTTCAGCATCGTTCTACATTTAAGGGATTTAAATTTTTAGCACTGATTAGATGACAGATTTCCACACTATATATTCTAGACGCTGTATCCAATCATTTCAAATTTATAAGTCTCATAAAATTAGAATTCCACCGCATATATGGAATTTCAGGTCTTGTAAATATAAAAGCTGTAATTAAGTACAATTGGTAATAATCTTAAAAGCATCATAAAGTACTTCTAAGCTATGTACTTTCAAAGAGTGAATATATTTTTATCGAATACCCCATAACACAAACAAGCTATTCCCACAATAAATAAATAAATAAAAAAAATTCGGACTGCTATGCTGCTAGGTGACCTGATTGGTTTTCCTGATTGGTCCCAGACCAGCAGACTACTAATTATTTTTAACGCTGAATGACACATTTAAATGCGCGTTCTAAAATTATGAGACAGACAAACCCCTTCTATCGGTAATAGTTGAAACTAAAACAAGGAAGCTTAGGGTGAGGTATCGGACATAAGTAGTCTATTATTACTTTTCATGCATCAGCAATTTGTATCTTTTATTTCCCATGTTAATTTCAAATCATGTTATTGACTGGAACTAAAACAAGGAAGCTTAGGGTGAGGTATCGGACATAAGAAGTCTATTATTACTTTTCATGCATCAGCAATTTGTATCTCTTATTTCCAATGTTAATTTCAAATCGTGTTATTGACTGAATCTTAAAATAAGGCAGTTGACTGTTTTCATGATAATTACAGATACAAAATATCTTATGAATCAACAATTTGTATAAAGCATTAATATTCAGGAGTAATTTGAAAATATCTTTATTTTAATAATAGGTAAAAACACTGAACGCAGTTTTAAAAAATTACGTATAAAAAGAAAAAGATTTATTAAAAATCCTTTGCTTTTAATGGTGTGTTTCTGAATTTTGAAAGAATTTCTTAGTAATTTACCTTTTATAAAAGTTTCACAACTGAATTTTCCCAATTCTACCTTTCTTTCAAAAGTTGTGTGTTTTGTTTCATAATATGAAAAAAGTTAAGAATTTAATATTTGAAAACTTGCCAAATATCGTTTGTCCCAAAACCTTCTTTTGTGATTTACTCTTTCATAGCTGGACCTGCAAATTTATTTTGCTAGCAACCTAAAATTTCTGCATAGAAGATGGGAAACACAAAAAATGGCATTCTGCAATTTCAGTTACGATCTCTGTTGCCAGTTTTTTTTAATTCAGATTCTTGATTGCTAACATTTTTTCTGAAAAGTATTTATGGAATTGCAGCTTTATTGAATGACAGATTAAATACGGTGAAATATTCTATTTATAAAAAAAGTGGTTGCAATTAAGCAACCTGAATTTAAAAAAAAATACCCAAATGACAACAATGATCACAACTGAAATTGCAGAATGCCATCTTTTAGAGCATTTTATGTTCCTAGCGAAATAAATTTACAAGTGCTGATACAAAAGTCAAATCACAAAAGAATTTTTAGAAAAAAAAAAAAACGATATTTGGCAAGTTTTCAGATATACCAAACGCTTAAATTTTTTTCTGTTACAAAACACTGTAATTTTGAAAATAGGGTTGCGAAAATTCAGCTGTGAGAAGATAATTAAAAATTAAAGAGAGAATATTAAAGATAAACTACTAAGGATTTCTTTCAAAATGGAGGAATACATCATTAAAAAGAAACAACTTGAAATAAATCTTTCTCTTTTTATACGTAAACTGTTAAAAATTTTGAATAAAAATATTAAATCTTCAGAAAATTCGCCGTATCAGTCAATTACCTATTATTTGAAATTATTTGAAAAACAGACGAGTGTGCAATGATTTACCGATTATTAATACAAAGGGATTTTTAAATTACAGAACTTTAAACAAACTGCTGATTCATACGATATTTCGTATCCGTAAATAGCATGAAAAGTGGCAACTGCCTTATTATAAGGTTCAATCAATAACATGATTTGAAATCAATATGTGAAATAGCGAATAAAGAATGTTTTTGCATGTAAAATAATAATACTATGGTTATGCCCGATATTTCAAATTAGAAACGTGCACACTTGTTACATTTAAATGTTACAGGGTGACCTAAAATGGGCTTAACATTTAAAAAAAATTAATAACAAGTAAACGATGGCAGCTATTGAAGTTATTCTTGCAGAAGATTGATGTGTGAAGTCGGGAATTTCTTTATTAGGCTTCCTTCTTTTAGTTAAAAAATTACCGACAGATGGCGCTGGGCTGTCTTAATTTGTTACAGTACTCAAACTAAGGTATTTTCGCCAAATTTTATTTGAAAAAAGGGGGATGCGATTTACAGTTTTTTTCGCAAGAAAGTTATAAAGGTAAAATTTTGTTTAAAAATTCCGGTACAAATTTTAATTAAAATTAAGTTGTATAAAAAACTGGCCACAATCCTTCAAAAAGTTAACGTCCATTTTGAGCAAATTTTGGAACGCCACAAAAATAGTTTGCATTTTGAAATTCCAGTGTTATAATGTGACAGTACAATGCCATCTATCGGTAATATTGTGAACTAAAAGAAGGAAACTTATTAAAGAATATACAGATTTCACGTATTACTCTCATGCACGCATAAGTTAAATAGTTTACTTGTTCTTAAGGTATCCCAATGTGTTTGACATCATTTGTTCAATTCTTAAAATAAAGTAAAGATGAATATAATACTGATAGTTTCAAATACATTAATTATTAGTATATTAAAATATACATTAATTTTCTAAATAATTTTTTATGCAATTTCTTTTTCATTTTTTTTAAATTTTAACAGTAAAGAATGCATTTTTTATACCTACCAAACGTTTTCTCACGACCAAGTGATATTAGCTTACTAAATGTTTTTCAAATGTACAATTTGAGTTATTAACAAGGGAGAATTGATAGAGATACCAAACACTGGTTTTCTCATCGCCTCCTATTTCTTATATATCATAATTTCACACCAAAATCATCATTTTTTATTTACAAATTCTTATTTTATTTTTCATTTATTACTTTATTATAATATCTCATAATATCAGTAATAAATATGTTTCCAAAACTTAACTTACCTTTTTACTTCATTTCCGGACTTTATCTATCAGTTTTACATAATGTATTAATCCTGTAACATCAATTGCTATCTCTATCTTTTTCCGTTCACGGACTCAATTTTCTTTGCAACCTACATCGGCAAAACCACGTTCTAATGTGATTACGTATTTCCGTAACGATATTTTCCCCGTCAGATGGCGACTGGGAATATCGTACCTATCATCGAATCCACCATCGAATCTAGTTTTTGCATCGATTCGATGCCGTTCCGTGATTGGCCCGTTTCGTGGTCACTGCTCCGAAACGTTGATTTCAATCCTAGCTATTTTCATATAAATAAAGGATCCGGACATCGTTAGTTTGCATTTTTATCATCCTTTAAATGGAAGTAACTTCTCTAGATACTGAGTGTTGGCTGGTTGAACATTCTGGAAGTATTATTTAACATACTTGTTATTTTGTTTTAACTATGAGTTTATTTTAAATAGTTTTAAATTTTAAAGTAATGTTTGTAAAGTGTTTCTTCAATCCATATGCAAACCACCATTGTTATGGTGTGTCCTTCTGTGTACAAGAACAACTGTTGTGATAATCTTCGTATTTATTGCTTGCTGTATCATCACCTTGTGTCATCAAAGTAAAATAAACATTTTCCGTTAATCCTACTATTATGTATCTGTTTTATTATCCTAGTTAAGAGATCGTTTTTCATATATGCTCATTTAAATATTCCACTTCCAATACGTCCTATTTACCAGCATATACCTCCACTGGGTTTTTCTGCATATTTAAATTGACTCTGTTACGCATATAAACCACTAAAGTTTATATTACGTCTAAGAAGAATCACGGAGTACCAAATAGCAATTGTAACGAAATTTTGCAGGTAGGTAAAAGATATAAATATATACACATTCATCAAATTCTATCAGCAACCATTGCTTCGGGGCAGAGATATTGGGATTCAAAAATTAAAAAAAAAAAGAGTATGTTTGAAGGAAGAAACGACCCTCATCGTGAGCATTTCTCTATGGCATGCCGTTTGAATTGTTATCACGTTCTTCTCATTGGAAGCAAACAGAATGTCACAGATATTTTCAACATACAGCTTACGTATAAGTAAATGTTGGAGATATTATTATTGCATTTAAACAAATATTCCATGTTAACGTTGCTAGTTACTCACTTCCGAATTCCCTTCAGTAATGTTAAGTCTATGGGCGTTTGATGCGTTCGTATATTTAAAATATCTCCTCGAAAAATTAATATTTTAAACTTTTTTTTTCAGTTTTCTCTTCTTAAAGTATGTCACTTTTTTTCTTAGTTGTCAAAATATTTCTAAAATCTATGCTTAACTTAATATTTTATGTTTTAAAAACTGACGAACTGGGAATAAAATTTTAGCACTTCATATACATTAATACATGGAAATTATTCCATGTATTAATGTATACACTCAGCTTCCGATTAATGTATACATCTTTTTCACTATGTTGGCCTTTGCGCCTCTTAAGCAATTGCTTTGCGATTTGATTTTCATTTGAAATACTTCATATACAATTAAGCACAGAATTTAGTAATATTTTGAGAACTAAGAAAAAAGAGAAATACTCTAAGAAGAGTAAACAGAAAAAAGAAGTTAAAAATATTAATTTCCCAAGGAGATATTTTAAATTTAAGAATGCATCAAATGCCCATAGACTTAACATTACCAAGAAGAATTCGGGAACTGAGTGACGAGCAGCCTTAAGCTGTTTTTGAAAATATCATGAGTGTTAAGTTCATGTATGTAATCATCTTTGTGTTACAAAGTTAATTGAAGTTTATTTTGTCGAATTTGGCCAACTACTTTCTTAACGTTTTTGTGTCATTTAATTAGAAGAAAATGAGCTTTAACTACCACTGGGATCTATGCAGCACTATAAGTAGGATTATTTTATCTATTTTTTATTAGATGAAACTAACTAAGAAAGAAGAAAACTAAGAAAAGAACTGAGAAAAAAGAGACATCCTTTAAGAAGAGTACACAGAAAAAAGAAATTAAAAATATTAATTTCCAAGGAGATATTTTAAATATAAAAATTCGTCAAACGCCCATAGACTTAACATTACCGAGGGAAATTCGGAAGCTGAGTGACTAGCAGCCTTAAGGGGTAACATATGTTCGCAGTGGCTAAAAATTGACATATTTTGGAATTTTCTTTAATGAAAGGAGTGAAATTAATTAAAAAAACTGAAAATTGCTCGTTATTTTTTATTGCTTCGAGTATTTAAAAAAGATATTCAAGTATTTTTTTGTTAAATTTGGTGGCATATTGCGTTGGAAACCTGTAGCCACATTGATCTGTATCAAAATATCCGGACTCGATGGGCAGCATACTTACTTCCTGTAGAAACAAATAAATACATTAAAATTTCAGTTTCTTCTTGTAATATAAGGCTGATCTGTATCAAAATATCCGGACTCGATGGGCAGCATACTTACTTTCTGTAGAAACAAAAAAAATACATTAAAATTTCAGTTTCTTCTTGTAATATAAGGTTGTAGCTAAAGGCCATCCGCTCAAAATTTTGAATTTTGAAAAATAAGAAAATTCTGCTATTTTGAAAAAAAAAATTTTTTCGTCTAAAATTTTGAGCTTATTTATCGGAAAAATATAAAAAAATTAAAATTTCAAAAAAAAAAAAAGACTCGATGGCTCTTAGACAGTTTAATTATGCGTAGATGGGCGTAACTTTTATCCAAAAATGTTAAAAATTGTTCAAGATATCATGCTGCCCATGTTGAAAAATGTAAATTCCAGAAAATCACGTTTAAAATATACTCATGTATTTTTTTCAACTTACACTTAATTTGATATTCCTGCCCCATATTGTGGACTCTCCTGTGTCTGAATCTGCTCATTTAAAATATTTTACATCTACGAGCAGTACGGGCCACTTTCGTCGCTTGTGCCACTTTGATTCTAGCATGTCGCAGACGGTTGGCGTCCTCCTTTGCATCCCACTACTTGTAGTATCTGTATGTAAATTTCTGTACCGTCATTATATGTGACAGAAGCAAAATCGGTGGCAATTTGAACAATAGAGCGACTTCCGGTTGTGACTTTTGGACAAATTTTCTAAATTTTAGCTTTCAAACTCTCATCAGCGTTCAATAAGACAGTAGAATCATTAAAACTGCTCAATACATTTTTACAAATATAACAAACAGAAACGAAAACATATATTTGTGAGTTTCTACCTGAACGCTACAGGCTTTATAATGTTCGGTGAGGTCGGTTATATTGATCGTGCGTGTGCTCACATTTTTACTCATATCTTTCTTATAAATTGAGATATCACTTTCAATGTTTTTGCCCGTAATTCTACACGCTATAAAGATTTAATTTCCGTCAAAATTATTTTTAAAAAAACTCAATAAATATTTTTACTTTTTAATTAGTCATTTTTTTTCATTTCATGGTTTTTCCTAAAAAAAGTATTACATTTTGGGCTGCGTCTTTATACAATGTAGCGTCTTACGCAAAATAACGTCTTATACGCCAGAAAATACGATATTACAAGATTCCTTCCAAAAATCACGTGAAAATAGAATGTAGATTATTTCAAATATGCCTATACGCAAATTTAAGTAAATTATTTTAGTTTTGGGATTGCCTCAATTGTACTATACTGCCGGAAAAAAATGATGCATTCAACCTGGGAACCATAGCATTTTATTAAAATAGGGGTAAAATGGGGGTGAATCAGATATCTCAATTTTGGACTCGATTGATCCTCTGCCGGGTAATGGTTGAAATATTAGGGTGGTCACAAGCAACATGGGAAATTTTTTTTTTACATTTTTTTGGAGGGGGACCCCCCCCCCCCCCTAAAAGTTGCCAATTAGATAGAGAATGAGATTGGCAAAGTTTCAGCTCAATTGAATAACATTGACCCGTGCCTCATCGAGGTTGAATTCTTGAAAAATTGCAATTTTTGGCGAAAATTTGTAGTTTTTCTTTCTTTAAGTGCAAATTATTTGTCTTCGAAACCTGATTATTGTTTTATTTCATAGAAACTGTTGTTGCCTTGAACTTTTACTCTCATCAAAACTTATATTTAAGAGAAATTTAGTATTTTTCAGGTTAGCTCGTGAACCATACACTGTAAAAAAAATTCCGCAACGTTCCTGGGAAAAAATGGGCAGCTGAGTTGCCCATTATTTCCAAGAAACATTTCTTGAAAATGACTGGTACTTTAGTGTATATGTTAAAAACTTTCTACAGAAATGCCAGTAAGTTTCCTGCGAAATACCAGGAATATTTCTGTTGACAGCAAAACATTACTGACATATTCAAGGCTGGAGTAGCACAAGAGCGAAAAATGTCCAGACCAGGGATCGAACCTGGATACTTGGCGTGCCGTGCCAATGCCTTACCTGTTAGGCTATCCGGACCGATACTTGGCTGACATAATTCACTCTGGATGTTCGTTCCCTTCATTATGACATTACTGACATTTCACAGCATGCGGGATCCGCAGACGATTTTTACATTTCCAGTTGACAATTTTCGCTTTATTATCATTATTTGTTAGAATGAAAAAATATTTTGAAATTGACATCAAAATTATTATTTATAATTTACACGAAAAAATAAATTTTCAGTTAAAATTCAATAAAGTAAATATATATGTGATATATTGTTTCTGAACTTTGCTTAAAATTTAAAAATATATAAATGTAAATAATAATTAGAAAAAAAATCTAGACATAAAATATTTTGGATTTTCGTCAGTGATTATGTTAGTTTACAAGTTAGATAAAATACATATAAATTTTCATGAAAAAAAAACCTAAACGTAATTGTATATTTTTTCCGAAAATAAAAAAAAAAATTCAAATTTGCAGCAATTCAAAGTGTCAAATATATGTCAAATTTAAATCAAATTGTAATAAAGTGTTAAAATATAAAATTAATTAAAAAAGAAAAAAAAAAGTCAAGAGGTAGCATCGAACCCGGGCCGTACGGGTGGCGTGCAAGCTTTCTGCGTCCACACCACGAAAGACACGTTGAGAGCTGCAAACTAATGGGTATTTGAAACGTATGCTACGAACTCGGCATCTAATTTCTGAAAATCTAAGGCCCATTTGAAGAAATCCTTTCACAAGAATAATTAGAGATAAGAACTCTAAAACATACTTTAAATTAATCAAAATAGGTGAGAATCATATTTGATTGTCCCCTGGTTAATGCAGATCCAAATAATAGGTGTATTTTTTTTTTACACAGTCTGCTCGTTAAAGATTTCACAGACAAGTACGAGAGATAATCTCTTAGTGATGTCACAGAGGTATTGTATTTTCATCTGAATCTTGACAATAGAGACGTAAAGGATCGTCTATTGATTTATTTGCATTCCATATTGATTTTTTTACATTCATTTAAGGAATTCGTTTTCGACACTCGCGCGCGAGCAACGGATTATGGGAAAAAAAATAATAAATGGCGGCCGCAGCGTTTTGCTGTTTCCAACTTTTGTTCAGGAACGTTTCAGATAAGAAAACCAGAATTTCACAGGAAAGAGCTAAATTATTCTGAAAACCTGATAAAAGGCGAAACGTTCCTGGATTTTACATGGAAAGTTACCATTTTTTTTTACAGTGTACCCTCAAACTTTGCATTTTTGAAAAATAAGTGAAAAATGACGAATTAATAATTTTATTACTTTTGATAATTTTTTGTATTATTTGCATTAATAGGCAAAAATAATTGAACAATTTTTATAACTTTAAAAATATTTCACGAATTATAATTAATTATTATTTATCTAGTTCTGTGTTTAGAAAGAAAGAGCTTCTCGATTTGTATTGCAGCTGAAGCGCATTTCAAACGAACCTCAGGATTTTTCTTTTTATTACAAGGCTGTTTTTGTTACCTGCTATTGTTATCTATTTTCAGAATTGAGGAAACATAACGGAAAACCCCCTCCCCTTTCGGTATAATGGCAGAAATGTAAGATTTTTTTAATTGGCCACATTTCTCATCAAATCTTCGATAGTAAGTTACCAAGTAATTGTCAAGTTTTACGTATTTTATTTTATAATATTCGCTAAGTGAAACTGAACACCAGGGAAGCTGCTAGACTTAGAGTACATCCACCAACCACAGACTTTAATTTTAAGTAGAAGTGCAATACGACTCTGCAAATAACTATTTCGTAAGAAAAGAACTGAGCTCATAAAAACCAAATTTAAAAATTCCGATTTAGATAGAGCTGTTGTTCACTGGGTGGGAAAACTGCTTCGTCATTTTTTGAATAAAGAAAATTTAGAGTGGATAGCAGTTTTAATTAGTTGTAGAGATGAAGAACTGTTACTATGAGTTCCTCAGTTTGAAAATAGTATCGGAATAATTCAGGCGAAAGCTGTATTTTCAGCAGTTGAAGAGTGGGAGGAAGTTTGTAAAATCCAGGAAACGTGTTTTGATACCACTGCAGTAAACACCGGTCGCCTCATAGGGACCTGCATTTTCCCATAGCAATTGTTAAAGGAAAAAACTTCTGCATTTATCATGTCGCCACCATAATTTAGAAATTATCCTAAAAGCTGTGTTTTTGATTGTA
This sequence comes from Maratus speciosus, assembly GCA_963932465.1. Classification (NCBI taxonomy): domain Eukaryota; kingdom Metazoa; phylum Arthropoda; class Arachnida; order Araneae; family Salticidae; genus Maratus; species Maratus speciosus. Next base: position 524,597,325 of record OZ010787.1, on the reverse strand, counting down.
AAACGGGTACAATCGCTGCCCCTCAGCCAGATATTTAAAAAAAATCTGATTGGGTGGCCCAAATTAAACCAGACTAAGTATAAAAATGCTATTCAAGATTAAAGTTTTCTTACAGAGCCTTTGAAAAATTAATAGCCCAGGGATGATTATAAAGAATTTATTCAACTTTAATTTTTATAGGACGTCCTCCTCCAAAAGACATTTTTTTCAGAGCACCTGGCGCTTTTAATTATGTCAGCTGGATGGCACAGGGGATGGATGGCTATTTATTCTTTCAAAATATATTGTTTCAGGAATCATCTATCAATAACAAATTTAGAAAGAGAAGGTATTAGAGACCTTTGCTTATTTCTAATCAATATTTATGTAAAAGCATGCTTCAATACTCCCACTCCCACTTTGGCCCCCAATCCAAGACTTTCAATTAATAAAATCACTTGTTGACTACAGAAAAAATTATAAATAGGTTGCAGACAAAGCGCTTGCTAAAATGATAAACCGCGTTTGATATCTTAACTCGGATCAAGTTGAATTTTTATTTTTAGATGATACTTTGGGAAAAAAAGTCAATATAAGCATTAGGGTGGGTCGAAAAAAACCGAAATATTTATAATCGAAACGTAATAGTGCGGAAAATTTGCCTTTTGTTATAAAGAATCAATTCGTAAAATATTAAACCGATCGGTTAATATCTTTTACCGCCGCAAGCGGGCCAAAGTTCCGAAAAATCGCAAAAAACATGATTTTTGCAGGTTTTTTTTTAAATTATCCAAACATAGCTATACAATTTCTAATAAAACTCAATAGCTAATTCAAGGTATCAGTAATCTAATATTAAAATTTTATTATGGTGGCATTATATCTTTTACCGCCGCAAAAAGACCAAAATTTCTAAAAAATGTTACAAAATTTAAGCTTTTTGTTTTTCCCAATTGTAATAATCTTTATAATATTTTTAGCTTCACATTTTTATATTTTTGTCTCATCTTAATTGCCATAATACTTATATTTCTAATAGACTGAAAATGTTATTTTCTGTTGAATTTAATTTCACTCAGATTGTTTATCATGACAAATGTAATGCTACCAAAAACATCTGCTCTACGATGGAAACACCTGCAACTGCATGCGCGTAAATTTATTTCTCTGTATAAAAAGGCATATTTCACTTGGTTGGTTTTTTTATGGTTTATTTTCCTACTCGACAGTATCAAGGTTTGACGTGCAGTAGTTGAAAGTTAGTACACGTGTGAGAATCATTAAATTTCGGTAGAAGTAATAGATTTTAAAATTAAGTTTCGCAGTGTAAATGGAAACAACTAAGAAGGCAAGTAAGTTTCGAAATCGTTCGACTTTCACATGCCCTTTATTTGGCACCCCGAAGGAATTAACACAATGCAGATTACCAACCCATGAAGATGTATTGCGCTATTGTTTCCAAGAAAGGTGCAATCTTGCACCGGACGTCGGCGATCAAGAACCCAAATTCTCCGCTATTGCCGAACTTGTAGCTAAAAAAATTGAAAGTGCCTACAATAAATCATCTATACCAACAGTTTCGCATAATCGAGATAGCGATGTTAAATATATATCGTAAAATATATAGGAACCTGATGAAGTCTAACAGAAGGGATAAGGATAAACCCAACTTTCAGAAGAAACTTAATAATTTCGTAGAGGATGCAAGAAAAACCTTGTTTGATATAGCTGCATGTAAATGCAAAGATTTGAACAAATGCAATTGTAAGAAACAAAATAAGGTTCTAAAAAGAGAACGTGAATTTTTGCTGTATCAACGGACGACAAGAGTCGGTTACATTGGTCAGTTAGATGCTGAATATAATTCACATATACTAAAGAGAGTGGAAAGGAAAGCCCGTTCACAAAAATTGATGACTAAAACATCAGAAAAATTATCTAAAAATGTCGCCGTGTATGTGAATGATTCTTCTGCGGATGAATTGACTGAACTAATCGAAAATAAAATTTCAATTTCTGTTGAAAGTGCTGATTATAAACCAAATAAAACTTTTTCCAAATCTGAAAATATGCGGATGAATCTTGCAGCAACTTCAATGTTAAGCGATAGATATGGTGTATCTGAGAGGCCTACTGTCGCATTAGCATCAGCAGTTCTCCAGGACGCAGGTATCATAAACGAAGATGATACTTCAAAAGTTATAGATAAGTCTAAAATACGAAGAGAGAAACGGAAAATTAGATCTCAAATAAGTAGAACATTTGACATACCAAGTTTAGATACTGCCTTTGCTCTATACTTTGATGGACGTAAAGATAGAACTCTCTGCCAGGTCAAAGAGGGGGCGAAGTTTCATCGACGCGAAGTAAAGGAAGAACATATATCTTTCATACTTGAACCAGGTTCCCATTATTTTGGTCATTTGACCCCATCGACTAGCAAGACGACTGCTATAAGGAATGACATTGTAGATTTTTTGAGGAAAAATGAAATGGAAACTTAAAAAATAATTGCAGTTGGATGAGATGGAACTGCCCTTAATACAGAAAGGAAAGGAGGTGTTATACGTTTGCTAGAGGACAAATTTCAAAGATGATCTTCAGTGGCTTCCTTGTCTTCTACGCTTTAATGAGCTCCCTCTGAGACATCTTTTCGAACGTCTTGATGGACAAACGACAGGTCCTCGGTCCTATTGTGGGCCAATTGGGAAATCTCTTGCGACTTGCGAATTATTACCAGTTGCAAAATTTAAGCCAGTTAAATCTGATCTCCTAGCTGTTAATAAAGACGATTTGTTAACTGACCAGAAGTATATGTTTGAAATAGTGCAAGCTGTTTCAACAGGCGAGTGTTCAATTGACTTATCACGCCGAAGCCCTGGACCAATATCTCACGCAAGGTGGATCACTACTGCTAATCGAATTTTGAGACTCCATGTTGGAACAGAGGAACCCTCTTCTAAACTTGTCATAATAGCTGAGTACATCATGAAAATGTATTGCATCGGTTGGTTCACTATTAAAATGAATCCATCATGCTTCCATGGTGCCCAGAATTTGCGGACTATAATTAAAAATACCCGTTACTTGCCGGACAGTCTACGAAAGATTATAGTTCCTGTAATTTCACGAAATGCTTATTTCGAAAATCACGAAAATATGCTTATTGGAATGCTAGCAGATGAAAGACAGCACATAAGGACCCTAGCTTTGAAGAGAATTGCCAAAGCAAGAAGTTCTGCAGAGTGCAATAGCGCCATCCGACATTTCGTTATTCCAGCTGAAAGCTATATCGATTTAATTGACTGGCAAAACTGTGAAGTAACGGAACCGCCTATTACGATTTCTCTTTCATCAGACGATCTCACAACGCTGGTGAGTTTGAGAGGTTCGATTAAAGATATTAGCTGCTATAAATTTCCTTGTCACACACAGTCAGTAGAGAGATGTGTAAAATTAGTCACCGAAGCAGCTTCGAAAGTTTGTGGACAAGAGCAGAGGGAGGGTTACATTAGATTAACTTTGGCCTCTCGAAGAATAATGGCTTCATTTGAAAGCAAATCACATTATAAAATTAATTTCAAATAAATGCCTTTTCATTTAAATTTTATTTAACTCGATTCTGCCAAAAATATCTTTATTTCACTTAGTAAATACACCATTTTATATCATTTTGTAATTTGTGGTGCATCAAGGAACTTCTGTCTATTGCTGACATGAAGTAAAACAGCAGAGCATGAAGCGATCGTCAAGAAAAATAAGTGAGTACCTTTATTTATTTATTTTTATTTTATCTATTATTATCATAATTACTAGACATTTATAACATTTTAGTACAAATAAAGTAAAGTTATTTAATTCTAGAGATATTATAAAAGTACAGGAAAAACGGAAAATTGAAATTTTGCCCTTTTTTTTTTTTTGAAAGAATTGGTCTTTTTGCGGCGGTAAAAGATATGCTTTCATCATAATGAATTTTTACAAGGATATTTCTGATATCTTCATGTAGCTATTGCGCTCTATTAGAAGTTGTATTGCTATGTTTGAATAACTAAAAAAAAAAAAAAATGAAAAAAACGAGGTTTTTTGTCATTTTTTGGAAATTCAACCCGTTTGCGGCGGTAAAAGATATTAACCGATTGGTGTAATATTTTAAGAAATTAATCTTTACCACAAAATGCAACTTTTCCGACCTATTTCGATTATAAAAATTTCGGTTTTTTCGACCCAACCTAATAAGCATGGCTGTAAAATTAATGTCATTTGAAAAAGAAAATGATGATGATGACAGGAATGTAAAAGCAACAAAAGGTTTCAACGAAGTGGATTATTTATTGAACAAAGAAGTCGATGATTTTGTTTAATCTCAAACTATAATTTTTTTTAAAAGATTTTATATTAATCAACAATTTTTAAATACTCATTTCAATGTATGGTGTGAAAATAAACCTTATTTGAAAGCAAAAAAATAGTGAATGGTTTTAAAGTTGTCAATAACAAAGTTGAAAGGGGAATAAAATTAACCCGAGATTTTAATTCTGTTTAACATAAGGCGAAAAACAAAAACAGTATATGCTAAAAGTTGTATCTGAATGTAATTGCTTTTCAAGCAAAAGCAATCTTATCTAAGCCCTTACCCCTTTAATCCTTTCGAGCACAGTGGTCCCACGTTGAGACAATCTACTTTTAATTCCAAACTTACAAACGGCACCACGAATATTTTGATAAAATTTTGCTTTTACAATGAAAGTTTAACGTAATGTGATTCCTAATTTCTAAAACAGTCGTTTGTAAATTCCGGTGTTAGTCAATCATTTCATCATGTTACGAACAGAATTTTTGTGTGCCGGAAAGTGTTAACGTGACAATTAAGGGATAATAATATGTTTTCTTCATTATGCTTCCTATCTTGTTACACAACTTTAATAATAAAATGCATTGAGCATTATTTGTTCTAATTTTTATACTTTCTTTGCCCCCCCCCCCCCCTTTTTTTAACTCTTTCAGTTTAAAATTCGATTTTTTTTTCATTTTCTTTGGAATTTGTTTTTAAATTAAACCCTCTATCACGTACAAAATGAAAAACAAAAGGTGGAAAGCTGATGAAATGGAATGTTACAATGTTGTTTCGCATTTTCACAAAAATTAATTTTTAGGATTCGGTCTTGAAAAATGTGCATATGTTTAAATCTGTATATTTTTTAGAAAAAATGGTGTGTGGTTCTTCAAAGCAAATATTTTTTTTTATAAAATGAGACCTGAATTATGTTCCTAGGTTCAATTGTATTCATTTTATAAAGGAAAAACAGCGTTTTTTTTTTTTTCAAAAATCACATTTTTTTTCAACTTTAACCTCAGTGAGGCACGGGTTAACATTATCCAAATGAGCTGAAGCTTTGTCAATCTCATTTTCTAGTCAATTGGCAACTTTTGGGGGGTCCCCCGGAAAACATTCGAAAACTGATTTCTTATGACCCCCATATTGAAATATTTAGCTGTATGCACGAGGAAGAAGCAGCTATTACGGTGTCTCCATTAAGTGATTTGTGTAGTTTCTGTTAGAAAGTTTATTTTAAATATATACATTTTTTTGTTTTAATATTTACTAATTTTCCAAATTCTTAAATGTGAATGCATTTAAATTTACGCAGTCTTTATATCATTGTGTGTATCATATTTAGTAAGGATGTTTTTTCTCACTAATATTTTTGATAGCATTAACAGGTGCATTTTTATGCCCGGCTTTCCAATCTGGATTTTCTTGGGTTATACACCGTATATCCCAAATGGGGTAAAAAATCAGTTTTGGAAAAGAATGCTTGAAGTGCCGAAAAACAAGGGTTGAAGGGGAAAAAAAGAACAATAGTGGTTAGGTTTTTGTAAAAGCTGATAAAGAGATGAACTCATCTTCTCTAATTTCTCAAAATGTTTCTGTTATTAATAATGAAGACAAATATTATTTTGTCTTTATATACAAAATAATTAGCCTTATAGTTAAAATATTTTTAGTTAAAGTTGTATAATTAAATTTTTCTTGCTTTTCAGAATAAACTGTGAACTGCTTCATCTCCTGTAATATTATCATATCCATGCGGTACGCCACCGGTTGGGTTCGACCGAATTATTTGGCTTTTAGTTGAAAATGATTTATAATTAAATATGTGATAATCTAATGGATATTTAAAATGACAGTACTGAACATTGATAAGCTCAGAATATTTACATGATATTTCAGTAAATTCTGTCAGAATTTTCGGCTTTAACAAACAACTAATAAACTGTTCTCGATGTATAAAATTTCTCCGAAAAATACATATCCTTATGTCGAAACACAATCCAGAATATTAAAAATATTCTTTCTCTTTATAACAAACAAATCACAGCTAATTCTGCGAAATTAATTGTAAGTACTATGGATTAATGATTAGTTAAGAAATTCGAAGACAGTGTATACTTAACGTAATGAGTCTGTAAATCGAGCTTTTCATTAAACAAATGGAACAATTTTTAACAAACTTTTATCAAACTTTGGTATTTTCAAAAGATGGCTAATTAGTCTCAAATTCTGGAAAACAATCTATTTTGAACCAGGAATAAAGGAATCTTATTTCGTTTCTTTAATCTACGATTCTTTGTTAGTTTTTGAAAGTCTTCGTCTAAGTCTATTATTGAAAGAAGATACTGGGAAAACCTGTTAGAGAGTAGTTGTCAACATAGTCTTGTTTCCATTGAAATAAAATTACTCCTTGTTCTAGAGTCATGTTTACACTAAGACTGTTAGTTGTTTTAGCCTAGAAATTTAAGTCCTAAATTAGCTTTCTGTAGAGTTGAGAAATGATTAAGCATATAGGGTATTGCTAAACATTTCATTATAACAAAAAAGAACCCATTCGAAAGTTTTGAGAAATACCTTAGATGGAAACTTTAAGACTTCTCGAAATGTTTCAGCTTAAAAATACATAATAATGCAGAAGTTAAGAAAAACTTTGCATGAATTGAAAAGATTTAAGAAAACATGCCTGTAAAGAAAACACCGCGAACGGATTTAGCGTCAGCTGTATGATTTGCGAGGCTAGCGAAAAAGACAGGTTGTCGCACTGCATTTCGCATTCTTCTCCCTGCGGACCACTAGAGTCACGTGGTACTCATTTCGCGCACCTGCATTCGTGCTTTTCCAACACCTGCGTCACGAAAAGAGCATCACCTGACTCAAGCTGTCCTAAAAGCGGTTTACGTGTAACACAGGGCGACATCCTGTCTATTTTGTCAGCCTCAATGATTTGCAAAACACCCAAAGCCATGAAAATTAACTTTAGAATGACGTGGCACATTATTTTATACGTAGCCAAAATTGTACTTTGATAATAACGCTTTTACTTTATGCCTGTATTTATTTGGTAATTCAAAATGTCAGTTTTTCAAATGAATGACTTGCACATAAGTAATGATTTTTTTCACTGTTATATTTTTTATCAATATTGTTGTCTGAAATGTATTTTACAAACACCTCACTTTTTGAAACTAATAATTCAAGTTGACTTTTAGAAATATATACAAACATCGTTTCAGAAATTCTAATAATTTTTACGTTATTTTAAATACAGTAAAACCTCCATAACGGACACTCTCGAATAGCGGAAATCTCTATTTAACGGACAGTTTTCCAATCTCCACTTCCAAAATCTAAATTTTTGTATGTTTAACCTCTGAATAACGGACATTCTGAATAGCGGACAGTAAATTTGGCGATAAAGGATGAAAAATTATTTTTCAAATTTTAAAAATGAAAAAAAAGTAAAATGCCTCTGAAATTATCAGGGCAGTGTGTCACAAATTTTCTGATCACAGATAAATGTAGGGGTGGGCTGGGGGAAAATCCCCCCCCCCCCCTCTAGTCCACGTCCGAGAAAGAAACCGTCCCTTCTTAAAAGATATAGGATTTTCTACTGACTTATGTCTAGAAGTTCATATTTCTTGATCCGCAGAATTCCATAATACATACATCATTTTCTCTTTTGTTTTAAGAGCGCGTAAGATAACTTCGTTTACAATTCGTATGAAACTTCCGGATAGATAATACGCTGACTAGTATTTTTATTTTATTATACCCAAGCTAAAACAATTTTTCGGATAATCTTATACGATGTCAAGAAAAAAAAAAAAAAAATTCATTTCAGTAGGGCTTGTTCGTGAAATTCAAAAAATAATTAACTGTTTTGTATCATTGCATAACATAGAGGAGTGAAATCAGAGACGTCACATGGCGTCATGTAATCTGAGCAAAAGAAAATAATAACTGAAAATCTAACATACGATTTTATTTATTTACTTTTATTCTTTCATAAAACAAAGAAAAGCGTTAGGGGAACCCGGGGCACAACGGGGTACGGGGGCGGAATGAAGTTTAACGTTTTTCGGTGTCAAGCAGGTGCTGCCAGTGAGCGGCAATAAGCAGAAGTAAGAAAACTTTTTGCCGCTCAACTTCGGCAGCCATGTTAGTCTAGTTTTCTCTAGTGATGGCGCATGAATTTTTTGTTATGTGGTTTTTTGCTCCTGTATTGTAATTTCTGCTGCTTTTGTAACGAAGGTAAGGCACACATACTTGTTTACATTGCAACTAATCATGCTTGAATTACGTTTAATTGTCTTTAGTTTCGTGTAGTTAAACGTTTGTTTACGTATCTTTCTCAAGTGCCCTTACCTCCCTAACCTAAATCGTGTCCCCGGGGCGGAGCGGGTGGAAATATTTTTAACTTATTCTGACTGTAAATGTTTATATTGCTGTGAATTTTACTCAAAATCAGTTGAATGTTAGGTCGCTTGTTCCAAGGGCAAAAAATGGAAACACAATTCTTGTGCAGCAATAGATAGCGAAGATGATGAGCTGCCCTAGTGTGTAAATTTTGTCAACAGGCTTAAGAAAGGGGCAAAATCAATGAAAACTGTAGATAAACATTTATAGTCACTTAAAACTAAATAAATATAGAACAAATTTTATCCTGTTTCCACAGGTTTTGCATGTTTTTATAATTGCCTGTCCTTGCCACCCCGTTCTGCCCCATATGGCAGAACGGGACAAATGACATAATGTACTTTTCTGGAAAAAATATATTGTTCTATAGTTTTCTTACAATATTATTAAATGTTTCTGACTATTACATTATAATGTGTTCATAAAATTTTTTGCAGCTTCCTTAATTAACTCTTTTGTGTTTTTAAAACATATTTTCAATTTGGTACCCCGTTCTGTCCCGGGATGCTCTATTCTATTTTTTTTATTTATTTTTTTTTTGGGGGGGGGGGAGAATTGCGTACTTATTTTTTGGCAGCGAGAATTAAAGGCGCCAAGAATGCGACGAAAGCACTAAAAAAACAATTTCGCAATGTCGATTAATGTTTGATTCTTGTTTGTGATTAATATTTCGAGAGTGGCCTCAAAAAGAAAACCATTAACTTTAAAAGAAAAATTTGAAATTGTAAGTGTATCTGAGAAAGAGAAATTGAGTTTACGGATACTTGCTGAACGTTTTGAAATAGGTAAAACTCAGTTGGGAGAGATTTTGTGAAATAAAGAAGAAATAAGAAATTTGTGAATTACTAACTCTAACGAGAACACCTAAAATGGGAAATTGAGGCAGACTAATTCCATTGAAATTGATTATATAATTCTGAATTGGCCTGCTTTAGTTGGTTCATAAAACATTCCTATCAGTGGGCCTTTGATTCAGGAAAAGGCTTTAGAAGTCGCTAAAGAACTCGGATTACATAATTTTAAGACTTCCAGCGGATGGCTGGAAAAGTTACGATCTCGGCACAGCATCTCTTTCAAAACAATCATGTGGAGAAGCAAAGTCTGTAGATCTTAAAGAAGTGGAGATTTGGCATGAGCGACTGCAATCAATTTTTGAAAATTATGAGGAGAAAAACATTTTTAATGCCGATGAAACCAAACTTCTTGTCACAATTTTTCCGAATAAGACTTTGTGTTTTAAAAAGGATAACTGTGTCACGTTATGAACGCGCCATTTTCGTTACATTCGCGTCCCGGCATTTGCACCTGGCAATATCTCCTATTTTTAAACGTAATTTTAGCCTTTTTCGTAATTTCCGTTTAATATTTTATTGTTTCAATGTTCCCATTATTCGGCATTTGTTATTCTCTTTAATTTGACACATCCCTTTTATTCCTACGGCGATTCGTTCAATTTTCGATCTCCCGTCCGTAAGATCGCTGTTTTAATTTAATTTTCCAGTTTCTGCTTGCAGTTTATATCGGGCGCCATTACCGTCCGCTGCGCGGACTGCGATTTCTTTTTTCCCTTCTCTCTCGTGTGCCGTTCGGAGCGTTCCGTTGGCTCTCGTTTATCGCCCTTTTGCCGTGCAACGCCGTGCTGTTTGGCATTGGGTGCCCGCTGCTGCTCTGTTTCACGCATGCTATTGGCCATGGTCGCGGGTCGACTCGCTAAACCAGCATGTGCTTGGTTTTTTGGGAATTCACCGGGCATAGATAGCTGTTAGTCTTGCCTGATACCTGGAGTGTGAAGCATCACATAGTTTTTACTGGTACCCCTGGCACGGGGGATGCCGCATGGCTTCCGCCGTAGGCCGCGTTTTACGATCTACCGTTTCGGGATCCTTATTGAATGAAAATTTCTGTGCAAGTCTCGTCCACCAGCTTTCTCCAAGATTATTTACCAAAAGTGCACTTTAAATAAAAGAAAGTTTTCTTTTTAAACAGAACAAGTGTCATCATTTTTGGTCTCTACACTTTTCCTAAAGCAGCATGCTTACGTCTAGGATGAAGTTCCATGAGGTATCAAATACAGCACTTTTCTGGTAAGATTTTTTATTTCCTGCTTCCTTTACCCGTTGTTCACGGTGAAATTTATTTTGAAAGAAGTATAGACAATAGACGATTCACCTGGGACATCCCAGTTTCCAACCCAAGCACATGGACTTTTCTAGGGCTAACTCCGTGCACGTGTTCTTTTACATACAGTCATCAAATCCACTACACAGTTAACCAAAGTGATGGTCTTCAATCTACAATTCCGGACTTTAAATAATAGTTATGATAACTTACTAATATGATAGACTGTATCGGCGGAAATATGTCAAAAGAGCGACTCACAATTTTATTATATTGCAATGTGTTGGGAGAATTTGAAATCCCTCTTATTAGTGGAAAATCTCTGAAACCCAGGTGATTCTCAAAGAACGTCCAATTTAATAAATTTGGTATTGTGTGGAGAGTGAATAAGAAAGCATGGATGATCAGTCCTTTAATGATCGATTGGTTAACTTCCTTTGATAATAGGATGAAAAAAAAACAAAGAAAAGTTCTCTTGTTTTTATACAAGGCAAGTTCTCATCCAAAACATTTGAAATTCGACAATGTTGAAATTGTGTTTTTCCCCCCGAACACAACTTCAGTATGCCAGCCAATTGATCAAGGCGCAATACAAAATTTTAAAGCCTGGTACAGAAAGCTTTTATTTGGCCACATTCTTTAAAAGTTAGATTCTATGAATACACTTGAAAACTGCCTAAAATTAGTTAATGCTTTCGAATTTAGATTTCCTCAGCTGTAAAAAAAAAAAAAAAAAAAAAAAAAAAAAACCCACAAAACCGGAAAGCGTACGGCAACGTTTCGGAAAAGCAGGCTTTATATTAAAGGAAAATGAAACACACATTTCCGACACAAATGAAGAATTAAGCGAAGTAAGTGAATTAATAAGAAGTATCAGGATTGAAGACATTGCCGAAATTTTCATTAGTATTGATGATGAGTTACCAACTGGAGAAGAATCAGTTGATGCATGCGATTTTTTGACAAAAGCTGACTCTATTAGTGATGATGAAACAGATTCTGAAACTGGAGATGCTTCCTGGAATTTCGAGAATTTCCAAGAAGCGGCAAAATAGTGAGCAGTTGCACAATTTTTTTGTAAAAAAAGGTGATTCAGAAGGATTAAAACTATTGACAGAGTTAAAAATTCACATTGAAAAACAAATTACATGTAATCGCAAGCAAAAGCAAACTTTTGTAACAGATTTTTTTCGTAAGAATGTAATAAACAGTGGATAAAGGAATGCACAATTTTATTTCAGTTTTATTGCTTAAAAAATAATTTTAATTTCTGATTAATCATATAATAGAAGTTTTAGGACATATAAAAGTCAATTAATGAAACATTAAGAATTTCTTATCAATTTTTGAATCTTTGAGGTTTTCCCAATAGCGGACACCTACGAATAGCGGACAGTTTCCCCGCTCCCGAGGTGTTTCTTATTTAGAGGTTTTACTGTATTAATATGGAATAATTTTTTGCTGATAATTTATGATCGTGCTGTTATTAAAAAAAATTCCCCGGGACCTACACTTAATAATTAAAATGTCTAACTGATGGAATTGACATGTGTATTTTTTCAAAGAAATTTCAATGTGTTATTTAGGTACATTACGGAAAAAAAATTAAACAATTTATATTAGATTACTAATGAATAATTTTGAAAAGGGGCTATAATTTATTTTTGATTTCAAATACGTCTTATATTTATTTTTGTGTATCATAAAAAAACGTATCTTCATAATTTGTAGACGTTTTAATTATGTGCACATATTTGTCAGTCTCTCGATTTCTAAAAAAAAAATTGAACCAGAAATTTTATTTAATAAATTAAATCAAGTAAATTTCAAATAACTGCCGGATTTAACTAAGCAAGACACATTTAATTACATACATTTTATGGTTTAAAGTATGTTTTTATTAATTAAAAAAATCGGGACTTTGGCAATTATGTATGCTAAATATTACTGTGTTTTGATTTCTCATATTAAAATAATTTTAAGCTTTTCAAAACCCATTGTTTAAACAACAGGTTTTCCACAATTTTACTTTCATTTTTAGGTCATGAAAAATTTAATATCTCTGCAAAGCACATGTAAAATTTCTCACAAAAATGATAATTTCATATCCGAATTTTATATCTATTTATTTTTACCCTATCATACGTAAAACATTTTATATCTTATCTAAAAAAATTCGTACAGCTGATTGTTTTTCTAGAAACTAGCACTACCGTAATTGTTGGTTCTCTACGGTACAGCTGAATAATAATAGTAATAAAGTAAGTCTGTAATATGTTTTTATATATTTGTTTTTCAAACTATGTAATATCTATGATCTTCTAGCATATTCAAAAATATATTTAAAATATACCTTTATACAATATTTACTAAACAACCAAACTTACATGAAAAAGTTCATTGGGAAACCTAAGCATGAGTAACAAAATATAAGAGACATCTGTTATCCTCACTCTAACTTTTGAACTTCAAATAACAGCTTTTTTCCTCCCTAAATATACCGGGTGTCCCAAAACTGACTGATGGATTTTAAAATTCAATAACGTGCAAAGGGTAACAGATATTAAAAAAATTCTTGCAGGAGTGTTATGTAAGATGTCAAGAGATTTTTTGCTGCGACTTTCAGTTAGCATCGATAGATGGCACTGCAAGCAATAGCCGCTAAATCCAGGCTCGATTTTTCGGCCTCTTTTTTCTTCCATGCCAAAAAAGGAGATTAAAATGTATTGAATGGATCCTGAAGTACCAAAAATCGGGTTTGGATTGAGCACCTATTGCTCTCAGCACTATCTATTGTTTGAAATTCGATCTAAAATCAAGAATCACAGTAAAAAACTCCTGATATTATACATAACTCTCCTCCAAGAATTTTTTAAATATCTGTCACCGTTTGCAAGTTATTGAATTTTAAAATCCATCAGTCATTTTGGGACACCCGGTACTTACCCAACGCTGATAACGAATATCTCCGTATTCTTTTTTAAATCTGGAATCTACCACCATGCAGAAATAGGCACTGCTTATGAGCACCTGGTTGTAATTACGGCTTTTTTTTGCATATTCTCAATGATTCTCAATTACCTTTAATCTGCATAGTTCTTTGTGATAAACTTAAGAACCATAAACTATTTCTCCGACTTTCTTTTCTAAACACTTTGTGATCAGTTGTGACTTTTTTTTTGCTCTTCAAAGGTTTTGAATCTGAGGGCATAAATGAACAACAGAAATTCCCCCAAGAGGAGGAGATGATAAACCTGTCAGGGACTCTCCTCTACAATTGTTGCATTCTGTTGTCGCGCGACAAAAGATTGACTAAATCAAATGAGCCTAAAAATCTACGTCGCGTTGCTTTATTTCAACCTGCAGTCACGCTACAACATTCACAAGCTAATGTTAACCCTCTCACTACGCAACCCAAGAGTTTCTCGGGCAGCATAAAAGTAGCAAAATTTGCGCAACCCGAGATTTCATCGGGGATGCATTTTTTCCGTCTAATTAACCCTCCTTGATCATTCCCACCAGTTACTTTTTATTGTAAATTTTGCCTTATCTAATCGGAGCATTTTCTCGATTAAATCAGACGAAAATTTTAGTTTTGAAAAACCGGTGACAAAAGAATAAAAATTCTTAAAAGGCGCTCGTCGCGAAGAAATTAAATACGCAATTTTTGAATCTATTTTGATAAAACAACTACGCAGCGAGAGGGTTGAGACAGTTAGCGACGAAAAGATTTCCAAAAAGCAATAGCGATATGCTTGAGGGTGTTGATCAGTACGAACTCGAATTCCTCTCGCTAATGTAAAACCTACGGGCTTGGAATGCATACTTACTTTCAAAATATCTCATAAGGAAAACAATATTTTTAACTTCAACTTTCTATATATGATATTCAAAGGATGTCTACTTATTAGTGATCAATCTACTTATTAGTGATCAAAATAGTATTAAATTATATATCTAATTGTTTTTAAGTGTTAAAACCTTACTCACAGCTCTCCAGCTATACGATTCCAGCTAAACAGTTACGCAGCGAGAGGGTTAAATCTCTGGAAGTGAATGTCTCGTATGAATTTCAATATTTGTAACTGATTCTTTTTGCATAAAATATCTTAGTTCGATGTCTAACGTGACAATATTCCACTTTTTCGATTTTGTTTGCACTTTAATTCTAAGGACACTTTCAGTTTCACAACCAAATTGGTTGGTTGATTCAACAATTGAAAGTGTCCTCAGGATAAAATTGAAATCAAAACCAAAAAAATTGCAAACCTATATGGTCTATACATCGATCTCAGATATTCTATGCAAAAAAAAAAAAAAAAAAAAAAAAAAAAAAAAAATAGTGAAACTCAAACGTGAAAGTCTTAACCCTTTCAGATACAAAATACTTCTGTTGATAAAATGTTGAAATTAATGAATGACACCAGAAAGTACGAACAATTTTATTTGAAAGTAAATAAAATCTTTTTGTCTAGTCTTTAATAAAAGTATTTTTCCCCAAAAATCTGATGACAATGTAGCATTTGCAGATTAATATTAAGTGGGACAGTATTTAAACCAAAATGACGGAAAGATCTAACCCATTGACAGCCACAGATTGTGACAAAGTGGCTTTTTTTAGAGACATTTACAAACCGGTTTTCAGTGTTTATCTAGTCGGTTCACAATTCCCAATTGCTGCAATGTCTGTTAATTTTACACAAAGTGTTAATTTTATACATTTATAAATAAAATAAATATCAAATTTAAGTTGTTTTTAAACGTTGAACGCCAGACTGAATTTCCCCCAACATGCTTGGGGACCACTGTGTTCTTTATGCTAATAAATTGTCAATAGTCCGGTTCATAGCAGAAATTGTCTTCAATGAAAATATTGATGGCACACGTATTCGTAAGTTATAGCGCTCCGGGAAATAGTGCTGGCACACATATTTGTGTGCCATGGCAGTCAATGTGTTATTGGTTTAAAAATAGTTTATGAATATCGTTGTGCGACTAGAATAAACTCTTAAGAGTCTACTTCCTTATAATCCAATAGGGTTTCCTTATTTAAATATTAGTATGAAATTGTATAGATACATACTTGAACTTTCAATTTACGACAGAAACAACAACAGAAAAAAAAATATCAATTTTCAGATAGATTTTCGCACAAAAGATATTCATAAATAATGCTAATTTAATGCTATCCTGCATTATATTTGTACATTTCCTAATTCTATAAAATACTAAAAAAATATTTTAAATAAAAGATTTGAGTGGAGTTATAAATACTGTACAAAATCCCTATGAATACAAATTTTATTAATTAATTTTAATGGGCAAACTCCTTCTAAAAATTATTAAATAATTGTGTAAATCTTCTAATGTAATTTCAAAAATTCTCGAAAAATGCTTTAGAAGATGGAATTTTCAGGAATTCATAATTTGGAACATAAAGGTTTAATCAAATTTCTATAATTTTAGTAACAATTGATGCATTTCAAAACGAATGCACCTGTTTGTATACACTGCTCAAAACAATTAAAGGATATTGCAGTTTTAGGTGGATTTTGTATCTGGTAAACTGTTTAGCTGATTGATACATGGTCGACAGACATAGTAGGTTATATGAGAATAAATTACACATGTTTGGCAGAAAAAAATGCATTTTATTGCGCATTTGTGTACTAAAGGAAAAAAACACAATTTGTGCATATGAGAAAAAAAGAATAAGAAAAGGTGTTTTCTTCAAAGAAAACCATTTTCAGTAGGGGGTATGGTTTCCACAGGCGGCCAGCAACGTTGAACACCTTTGAGGCATGGACTCAATGAGGCTATTAATGACGAGTTGGGGTATTCTGCCCCACTCTTCCAGAAGAGCTCTTTCCAGTTCTTGGAGAGTTTGTGGGGGTTGTTGGCGGCCAGAAACTCGTCTTCCTAGAGCGTCCCAAACGTGCTCGATTGGATTCATGTCTGGAGAACACGCTGGCCATTCCATTCGAACGATTCCTTCCTCGAAAAGGAAATCCTCCACCAGGTTTGCACGATGTGGCCTGCAGTTATCGTCCATTAAAATGAAGTTATCTCCGATTGCTGCAGCGTAAGGGACTACAATAGGTCTAAGGATCTCATCCCTATATCGGCGACCAGTGAAAGCTCCATCTCGAATGATGTAGAGGTCAGTGCGCCCATCAATGGAGATGCCACCATACACCAACACTGCTCCACCGCCAAATCTGACATTTTCGTGCACGAACGCAGGATTATTCCTACTGCCACGGTCCCTCCAGATGAAAATACGCCTATTATCCGGATGCACAGAAAAACGGGACTCGTCAGAAAACAGAATATTGCTCCATTCATTTCTCCCCCAGTTGACATGCTCGGTTGCCCACTCCCTGCGGTCGCGACGATGCCTTGATGTTAATCTAACACATACCATCGGTCGGCGAGCATACAGACCTACAGCATGGAGCCGGTTTCGGACAGGCTGAGTTGAAATCGTGGTGCCTGTAGCCGAGCGAAGGTGTTGTTGGAGAAGAGTAGCGTCCATCGTTCGGTGTCTCTGAGCTGTTAACGCTAAATACCGATCTTCATTGGGCGTTCTTGCCCGTCTACGACCTTGCCCTGGTCTTCGGCCTGCACATCCACTCTCCAAAAAACGGTTCCAGATCCTGGAAATGACACTTTGTGACACTCCAATGCCTTGCCTTACTTCGACTTGAGGTTGGCCCCCTTCTAACCTACAAACAATTCTCAAAGCATCTGAATCTGTCAAATGGCTTCGCTGAGACATCGTACTCATCGAAACAAAGCAATCACTGAATGCCGATCATCCTTGTCTTCATTCTCTTTTATCCAGTTGAAAGTCAAATTTCATTCGCTGCCGCTGAAGCGACGTTTTTGACGTCGAACTCAAAATTTGCATACTCCACAGTTTGAAAACCAGAAACATTTGCATTTGTGATTCTCTTCTTCTATTTTCGGCAAAAAAATTTCGTTTATATCTTTATTTTATATAAATCTTCAAATATCCTTTAATTGTTTTGAGCAGTGTATATTTAGAAGCTGAACCTATATTAAAGTAATAATTTGTTTTTAATCATTTAGAAATCACGGGGAGTATTTTTTAGTATAAATTTTTTATCAATTATTTTCTTTAAAGAATCTGTTTTTTCATCGAGAAAATTTATATATGTTATTTCAAAATATGTTGCATGCACATATAAAATATTTATTGTATATGAATCATATTTTATTGAGCTTTTAAATAGAAAGAGGAAATTCTTAAGGGGATCCGAAAGGTTTGAAATCACGAAAAATTTATTTTTTATTATGATTATTTTTATAATGTTTGAACATTTAAGAATGCCGTACAATTAGTCCGACAGAAAAATTCCTAAAATTATGGTCGTACGAGTCGTAAACGTTGAGTCGTGTAGACCGGCAATGCTTTCGAAGGCAAAACTCTAAACTCAGTTATCTGGAAACACTTTTAGCTGTTTTGCCACCACACGTTTGAACAAATTAACGGATTTACATGTTTCTTTCCCATTTTTTAATGAAGGAAATTAAACTCTCTACAAACTGTATTTGAAAAAAAAAAAAAAAAAAAAAAAAAAAAAAAAAAAAAAAAAATCAAACAAAAACTTTTTTCAAGTTATATAAAAAAATATGAACAATTTTTATAGATTTTTAATTTTTTGTTATCATTTTTTTTAAATATTTTGCATTTTTTTTTTGTTTCAGTTAAAATCGATAGACAACTTAATAAGCAGTATATAAAAAAAAATACCGCCGGCTCGGCCTACAGACACAGGTAGATTTCGAAGTTTTTTTCTTCTACAACAACCCTTTTCTATTTATTTATTGCTGTAGGTGCTGGTTCTATCAAAAACTTGTTAATACAAAAGTTGTAGATAATATTAAGAATATTTATAATAAATGTAATCGGATTTGATATCTTGTGAATTGACGAAGTTATGAAATTTTTTCTTCTTCACCTCCCCTCCCCTCCTTTATTTGTTTTTAATTTTTTTTGTTCTTGCAAGAGTTGACCCCACTTTTCAACAGAAAAGTTGTAGATATTATTCAGACGATTTATAAAAAAATAAGCGGATTTGATATTTTGCGAATTTAAGGAGATTTATAAAAATAATAAGCGAATTTGATATTTTGTGAATTGCTGAAGTTATGAATTTTTTTTTCTTGAAACTCTATTTGTTTCACCTCTTAATCCTTTCAGGGGCAAGGCATTTCTGCTCTAAAAATGTTCAAATATTTAATTCACACCGCAATTTAAGAACAAATTTATTTGAAAATAACCAAAAGCTTTTTTTCACGTACATTATGAGATTGAAAGTGTACCAAAACATTTCTGTTCTCATTTGTTAATTTCGGCATTAAAATTAACCGTTTGCAGACTGCAAACGGCGCCCCTCATGGGGTTAAGGCCACTTTTAATGATATAAAAAATCTGTCATACATAAAGTTTTGGCCTTTTTTCTATAAGTAATAATATTTTTAAATTGATTCGATATGTGTGTCGTCTAGTTGCTAAACCGGCCATCTCCAAAAAACAAAATTTTTGGGGAAAGTTGATTTTTTGCCACACTTAGCCAAATAAAGTTTGGAACCAAAACTCTTCAGTTTTATAGTCATTAGGGCAGTATATTTGAAAACACGAAATAAGGTGGCAGGGGCACATGAAGTGAGGGGGTTATTTAAGTCTTTATTTTGGATTTGGCCGCTTTTGCAACTTTGGAGTTGGCCGGTTTTGCAACAAACCAGAAATTAATTTTTGCTAAATTTAATCTGACATTGGGTTTTTAGGGGTAGGAAATACACAAAAAAGTTTTGTTGAACTAAATGTTATTTAACAAAAATAACTTTAGGAAATTTATAAACGTAAAACGACATTTACACAGCTACTGATTGTTAAAACTAACTAACAGTTAAAACTAACTGACTAGCTGTTAAAACTGACTTAATTGTCACTAAACAAATGATTTAAATGACATGATATTATTTTAAATAAATTATTAAATTTAAAAAAATTAAAAAAACCCTACTATGTACATGTAGATACAATTTCAAACTTTAGTGGTCTCATCGTTTTCGACAGTCTCACAGATTTTGTCATGATGGTCCATTCATGCGTCTTCTTCATCATCATCTCTGCTTTCTGCTTCTTGAGCAGCTGATGCTAACATATTTTTGTAAAAAATAACCGCTTGTCAGCATCCCAATTTGGTCCGAAATGTTTTGTCACTACGTTTTGGACATCTCGAAGTTTTAGAGGCTTTACCACGGTATCCGGAGCCACGTCTTCAAGCTTGCTGTTCATAATACTTCTCTTACTCTTGACAACAAACTTTCTGACTTCTACCTCAGATTTGTAGAAGACCTCCCCTTGCACCAAGACCTTATTTTTATATTTTGTTATGAAATTCTTTTTCGTAGGAGCAAATTTGAAATGCCGCTGTGCAAGTGGTTTGAGGAAGAAATTGCTGATCTTCTTCCAATCATTGGTCGGTGTAATTTCTTCCCGACTTGAAAACTGTTCCATGTTCAAATAAAATGTCTTCATACTTTGCAGGCTGAACGAGGAACTCGATCTTCTTCAATCTCCTTTCAATTTGAGATAAAACACGATCTGGAGGGATAAAAGAATACTGAATCAACTTAGGCAAGTTATTAGATTAATGCATATTATGGCATCATGATGATTAATTAATCAAAATATGCTAACTATGATGCAATTATGCTATCAATTAATTATGTATTATATTATCACCAGAGTGGATTACCCATAAGACCAACTTAGGCCATCGCCTAGGGGTGTACGTTGGGTAGGGTTAGCAAAATTAAGAATTTTAATGTATTTAAATTTAATGAAATAAGGACAATTTAAAATTTTAACGAAAAGTATTAAATAGAAAATGAATTTGTAACAATTACATTTAAAACAATTTTCCTACTTTTCGATACACCAACACAAAATTCTCTCAGATTTTAAGTGTAACAAAAGCCCATTCATTCACAATCTACAATCCTCAAAATACTAAAATTTATAAAACAAAAATTTAATGAATTATTAATTAATTAAATAGATTATTATTTTTTTTAATTTATCAGAGAAAATTCACTTACAGTTTTATGAATGAAGGGGGGGGGGGGTCTCAGATAAATATTTTGGTCTAGGGCGTCAAAAAAATGATAAACCGCCCCTTGTTATCAAAAGGTGTAGATTACCTTTGAATTTTGGCTGTTCGCCTTTATCACATCGTAGGTCCACTTTTGATTAGTAGACGTATCTTCCATAAACTTTTCCATAGTCGGAGAAAACACGAAGATAAATTATTAGAAAATTTGTATGCACCAAGGGAGAGCAGTCACAGCCGAGAGAAAACAGGATAACGTTAATCTAATCAACAAGTGAGAGGTTATTATGGGGCCGAGCAGAAGCGTTATCTAGCGGATATGGAGATGGCCGGTTATGAAACTCACCGGCTGAAGGATTTGGCCGTTTTTTCAGCACATCGTGATTTTCAAACGCAAATAACACAGGGATTGACCGGTTTTGGCATGGTTTATCGTTTCCAGATGGTAGAAACCTTTACTTAGAACTGAAAAAACTGAAAATACACATTTTGCATTTTTGAGGAGCTGGCCGGTTTTGCAACTAGACGACACATGTGTCATATTTAAGAAGTTATGTTTTTTTTCTGTTTTCACAAAAACCCTCCGCATTTACACCCCTTGGTCCGATTTTGCCCATTAACGAACTTGGCCGAAATTTTCTGACCCTTCATTTTATGTATCAATTTGGAAGAGATTTGTGTATAATTATGGAAGTTATCGTGTCCATAAAAAAGTGTTATATAAAATTTTGAATTCGGGGTGGTTTTGGGTTCTATGGGTCATGATCGGCGTATATCTGCAAATTTTTTTCAGAAATTCCAACATACGGGAGAATATAATGGGTACTGTTTCTTACCGAATCAACTCAAAATTGACGACACAAAAATATGGAACCTGGATTTCAAAATCACGGAAAAACTAGTTTTCCAAGATTAATTTCGTTGTACAAATAGTAAAAATTTTGTTATTTTTTACAATTTAAGAAATATTTTTTATTTCTATAAAACACAATTAAATAAATGCAAAAGAAGTAGTAGTCTAAATTAATTACAGAGTTCCTAATACATGATCAAACTTTAGCTAATTTTCGCTTTTTCAAAACTTTTTGTTCCCCTAAATTTGAATTTCCACTATCCCCTTGTTTTGAATTGCAGATATCTCTCTACTTTGTAAGTGTCTTTATATATATTTCTGACTAAAATCAAGGAATCCAGAAGTCTAGTAAGTAACTTCTCACTCCAGTGATTTATCACTTTCTTGAACAGCTCAATGAATAGCTCTAGTGCGCTTACCAGACCAAACGTCTCTGCATTCAAACTTTTAAGATCAAGTGCATTCAACTTTGAACTTGAGTTCGAAATTCCAATACGACTTTTCTAGATTTATTGGGTCCACTTTCAAGTTGTTCAAGCATAAAACGTTTCGAAATTCAATGATCAACTATAGAAAAGACAATGTTTTAAAGACTAAATTTAATTTCTTTGTCAGACCTAAATAAATAACAATATAACTTAATATAAACTTACCGAAACGGAAAGAAACAAGAGAAAATATTTTAACACTTTGCCACAAATAGTTTCTTTCTTATGATAATATAATTTAAATGTGTAATGATCTTCTGTTGTTACGATTGTCTTCTTCAACGTGAAAAAAACATTTTAAAATTTCTACTAAAACGAAACCTTTATGCCACAAAGTATGATTCAAGAAATTTTTCCACATCAATAATTATGTTTCTTAATGTTTGAAGATATATTAGAAAACTTATATACTGTCAACTGGAGTAACTTTGGACTAAATTCGTCTGTTTCATGGCATGTTCAGCATCTCCATTCTCTTATTTTATTTTAAAAATGAATAGCATGTTAATTTTTTGTTTCCTAAGAGCATATGGAACCACACCATTATAATAAATTTGTCGACATTGAATTTACTTTTACCAAAAAGTGTTTTTAAAAGTTTTGGGCCAATGTTACCTTAAATTGGGGTAATATTGGCCCAATTCAAGATAATATTGGCCCATGTGTTAAAACGAATGTCATAGGGCCTACAACATGATGTGGGACAATGTTACCCTATTGAAAAAGACGGAGGAGAGAGGTAAGAAGTGTAAACATGTAAAAAGATAGTAAATTATCATATATTTTAATAAAAAATCTATTACAAAACTCAAAAATATTGATTAACATGGCTCGTCCAGGTCTGGGAATGAATACTGGTTTCTCTTACACAGACGTTTAGGTGGACTAATTTTTGCACCAATATCGTTCCATTCATACACCATTGAGTCCGGTCGCTGTGGCCAACGCCAACACTTTAACTTATTTTCCATGCATCAGTCAAAAACCGATCGCGCCTTTATTTCAAAGTAATCCTTCTGGGATAGATATTGCCATTAAACAGTTCAAGTACAAAATTTCCAACGTTACAGTCATCTTTGTTAATAGCTTTCTTGTTTGGTTCAATTAGAACCAATACACTGGATGAATTTTCATCAAAATTATTGTTTGTATAAGCACAAATGTCTATTTTCATAAGTATACCAAAAATAAACAAAAACATCAATGTTTAAATTCAACAAAATAAGAAAAAAGCCCCCTTCAAATATAACATTTTTTATGCATTGACAAAGAAGTATATACACTCATTGCCATAAAAATTTTCGCACCAAGAAATAATTGTGGGATCGTAACGAAACTTGGCATGAAGGTACATATCAGGCAGATATGCAAATGATTAGAAATGCAACGTGATTGCGCATTGAGTAATGCCACTAGAGGGCGTTGAACTTCGCCCTCTTAGGAGTATAAAACTGATAAGCAGAACTTGCCTGAGTGTACCTTTTCTTTAGCAAAGGAAACGCTGAGGTAGACATGCAGTTACGCAGCCATCGAAGACAATATGAACAGCTGTCAGAGTTCGAGAGGGGAAGAATCATCGAGATGATAGAAGCTGGGTGGTCAGCTCGGCGAGTAGCTCGTCAAGTGGGCCGTTCTGATTTTACTGTGAGGAGGTGTTGGGACCAGTGGACTGAAGAGACGTCATTTACACGGCGACCAGGTTCGGGACGCCCTAGACAGATCAGTTGTCGAGAAGACCGTCATATCATACGAAACGCACGCGTGGAGCCAACTGCCTCATTGGCTGCTATCCAGACACAGGCAGCACCTTCACTACGGACCCCTGTGTCTTACCGAACCATCGCAAGGCGCCTGGCTGAAGGACATCTGGTAACGCGGCGCCCATTACGTGTGCTGCCAATGACACCCACCCACCGACGCCTCCGTTTGGAGTGGTGCCAGGCCCGACTGGATTGCACTGCAACGGAATGGAACCAGGTCGTCTTCAACGACGAGTCTAGATTCAATTTGAGCAGCGATGACAATCGTGTTCGTGTGTGGAGGCCCGTGGTGAACGCTTCAATCCTGCCTTCGCTTTGAAGCGACACACCGCTCCCACAGCTGGTATGATGGTATGTAGTGCCATTGCTTACGACACACGGTCACCCCTAATATTGATTCGTGGCACAATGACAGATCAGAGGTACGTCCAGGACATCCTTCAGCCACATGTGTTGCCACTCGTGGCAGAGCTCCCAGGAGCTATTTTTCAGCAAGACAATGCTCGCCCACACACAGCAAGGATGTCACAAGCCTGCCTCCGCCATATTACCACCCTTCTCTGGCCTGCTCGATCCCCAGATTTGTCACCAATCGAGTATATCTGGGATCATTTGGGACGGCAAGTTGGACACTCTATGAGTTTGGTTGAACACGAGGCGCGTTTACAGCAACTGTGGGACGAGATGTCTCAGGACATCATACGGAACTTGTATGCCTCAATGCCCGCTCGCATTGCATCGTGTATTCGAGCTAGAGGGGGTCCAACAGAGTACTAAAATTTCCGTTCATTTGTACTTTTTTCTGCAATAAATGATCCTTTTTCTTTGGTTTTCTACTCACTTACTTATATCACAGTAGTACTTACGCGTGTAAAATTTAGTTTCATTTGGACGTCTTTTTCTTTGTGCACAAATTTTTATGGCAATGAGTGTACAAAAATTTAAATGATAATTGGCTGGGCGAATGTTACCATAAATGTTGGGCCAAAGTTACCCCAACTTAGAAAAACGCTTAACTTTTTCATCTCAGGAAAGACAACGCATAAACCTACACTAGGCCTTGATCTACACTAATGAGGTTATAATAATACGTACTTACCAAGGTCCAAATGAATTAATTTGCAGCTTGGCAGACAAAAGTTGTAAGAGTTAAATTCTCACCGTCTTCACACGTTTTTGTTTGACTGGTGTTTCCACGGTGGAAACTTGGCGAATTACTTACAATGAGCTGCCAGTCTCAAGCTAAGGCTACCACGTATATTTTGAGACCAAAACTTTGTCGATAACTCAAGCGATGTAGAAAATATAGAAGATTTAATCTTTTTTCTCTCTTGGGCCAAAGTTACCCTTAATGAGCCCAAATTACTCCAGTTGAAAATGAAAGCTACTGTAAAATTTAGATAGGTTTTTTATTAAAACTTATTTAATAAATCAGCAGTTATAGCTCTTTTTGTAAAATATTTACAAGAATCATTAGATTAATTAACACTAAATACTGTTATAGAAATCTTTCAATTCTTATGTAAAATATAAAAACATAATAATGTAATATATATTAAACATAATTAAATATAAACATTATAATAAATATAAATATATTATAATTATAATAAATATTAAATAATATATTAAACAATGTAAGTAAATATGTTGTGATATTATACGTAAATGGAATGTTTATGTAGATGAAATTTTTTCATATAATAGTTTTTAATAAGAGAAAAACTGCATCTAAGTAAATGGTTAAGAAAATAACCGCTTTTAAAAGTACTTAGTTTTCATTGTTTTGCTGTACTTTTTAAATCTGATCGAGCAAAGTATTTTGTATGTACAGTAAAATCTACTTTTATGAATACATGGATTAAATAAATTTTATATTAAATTTTCTTTAATTGTATTTAAAAGTAGCGTCGGTACATAAAGGTTCAATGTACTAGTCAAGTTAAACATCTAATAATTATGAACGATTTTCAGCTACGTTAGAATGTTTTAACGGGAACATGCATCAAATTAAATAAGAAGCTAACTAAAAAACAAGTCGGAAATTGTACGCCAAACGTGGCAAATGAGGTGCATTCGTACTATAACTAGTTTTACAAATATTCAGATCTTGGTGCAATAGCTGTTGCACTCTTAAATGCAGGAATACAAAATTTATTACGATTATATATATTAAATTCAGTAATATGGAAATAATAGGACTCCATCTTAAATAGGACGTAATCACCATGGCAACTTAGAGTCATTACCTATCATGGGATATCACTGAATTAATTACGTATGATAGGATTTAATAGAGTAAAGAAAACTATTTATAATATCTCTTTAAGTTTTGATTCAATGTTCATAAAATTTGAAATGACTGAACAAAATTCTGCAGCGATTATATCCATTAAATTTCAAACCATTAGGTTGGGTAGTTTTTGCGCTGTTATATGCAGATAGATGGACAGTCCAGACGACGACTATAGATCCTACGCATTTCTATAATAATTACGAACGCACCTGTAAAGGGTTAAAAAATATGCTTTAAAGAACAAGATGATATTTAATAAAATTTGAAAGTAAAAGTATAATAGAGTAAATATGAGACACAATTTATGTTATGAACAAAAATATTTAACCGCTTTTTAACTATTGCTTAAATAGTTGAAACGTGTTTGCGACTTCGGTTTGTATGTCTGCCGTCTATCCGTGAACGATTATGAACGATTTTCAGCTATATGTTAGAATTTTTTAGCGAGCTCATGCATCAAATAAGCAAATTGAATAAGAAACTGACTAAAAAAGGCTAAAAAATATGCTCTGAAGAATATCAAATGGTCTATACTAATATTATAAAGAAATAAAGTTTGTATATTTGTTTGTTTGATTCTTTGTTTGGGGTAATCTCTCGAACAACCGAACCGATTTCAAAAGTAATGGTATCAAAATGATGGTGCTAATCCCTGTTTTAACTATATCTAATGTCCATGCCACTACCCCAAAGGGGATGCAGGAGCAAAAAACGTTCTAAAAATGCGATTTGGAGTGGTAGTTACGTACAAGATATAAATTATCTCTAAGAAAATTTCTTAAAACATTCGAAATTTAAAACGGGTAAAAATGCGCAAAAAGCGTTCCAAAAAACGTTCTAAATGGCTGTTTCTACGCAATCTCAGGAAGTACCGAACCGATTTCCAAAATAATGGTGTAAAAATGATGGTGAGAGCCTTTGCTCCAACATAGACTATATTTTATGTCGGCGTCACTACCCCAAAGTGGGTTCAGAAGCAAAAAACATTCTAAGCGTTCTAAACGTTTACTGAAGGGCCTAGAAACATGAAATTTGGCACGGTAGTTACTTATAAGATAAAAATGATCCCTAAGAACATTTCTTTAAAAAAAAATCGAAATTTAAAAGGGGTGATAATGCGTGAAAAGAGTTCTAAATGGCGATTTCTACGCAATCTCAGGAAGTATCAAACCGGTTTCAAAAGCAATGGTTGGAAATTGATGGTGGCAGCCTTTTCTCTAACATAGGTTCTATTTTACGTCGGTGTCACTACCACCTGGGGGTTGCAGGAGCAAAAAACGTTCTAAATTGCAATTTTTCTGTTACTGAAGGGCTACAAACATGAAATTTGGCGTGGGAGTTACTTATCAGATAAAAATGATATCTAGGAACATTTCCTAAAAACACCGAAATTTAAAAGTGGTGAAAATGCACGAAAAGCGTTCTAAAAACGTTCTAAATTGCGATTTCTACGCAATCTCAGGAACAGTCAAAACGTTCAAAATTAATGGCTGGAAATTGATGGTTTGCTCCAAAATAGGCTCTATTTCATGTCGGTGGTCACTACCACCTGGGGGTTGTAGGAGGGAAAAAAATCTAAATTGGGAATTTTGTAACACTGCAGGGGATAGCAACTTGAAATTAGGCATGATAGTTACTTATAAGATATAAATGTTCTGAATGAACAGACTCTAAAAAAATCGAAATTTGAAAAGGATGAAATTGCGCGAAAAGCGTTCTAAAAACGTTCTAAATTGTGATTTCTACGCAATCTCAGGAAATATAAAATCAATTTCAAAGTAATGGTTGCAAATTGATGGTGAGAGTCCCTGCTCCAACATAGGCTATATTTTATGTTGTTGTCACTATCACCTGGGGATTGCAGAAGCAACTGGGCAGAAGCAAAAAATGTTCTAAACTGCGTTTTTTCACATACTGAGGGTGTCTGACATTTTTAAATTTGGCATGGTAATTACTTAAAAAATGCAAATACTCTCTAAGAACAGTCGAAGAAAATTCCCAATTTAAAAGGATGAAGTGAGTGAAAAGCGTTCTAAAAACGTTCTAAATTACAATTTTTATGCAATCTCATGTAATACCAAACCGATTTAAAAATAATGGTTGCAAATTGGTGATGCTAGAACCTGATCAGATATAAGCTATATTTTATGTCGGTGATACTATTACTAGAGTGTTGCAGGAGCAAAAAACGTTCTAAAATGCGATTTCTGTGATACTGAAGAGACTAAAAACTTAAAATGTGGCATGGTAGTTACTTATAACATATAAATGCCCTCTGAGAACAGTCGAAAACGAATTCGAAATTTAAAAGGGGTTAAGCGAAGAGAAGGAGTGAAAAGCGTTCTAAAATGGTCCTAAATTACGATTTCTGCGCAATCTCGAAAAATAATGTTCCGATTCCAAAAGTAATGGTTGCGAATCAATGGTGACGGTTTCTGATCCTACACAGGCTGTATTTTATGCTGGTGCCACTACTACCTCGGGTTGGCAGGAACAACAAATGTTCTAAAACAGCCTTTAAAACTTTCTAAATTACGTTTCCTATTGAATATTAGGAAATACAAACCGATTTTTAAATTAATGTTGGCAAATTAATGGTGACCGTCCCTGTTCCAACAAAGGCATTTTATGTTGGTGCTACGTTAGACCAGAAACTTTGAATTTGGCATGATGGTTAATTTTAAGATGTAAATGCCTACCAAGAAGATGGTTTCTAAAAAATTCAAAACATCAAATGAATACTGAAATGAACGTATAAAATGAGCGCAAAAGCGTCAAAATACTTTCTAAAATATCATTTATTTAGAATTAGTTTTAGTTCTTATTGATTTAAGTCTCACTTCTGCCTAATGCAGTGTAATAATGAAGTTTAGTCAAACTGTGGCTTAATTAGTAATTTTTGAATTATTCCTAAAAATATAATTTCTCCTAATAAAAATTAGACATACAAATTTCACTTGGCATATTTCAACTATTACGCGAGCAAAGCCGCGGGGTTTGCTAGTTTTTAATAAATTTGAAAGTAAAAGTTTCTTAGAGTAAATATCAAGCATTACTTATGTTACAAACAAAAAAAAAATAACCTTCGGATTGCCATGCAATTGGTATATGTTATTGAGGTACGTTATTGTTATGTATTGATATGTTATTGATATAGCGCGAAAGCTATCGAAAGTGAAGTGTGTGACATTTATAGTTCGTTTACAGACATACTCAAAAGAATCTCGTTACATTATGGATTATTGGGGAAATTGGTTTATACGATTTATCGTTTGTAGTACATTTTGATGATATCTTTTTTCAAACATAATGAAGTTGATATGCATTTCTGGGGGGCCGTGAAACATGCTTTCTGTTGAAAATGGAGCGCAAAGCATTTATCATTAATTTACAGGGTCATAGAAAAGTATTCTGTTAAATAATGATATAAGGAGAAAAAAATGTTTGTAATGAATTTTTATGATGTTACTCTATTTCAAACATAATAAAATTGATATAAATTTGATAGATCATATGCAGGGCTGCCCGAAAGAATTCGTAAATATTACTTGATGGGTGTGATTTGCTTAAGAGTTATTCCATATAAGAATCACCCAGGCCAGATTAAATGGTAAACAGATTCATGTGATTTTTTTTCCTCAGTGAGATGACCGTTAGAAATAAATAAATCCAAAATATTAATGCCGTGGGACCATTAGTTTTCATTTGGCGGGGGGTCAAAGGTCAGAGCGCCGCTTGAAAAATTCAAATTTTATGTTTTGCATAGTATTTTTCATAGTATGCATTGAAGTTATCACACAAAACAAATTAAATGGTTGTATGATGTAAGGTTGGCCCTTTGCTATTCAAGAATAAAAATTAAGGGATATGTGTAATGCAGTGAGCTAGATGGCTTCAAAAATTGATTTTCTTCCGAAATTTCACTATAGTTTTGGCACATATAGCTTTTTGCATTGAAATCATCCCATCATTTTTAACTGCTGTATGCTTCCCTATGGTGAAATGAAACACAGAAAAGTAGGCCCCACCATGGGCAGACTTTAATGCATTCCAAAATTTTATGCCAAATTTCCAAAAAAAAAAACATGTTTTTGCCTATTTTAAGTGAGGTATACTAGACATGCATTAAAATCAGAAGCCTCTACAATAATAATAGAAATGTAGAATAACTATTCACCTTTCAAAATCACCAAACAGAATCACGGGCACTAAAGCAGTTTTCATGGGGTAATGGAAATCGCATTATAACATAATTGGGAAATACTCTTCCACAATCATAGCCTTCAATCATTGCCAAGAATAAAAATACTTACAGTTATTTCTGAAATGCATATATTTTTTATTCTAACATGAATTTCCACATGTATAACAATAAATATTTTTAATATGTTTTTGTTACAAGCAGCGAAGATGTTTTAATGAAGTGAAAAGAAGCATGTAAACCAGATGATTATAAGCTACTTCAGTCTTGCTGCATACTGTCTGTTTGAAAGTAAGACTTAAAAGTCATTCTAAACATGGATGAATATTCCTTATGCAAGTTATCAAACAAATGCGCTTGTGGGCCATATACTGCTACAAAATCAAGTAGATTATTTCCAGTTTCTGAACTCACCAGGCTTAACGATTTGACATGGTAATGAAAAAAAATGTACCTCCAGAAAATATTTTTGAAAAAGATCTCATAGAAAATCGAAGTAGAACTACACCTAGAGCTTGAGGATATGATTTGTGCCAATCATAGATACAAATTTGGAACATTTTGGACACCACCTCGCTATTGCAAACATCCTAATAATAAAATCAAGGTTGAGAAAGGGCATGGATTTGAGACCTTATACATTTTTGAAATAATAAGCACTGTGCTCAGAATTTGGTTCGTTCGCAATTGGAATGCAGGATATTGGAAATAGCGAGATGGTGCCCAAAATGTTCCAAATTCGTATCTGTGCTTTGCACAAATCATATCCTCAAGTTCTAGGGTTGTTCCACGTCAATTTTATATGAGATCTTTTGCAGAAATATTTTCTGGAGGTACATTTGTTTTTATTTTTTTCCAGTACCGTTCCAAATCGTTTGGCCTAATAAGTTCAGAAACTGGAAATAATCCACTTGATCTTGTAGCAGCGCACAAATACGTGCAAACACGACACAAAAAATCCCATACGATCGTTTCGAGGATTCCGGGATTCCTAGTGAGGGGAAAAAAACAAACGAGAATTAAAATGGGTTCGAAGAACCCCTCGGTTATAGCCCCGAGTACTGGCTTATGGAATGATTGAAAAGGTGAAAACAAGAGTTTATATATCCTAAAGAAATGACAAAATGAACCAGAAATAACTGAAAAAAGGAGTCACTGCGCAGGATCCCTCCATACGGGGGATCCGGGAATCCTCGAAACGATGGTATGGGATTTTATGTGTCGTGTTTGGACGTATTTGTGCGTTAAATCGTTGTTAAAGATTTTAACTTTTGTATTAAAATTCGCACAAAGTGTTTGATTTATGCTTATATCATCATCTAGTTTACATGCTTCTTTTCACTTCATTAAAGCATCTTCACTGCCTGTAACAAAAATATATTAAAAATATTTATTGTTATGCATGAAGAAATTCATGTTAGAATAAAAAATATATGCATTTCAGAAATAACTGTAAGTATTTTTATTCTTGTCAATGATTGAAGGCTGTGGTCGTGGTAGTGTATTTCCTAATTATATTACAATGCAATTTCCATTACCCAATGAAAACTGCTTTAGTGCCCATGATTCTGTTTGGTGATTTTGAAAGGTGAATAGTCATTCTACATTTCGATTATTATTGTAGAAGCTTCTGACTATAATGCATGTCTAATATACCTCACTTAAAATAGGCAAAAATATGTTTTTTGGAAATTTGGTATAAAATTTTGGAATGCATTAAAGTCTGCCCATGATGGGGGCCTACTTTTCTGTGTTTCATTTCATCATAGGGAAGCATTCAGCAGTTAAAAATGATGGGATTATTTCAATGCAAAGAGCTACATGCGTCAAAACTATTGTGAAATTTCGAAAAAAATTCAATTTTTGAAGCCTGCTAGCTCACCACATTAAACATATCCCATAATTTTTATTCTTGAATAGCAAAGGGCCAGCCTTACATAATACAACCATGCAATTTGTTTTGTGGGATAACGTCAATGCATATTTTGAGAAGTACTATGCAAAACATAAAAATTCAGTTTTTCAAGCGGCGCTCTGACCTTTGACCCCCCACCAAATGAAAACCAATGGTCCCACGGCATTAATATTCTGGATTTATTTATTTCTAATGGTCATCTCTCTGAGAAAAAATTCACATGAATTGGTTTACCATTTAATCGCAGACCCCCGATTCTGGGTGTATCTTATGTGGGATGACTCTTAATAATAGTTTTTACTTGTGCTGTGCATTTTCATGCTAGAGATGATTGTAGAATACAAATAAATTTATATCCAGGATTACGCAAACAACTGATATGTTGCCATCAACGGATGGTGATTGCTGGAAGTACATTTTTACTTGTGGTATGTGTTTCAAAGTTTAACTAAATTTATACATTTTAGGCGGTGTGTATAAATTCGACAGATCATATACAGGGATCCACGAAAAAATTCGTAAATATTACTTTGAGGGGTGTGATTTGCTTAAGAATGGTTTTTACTTGTGCTGTGCATTTTCATGCTAGAGTTGTACAATATAAATAAATTCATATGCAGGGCTGCGCAAAGAACTGGGTTTGCCATCAACGGATGGAAATTGCTGAAAGTGAGTTTTATTTGTGTTATGCGCTCTTTACCTGAATTAAATTTTAGTTTGATATGTGGTGTGTATAAAAATCTGCAGATCTGCAGATACAGGTCTGTACAAAGAATTTTAGAGCATTTCTGTCTATTGTCGTAAGTTGCTAATTAGTAAATTTTCTACTGCGTTATGCAGAGTTATACAGTGTTATGCATGTTATGTGCTAACAGAACTAAATTTTAGAAAAAAGCATTTACCATAAAATACTTATTGTTGGAATTTGTTTTGTTTTTTTACCATTCTTGGGGTTATGATTGTCTTTAAATTATTTTTTGCATATATAGTACAAATCTATAGACCATACACAGGGACATTAGTTTAGTCATAAGAAAACCTGAGGATATACGCTACAGGCAGAAGGTACGTACCAGACAGTATACGCTATAGCTACGGAGGTTATACGGAGTTATCGAGAAGGTATACGGCGTATACCATGGTAAAATTTCCACTCCATCTCTGCACATGGCTGCACAAAAGAATTCGACAACTTTTCCTGTATAGGTGGTAATTGCTGAAATCTGGTTTTTAGATTTGTATGCGTTTCTATGTGTAAGCGTTTCTCTGTGTACACTGTTAAAAATTTGCTGCAAACTATCAGTCATACATTTTTATGGAAAACGGCTACATAACTGTAATTTAACTTTATTCTGAAGATAATAAGGTCAATAATACTGCCATATACCCTTAATAATAGGGTCAAATAACCGTTATCTTTAAAAACGGTTGAATAACCGGATAGCTTTCTGCAGATTTTTAACAGTGAACTCTTATGTTTTCATTCAGCTTATTTAACGATGAAGTTTGTTACAGTATTCTGGATCTGTTAGAAAGTGTTTAATAATATAGGTTTTCAGCATGAATTTTCTTTCTTGTTTACACTTTCATGGTTGCCATCAAAGAAATAAATGAGATGCATAATCTAAGATCTCAGTATATGAGTATTAATTATACTAGTATTTATCACCTCGAAATGCAAAAGCTTAACATATATTTTTTCATAATTTAATGTCCTACTAGGTAGAACCAGTGAAAACTTGCGATAAAAAACTTAACGATTCCACATAAAAAAACGTTCATTACATCATTAAAATGTCAAAAAGTTTTACCGACTATTTAATAGAAATAGTTGTAAGAAATAAAAACGCCCTGGCAACCGGCTGTATATTAACTCTCTTAGACGGTAGAATATTTTTCAGAGAATTCAGTTTTAAAATAATAAAAAAGCAACTCCAAGTTTTATTTTCTTAAAAATTTTACAAATAAAGATATTTTTGAGCTTAAAATTTTATAATTTTTTTTCAAATATAAACATTTAAATGCATTACAATACCAATAGATGGCACCACAGTTTTTTATATAAATGTTTTACCTTTCTTATTTAAAAAAAAAAAATACGAAAAATAATCATTTACTTTCCATAGTATATAAGACTTATCAATCAATTCTAATAAATAATATACCAAAAATTGTAGATCATTTCAAATTATTTAACCGATAATTAATTACATTCGAAAGCTTTTAATTAAAAATTTTAAATACTAAATCATTAGTTAAAAACATATTGGGGAAGGTAATTTTTGCTTAATAATAACGAAGAAAAAACAAATTCTACAACTGTTGCTCCTGACATAAAACATAAGTCACAATGGGCGCGTCCAGTAGACCTCACCAAAGTGACCGATCTCACCGGTGACATGACATCACGGTAAGTGGCCGGTCTCTAACCGGTCGACAGACCTACTGGACGGCACTGGTGTTATTTACTATTGGCGTCATCTGTATTATGTTGCCGTAATTATTCTTTTATTATTGTTTTATCATGTACGATGCAAATGTAAATAAACTTTCATGTAACCGATCACGTGACCCAACTAACCAAGAATTTTCTTCTGTTAGTTCGGTCTATCACCGGTCACTTTGGTTACTTGCGCTGAACGACATTGGTTGCGACCCGGTTAGCAGCACTGAACGCCTTGGTGACTAACCGATCTGACCGGTCACTAACCGGTGGCTCCTCTGGACGCGGCCATTATTAAACTGAGTTACAAAAACACTAACTACATCTGAGAAACAGTTGCGGGGTTCGAACCCAGGCTCCCTTTACAGAAGCAGAATTCTACTTCAGCCATCTCGATTTCGCTCAACGTTCTGGAGAAATAAAACCAGATCGAAACTTGTTTCCCACTCCGCTTAGCGACAGAAAAACGCTCTAAAGGTAGATCACACACTAGACAGACAAGCAGACAAAAGCGTGAGACAGGAGACAAATTGTAGCGTTCAAACCGATTTCTTTTTTGTTATCAGGGTGAAATGCCTCTTGACTTACGCTTTTTTGTCTCTTGTCTGTTCAGTGTGTGATATGCCTAACTTGTTCATTGTGCATACTCGAATCAATCGAAATCTGTCTTAACAGATCTTCATTGCATTTTAAATACATAGATTATTTCATATTATGGTGGCTCTGCGGGTATAAAGGATTTAAATTTACATGAAATCAGCTTTTGAAATTAAGCCAGTATTTTGAAGATGTATGGACAAGCGATTCTTCAAGAATTTTCCAGCTGAAACCTCCTTATTCACAAATAAACAAATATAGAGTAAAGGTATAGTCCTTCATAAGAGAATGAATCAACAAGAGTGCTTTCTAACTCAAATGAAAATAGCGTTAAAGTTGGCTATAAGAGTTACAATAATTGTTTCTATTTTTTAAAAGAGTAAACGAAGTAAAACCATTTTCTTGAAAATGACATGGAGTACCCGCATTAAGAAACTAACACAAATCCAGTTTTCACAATATCTGATATATCGCTCACCTGCAAGAAAAGTGACACATCTTGCAAAAATTCATTTTGCGTTTTATTCTGTTAATAAGTTTTTTATATGTGCGTATTGCTACACAAAGAGTTTCATAAGTCTAGCTATGCGTAAAATCACTTTATTATGCTATATGTCCATTTGTGACCAAAGAAGAGTGGTGGATTGTGTGGAGAGTTAAAATTACCCAACCCTCCAAACCTCATCCCACGTCTTCTTTTTAAAGGGTTTTATGATGTTATGCACGTTTCCATTCCTGCATTCAGAGTCAAGTGGTATAATTTCATGATACATTAAAATCATGCAAATTTTCTTTTGCCTCTCCTGTGAAATTTACTTTTGCCGAGATGTGTCACTTTTCTTGCTGGTGAGCGATATGTTCTTTGTATCTTCGCGTAGCCAGTGACGTCGAGTTCAAATCCAAGTTAAGATATGGGTGTTTGTAGTTGGCCAATTTTCCCTTTAAGCGGAGATGCCGGCCTGTCTAGGCTTTGTGTAAAACAAAAGACCGTTAAACACCAAAACAACTAGCAACACAACCCTTGCATTGTAATGAGGTATATTGTTCATTGCATTTTCTCATGCAAGGACTTGATCAGCATTTTATAATGAATAAAGTGAAAATGTTAATAAAATTCTTTTAAACCATTGATGTTAAAAATAACTTGAATAACCAGTGTTAATTTATTTTTTTTTATTTCAGTGAGATCAACTATGACGAGACTGTTCAATTCCATAATATATCTCTTTATTTTAATAAACCTTGTAAGTCACACCAAAGCGGAAGTGTTTGATGAATGTCCTGATCCTGAAGACAATTATCCTTGCTATTGTGAAGAAGATGAAGGGGCATCGGTTATGCACTGCCAATATTTGAATGAAACTAAACAGCTGTACCAAGCACTAAGCTCTCTTACCAAATATAAAGTTTACAAAATTAGTCTTTACAAGAACGAAATGAACCCCGTCAAGTCAGATGCTTTTAAAGGACCAGCTATCAATCAAATATTTTTTCAGAATTCGACAATTGTCCTAGAGTCACCCCAGTTTGTTGGGCAAGAAGAATCTTTGAGAAGATTGACTTTCATGTCATGTTTCAATAACACAAATCCAATGAAACCATTAGACCTTGGTCACTTAGAAAGCTTAAGAGATATAACATTTGATAGAAATACTATTGAAATCTTAAATAATGATTGGTTAAGTAAAACTGGGCCAAATTTACGGTCTATAACATTTTCTGAATGTGGAATTAAGACGTTAGAAAACAAGGTATTTCAAAAGTTAACGGAATTATCTTCTTTGTTTCTCACTGACAATGAAATTTCATCGATTTCACGAAGTATGTTCCCAAGACCAGCCGAAAATTTACGTACATTATCCTTGAGGTAAGCATTTATG
Organism: Maratus speciosus; assembly: GCA_963932465.1. Classification (NCBI taxonomy): domain Eukaryota; kingdom Metazoa; phylum Arthropoda; class Arachnida; order Araneae; family Salticidae; genus Maratus; species Maratus speciosus. The sequence goes on along the minus strand of OZ010787.1, from coordinate 524,559,898 downwards.
CTGAAAATTTTATTCATCTTAGATATTGACATGTAAACATTGCATTTTAATTTTAAAACTTTTACTATGCAATAATTCGGAAAAGTTTTAAAGAGACTTCACTTTTAATGCATCGAAGCAATTTTAGTTCAGAACATTTTGAAAGAAAATTAATGTTTCTATGTAATTTTCTTCCTTAAAAATATCACAAAAGGAATAAACGCAGTTCTACATATTTTTCTGTAAGGGGTTTCATCAGTTTTACTGTACCTTTAATTGGAAGATTTTTTACCTTTATTTCATGTATCATAATGTTCATCAGAGTTATTCGATTTAAACCAACTTTTCTGAAATTATTCTTTACAGACTGATTATTATATTGCACTATCCATTATAATATCAATAATTATTCTTGTGACTTTTACGTCACAAGAAACGTCACAAGAATAGAGTCCAATGAATGATCAGCTAATAGCCAATCTGCCGTGACGTCGAAATCGAGCTCGTCAGCATTGTCTATAGGTGGCGTTGCTTAGACCATAGATTAACATACAAGACAAGATAGGTCACTTCCATAGAGTATAATGGTAATGCGATTGCGATCGTAGCGCCTTTAGTGACAACGGGGACGAAACTTCCCATCCTTGTAATATTTTTTTTATTGAGCGTCTACCTTATTGTGATCTTTCTTTTTTAAATGTTGCATGTTTACGTTTTCAACAGAATGTTATACCGATACATGAACATAGAATAGATATTCTATTCTATATATCTAATATCTATTCTATGTTCATTTACGGATATATATATATATTTTGTACATGATGGGTGAACGATTTAAGTGCAACGAAAATCATGCTAAACATTTCGTCTTGAATATTATACGTCAAGTAAATATGATGTAATTGGATTTAAAGCTACATAAAGCGATGGTGTAATGTAAAAATATACGAAATATTGCACTCTACAAGTCCCAGAAAATTTCATAAATATTCCCATTCGGTAGAAAATATTTTACAGCCGATGTTTTATTAATTTATGAAGCTTAATGTATTAAACAATCGTTACAATAATCTTTTAAAATTTACGAATTTTCACCTTCTCACAGATAAAAAAAAGATTGTTTTTAATGTAAATAACGTACAATAAGTTCAATAATATTTATGATATTAACATATAAGAAATAATAATAAAATTACAGATAGGGAAAAATTTCTTTTTACAATTTTTTAGAAATATATAAATCTAAAAGTAAAAAAATAAATAAATAGAGATACTGTTATTACACTTGATAATATTGTATTCGATGTGAATAAATTACCACAATACCCGCATTTAATTTCTTACAATTTTATTTCATTAACTTAAATATTTAGGTTTTCAACAAAATTTCCTTGGGTTTTTCTTTTATATTATTATTATAATTATCATTTTGTAAGTTAAAGCTGAAACAAGTACGATAACAACAACAAAAAAAAAAGCTAAATAAATCAAGATTAAGTAAAATATCGTCTGCCTCTGCTTCGTTTAGGAAAGAATAGATATTCAAAACACAGAGCGTAAACATATTTCATGAACATAGGCAAATTTCGGAGACTTGTTAATTCTTCTCCCTTATCGGTAGTGACGCTAGTACTGTTGTCATTACAGATTTTGCTTTAAATGTCCTACCTTGTATGTTAATCTATGGGTTAGATAAGCTACAAAACATCCTCTTGGCCATAATGGCCTGCTCACCAAGATGCTTGGTGATACGTTTTTGTTCAAAATTGTCTCAACTAATCAAATTTCATTCCCCGTAAGACGCCACTTTCATATTGAGGCACCATAGTTGTGTGACTCATACAAAAATAAATTTTAGTAAAAATTGAAATTAATGTTTATTACAACTTCTAAAATTTTTAAAAAATCATTGAAAAAATAATTACTTTATTAATGAAAAATAAGGCCATCGCATTAGATAAAAACTTATGCTCTCATTTTTAAAGAGCTACAGAAAAACAGAAATGTGGGCACTTAAAGCGAACAATTCAAGATAAATATTGATAAACTATAGAATTAATTATGTATGAAGTTACAGATTAAATAGTATTTCTTAAACAATTACACGTGCATTTTACATCGTGAGGCTTACGGTGTAGAGAGCTTTTAAACAAAATAGTGCTACAAAAACACAATTTAAGCTCAAAAACTTCAATCTAAGCATGGCATACGGGCAATAAAATTTGATTGACCGGGATGATCTTAGACAAAAAGGATTCGCCATTCATTGTAGTGATTCCTTATCTACAAGGTATGTTGACTTATCTTACCAGGGAAATACTAGATACCGGGCTTGCTCATTCATTATTATTACGACACCACAAATGTGGCTGGTCGCTATCAACGATATACAGAGATTGGTACAAAGCGGCGCGCTTATCGTTTTGTACCAATCATTGTATGTTGTTGAAAGCGACCAGTCACCATTTGTGACGTCATGATAATGAATGAGCAAGCCCGGTATTTAGTGTTACCCTGATCTTACTGGTCCAATCAAACTCATCCAGATGAGTAGCGCAGGGATCCCACTCGGTCTGTTTTTTTTGAACACCACTTTTATTTTTAAAAAGATCTTCTTTATAAATTTCGTAGAAACATACCAGGAAGAGCGTTTTTCTTGCAATTGTTGCGGAAACATACTGCGAATTTCTTTCTAAAAAATTACTGGTTTTCAAAAAACGGACCAGTGGGAGCCCTGGTAGCGTCAATTTCTGGAGTGTCGATTGCCATAGTTTGGACAGAAACTTCAATCTAAGTATGTGCACTGTGTGTATGTCACCTTTCTCATGTATGAATTTAATCTGCCTGTTCGATAGTTTTGCAGATATTTCACCATCTATGTGAATTTTTTGAAATCTTTTTTTAAAAATTTGCTCAAGCAAAACTTTAAGCATGTGAAGCATTTTTGTCCATACCGGATTCTTGTATGCCAATACTTAATTTTTAGTTGATTTTTAAAATGTGTCAAGTACTTTTAGAGCACCGTGCATTTTTTCGTGGACTATATTGATTTTCACACAAATCGAAAAGTGTTGACTGAGTTTAGGATCAAACATTTAGAATCAGTATTTAACCCCTTGAAGAGCCGTTGGATATAATATATCGCGCTTAATTTTAATTTCCCAAATGCTGCATTGACACCAAAATTTTGAAATAAAATTTTCCATTTATATTGTACACTAAGGAAAGATTTTACTTATTTTCAATTTTAAATTTGTTTCTAAATCGTGGTACGAATCTGTCATTTAAAAATTTTAGCAACAAAAGTACTTTTCCCTTGAAAGGGTTAAGCGTTGGTGTGGCAAAGAAATTGTACAGATTTCTAAACTACCAGCTGAGCAACAAAGAAACAATTGCGAATTCGTTTACTTTCAACATGAAATTAAAAATAAGAATAAGTTTCCAGGTCCAATATAGCTGCATTTGAAAAATAGATAATTTTTTATAATTCTTCTGCTATCGTTATTTGGATAGCTGGAAGAACACGTTTTCAATAACTTCTGTGAAACAAAATATTTTCATGTGTGGAGCCTTAGGTGTGAATTTGTTGAGTCACGACAAATCTAAAAAATTAATATGTACGCGGGCGGGGGGGATGCCTTGAGCAAATGTATTTGTATTTTAAGGGATTCTAGCCTCCCATCCAGTAAAAAAAGCAAAATTTTTGAGTTGGCTATGTCGGAAAATAAATCTATATGTTAGAGGTAAATTTAATAACAGTGGAAATAAATTTTACTACCGTCTGCTACTACATCGCCCAATATTACCTGCATGAAATAAATTTTATTTAACACGTTCGCTGCCAAGCTACGAGTATACTCGTAGCTTTAATATTCGTGGCTTTAATTTATTAATTACGTGTTGTCACTATTATTTTAGAATAAAAAAAAATTGCATTATTTATTGGCAGAAATTTCGCTGTATTAGTAAAGCGAAATTTACCTTTCTGAATTTGTGGTGGCAAACGGCTTTCAAGAAGAAATTTGAAAATTCTTACTTTATAGGCTTGGCAGTGAACGTGTTAAACAAAATCTTTATGGTTACAGTGAAAGTTGACGATTGTTTATTATTATTATTATTTGTTCTCTAAATCCCATACAAATTTAAAGCACGAAAAGTTTTTCATGAATCGATTTGTCATATTTCTTTAAAAAACTGGAACCTTTCCCAGTATGTCTCTCTTCAAACTACAGATTTTGTTTTTAATTTTTTTCGTAGCAACAACAAACTCGAAGATTTACCAAATAACATATTTGAAGACATGCCAAGTCTTAATCGCTTAGAGCTGCAAAATAATCTCTTGAAAACTCTTAGTGAATCTGCTTGGTCTCTAGTAATTGAAAACTTCTCCCGTGTCTATTTAGAAGGTAAGAATTTTTTTCTTTTAAGATTGTAACTTCAGATACTGTATTAACTTTAAAATAAACACTGAATTTTTTTTTAATATGATCAAGATCATATCACCTGAGTTGTGCGTATTAAAATTTCACCTTTCAACTGCCGCATGCGCGCAAATTTTACAACGAATGTGATATTTCTTAAATTGAATCTATCTCCATTTCATTGTCATTTCTGAATTCATTTATTTACTTCGGTTTCCCCTATTCGCAATGCAGATTTGTGTGTCTTTTTAGAAAATTTTAATCGCACGCCGCTCTTTCTGGTTGGTATAACAATTAATGATTACATATTTTAAAAATTTGTTTCTGTAATAATGTAAGTGATATTAGTTACGCTGAGTTTTATTATGATTTACATAGTATAGATTTTACGAAATTATATTTATTCGAAAAATATTTAGTAGAAATTTTGTCATTATGGCTCAAACTGAAAGATATTCTGTATATATCTAACAACGAACTGGAAGAATCAGTCGAAGATAAAAGATTTTATGTCTATAATTTTTTATATCTATAAATTTTTATATTTAATAATTTTCATATTTATCTTTATATTTATATTTAAAGTTATATATATATAATTTATACCAGGTGTCCCAAAAATGACTGATGGATTTTAAAATTCAGTAACTTGCAAACAGTGACAGATATAAAAAAAATTCTTGCAGGAGTGTTATATATGATGTCAGGAGATTTTTTACAGTTATTCTTGATTTTAGTTCGAATTTTAAACAATAGATGGCACAGAGAGCAATAGGTGTTCAGTCCAGACCCGATTTTTGGTACTTCGGGATCCATTCAATGCATTTTAACCTCTTTTTTTTTCGCATGGAAGAAGAGAGATGCCGAAAAATCGAGCCTGGATTTAGCGGTTATTGCTTGTAGCGCCATCTATCGATGCTATTTGTAACTAAAACTGAGAATCACAGCATAAAAACTCCAGACATCTTGCATAACACTCCTGCAAGATTTTTTTCAATATCTGTCACCGTTTGCAAGTTATTGAATTTTTAAATCCATCAGTCATTTTTGGGACACATGGTAATAGCTAAAACTGCAAAATAGTGTAAAATAAAATATGTCAATAGGTCAAAAACGAAACGAAACTGGAATTATTTTTTTCGGTAATAGATGTTTTTTTTTACTACAATAGTTTTTCTTATCTTTGTCTTTTTGCATTAAATCATGCTTGATATATAGTATACTAGTAGTATTTAAACAGTCTTATTGTTTCATCGGTAATGATTGGTACTTACCTTTATTAAATGTTTGTTGCTCTTTTTTTTCAGTATGTAAATATTAATAAAATTTAATTTTCTCTATTGATATGTATAATTGTTTATATGATCTATCTCGTTTATTAGTATTATGAATTATCTTGCATTTGCCAACCAAACACTTATGTTGTAAAAAGCACAACGTGCACCCGTACATGAGAAGTTTTATACCGTGCTTGCTGAAAGGTTAAGTTGCACAGTTTCAAATATGGATTCAGAAGGAGTTTGGTTTGACGAAAATTATAGTTTTTCTGAACATGCATAAAATTAGTAATAATTTATATCATCACATTACTATGATCAAAGCCGGTATATGGATAAAGATGAGAATTTTTTTCAAGCGGTACATGATGTAATTTTCAAAACATGTTATGTGAATGTCGCATAATTAGCCGATTTCCCTTAATAAGATATGCAAAAGTTGCGCAGTAAGATAAATGATATTTTGCGAAAGCTGTGCATTTACGAAATTCTATATGTAGCGCTGCAAACAAATGCAACAAAAAACTGAAACATACACATCTTCTATAGTTTGTTTTTTTTTAATTTATATTTCCCATTATTTATGAATTGGTATTCTTTCATTAGGTTTGAATTGAAACATTGTATTATAGTCCTTATTTCAAATATTTACATCAAATATGCCGTTAATTACTGAAATAAGTTAATTAATATAATTTTGATAAATTAAAACCTAATTAATTAACTGTGTTCAATTACAGTAGATGAAAAATAAGGATTTTACCTGGGTCAAACATCTTCAAATTCATTACGTCAAACATCACGCAGCTACGATTTTCATAGCTGCCAGCTTTTGCGCTTTTTTCTTACCACTAAAATTTAAAAGAAAATTTTGGCCTATTTAATTGCAGATTTCGTCGATTAAATAAAAGAAAATGTTCTTTTAAAATTTAGTGGTAAGAAAAAAGCGTAAAAGTTGGCAGCTATGCATTTTGAAAAACAAATAAATATAAAAACAGATGCTAATACCTATATCGAGATTTAATTAACTATATTATCTTTTATATCATTAAATACAGTACACTATAAAGCAAAAATATATTTTATAACTTTATTTGCAACAAGCATTAGGAGTTTATGACTGCCAATTGGAAAACTTACTTTTCTGGGGGAAAGTTCCAAAATTTTGCTTTTTTTTTTTTTTTTTTTTTTTTCACTATCAGCAGAAATGACTGAAAAGCAACACTAACTAATAAAAAAGGCAGGCGTATAATATGGTTTCATATTGTGCTTATCAGCAGAAAAATATTTTAAAAATGAAACAAAGACAGTAGGTCCAACCCTGTATGGTCAAACATTCCAGTTTCTCTTATATGACAACGATCTGTGAAAAGCAGGTGAAGATAAACAAAAATGTTACATTTATGAAGATAAAACTATATAAATAGGAATATAAATTGGAATATAAATACGATATAAATATTGAGTTTGTACAAATGTAGAAAGATTAAAACACAATATAATTTGCATTTGCACAATTCCTTTGGGGATGAATGATTATTTTGCTTTCAAAATCTACGACCACCATTTAAATGCAAAGGCTAAATAGACCGGGAATTTCGACTTAAATTAAATTTTCAGAGGAAAGAAGACTTTAAAAAGTTGTGTTTCGAGAAAAATGCTGAAAATTATACAACAAAAGAGATTCACATAATAAAGTTTTTGAAAATTGAAGGTTAATTTATTCCTCAGCTGAATTCTACAACGATACGATATTTCACAAAAGCTTCCTTTTGAAAACAAAACAAAATTCCTACGAAACAGAAAGCAAGCTTTCCCACGATTTGATTTCGTGATGAGAGTATTCGAATGCAAATTGTCAGGTTCTCAATTCAGCCATTTTCCCGAGTGGTTTTGATCTCGGAATTTCGTATTCGAATACAAACGACCAAACATTCATGTTGGCAATGAAAATTGAGGTTTTCGACTGTTTTTAGTTAGCTTGAGGTTTTGTTATGGTAATATGAACGAGTTAATGCTAGTATTTAGATAGGAGAGTATTCGGCGTTTACCTAGCTATTTTTTTGCGCGTAAATTCGCAGCTAGTACGATCGTCGTCGCTATTTTGGTTTTAAAATTTGTTTTATTTTTCACGGATGTTGTGAACCTAGCTAAGCTAAATATAATTGTTCTTTTACTAACTCGAGTATATGAAGTTAAATTTAAGAAGAGGATTATAATCAATAAATTATGTAAGTTTATATTTGAGAATATGTATAATAAACGTCTGATGATTGATAAAGACGAAGTGTCGCCCCTCATCTGGTGTAAAATCTGGAGTACTTTAGGGTGTTAATCGCAGGCGAGTTGAAAGTATTTGAATGAATCATTCGATTCTCAGAAATTCCTGAAAACTACAGTTTCGATTCTTAGAAGATCTGGAATCGATACGCCACTAATTTGACTCCCTGTTCTAATATCTATATATATATATTTCTCTTACGTAGCGCTAAGAAAGGGCTGTATTTGTAGCTTACTGTTGGCAACAGCCAAAGCGACGTTTCTCAGTGGTAGTTACGGTCACATGTCCCAAAACACTCAGCAAATCAAAATCCGTACAGGATCTCTCTTTTAACGGAAACCGTTTGAGCAATACTTGAATGACAATTGCTATTGGTCCGTTTTACGGTGACGTAACTTTTTCATCCAAGGTTGTATTTAGACGTATGTGCGAAAACGTTTTGTTTACATTTCGATAGCGTGATACGTAGCATGTTTTAAAGCGTCTTATTATAGTTTTAAATAAATTTAAGCCATGATTTTCAATACTATAGGTAAAATGAAAGGAGAAGGACCCCATCTGACACTAACATGCCATTTAAATTTAAACGGCGTCAATTTCCTGTTCGCTTAGCTTTCTCAATAAAATGATCAACAAGTCACAGCGCCAAAATTTTGATAAATGCATTTTTATTTATATTTTCAACAAAATTTTCAATTACTTTTTTATGAATTAAAATATTTGTAAATTTCATATGTTGCTTGCTTGGATCTCATAGCGGCCCAACTAAAAATATTTTTTATTGGGTTTTCACTAAGGTTTTTAATTAATTATGTTTTCAAGGTACGTTTTTATTTACATTTTCAACAGTTTTCCATTACATTTTTATACATTAAAAATATTTGTAAATTTAATACGTTGTAATGATTTATGATTGCACTTATTCTGGCTAGAGTTGACATAAATAGTGGCGAGTGAGCAAAGCGAGCAGGGGGCTGAGCCCCCAAGTATAAGAGAATGACAGTAAAACAGATAATAAAGTGCGCTTTTATTTAGTGGAAACCCGTACGAATCCTGAAAAATGTAAATCTAATCTGTCAGCAAAGTGATATGTAAATATATTTTTGAGAAGGTTATTCAAAATGGTGTTTGGTATTTTAAAATGCTATGATAAACTCATTTTGAAACATACACTTACCAGAATGGGGTTTTAAATCAAAATTAAACTCAAACATTTTTCATTTTATTGCATTATAAATGCTCTATACGGTTTTCTCCAGTCACACGGACAATGTCCAAACAATAGTCTAGTTCGTGGCAAACTCGCTTCAACAGGTTTGGTGTTATTAAGTTTAGAGCATTACATATGGGTATTTTTAGGTGTTCCAAGTTCCGTGATATCGATACTACATGCACGTTGTCTTTCACGAAGCCCCACAAGAAAAAGTCACATATTTTGATGGTTGCAAAGACACAAGATAAATGGCCGGGATCCAGATAGATTTTGCGAAGTTAGCAAAACGAGGTTGACCAATCAGAAAATTTGCTTACTTAAAACAGCGAAATTTTGCAAAAATACAGACTTCTGATTGGTCAATCTCGTTTCGCTAACAGCACAAAATCTATCTAGTTCCTAGTCTTACTCACATGGGTACAAAGAGAGCGTGTTTCTTCAAATTGATGATACGACTTAGGAATGCTTTTTTCAGTAGGACTACGAGTATCTTTTCCAAAACATCTACAAAACACACCTTGGACTAAAATTTCAGATTCCGTTTTCGCATACTGCAGAACGTAGAATAACTTTTCTTGCTGAGACGCCATTTAGGGTTATAGCAATAGTAGCGCCACCACAACTTGCTTAGTGATATCAGCCAAGATGAATCTGAAAATGTTTGAGTTTTCTTTCATTTTAAACACATTCTGGTAAGTATATATTTTAAAATGAGTTTGTTATAGTATTTAAAAATACCGTAAATAATTTTGAATAACTCTGTATTGCTAGCAAAATCAATCGTACGCTTCAATTAAAGTACTTACTTATTTATTATTAATTATTTATTTTTATGTTTTGAAGAGAACTTCATCTTATCCAATTCATGTTTATTTATATATGATAGGAGTGTTTAAAAAAATAATTTACTTCTCCTATGTTTACAGGTAACCCAATGGTATGTGACAAATCCTTGAAGTGGATAAGTAAGAAAGCTCTACCGAAGACGTTCACTGGATTTTGTAAAGAACCAGCTAAGCTTAAAGGGAAACAGCTGCGCCTTCTTTTGCCGTCCGACTTTCGCTAAACAAATTATAGAAAAATATAAGTTTTAAAATTTACAAATAAAATTATTTATTAATAATAAATATTTCAACATTTGTAATTGCTCAATTTTGGCCTCATTTATTTACATGATGACTAATGCATTTTTAAACATGTTCAGAAATCCTCTTTATTTTAAGTTTTTACTAACAGAAATTTTATTTTAAAATGTATTATAGTGCATCCGTCCAAATACTGCTTCATAGGTTTCATATTGACAGATCTGGTATAAATTAGGTTAATGAAATACACACTTCTTTTCATTAAGCAAATAGCATAAAATTACTCTTTTCTTGTGAGAAATAGGGCGAGGAGTTTTACACAAGTACTCGTTTTAACTCTTTGCTATCTTGTTTCATTCAGTTTCAAATTAATGCTCTACCTTAAATGAAATTCTGTTTTAAAAAATAGATTTTAAAGATACAAATTTTTTTTTAATCAAATTTCAAATAATTTTAGAGTACTATTTTTTTCAAAAAAAAAAAAAAAAAAGAGAGAGAGAGAGAGAGAGAGAGAGGTGGAGGTGTGGGGGAGACTACATGATGTGGTATTTGACAGCGAATCCTATCGCAAGCTGTGGATTTAGCATTCCTATCTCGAAAACAGTACGAGATACAGGGAAGCGGTCAATTATATCTTTGTAGAGCGTCTTCGATTTAGAATAAAACGATGTCTGCCATACAAAAATATCTTTATTAGAAGCACTGAAATTTAATTATTTAATATCCAATCACAGTTTAAATACGCCATTAATTACATCCAGAAGCGTTGAGAATAGATGACGAATGGACGTTTACTAATAAAACTAAGTCATGTGAGCAAGGTACAATTTATTTTAACAAGAAAATCAAGTTAATCATGCTTAAATGTATCCCCCATCCGGACAAATACAGAATGCATGATATGCATTGCTGCCAACGGTGAACATATCCAGCATACATAACTAGACTTTCTTATTAAAATAAACTGTAAATTGCTTACATGTGTAACCGGGCAATTCTCCGTCTTGAACATTAAAAGAATTAATTTCAGGGCTACTAATAAAAGTATTTATACCTGTAACACATTTCTCCATACAAAATTGATGATAGTCTACAACTTTGCCTTTGACCTTTTTCCCTTATTCCGTATCTTGTACCGTTTTAGAGATAAGAACGCTAACTCCGCAGTTTACCGCTAAGGGGCGCTGTCAGGTACTTCATCGTATCGCGAATATCCATCTTACTGCACCTTTACATCAAGTACCCGGCTGTAGTTAGTGTTAGTTCACCAGTTACTTGAGGCGAAATGGAATTAAGGAAACAAACCGTATATTAAAAATAATAATATGTGATTATCTTTTAAATTTTTTATAAATGTTTTGGGTACTAAAGAAGATACAATTTTAAATGTACAGAAAAAAAAACTGCAAAAAATGCGAACAAATATTCACAAGAAATTGAAACAGATAATGAACTGTGAGACAAATACATAGCCACAAGTGATGACAGCAATAAGGTAGTTTGCGATTTAGTTCTTAAATTAAAAATTCTAAAAGAGAAAAACATCGAACTTAATGATGTTATTGCCATCGCGAAGACCGTCTTTTATGCTTCTTTTAATTTTTAGGCGCCAGTTTCTCTGGATAGATATGTTCGCTTTATTGAAACTCTGAAAACCTGCTATCAGATGAGGTAACGATTTCTGTTCTGTTCAAATTCACGGATTCCGGACATTCTCAACGGCATGTGTACATGTCGCTCGTCGCGAAGGGGTTAATACACTATGGGGGGGGGGGGGTATGCAGCAAATCAATGGACTCGAATCAACTTTCATGAAGATGTTGTTGCTGTCTCTAATGCTCGCTGGCCGACCCAGGCAGTTTAGGACCTGAAATCGGCAGTTAACAAAGGTGCAACTTTCATTTACGTCATCTTTTCTTAAAGAAAAACGGGCTATTTTATCGACACATTCCTGTATTAATTTTTGCTCGTAAACGGGAGGTGCTCTTATTCATAAACTATAAAATCGAAAAATTTTTCCCATTTTCGATGAAGGCAGAGAGTCTTTCAGAAAATGTTGTCCGAGCTAGAATTTTGAACCGAATTTCTGGACACGATAGCACGACAAAGTCGTTATGAGACAACAATCCCATAAATTGTAATTTATTTATAGAAAAATGAAGGAAAACTGTTCGATTCCATATCGCTTCAACAGTCATGCCTTCAAGTGTTAGGCTTTTACGTTTAAAAATGAGTCCATTAATTTGTTAGAAATTTTCATGGGAAAAATAGTTTTTCGAGAACACTCTTAACATTTTCAGGGGAAAAGTACTTCTGATGTTAAAATGTAAAAATATATTCCCTCCCATCTATTTCCGAATCTACTGAAACTAAAATTATGAAAAAATTAGAGGTAGTAGACGTTAATTTAAACCTTACAGAAAAATTATAGCGATTACCCTAGGTCACATAGTTTTTGAGAAAAGCGAATTTTTTCGTTACACACAAATTTCAATTTGCAGGCACTCAGCAAAGGTGTTGAGGACCGCTTGAGGTACCTATCGTAGCAGAAGTATAAAAGCATTGGTGATAATGATTTTAAAAAAAAAAAATCGTCGGTAATTAGCCGAGATATTACCCTTAAAGACACGGACGGTTTGTAGATATATAATAACAGGGGCGGCGTACTCTATGCACCATCGGCTTTTAAAGCCCAGATAACAACTTTTAATTATATATTTGTATAATGCAATGTCCAGTAGCAGTATAAAAGCAATAAACGTCAAATTGTTAGAAACAGACTAAATTAATTAGAATTAATCACATAAATACTATGGCATTCGCGACTTGTTTGCATCTAGTGGATCTCTTAATACGCCTCCCGTGTCTTAAAAGTTAATTAAAAACCTATCAGTAAAAACGCGTCACGGACCAAGCAGGTGTTGCAACTTTGCGTTGCAACGCCTGCAAAGTTGCAGGCGTTGCAACTTCTCCTTTCGAAACGCGCTTAGAGCAATGCCAAGTTTAAACTTTGAACAAGTGTTTTAGCTACACTATAAAGGGAAAAGATTATTACTACGCTGAATTTAGTTTTATGAAATGGCAAATGAATTTTAACCTCTTGCTTTCTATTACGCACGCAGCATACGTCGTGCTATTTTGGTCATGGAAGTACGCTGCGTACGTCATGATATATGGCTGTTTTTTTTTTTTTTTTTATTGGGCATTCCGAATTCTCACGATAAAGTTTTAACTTTTATTTTTGCTTTACAAGATGATTGATTGTCCATAAATAAAGTAAAAGAAAATTACCAATTAAATTTTTGTGGTGTAAATTCAAAATTTCTAAAAAAAAAAAAAAAAAAGAAAAAAAATTCTCCCAGATGCGGCAACACTGGTGGCTAGTAACATACATCCTCTAACAGCGCCAGAGCGCAAGGGATTAAATATGAACTACTTTTATTCTCAGTACTGAATTAAGTTCATCATAAACAGATTAGGATAAAAAAAAGAGTTATACAGAATAGCAATATTTGATATTATTTAGGCCTCATATCTCTTTGAACTTTTATGGTATACCAATTCATACTTTTCAGGTATATAGAGCTATACCCAACCCTACGTCGTATACTTTTTTAACAAAGTCTTATTATTCTTTTAGCAACGATTTTCTTTTAAAAATACTGTTAATAATTCATATATTTATTGTACGGAACCCTCTGAGCGCAAGTAATACTCGCACTTGACGTTTATTTATTCTACTCTAATTTAAAATATTCTTGAGGCAAATATAAACTGAAAGCAAGAATAAAAGTTTCTATATTTGAAATATACAGTTTTATCGATAATATCAAATAATTTAAAAGTTTTAAGATCTCTCCTTCGTGTTCAAACAAGTCATAGAAATATTGGATTTTTCTCCTCAAAATTTTTCATTATTCATTTTTTTCTCATTAAGAAATAAAAAGGCAAGAATGAAAGTTTCTAAATTCAAATATATTTTTATCTATAACGTAAAATCTTTTTTAATTTTAAGAGCATTCCTTCTTGTTCAAACGAGTAACAGAAATATTCAATTTTTCTTTAAAAAATTCTCATTTTTTATTTATTTTTTCATTACGAAATAAAAAGACAATTACTAAATTACTCCAATCTGTTACTTATTATTCATTCTTAATTGTAATTAATTTTTAATATAGTCTTCCCGTTTCTAAGGTTAATAATCAAAATTGAAATTTCAAGCATGTACACAAAATCTCGATTTTGTATCAATTTTTAATGCAAGTTTTTATACTTAAATAAACAAGCCTAAAATCTACTATTTTGCACTTACTCATCAATGAATATCATTTTCTTGTATGATGATTTTCGTTAATATTTGTGACATATCATCCAGAGCAGATTTGCTCATTTTGTATCGAATGACCCAATACCTAATTTAATTTTAACATTTGAATTCTTCGGTAAATTTTATGAATATATTTTTTGAAATTATAAAAAAAAGTACTTACACTCTGTGATTTTATAACGGAAATCTCTTTCAAATATGCGATTCCAAAATTACAGTTCATTCCGCCAAATAGTTTTCGAGTTACGCTTAAAAAGTACCCGCATTGCAATCTGTTTTGCAACGATTAATAATGAATTATAAGTTAGAAGTTCCATTAGAAGTTCCAAACTTTTGATCTTTTATAGTTCAAACTACTTGAACAAATGACTTCCTTTTTGATACCCTAAAATAAAAATTACCAAAAAAGCCAAATATCATGCCAAAATTAAATGTTAGCATAGAAAACTTCAGAGTTCGGTACAATTTCTGTATAAAGACAATCTCCTAATCAAAAGTATATAATTAATTAGGGGATTTTATTACTAATCGATTGGTACCAGTCACATTTTTATACGATGATTTACGGAACAGTTATTAGGACGTAAGCCTTTTTTCACAATTTTACAAAGTTATATTATAAAAAAAAAAAAAAATAAACCTTGCGAACGTGTAAATTTTGTCACTATCATTATTTTACACTTTCATTTATATTTTACTTAGAATCATGTAACTCTTTTTTTTTTTTTTTCCTTTAAGGTTAATGGTTCTTCATCACCCATTTTAGGACGAACATTTATTAAAACATATTTTTAGAGAAAGTAAATCGATAAAAAGGAACATGGGATTGTAAATTTACCAAATGTCCAAGAATTATAATATCTTCCACTTTACATATTATCTGAAATTATACCATCCGAAATTTACGTTTTTATATGATATTTCAGATTTCTTAGCATTTTATTTAAACATTTTCAAATATATATTTTAAAGTTAATATTCGAAAAAAGATATAACTTGTAACCTACGAACCCCCCCCCCCCCCCCCAAAAAAAAAAAAAAAAAACAGATATCTATTTCTAGAAGCTTGAAATATGCAAATCTAAAATGCGATCTCTTATTTTCCAAGTAGTTACCGTAACCGAAAAGACAAAAAACAATCCTTTATAATCTCGCTTTTGAAATCCCGATTATGGAAAATCACGGAATAAATCGACATAGAATTATAAAATATTAGTTTTCGGTTTTTCCTATTTACATGTGCTATTAGATCTTCCTTCGTGCCAAATTTCAAGGTTCTAGGTCAACCGGAAGTACACTATAATTTTAGCACCCTAAAATATAGGATACTTCCAGTTGATCTAGAACCCTGAAATTTGGCACGAATGTAAGTCTTATAGCAAATACAAAGTAAAAAAATCCGAAAATCATTAATTTATAAATCTATGCTGATTTATTACGTGGCAAACTCATGAATTCCATAATCGGAAATACTGATAATATATAAAAAATAAGCGGTCATTTTTTTTCCTCTTAGTGTTTCACTATTTTAAGTATTTTTTTTTTTTTATTCTACTTCTTTCAAACGTTTAAAATAGAATTGACATTTTCCGAATATAAAATTAATGTACAAAATTTAGGCAAAGCCCACGACATAATTAATTATTCATGTTTTATTTTTTGTTTTCAAAATATATCTTTAAAAATTATTTTACAAGTTTTATTCTACAGAAAATTAATATTAAGAGAATGACAGATTGACAAAGAAAAACTCATCTCTTCTCGATAATCTTGTTGTATTTTTTAAGAAGATATTTTGTATATATTACCTGTGATACAAATTTTACTTTTAAAAAAAAGGAGGGAGTCATCATTATTACCATTAAATTAATTTGTATACATTTTGAAAATTTAAGCAATATTTTATCTAGTAAACTCTAATTATGGATAATATTATTATTATAATTTACGTAAATGAAACTTTACAATTCAATAAAACTGATAAAAATAAAAGATGAAATACAATAAAACATTTTCAAACAGGAAATTGAATTAGAGACAATTTGACAAAATTATTACGCATTTAATTTCCTTCCGAAACTGTGGTATAGAAAAACAAATAAAACCAAAAAACATCTGCTTCGAACTTCGAAACTCAAAAATCGTCTGCATCTGCACTATTTCAATTGTTACCACTCGACCGCAGAATAACGGATAAAAGTAACAGTGAAACTTTTTAGAATAAACGCGGGACACTGGACAGTTCTGTGGTCACTGAAGTTCTGTGGACACTGGACAGCATAGATGTGTTGACACGGATTTAAAAACTGAAACAAGAACGTTCTCAGGATCCAAGTTAGTTCAGCTAACAAAATATAAACCCGAGAAAATTACGGTAGCTTTGACTTGTTGAAGATGATTCAAGTCATTGCTATCGTACTTATAATCGGATTTAATTGGTTCCCCAAAATCAAAGTATCACGTACAACGTCAATGAAATTAGGTATGTAAAAATATTATTTTCCCTGTTTGCTTTTTTTTAAAATTATTATTACAACAATTTTAGTTAGTTTCTCATTAACATGCTGTAGAACATAAATATTTCATTACATTTATTTTTTATTTTGCTTAAATATCTAAAATATTATTTTCCTTGTTTGCTTTTTTTTTTTTTTTTTTTAATTACAATGATTTCAGTTATCTTCTAATAAACATGTTATAGAACACAAATATTTCATTACATTTATTTTTTATTTTGTTAAAATATCTAACTTCCTTTTCAACAGCTTTGATCAGATTATTAAAATTAGTGATTTAAATTGCATTTTAATCTGGTTTATTTTCTTATTTAAATATTGGGTTAAAACCACATGGTGGCATAAATATAAAAGTATATGGACAAGTATTATCATCAATCATTAACATAATTAATAGACATTTAAAGATAATTAAATTATTTAAAATTTTTGTATGTTACTAACGTTTACCATAGCAAGACCCCTATTTGTAATGAAGTTTGTAGCATGTTATTTCATTTACAGGGACAGTCAATTGTATTCCATTACATTACGGCTTGTGGGAAAAAAATCGTTTCAAATGATATTTAATGATTTTACACGCTTTCAAACAGAATAAAATTGATATGCATTTATGAAGCGCACTAAAATGTGCATTCCATAGAATATGCGATGCAAAGAATAGTTATTGTTCATTTACAGGGCTAAAAAAGGAATTCCAATACATAATGATATAGGGGTGGAGGGAATTGTTTGCGGCGTACTTTATTTATGTTAATCTATTTGATATGTAATGAAATTGATATACGTCGTTGAGGTTTACATACTATGAATTATTTCATGTATAATACGAAGTGTATATAGCATTTACAGGGACACACAAAATATTTCAGATACTATATTGTATCCGAAGTACTGTTCATTAGCGATGATTGCTGGAAATACATTTTTAATTATGATATACACTTTTATGATTCACCACATTTATGCATAGTATATGGTGTATATATATATGCTATAATTCATATACAGGAATATACAAAAGCATTCGAAAGGGTTACTGGGTATTGCTTAAAGGAGGTTTTTAAATAAGTTATGCATTTTAACGCTGCACTGTATTTAATTTACTAAGAAATGTTTGTAGTATATAGATAAAATGATATACAGGGTCACGCAAAGAATTGGATACGTTGCCATCTATGAATTATAATTTCTGGAAATGTAATTTCAGCAGTTTTAAGAGTGTTTTAGCTTGAATAAAATTTTAACTAAATAGTGGCGTGTAATAAAGGTTCTAGGTAAACTACAGGGTTGTACAAAATTATTTAAGTATGTTTCCATATATTAGTATAAATTGCTGAAAGAGAATTTCAACCTGTTATGCGTTTCCTTGATAAACTAAATTTTTCCATTATATAGTATATATATATCAATCTACAGATCAAATACAGGACTGTTTAAAAGAATTAGAAAACATATTTGGCTGTGGATGGTGGGGTGTCAACGATTTTAATCGGTTGATTTAAATCAGCGATTAAATCATGATTTTAATCAACCGATTTTTAAAAAAAAATCAAAAATTTTCTAAATGTTTAAAATGTCAAAAAAAAAGTATTAAAATCTAACATGAACATAATTTGAAAGTTTCTACAGGTATTTTGACTTATTAATAAACAAAAAAAGAGCTTTAAATAATTGTTTCTAAGCTTAATTCATTAGTATTGAAAAAAAATAAAAACAGTTGAGTTTGTAAAAAGCATTGTTTTTAAGTTTTTATCCAAATTAAAACAGTTTCATTTAAAAATGATATTTAAATCTAACATAATTTGCAATGTCATAATTTCCTTTAGGTAATCAATTTATGCATTATTTTATATAAAATACACATAGCAAGTATAATTACATTTCTACAAGTAAAAGAATAAATAGTAATTAATAGCAATCTCAAGTTAAAGAAGAATGAAAGAATGACATCTGCTCAGCAGCTAAATTGTAAATGAATGCATAAGAGAAAAAGAAATAATTGGTATAAAAATGCTAAGCACAGCAAGAGCTTCTTTGGTATAGGTTGAATAAATGTTTATTATTATTATTATTATTATTTTATTTTATTTTTTTTTGTATCTCATATATATTAAAAAATTGAACCATTGAAAGCTAATAGAGGTAATAATGCTGTTACTTAAATATTTTGAGATTTCAGATATTAGTGGCTAACTTATATTTATTCTATATGAATAGGTTTAACTCATTTTCATTTTTTTTTTTTTTTTTTTTTTTTTTGGTTAGCATACACGTACATGTGTGTAAGTATAGATTTTGGTGGTTTACAGAAATTTTCCTAAATACAAATGCAAAATGAGCTGCAAATAATATTTGTTAGTTTTGTTATTTGTGCTACTAACTAATGAATTTTACTTATTTGCAGTTTTTATTAATTCTGTAATTACTTATACTGCTTCTTCTAGGCCATTTTGTTTAATGGTGTCACACCATGCCCCTTTTGAAATTGGCAAAATGCACCCTGCCTTAAAAAAAGAAAAAAAAAGTTGAAATTTACCTGTAGTTGTAGCCAGAGATTTCCATAAATTGCAAAAATATAGAACTTTATTTCTTTAGAAAAAACAGGATATTATTAAAATATGTTATTTAATTGTATTTTTCAATTTGTTATTCATAAAATTATTAAAAATTAAGGACACTTTACTTATAATGCTAAAAAATATTCTTTTTTTTTTTCTTACATCATTTCTAAACACATTACTAATATATTTCCTCATGAAATAGTGCCCGTTTTTTGAACTAGCATCCTGTCCCTTTTTCTTTCTAAAATGAATTATTATCATTTTAATAATTAAGGCTTAAAAATGTATAATATGTTCCTAATTAGAGAGTTGATTGTTTAATAATTAATTTGAAGTAATGTTAGCTATTTAGTATAAAATGCAGTTAATAATTTTCATAAATGTTAAGTATCTCTAGTATTTATAAAGTTTTACATAATTATTACAATATTAATGTATATAACATTATTGTATAATACTACCTAATGAAACTACTAATTTGCAGTTTTTATTTCTGTAATTACAAACTAACAATTATAATTTTATTAATTAAAGTGTAAAAACATAGATTATGTTAGCAATTAGTGGTGTAATTGTTTTGGAAACCTAAAACTCATGATAGCTATTCAGTATTTGAACGCTGGGAAAAAAATCATACAAATCTGATTTAAATAAAAAAAATCTGATTTAAATAAAAAAAAAACCGATTTTTTTTTTTTTTTTTTAATTATGATTTTTTTACCCCTTAGTGGATGGTAACTGCGTAAATCAGTTTTTAAATGTTTTACGCGTTTTCATGTTTACTTAGTTATCTTATTTACGTTATTTCCCCCGATGTCTTGATAAAACATTTAGGAAGAGTTGGAAAGTGTTTTATAATCTATGCCTAACGCATGATATATCTTACTTGTTGTTTCTATTTCCCAGATCAGTCTTTTCATATAAAACATACCAAATCTAATTAGCTCATATTCACAAAATACAATATATACGGGAATAAAAAATTTAAATAAATAGGGCTTATCATGTAGTTCTATAAGTAACAGTTGTATTAATGTCCGTTAGACTCCATGTTCGTATTTAAAAAAGCAATGACAAATCATAACACATTAAAAAGCTTACACATTCTTAATATTAAGCTTGAATTCAAGATCAAGCTAACTTAATAAAAAAAGATGTCAGTTAATAAGCATTGTTTTTTAAATGGAAAATTAAAAATATTTTAGAAGAATAGGACTCCAAAATAGCGATATCTTGCTAAAAAGTACGGTAAAAAGATAAAATTTTATATTTCAAACAAAACTTTACTTTAAAATTATCGTAGTTTTTATGACAAGAATCATCACAGTATTAATACTTGGACATTTTTCCAGAGAGAAACATTCGCCTTGCATACAATATTTCAAATGAAAATCAAATTTCAAATAAATTGCTTAAAAGGCGCAAAGGCCAACATAGTGAAAAATATCCACGCCGGGTCTCGATCCCGGGTCATCAGTATAGCGCACTGACATTCTACCGACTAAACCACATGGAACGATACCCAGCCTGGAAATTTTCTCCTTATTACATGTTGACAAGGCTACAAATGCCGCACAAGATGGAATATTTATCGTGAACCACCGTCATGGGGCAAACACGAAACTTAATTAAACCAGCATCGATTAAATCTATATTAATACTTGGAAATTTTTCCAGAGAGAAACATTCGCCTTGCATACAGTATTTCAAATGAAAATCAAATTTCAAATTAAAATTGCCTTTTAAGCTATTAATTTGAAATTTGATTTTCATTTGAAATATTGTATGCAAGGCGAATGGTTCTCTCTGAAAAAATTTCCAAGTATTAATATAGTTTCAATCGATGCTGGATTTAATTAAGTTTCGTGCTTGCGCCATGTCGGTAACTGACGATAAATATTGCATCTTGTGCTGCGTTTGTAGCCTTGCCAACATGTAATAGTGAGAAATTTTCCAGGCTGGGTATCGTTCCACGTGGTTTAGTCGGTAGAACGTAAGTGCGCTATACTGATAGCCCGGGTTCGAGTTCCAGCATGGTATCTTTTTCACTAGTTCGCCTTTGCGCCTTTTAAGCAATTAATTTGAAATTTGATTTTCATTTGAAATCATCACAGA
The DNA here is from genome assembly GCA_963932465.1 of Maratus speciosus. Taxonomy (NCBI): domain Eukaryota; kingdom Metazoa; phylum Arthropoda; class Arachnida; order Araneae; family Salticidae; genus Maratus; species Maratus speciosus. Next base: position 524,538,117 of record OZ010787.1, on the reverse strand, counting down.
GTTTATGACAAGTTCGTCACAAATGACATTTATTTCACAAATTGGTCACAGTGTGACTTCAAAACATTGTCACTTTCGTCACAGGTTCGTCACAAAGTTAATGCCAAAATAGTCACAAATGACACACTTTTCACAAATTAGTCACACCGTGACTTCACAGAGTGGTCACAATGTGACGTCACAAACGACCTCTAAAACGGCCATAACGACCTCACATTCTAGTCACTGTGACGTCACATCCACGTCACGTGACGTCACATCGACGGTCACAAAATCACAGTGTGACTTCACAACGACGTCGCCGTGACGTCACCATGCCTTACGGGTTAAACTTCATTTGGCATTTCATAAACCCAAATTCAGCGTAGTAATAATCATTTCTTTTAACAATGTACCTAAAACAAAACTCTTGTTCAAAGTTTAAACTTGGTATTGTGCTAAGCGCACTTCGAAAGGAGGTAGCAAAGTGCCAACGCCGGGGGTGTGCCGCTTTTCTCCAGATAGGTTTTAATTACCTTTTAAAGACACGGATGAAGTATTGACACAACCACTCAATTCAAACTAGTGGTGAATCCCATAGTAATTATGTGATTGATTCTAATTAAATTAGACTGTTTTTAACAGTTTGACGTTTACTGCTTTTGTACTACTACCTGGTATTGCGTTACACATATATATTATTGAAAGTTATTTTCTAGGCTTTAAAAGCCGATGGCGCATAGAGTACGCCGCACAAGTCTTTATGTATGTGCAAACCGTCCGTGTCTTTAAGGACTAATATCTCGGCTAATTACCGACAATTTTTTTCAAAAATCATTATCAAAAATCCTTCTATACTTCTGCGATGATAGGTACCGCCAGTGCTACTATACTCCTACGCTGAACACCCACAGATTGAAATTTGTATGTAACGGAAAAATGCGATTTTCTTAAAAACTATCTGACCTAGGGTAATCTTTATAGTTTCCCTGCAAGGTTTAAATTAACTTCTACTTCTCCTAATTTTTTCATAATTTTAGTTTCAGTAGATTCGGCAATACAAGGGAGGAGGGGACCATATTTTTGCATTACATTCGCCAAGATATCTCTGAAAAAGTAACACCTAAAATTAAAAGAAGCGTATTTTTAAACTCGGCTTTACGAACGCTTTTCCACGATACCCCGCACGATATACAAAGAAAAGATTTTTTTTTCTAGTAACTTAATTAGCCCCTCTACATTTTTCCTAAATATATTTCTGAATGGTTAATAATCTATAAATATGTGGGTTAATAACCTTTATTACTTCATCCAATTATAACTTTCCACGTAACATAATTTACTAGTAAAATGGATGTGACAGACAGACAGAGAGACGCAGGAGTGATCTTATAATGGTTCCGTTTTTATTTTTTAAGTACGGAACTCTAAAAAACACCATAATATTATCAGTTAATGATTTTCGGATTTTTTCCTTTGCATGTGCTATAAGACTTTCTTTCGTGCTAAAAGTCAAGGTTCTAGGCCAGGGACGGTGAACCTTTTCACATCCACGTGCCAAATTTTTCCAAAAATATATTTTACGTGATCATGACGTGCCAACAATAAAAAAATTTAATGTCTCAAATAATAATGAATCAGAATTACTTAAAATTTTGTTTTTAGCAATAAAAAAAGGGGTAATATTTGCTGATATACTTTAGAAATTTATTTTTTAAATCAGCTTCGTATTTAGTTATTTTTAAAAGAATGCTATTTGAATTGGACTCATTCGACAAGATGTTTTTACTTAAAATTTTCATATTACTCATTTTCGAAAAGAATGTCTCGCAAAAAAAAATGTCAAAACAGCAAGCGCCAAAATCTACAGCGTTTAATTTTTGCAATTGAGGACGCGAGTTTCAAAACTCGCCTTATCCAAAATTTTAAAGATCGTGTTTTCTCTACGCTATTGGTAAACCTGCATCAAAAAAAAAAACAATCTTCAAAAAATCTAGTTTTAATGTGTATTTCTGCTATTGTAAAATCTTCCTTTACAATGAAAACCAATGGGCGCAGCAGAGTTTTTTCGCGATTTCCCAAAATTTGATTTTCTGAATAAAGCGAGTTTTGAAGCTCACGTCCTTAATTGAATTTCAGGTCGTTATAATTTTACTACCGGCATTCTTTATTATAATGTCCTTTTAATCTTTTTTTTTTTACGATAATCTGCTAATTCTCTCTTATTCTTAAAATTTTGTGAGCTAAAAATGAGTTAAATTTGGGAAAAGTTATATTTCAGTTTCTTCAATCTGTATGACAATGACGATCAACCGAACTAAACGAATTCAGATAAACAGAGACAACATCTAGATTAATGACAACCAACAAAACTAAATGAATTCAGATAAACAACTAGATTAATTAATGTATTTTGCGAAATTCTACTACATTTTGATGTAGAACCTGAATCTATGCCGTGCCAAAAATAATATACTGCGTGCCACTTATTGCACGCGTGCCATAGGTTCGTCGTCCCTGTTCTAATCCAATCGGATGGTCTTTTTAATTTTGAAAGTAACATTTATAAGGTACTTATGGTTGACCTAGAACCTTGAAATTCGGCACGAACTAGATCTTATAAGACATGTAAAGGAAAAGATCCAAAAATCATAAATTTTTTTACGTGATGAGCGGTATTCTGAGTATGTAAATTCATGAGTTCGTCTCGTAATAAATCGACATCTATATTAATAAAAGAACACATCGCTCGCGTGTGTGTGTCTGTTCGCGATGGCTAGCAAAATCTACTGTACGTACAAGGCTCAAAACTTTTGTGAAACTAGCTCAAAGTGTCTCATGATGCACCTGAGATTCAGAATTTTTAAATTCTAATAATTAGTGGTGAAATTAATTAAAAAACCAAAATTAAAAGAATGGAAAAGTATTCATAATTCAACAAAAGCATAGATTTTTATAAAAACGCAGAAAGTTCGAAAAGTTGAAGAGAGAGGGAGCTGTTAATAGAATTAAAGCGCTGCCAGGGCGATAAATATACTGGTCTTTTTTTTATATATAAAGGTCTGTATCTTAAATTCTACTAGGACTAAAAACTCGAAAATTACACAGCCAGACGCAGAAAAAATTCCCCTTTCAGAAATTCTAAAAAATACTTTTATACCCCTGGAAATAGTTCAAATATGGATTAAAATCCATTTATAAAATATCTTTTATTTCCGTTCAAAGAAACACAGATTTTTGAGAAATTTTTCATAGCGAAAGCAGGTGTTTGCAAGGGCTATGAAATAAAAACCCCAAACCGCAATTGATTTTTATACTAGGATTCTTTGGAACGTCGTCAAATTTTTTAAAATACAACATTTAAAGATTTTAAAGTTATGCATCTAGCCCTATCTTTAAACGTTGTTTAATAATATCTAAACTTTATAAAAATCGATCCGCAAGTTTTTGTTTTATAAAAAATTCGATTTTTAAAAAGGAAAAGAAATGCTATGTTTAAACGCTAATCGAATATATCTACGGGTGAGTTAAAATTAAGAAAACTGACGAATCATTCGATTCTGAACTTTCAAATGGTTTATAACACATAATAAAGATTAAAAAAAGTAGGGGGCATCAAATTTCAGGGGGAAGGGGTGGAGGCGATAATTTATTTTTTTTTTTTTTGGGGGGGGGGACGATCAAATATTTAAAGCCGTACAGTTTTCTACCGTTTTAGTTGCGGTTCTTGACGGAGCCCTGGGATAAATATTACCATTTAAACATAAAAATTTCAAAAGTGTACTTACCACTATTTTCGAATAATAATTTCAGCAAATCTCTTAAATTCTTGCTTAAGTTCGTGAACCCCTTGACTAATATACGAAGGCTAGGTTCTTTAACGGAGTTTCGTTCAGAAACTGTTTGTTAAGAATAGAGTTCCTGGTGGTGGAATGGGGAACTAAAAGGTTCCAGATCGAGTTTTTTTGTAATATTTTGCAGTGCGTCCGCAGCACGCCTGCTGAAACCTGGGATCGTTTTTTCATATTATGAATCTATCTACACCCTCAGCCAAATTTCTCCCCCCCCCTGGGGGTGAATTTTCTAACTCAGCTCCTAATTAAGCTACAGCAAGATTCGACCTCATTTGAAGGCTTGATCGAATGTGAAACTCTTCATCGGCCTTCGATTGGTGAGGCCTATTTTTGACCCCAGAATATTAGGGGGCGTTACCCCCGTGGGGGTGGGGGTGGAAATGAATTTTTTCACGTGACATATTATTTTAAAGCTTTTGGCCAGTACATTACTAAGCACTCACTCCTCTCCTCTAAACTCATTTTTTCATCAGTAGAGGCATTTCAAGGTTTTAATTTGTTCATTACTACCCCATACAATTTTCCTAAAATCATGAAAAAAATTTACATAACAAATCTCAACAATTAGCAGCTTCTCCCCCCATTTTCACACAATGAACGGGTACGTATTTCAGGCAAAATCGAGTTAAATATATAAAATCGTACAAATTTAAGGTTCATTTAAAAATATTACCACGGGCTCGGACAACGCCACCGGGCGGGTCAGCTAGTAGATTTATAAATTAATTATTTTCGGATTTTTTCCTTTTTATGTTGAATATGAACTTCCTTCGTGCCAAATTTCAAGGTTTAGGTCAGCAGGAAGTATCATAGAATTTTTTACTCCCAAATCTTAAGTTTGTCATGTAATAAATCCACATAGGTTTATAAATTAACCATTTTCGGAACTTTTCTTTTACATGTGCTATAAAACATCCCTTTGTGCTAAATTCCAAGTTTTTAGTACCCTATGTGTTGTGAGAGTAAAAAGTATAAAGTACTTTCGGTTGAGCCAGAAACTTGAAATTTGGCACGAAGGTCTTATAGCATATGTAAAGGAGATCTAAAAATCATTAAATTATCATTCTATGTCAATTTATTACGTGACTAAATCAAAAATTTCCATAACAGGGACTAACGCCAAATTTAATTACTGTAACGGAATATTTTGTATATTTGTCAAGAAACTAGGCAATTGCTAAACTTTACAGTGATATGTCATAATGGTGCGGAACTCTCAATGTGCAAGTCCGACTCATATTTGTCCTGATTTTTGAGTTATGCTTAAAAAACTACCCATATTTCAATTTGTTTTACAACGATTAACAATGAATTTAACATTAGGAGTTCCAAATTTTATATCGGCATAATTCCTAAACTACTAAATCGAATGATTTCCAGTTTGGTGTCAGAAGGTAAACTTTACCGAAGAATCCATACACTCTCAAAAATACTTTCTTCAATTCACGGAAATGCTACTGGCATATTTCCGTGAATTGACGAATATCCGTTTTCTTTTCTTCGTTACAGGAGGTAAAATATCCGTCAATTGAAGGAAGTTGGGAAAAGGTATAAATGGCAGACGCTGGATTCGAACCAGCCCTCTTAGCGTTAAGAGGACGAGAATGCTAGTACTGAGCTACAGCTGTACAACAGCGAAACGCTTCGAAGTAAATAATGTTTGCTTCAGATTGGTATGGCTTGATCGATTTCTTAAAAAAGATTTTAATTTTGAAGTTAATTTCGGCAAGATTTCGTCTTTAATGAGATTGTGGTTGGAGTTTTAATACTTTAGTATTAATATAAGATAAAAATATCAATTTTAAATATTTTTACGTAGATTTCTAGAGGTAAAATATGAATATTATATTTTTATTCAATAAGATTTTTTTTTGAGTAATATCGACCTTTTTTCCATCTAATTTTTTTAATTAAAATATCTTTTAAATGTGTTCATTTGAAGTATATTTTAAATGCGAATATTTATTTATAAACAACTTTATAAATTCAATTTTATTTAACTTTATTCAACTTTAAAAAATAAATTGTGAGTACTTTTGAATGAATGAGAAAAGTAATTGTTATTTATTTTTAAAATCGAAAACTTTTTTGTCTTTTTTAATTAAATTAGAAATTTTAATTTATAGAATTTTCGGTTTTTCATTTTTTAAATAAATTCGGATTTATTATTAATAGACCTAATACGCACGCGTGCAATGAATGAACGAAATTTCTCACACTTTTTTTAGACGCTCGGGGAGAATTCACGGACAAAACATGTTTTCTAGGAATGCAGAAATTATTTGTTAAAAATGAGGAATAATTTAGTGTATATTGACGAGTTTTTCCGACAGTGTATATTTTGTCAAAATTAGGTGTTAGTATTAAAAATTTTAAAGTTTGTTACAACTGCTACATTTCGACGATCCCTTAGGTATAATTTAAGTAACAGCTTTAATTAGTATAGGCGCTATTACTAAACGGTGTGTGCCAGTCACATTTTTAAACGGTGATTTTTGGCGGAGTTGGTAAGGAGTATTGTAAGGTGGTTTGTTTATAGTCCAAGAGCCGGCAGCACAAAAATTTATGTTATCAAGCACAAGAAAAAACCCTTTATTTTATGGAAGAGTAGAAGTAGGGGAATCTAATGATCCATGTCTGCTGGAAGTGAAGTAGTGCATAAGTCAAAAATTAATACCACCAGTGGTTGACTTGTAGGTTTATCATTGTGTTTTCCTGCTCCCAGTCCTCCATGTTTTCATATCTTTTTTTGTAGGACAAACAAAATGATAAACTTACGAGTCAACCACTAGTTGTATTCCTTTTTGGCTTATGCACCACTTCACTTCCGGCAGACATGGATCATTAGATTCCCCTACTTCTACTCGTCCATAAAATCAAGATTTTTTTCTTGTGTTTGATAACATAGGTATTTGTGCTGTCGTCTCTTGGACTATTACGACTGTACATAGAGCATAATATATTCGAATATATTTGAGTGTTTCTGTAAAAGAACGGACTAACCAAATTATACCAAAAAGTATACAGCTAATTTGATATAGTACTTCGCAAATATATCGATAAAATTTCAAGAAAATCGGAAGTTTTTTGCGGAAATTATCGCAAGACAGACAGACATGAAAATATGTTCACCTGTCCAGAATAGGTCTCTGCTAGCATTTTCGCAATAAACGTTATTCATTTTTAAAAAGTAGCTTGAATTCAATCGTGCGCTCATACTGAAAATATAATTAATATTTGAAAGAATTTTTAGTTTTGTGCCAAATAATTAATAAAATTTATCATTTTTGGTCAATTACGCCTGTTTAGAAGCAGACGTCAAGTTGTTTCATCATTTCTGAAGTATTAATTAATTGTGAGGTAATAAGAGAATGAAAGCACGATCTGCGAAGAAAGATTCTTTCAGCCAAATGAAGCATCTTTTAACGTTTTTTTCTTAGGCTTTGACTGCCTTCAACGTTTTTCCCCCCTAAATCTGATGAAAACCATATGTTAATTTCTTGGAAGGTTTACTGTCTAGTCGGTTTCCCAAATTGTTAATGATGTTTAATTTATTATTACAGATAACATTAATAACAGAGTTAAGTTTTTGAAAATAATGTTACATATCTCGGACTAACAGCTCAATTAAAAATGCTATCAGTTATCCTTTTGCATAATCCAGGATTAAACAAAAGGAAAAAATATTTTTGCAAAGTATTTTTAATTCTAATGTTTCTGAAATGTACGTTAGTATTCTATACAGGGTGATTCATAAATATCGAAACAATAGGCTATCTCCTTAAATATTGCCCCATGGCACATACTTCCAATTGCAAAGTTTCATTAAAAAAGGTGCAAAATTTGATGAGATAAGTTTGAACTCCATGGGTGGGGGGGGGGGTCTATATGAGAAAATACAAAAATTAAATTTTTATACGGCCCCCCTAGAGTAAAATTCCCAATTAGGAAAATTTTCCTTACCCATTCCTGAATTAACACAAAAAAATTCATCTCGATATCTTCAAAATTCGCAGAGATATCAAATCCAAAATTCGTGACCTACACCATTTATCCATGGCTCTGAGCGACGAGTTTTTGACTCATTTTGAATGCAAGATAAGGATCATCCACAAATTGTACATTATTAAAAGTCGATATAAGGCAGTGCCTCTCCTTTGGACATAAAATAGGCAGCGTATAGATTTTACGTTAAACTTGTTTTCAAAGTATGCTGGTGGTCTGCACTAGAGGTCTGCACGGATCGAAATATCTAGGTCCGGTCCCGAACCGACCCATAGGAAAAAAAGTTCGGCCCTGCCTGGAAAAATGTACAAATCGTAGTCTGGTCCGGCCTGACTGAATTTTTACATAGTTTTTCAGATCGATATGGTTAAAAGTTGTTTCGTATGGAGGAGTTCTGACCAAAAATACTTATTATATCTTTTCTTTTTTCATGTTTATAATTATTATTTTTAAAGAATCGCCAAAAGCTGTGATTATTTGTTTTATTAATGAATCTCTATTTATATGTAAATGATTCACTTCTCCTTTAATATCGTTAATCCATATTCCATGTGTTGGAGACAATGAAAAATGCTATAAAGTAAAATCTTTTAAGATGGAATCACATAGGAAAGGAAAAAAAGCGTTATAGACAAGTTCCCTTCTTAGGAGTTGTAAATGTAGTCTATTTTTTCACAGGAATTATTATATTTATTTTCCATGAATCAACAGATTTTTCCGTTTAAGAAAAGATTCCGTCATAGGCAGATTTTTTTCACTAGGTTTACCGTATTTTAATTTTTTTGCCTCAAAATCTACTATCTTTTAAAAATATGAATTTTAAAGTTTGATTGTAAAATAATAGCCATTTAGAAATACATGCATTTGTTGTAACAGTTTTTGGGGTGAGCCAAATTTTAGTTATTTTTGCACGGATTAGGTCAGTGAGAGATAATGATTTTAATACGGGTTGTCTCGAGACCGGGACTGAACATTTTTCGACCACGGGAGACCTAGGAATAAGGAAGCTAGTCCCGGTTCGGTATAACCAGTGGCCGAGAGGTTCTGCTCTCAAAGCTGGTAGACGGGAAGTGCTGAGTTCGAACCCAATCGCGCCCTTCGGCCCAATCGTTCGGAGTTTTAAGTGGTTTTCTTCGAACCTTGGATATCCTTGCTTAAATACGGATTAGGTTCCCTTAGAAAGACCTCCACGGAAGACACCCCCGCCCCCCCTTCGGGCACAATATCCCTCGTGTAGATAATTGGCCGTCATAAATCACACCAACACCCGGTTCGTTATGAAAAAATACGTTAGGGCCGGCCTGGCCGAGTCAGAATAAAGTCGCTAATCCCGGTCTGGCTGGCCCAGTCCCAGAATACAGACTTCTTTAATGGCCTCGCCGGGACGATAAAAAACCTGAATTTGTGAGGGCTAAAATTATGAACAACTTTTAATCAGCATGTTAGAAAAAGCGTTTTTTCAAATTACACATTTAACATTTATGTATGGACATTTAAATAGTACAGGTGGAAACGGCAAAAATTAAACAGAATCGGAAGTTTAAGCTACAGAAAGAAGTTACTTTTTCACGTGCAATTTTCTAAAATGCATTTAAACATTTTATTAGGAGCCAACCAATGTTTAAAACTTTAAATGCGTTTTTCTGCACGATGTTTTTTTTCTTTTCTTTTCTTTTTAACATTGCTCGTCTTTAAATTATTATAAGTCAAAAATAGTAAATAAAAAAGGTGCAAACTTGGAACATGTCTTTTTTTATTATTTTACATTAATTTTGTTTTGGCAAATTCGAAAATTTACTTTCGAAAATATGATTTTTTTTAAACATAAGTTACCAAATTTTTTAAATAAATATTTTTAATATTTTTAAAATTAATATTTAAAAAAATCCTGAAACAAAACTAAAATTATACTTTCCTATTTAATTAAATGAAAAAAAATTGAAATCCGATGAATAATGTTTCGAGTTATAAAGATTTTTAATTAAATCCGCGTAAAAAAGTACTAATCATTTAAATTTATTTTAAACTTTATGAGAAATATTAAGATGTGATTTTGTTTGCAAATTATATGGTTAACCATCGCAAAAAAAAAAAAAAAAAAGAAAACAAAATCAAAATTCTAACTCAACAAATATATTTTTTACATGTTTCCTAGAATTCTTAAAGTAACATTGTTTCTTGGATTGCACGCATTTCAATTTGTATCTAATCCCTTAAAGCATGATGCATTATTTAAACGGCCATAATTCTGCGCATTTTTCGGATATGAAGATGCAATTTTTTGTGTTTAATTCAGGAATGGATAAGGAAAGTTTTTCTGATTGGAATTTCTACACTACGGGGGCAGTATAAAAATTTAATTTTCGTATTTTTTCAAATAGATCCCCCATGTAGTTGCAACTTATGTCATTAAAATTTGTACCTTTTTTTATTTATGAAACTTTGCAATTGGAAGTATGAGTCTAGGGGAAATATTTAAGGAAATAGCCTATTGTTTCGATATTTATGAATCACCCTGTATATTGAAATGCTCATTATAAAAGTTAACAGTTATTCTAGATTAATTTAACACAACTATTCTAATTGGTAAGTAAATCAAACGAGATACAAATTTCCAACTATCCGCAATTTCCAACGTCCGTATGTAATTACGTATCCAGCGTTTTCTGGAGTTCCATTTCCTGCGATTTATTCTGTTCAGCTGGTTCAGATATCAGACCAGATGCTATAATCAATAAGGTTAGCTGGGTGAATTAGATCCACCAGATCCGTCCGGGATAGCTCAGAGGGCAGAGCATTGGCGGCTTCAGCCAAGAGACCCCTGGTTCGAATCCTGGCCATTTTTCAACCAGTTGGAAATTTATATCTCATATAGCAGTTATTGTTATATATTTTATTGATATTTATCATTTTCTGTGATCTGTTATTAATTAAATTGCATTTTAATGTGATTATACATTAGGATATTGCATTAAATTTTGCTCTTACCTAATTACGCTCTTAAAAGATCGTTTACAGAAAATTATCTTCCTACATTTTCATGTTACTGTTATTAAATTAATTTACCAAATATAAGAAGGCTTTTTTTTTTTTTTTCCTAAAAATGTGAAAATGTGGAACAAATTTTCATCTGTAATTAATTTATGTGCATTTTAACTGTAATGTTATAAAGATGTTGACATTTTAACTGTAATGTTATAATGTTTATGTATATTTTAATTTTGAAAAATTTTAGTGGGGTATTCAATTAGGCTATTTATAGTTAGTTTTCTAGGAATGATACACATTCTAAACTATCAAGCGTGCCGTCAAACATGATGCTCATGATTTTTATGAAATTGAATTTTTGTGAATAGTTGTAGAATTTGTACACAGATGATTTGGGCCATACTTCGAGGGATTGTGCACAAAATGCTTAAAATACCCAGCAAAGAAAGAAACAGTGGGCCATCAGCTGGAAAAAAGATGGCAGCCAGCAGTACCATCAGCGGTAAAGTGCAAGGGTGCCATTACTTAAAACTGTCGAAAAGTGTCCGAGCCGAATGCGGATGGCCAATCAGTGATGGCCAACAGCAGGCCAGCATTGGTATGCCATCACATTACTTCAATCCGGCACTTTTCCTGCAGTGTCAGCACTTATCCACTGCTATTCCTTTGCTCGCCCAGCACTTTCCCTTACAAAAATTTCTTATAGAATTCTATAAAGTAATCAAAAAATGAAAAATATCATTAGTTTACTACACGGTGTACAAAACTGTTGAAAAGTCAAAAACAAACTTATACAACCATTAAAATAAAGTTTAACAAAGTTTGCCTCTTGCGTTTTAAGTTCTACATTTATTTACATTGCCTTACAATAGATGTGGCCACTGCAGGCCAGAATTGTTCATTTGATATTCTTTTATTCCTTTTTCACCTCATAGATGGCGCCATATTATAAATCATTCAAAATTGTAGTCTACTTTTTGTCCGATAGATGGTGCCATTGCATGTTTTCTGGATTGTAATTGGATAAGGTGACTTTTGACTGAATATATAACGAACCTTTTGAATTCAAGACGGTTTTGCTCTAATTTTAGAAGATATACGGCAACGTTCCTGAAGAAGGTCACAGAAGGATGACCGAAACGTTGATATTTTAACTTTATTTTAATGGTTGTATAAGTTTGTTTTTGACTTTGCAACAGTTTTGTACACCGTGTAGTAAACTAATGATATTTTTTCAAGTTTTATGTAACATTTTACGGTGTAATTGTCCAGTTCTTTTATTAGATAAAGGTTATTTAGGGTCACCAAAGCATATTTGGTATTGTATATGAAGTATGTAGGATTAATCGTTCATTTACAGGGGCACTTAAAAGTATTCCATTACATTTTGGTATATGGGGAAAAATCGTTTGCAGAGTATTTTAATGACATTATGCTATTTCAAATGTAATGAAACTGATATAAATCACTGAATTTCACTACGATCACGTTAGAACAAGACATTCATAGCATTTTTTATTCATTTACAGGGACACACAAAAGAAATCGATTACAGTACAGTACTGTCTTTGAGTAATAATTGCTGGAGTGCACGTTTTAAAATTCGGTATGCGCTTTTAAATTTAATTAATTTTTTGCATCTTACTCGTTACATATAAATTCCATACCTCAAATTCAGGGCTGCGCAAAAGTATTCACGTACCGTTCTCCTTATTAGAGGAAATTGCTGAAGGTAAATTTTCAACTGAAGTATATGTATCTCTTAAGTGAACTAAATTTTGGCTTGCATGTAGCTAATAGATTCAAATCTATAAATCATATACAGGGCTGCTGAAAAAATTCGCATAATTTTCCGATTGTGAATGGGAACAGCTGAAATTGGGTTTTGAAATGTATTATGTGTTTCTATATGGTTGAATTAGACGTAATATTTTAATTTTTAAAACGGTGCAGTTTTGTTACATTATACTGAATGTGTTGGAAAGTGTTTCATAATCTATGCTTGACGCATGATTTTTCTTACTTGTTTTTATTATTGATTCTGAACTGCGTAAATTATGAAAACCGAAATCCCTTGTAACCTAGTAAAACCAGATTTAAGGAGAAAAAAAAAGTGCGTTGAAATAAAGAATTTATTTATTCATTTACTTATTTATTTTGGTGGTGGCAGTGCTACTATATTTTTTACAGTTTAAAAAAAAATTAGCTTCACAGCTTAAATTGTGTTAAGATATTCATTTCAGATTTGTGTCCAAATACTCAATGTCTTCGATTTTCGCAGCGCCACCTAGCGCAAGGGTTCCCATCAATAATACTGCAAAAGTTCGTGCACTTCCATGTAGTGGTGGGCCAGCGCATGAGATAAAATGGATGCCCACCATAATTTTATCTGATGATTTCCAACAGCAAAGTTGACTGAAGCTGTCCAGCAGTGGTCATGCAGTGGTAGACCATCAGCCAGCACTTCTCCATCATTGCCAGCACCTATCTTGCTGCTGGCCAGCAATTTCCTTTTTGCTGGGTATTAGAAGGATTTATTTCGTTTGTAATTTTCTGCATTGCAGCCGAAGGGAGTCATTTCGAGCAAGTTTTTAGATAATTTAAATTATTATTAATTAAGTTTTAGAGTAGATAATCAAATAGCATTTTAAAATAGGTATCATTTTATAAAGAATTGCGACTTTTGCTTTTCATCATTTCATTTAACAAAAATTCTGTATTTTTTAACTTATATTTTTAGTACAAGTTGTATATATTTCTTTAATATGTCAGAAGGACAATATATTGCAGATTTACACTGTAATGTTAATTTTTCTCTCAACTATATATATATATATTTTTTTACATCTGAAGTCTACTTATATTCCTAGTAAATTTGTGAATGACGCCCATTTCGCGCAAAAAAAAGATGCTTCAACTTCAAACAGCTATTACTCGGTCAATTTTAATCGCAGAAGAATGGGACTTTTCTTTTTGTCTTACTTCTTAGTGTAATAGTATATCTTTACTAAATATAACTTAAAGGATTGGGGGACCGTATAAAAATGTAAATTTCGTAATTTTTTAAGGAATGTTTTTATTGACCCAAACTGCTATTGAACTACTTCTTTGCCTCATTTAAAACGTTTTTGTAATTGGAAATATATGTCTATGACTAACGGTTTAGGAATTAGCCATTGGACACCGCTGAGAGTGGTCATTTTGTATAACATGATGCTGGAGGTATAATGCAGGATAGAACCCGAATCTTTAGAACAGAAACTTCAGTATATTATTCTAAACAGGCGAACGACAACATTAGCTGTTAATATATTTTTAAAATTGAATATATATGTCAAAGGGTTTTATATTATGTTCTAATATAAATAACAAACTTTAGTTTAAATTTTCACCAAAATAAAGTATCGCTAACACGTTTAGCTTCCCCATAAAAGTGCAGCAGATAGAGAACCGGAAATTTATGCATGGTATTCGGATAAAGTTTATTTTTTAAATTAATTTTCTTATTTTGTCTATTCGTAATGTTTTTTTTTACTTTATTATTATAATTTTTTAATCATATCTACCATTTCTTATTTTTTTTTTTTTTAGAAGTTGTTTGTAAATATAATATATAAACGTCTTTAAACAGTGATATTGCCCCGAGTATTTTTTTTTTATATAAAACCTTATTTCTATTTATAGCTCCTCCATATACTGTAGGTAATTGATCCCTTTAAGACCCGGTGTATTTGTAAACAAAGCTAGTCATGCCTGTAGAAAGTAAAACATGGCTGCAACCGCTACCTGTTGATAAAAAATGATACTTTACTCTATCTGAAAACCAGAACGATCGTTCGATTCGAGTTTTTATTACATACGGCTCAGAAGCAAAAATTTAAATGAATGTCTAACCCGCACGATCGTGCGGGTTGGATCTTAAAGGGTTATGTAGGGTAAAGGACCCATTTTTGTCACCTTTTCTAATTTCGTCCCCCTTTACTTCTCCGCTTCTGCGAAAGTAACGTCACTTATCACGCAAAGCACAGGGAACGGAAGGTAAAATGGGTCATTAATGAAAGTTTTGTTCGCCAAGACACATTATATTAAAGACGCCGAATTTCCTATTTTTAGAAGACCTGAGTTTCTTATTACGTCGTTTGTAGAGCATTATTTGCTGTACTGTAAGTATTTATTTCTTATTCATTGCATGTATTTTACTTCGGTAAGATGCTGAGAGTAGCATACAGTGAGTTTTAGGACGCTAAGTTCATCTTACGGAAACTGAAGCTCCACCATATTGGGAAGTAGCGTGGTCCCAATTTCATCCGCTTGCAGTTCTTATTTTCGTCCCAGGGACGAAATTAGGAATGCTTTTTCATGACAATTTTTTCAAGTTTTTGCTCATGTTTGGAGGGCTAATGTTTCGTTATGTTATTCTTCCACTGATAATTAGTACATTTCTTTGTGACTTAATTTAACCTAAGTCAAATTACTTACTCATTTAGAAATAAATTTTGATTTAGTTATAAGTTAAGCCTCAGCGTATTGGATTTTTTGAGGGGGACGAAATTGGGATCCTTTTTTTTTCTTTTACCATGTATAGATACTTTAAAAAAAAACCACTTTTCCCGTTGTTAAAATTTTTTGTGCGATATTTGCCTATGTTTCTATGTGAGAGGGTAGTTTGTCTATGTAAAATCCAAATTTGGTAGGTTTTCACTGAAAATTACAACATTTAGGGGCTAAAAGTGACTGGGGGGGCGAAAATAGGGCACCTTACCTTACCTATTACCTGTCGTATATGTGCCCATATATTATAAGTCTTAACCTTTTTTTTTAAATAAAAGATTCCAATAAAAAAAATATAAGTTAAAGATATAAAAATTGTATAAGAAAAAAATCAAAGCTATTGCATTTTGTAACAGTATTTAAAATGTTTAACACGTTCACGCCGGCGTGCACCACTGGTGGGTCACGCTGGACTGCCTCATCGGGCGGCGTGCATCACCGGTGGGTCACGCTTGACTGTCGCATCAGGCGGCGTGCATCACCGGTGGGTCACACTCCACTGTTAAATAGAAGGCGTGCACTACAGTTGGGTCACACTCGACTATGCCATAGACGGCGTGCACTGCAGGTGGGTCACACTTGAATATTCGAAAATTAAATAATAAAAACTATTCAATATTATAAACTTAATACATTCACGACGGGAAACGAGAATTCTCGTTTTCATTCAAAAAATATCATTCACTAAGGGCGTGGCTTCTACCTTACAGAAAATGCATTTATATCATGTTGTCCATATTTCTCTAGATTGTACGACATTTTATATTAAATTCGTACATGTGTAGTCAATAAAATCATGTCTAAGTATTTGCTTACTCCTTACGAACTTTCAGACATTCACAATCAACTTTGCTTGTTATATTCGAGTTCAATTCGATAAATATGAGAGGGGCGTGTCATTACATACAGTGTCTGAATAAGCGAAAATACCGCGCCGCCAGATGAAGCAAAACATGCATTCGAGCGCCGTCTCACAGCGAAAAACATGAATATTGGGGCCGGCGTGAACGTGTTAATAAAGTGGATATTTAACTCGACACCATTGAATCTATCACTCAGTCGTAGCTGAAGTTTCTACTATGACGTCAGCAAGGACTCAGTCACACTGCCATCCATTAAGGGGCCAGAAAGGTTTGAAATAACGAAAAAAATATTATTTAATATTCTTTTAACATAATGTTTTAATCTTTAATAATCTTGCACACTGTTAAAAAATTTCAGCAAACTGTCGTCATTCGGCCATTTTTTTTTAAAGAACCGGTATATAACCGTAATTTAACTACTCTATCCTGGCAATAATGTGTTCAGACATTCAGAATAGACTTAAATTACGGTCACGTAACCATTTTCTAAAAAAAAAAAAACTATTGAATAACTGAGGAGTTTGCTTCAAATTTTTAACAGTGTACTGTTTGCTCGTTAGGAAAATTGCTAAAGTTACTGTTGTTTGAGTAGTAATTGTTTGGTGACGCAGGCCGACGATACTTTGCGTAGGCAAAAATTTGAACTCAATTATCTCGAAACACTGTTTTTCAGCATTTGACACCATAACTTTTGAATAAGTTAATGAAGTTAAAGTTTTTTTTCCCCCATTTATAATAAATTAAATTAAATTCTTTACAAAATAGACTTGAAAAACAAAAACAAAATTAGGTTACAACGAAAAAATATGATTAATTTTTAAGGATTTTGAATTTTGCATTATAATTTTTATAATTTAATTTTTTTTTAATTTCAGCTATAGTTGAGAGATAATACAATAACCATTTTAATATTTGAACTCAATTATCTCGAAACACTGTTTTTCAGCATTTGACACCATAACTTTTGAACAAGTTAATGAAGTTAAAGTTGTTTTTATCCCATTTATAATAAATTAAATTAAATTCTTTACAAAATAGACTTGAAAAACAAAAACAAAATTAGGTTACAACGAAAAAATATGATTAATTTTTAAGGATTTTGAATTTTTCATTATAATTTTTATAATTTAATTTTTTTTAAATTTCAGCTATAGTTGAGAGATAATATAATAACCATTTTAATATTAGAACTAGCGACTCAAAAATATGGAACCTGGACTTCAAAATCATGACAAAACAAGATTAACTTTGTCGTACAATATTAAAAATATTATTATTACTTTTAACTATTTAACATTTAATTTTTATTTCTATAAAACATAAATGGCTAATTCCATGAACACTTGTCATGTCTTGTCACACAGCTGAAAATCGTTATGCTTGTTGGCTACCAGTATTTTAGAACGGAAAAATGTAACTTACATTATCGGAGATATCTCATCAATTGAATAACGCGAAGCAAACTTTTCGAAAATAACGGTGGCTAACAAGCGAGGCGATTTTCAACTGTGTGACAGACATGACAAGTTTTCATGGAATTAACCAAATATATAAATCTAATAAAATGAGGCAATAAGTCTAAATTTATGACAGGCTTCCTAATGCACGATCAAACTTCAGTCAAATTGAGGTGTTTTACCTGTTAACTAAATGTACCTTTTCTCCTTAACCACCCATCCTATCACCACAAAATTTCTTGCATAACTATTTTTAATCTATATTTATTAAACAAATTAAGTATTTTTTTAAAGAATAAATACTTATATTTTTTATTGAGGTTTTGAGAAAACGCACTTTTGTACTGTTTTTGAACACTCGGCAGCCAGCAGGCAACGACTGACTCACTGCAACACGGGAAAAAGTTCAAGCATGCACATTAAGCTGTCTCCTTTCAATGAGCACAGTGGCGCCGCCTTAGAATCACTTACTGCTCGCAAGAAAAATCAAGGTCGGATAGTTATCAGAGCTCGTGTTAGAGTACGGAGGGGGGCGGCGTTGTCTGTATAATATTCAATGGTTAATTATATATATATACTAAAAAAGGAATGAGGCATCCGTTTAATAATTACGTTGCAATAATACATTTTATAATGGATGTTCATTCGGCACATTTGTATGAATAATTGTATAGTTAGTTATATTTATATATTTTTTAATTTTAGTTAAATCTATTTATTTTCTTTAGTAATAAATAACGTTAATGTTTAACTTGTATTTAAATTTTATTCCAGTGAGGACAATATCATATTAATATCTCATACATAGCATATTGTATTATAAGAGTATAAAGTACATGTTTTAATTATAAATTTTATTCTTTATTCTATCCTATTCTCCTATATTATGTACATTATATTTTAAGAACGTTTGAGGACATATTAAATGAAATTAATTTGAAAATTTAAATGCCTTTTTTAAGTACCTAAGCATCATAATTTTGGATATTTATTTACTTTTATTTTATAAAATATTTATTTAATTGATTATGTCATGTTGTAACAGTGGTTTAAATATTGATATGTTATAGAATGGTACATTTATTTATGCGAAACATTAATTAATGAATCATCCATATCACCATTTTACATATTATTATTATTTAATAAATCATTCACTTAGTTCTAATATAATGTTATTAATTTATTAAAATATTTTCAATTATAAACTATATATATCGCTAGAAAGTATATGCTTTAAAGCTATCCAATAATAGATATAAAAATTTATTTAATTATATATATTAGTTTTAATTCTAAAGTGATAAATTTAACTAATAATAAACACTACATATGGCAGCCCTTTAATGATACCTTGGATAACAAAGTGGAATTCATTTTTAAATGTTCTATAGAGGGAGCTGTTCCCATATATTGTAGTTTGTACCTGACTATACTGTGCATTATTATTCCTTGGTCCATCATCATTTAAAAAACTTTTTTGGCAACAGGTGCAAATAATCTTGCCCATGGCCCTTTTTTTTTTTTTTTTTTTTTTTTTTTTTTTTTTTTTTCAAGGTGCTAAGATAATTTTCTTGATGCGACATCTCGATAAAGGTTGTCATGAGACAGCAAACTTTTAAAAGTCATCTGTCGGAAGTTTCAAAACGCTATTAGATTATAAACCACTTCAAAATGCATGCTTGCAAATTTCATGAGTTTAGCATAAAAATGTATCCAATATTTTGTCAGAAAATATCGCGTTGTATGAGTGGGAAAAATGATTTATAATAAAAATACAAAACGTTATGTCGCTTTAAAATGTCAGCGAATTTCCACAAATTGAAGAAACTATATGATTCAAATATAACATGTAAATTGTCTTTATTTAAATGCTTCTCTCTGGAATTCACTCACATACTCAGTTCTTTACCTCAATTTTACCCAATCATGGGTAGAATCCAATTATAAAATTAGACAGATGACTTTCATGGGACCCAAACATAACCGGAATTTCTTTAAAAAATCTACATTTATTTTTTTGCAAAACAACCTTAACATCTTCAATATACTCTCCATTCAACTTTATACACTTGTCTAATCCATAATTCCAGTGTTGGAAACATTTTTCAAACTAGTCTGCTTGTATGGCTGCAAGATCCTGTCTCGTTGTTTTTCTTCACCTCTTCCACGTTGTTAAAATGATGTTCTTTCATGCCCTTCTCATTCGTGGAAAGAAATAAAAGTCGCACTGAGCAAGGTCAGGTGAGTAGGGGTCATGGAACAAAGGAGTCATGCCACTTTCAGCCAATAACTGGCGAACTGATAAGGCTGCGTGACTAGATGCATTGTCATTGTGAAAAAACCAGTAACCCGTCTGAAACAAATCAAGAACTTTTGTCGCACAGTGTTACGCAGTCTTCTCGTTTGTCTTCAAACAGAATTGCACGAGCTTTCTCAACATTTTCGTCTGTTCTAGAAGTTGAAGGATGTCCAGAACAAGGTTTATCATCAATCGATATTTCACGATTTTTGAAACGAGAAAACCACTCGTACACTTGAGTTTTTACCATAACGTAATCTTTGTAAGCTGTTTGCAACATCAAAAATGTTTTTGCAGCATTTTTTCCGAGCAGGAAGTAAAATTTCACAGCCGCACGCTGTTCTCTTAAGTCCAACATTACGAAAAAGAGGAGAATGTATTACAAGAAAATGCACTTGACTAGACACAACCTTCCCCGGTACAGCAATGAGGACAATGAACTCAGAGCTAGTTGCGTGACGCGGAGTGAATGGGTGCTACGCAAGCCCTGCCCACACCACTGCCACTCCGGCTATTTTTGAGTCATCCCTCGTACAAGGTGGCCTAATTAAACTGGCTGTATTCAGAATGTTCTGTAGTGCGATCTAATTGTGAGAATGAAGGCAAATTTTGTAGGATAATTAAACAAGACGGGAGTCGAAAGATTCTGCGGAAAAAATAGTTCCAAAAGTCACCGCTAGGTAGTATGTGGCATTTTGTAAGAGAAAAGAGAGTTTAATAAATGTAGAATCAATACTGAAATAAAATTATTTTTTCTTTAGTACATTTAACGGTTTAAGTTCATTATAGCAACAGTATTTGAAATCTGAAAATGTACATAAATACTGGTAAAGTCTCTTTATCTGCAGTTTCATTCACAGAGTACCAAAGAAAGAAGAAGAAAAAGTCTCTTTACTGAAATTTCACATTACATCCAAGGCACAGTGCCAGCTTGTTCAACTTTTAAAAGGCAATGTGTTACTTTTAGAAGCAATTTGATTGAAATTCATGAGCGGTATGTCTTCTTTAGCCGAGCGTGTGCTAACCATCAAATTCTTTTACCTCAAACAGTGCAACGCGTTAGCCGCTCTTCGTGCTTTTAGAACGCACAAAAAAGGCTTAAAGGTAATGGTTCTATGTCAGTTAATGGCTTAAAAGCAATGGTTGAGAGGTTTGAGAAAACCATAGAATTACAAAGAACTTGTATAATTCTATGGAGAAAACAGGCTCTCTGGAAGTTTAATCAGGCAGAGAACGCGCAACCGCGCCACAGGATACTATCGGAAAAGTTGTAACGGAGTTTGTCAAAAAAACACGGCGCAATATTGCTGGAACTTCCAGCTCTCGTTGCGTAAATCGGGATGTGGATATGCCTTTTTGTACGGTATAAAAAATCTTACAAAATATTATTCACTTCTATCCGTGTAAGATTAGGAGTGTGCGAGAGTTACGTCACACCGACCATGATAAGCGATTGACTATTGCTCTCCTCTTTCTTACCAGAATAGAGGCTACAGTACAGGGGAAAAAAGTGTATTTTTTAAATTGCAATTATTCAGTATCCTTTATTATCCATGCCCGATAATTAATTCCCAAACCATTTTTTTTCCAGAGTTATATGTCAAATGTTTTTCTCACTCATCTCAGAAACTATTTAAAAACTATATATGTTCTAATGAGTAATATATATATAAATATATATAGCAGTTACAGCGTTCTTTTATATATGATTTGAATTTTATATTTATTCAGCTTTTCCGGCGTAAAAAAACTTTCCGTTTTCCTACGGAAAGCTGGCTCATATAAGTTATCCTTAGCAAAACTTTCTGCACTCTCTGAAAATTAACACAAGAAAAATAATGTTTTGCTACGACCAAAACTTACCGAGTTATGATACTATGAATTTTATGAAATTTCATCGTTTTCCAGCACAAAGAAATGCATCTTTGCATTTTTAGTACCAGAAAAAATGCTGAGAACTCACAAAACTCAGAGTATCATAATTTAGTAATTTTGGTCGTATAAAAATGACTTTCTTTTTGGTGTTACTTGTCAAAGAACGGAGAATAATTTTATAAATATAACTTAAAAGACCAAGAAACTATAGAAAAATGAAAACTTCGCAACTCTTTTAAAAATAATTATTTTGACTTTCATTATGACGGAGGACAACACTTGAGGTATTTCTTCAGCTAGATGTACATCTCTAGAACGAACGGTTTAGAAATTAATTATTGGGCTGTGATACAAGGAAATAACCAGTGTATATAGTCCAATAAGCTGCATAACAGAATGGTGCATCTACAGGGTGTCCAGCGAATAAGACCCTGATTTCAAAATTAAATATCTCAAAAACAAAGATCAATAGAATTATGCGGTAAACGGTTTGTTTATTAGCTAAGCTGTAAAAATGTTATACAGATGTTGCAAAATTTAGTTGCAAAAACCGTTAACAGATGGCGCTATAATCGCAATACTTGTAAACTGAGCTTCGAAGTCCAGAACACTAGCATCTCATTCCTAGATGGCTTCCTATGGAAGAACGAAAATTGGGTTGGTTGGTTGTATTTATGTCGGCCAATTATCTGCACGTGGGATATGGGCCCTAAGGGGGGAGTGCCTTCCGTGGAGGTCTTTCTAAGGGAACCTAACCCGTCACGAAAATTGGGAAAGAGCACTTTTTCGTTGGTGTGATGGGCAGAAGTGAAGGCATCTGGTCACAGAATTATTGCATCAGCTTCAATTTTAGAGAATTTCAATTAATAGAATTTTCAGTAAAAAATTTAGCAATCATTATATAAAAACTTATTAAAATATTTTATTTGGATAATGTGCAGAAGCGGAGACATCTGGTCACAGAATTATTGCATTAGCTTTAATTTTAGAAAATTTCAATTAATAGAATTTTCAATAAAAAGTATAGAAATCATTATATAAGAACTTATTAAAATATTTTATTAAATTGAATTTTTAATGCCATATAATTATTTAAATCAAAATGCATATATTTAGAAAAATAATTTAGTACTTCTTATTTATTTTTTATATTTTTAAATCACGGCATAATATTTTGGTATTATTGTTTATACCTGAACTATTATAAAGAAAAAAGTAATTTTGCACTTTTCATTTATTTTTAAATCACGGCATAATACTTTGGTTGTAGCATAACACATATATTTCTTTTCTTTGTAAAAAAAAGTTTTAGAGACAGAAATTATGCATTAAATTATTTCTTTTTTAAAAGGAATTGATGATAAGTCATATCATCAACGTAAAAGCAAAAGTATTTTGGATGCTGCATTCCTTTCCAACACTTCGGATCCTGTCGCTAGAAGCTGCACCATATTTCTGTACTCAGTGATAAAAAAAATGAAAACGAGTTTTTAAAATTAAAATTATTTTTTTAACTTAATTAAGTTTTAAAAAATAAAAAATTTGTATTTTTTCATTCAAACCAGTCTCTACAACTAAAAAAAAAAATGATTTATGAATCATTATTATAAATGCTCAATGATTTTTAAAAAAGAGGTTTCTTTTAGCTTAATTAAATTTTAAAACCAGAAATTTTGGATTTTTTTATTCAATCTGTTTTCACAGTTTAAGTAAATATTAAAAAGCAAGGATTTCCATTTTTTTCAAATCTTCCTCTACTTGGATTCGATTCCACGATCTACCAATTAGGAGAGAAAAGACATACCACAGAGATAGTGGTATCCGGACCGAAGTAGCTTATAACAAAATTTGAAACAAATCTCAATTCTATCAACACATGGCTCCGCTTCTGCACATTGCCCAAATAAAATATTTTAATAAGTTCTTATATAATGATTACTAAATTTTTTATTGAAAATTCTATTAATTGAAATTCTCTAAAATTGAAGCTGATCCAATAATTCTGTGACCAGATGTCTCCGCTTCTGCACATTATCCAAATAAAATATTTTAATAAGTTCTTATATAATGATTACTAAATTTTTTATTGAAAATTCTATCAATTGAATTTCTCTAAAATTGAAGCTGATACAATAATTTTGTGACCAGATGCCCCCACTTCTGCACATCACCCCAACGAAGAAGTGGTCTTTCCCAATTTTTGTTCTTTCATAGGAAGCCATCTAGGAATGAAACGCTAGGGCTCTGGACTTCAAAATAGTGATGGGCGATAACGAGATGTTTTTCTCGATTTTCTCGATTGTATGGACATCTCGATACTTTTCGATTGTGTAAATTTTTTCTCGATGACTCCAGTTTGCCAATTGCTTTTATACATCATATATTATATATTTATATACGTCATACATTTATCAAGAATCGTCTGCGGGTGAACTGGAATGAGTCGGCGTTAATAAAGACTAGGTGACTTCGCCCGCTAGTGGGTCCCTCCTTTAATCGGGGCCCCTAAGTTATACGTAATCTTGTAATATGAAATCACGAACAGGTTACCCGCTATATACAACACCGTATAGCAGGCGTGGTGTGCACGCACTACAAAATCTTGTAAAAAAATATAATCTCGAAACGAACGAACCTCGGACCAGATGTCTTGGGGGAGGGGTCAAAGGGAGCGGAGGGGCACAGTAGCTGCATAATATGAATAAGTCGTCACAGGTCTTTAGGCCTTTCGAACCATATGTCACATGAGTGGTCTGGATCTGAATTTATAAAAATGCCCTTCCCGTGGGGGGCAAAGAGGGGAGAGGGGTGCGGGAGATGGATAACATGAGTAAGTGGTCATAGTCCTTTCCAACAATATGTCACATGAGGGGTCTCGGCTAAATTTAGAAAAGTGTCCCCCGTGGGGGAAAAGTGGGGGGCGGTCACCGGAAGTGCAGAACATCAATAAGTAGTCACAGACCTTACCAATAATATCTCACATGTGGGGTCTTGGCTAAATTTGAAAAAGTGTCTCCCGTGGGGGCAAAGTGGGGGGACGGACACCGGAGGAGCATAAAATCAATAAGTAGTCACAAACCTTTCCAACAATATCTCACATGAGGGGTCTTGGCTAAATTTGAAAAAGTGTCCCCCGGGGGGGCAAAGTGGGGGGGACTGTCATTGGAGGAGCATAACATCAATAAGTAGTCACAGACCTTTCCAACGATATTTCACATGAGGGATCTTGGCTAAATTTGAAAAAGTGTCCCCCGTGGTGGGGGCAAAGTGGGGGGGGGACTGTCATTGGAGGAGCATAACATCAATAAGTAGTGACAGACCTTTCCAACAATATCTCACATGAGGGGTCTTGGCTAAATTTGAAAAAGTGTCCCCCGGGGGGGGGCAAAGTGGGGGGGGACTGTCATTGGAGGAGCATAACATCAATAAGTAGTCACAGACCTTTCCAACGATATATCACAGGAGGAATCTTGGCTAAATTTGAAAAAGTGTCCCCCGTGGTGGGGGCAAAGTGGGGGGGGGGGGGACTGTCACCGGAGGTGCATAACATCAATAAGTAGTCACAGACCTTTCCAACAATATCTCACATGAGAAGTCTTGGCTAAATTTTGAAAAGTGCCCCCGTGGCGGGGGAAAGAGGGGGGGGACGAACACCGTATGTGCATAACATCAATAAGTAATTACAGACCTTTCCAACGATATCTCACATGAGGGGTCTTGGCTAAATTTGAAAAAGTGTCCTCCGGGGGAGCAAAGTGGGGGGGGGGTGTCACCGGAAGTGCATAACATCAATAAGTAGTCACGGACCTTTCCAACGATATCTCACATGAGGGGTCTTGGCTAAATTTGAAAAAGTGGGCCGGGGGGGAAAGTGGGGGGACGGACACCATAGGTGCATAACATCAATGAGTAGTCACAGACCATTCGAACGATATCTCACATGAAGGGTCTTTGCTAAATTTGGAAAAATGCCCCCGGGGGGGACAAAGTGGGGGGGGCTGTCACTGGAGGTGCATAACATCAATAAGTAGTCACTGATCTTTCCAACGATATCTCACATGAGGGGTCTTGGCTATATTTGGAAAAGTGTCCCCCGGGGTGGCCAAAGGGGGGGGGGTGGACGGCCACCGGAAGTGCATAACATTAATAAGTAGTCACAAACCTTTCCAACGATATGTCACATGATGGGTCTTGACTAAATTTAGAAAAGTGTCCTGAAATTTCATATATTATAAATAATATTTATCGGAGGGCTCCATAAAAAAATCCGATCTAAAATGATAAAAACGGAAAAAACTAACCCCGCGGTGGGGGCCAAATTTGGAAGGGGAGGAAGAAAGTCTCATAATATGAAAGAGCCATTCGAGAGCTTTCCGATAACATATCACATCACGGGTCGAAAAAAAGTTTGAAAATTGATCCCCCTCCCTCCCCCCCTTGTGTCCACTCTTTCGCCCCGGAATTTACGCAGCCCCCACTTTAAAATTTTTATGTTCAATAAATAATATTTACCAGAAGACTGCACAAAAAATCCACATCTAAACTTATACTTAAATTAAATTTTTTTAATTGCTCCCCGCCCACTCTCACGTCCTCTGAATTCACCCGACCCACCTTCCTCTTTGAAATTTTTATATTTAATAAATAATATTTATCGGAGGGCTCCGGGTATGTGACAGCTTGGTAGGGCTAAAATAAGAAAAACATTGAAAATTAAAGCTTCATTTCACAGCTCATTGTCATGCCTGTCAGCTCTGTCCAGCTCGCCCCTCGATATCTCATCTCGGCCCTTCTTGGCCGAGCGTGAAATGACAATCATCGAGAGTAACATTTCGAGGAAGGACGAAAACTGATTTCTCATTCTCGACAATGTCATATGAAATGTTGAACAGTGACCGAGAGCGAGAAACGAGAATGGCAATGGGAAGCAATGAGTTACAATCGATGAGATATCTCGAAGTAAGCGAGAGGTTTGCCCTCGGGTTTGCCATCTCCTCGAGATAAACGAGCAGTTTGCAGCAGCAGAAAATATATCCCGAAATGCGAGAGAGAGGACGAGAGAAAGGAAGCTTTCAGAAGAGTCAAACTTACCGCGCTTCTGGTGTAAGTCATGATTTCCCAAAGGAGTAGGAGTACATGTTCTTTTCCATTCGCTTTTGTTATTAACCGATATGGGTTTGGAGGCATAGTGGTTTAAATTATCAGTTCGGGTTTCAGTTGTTGACATAGAAGTTTTCTAGTGAATTTGGCGGCGCCAGTTTGTCTTGATTTTCAATGTTTCTCTTATTTTAGCCCTCATAGCTGTCCCATATCTCTTAATATTAGAATGCTATTGTTAAAACAAAACTGCACTGCAAATTATGTGTTTTCAAGATTTTAAGTGTCGCCTCAGGAAAGAGGATTTTTCAAATTTATTTTCCCCCACACATGTAATATATTAAAATAAGGGTAATCTCATAATCTATCTAAATCTACCTTTCTTTTGTCAATCCACCGTTAATTTTAGGCCCCTGGGCTTAAAATACTCTAAAGGAATATACTTAGCGGCGGTTTTTTTCGTACTCTGGTACGGTATCTTGCACTCATAGGAAAATTATAAGACTAACATCAAATTGTGTCTAAAATCGAATAAAAAATATGGACATATGTTTCTTAATTTTAACTCCTTTCTTCGCCTCAAGAGGGCGCTTTAAAGTTTTGTTTCTTCAAACCTTTAGTATACTGTTTGTCCAAAAATTATAAAATTCACAAAATAAAGTCTTTTCACTCTCCCCTATCTTCTCGTATCAATTTTATTTTTACTACTACCAGGGGACGCCGCCCAGTGAAACATTTTACTTTTAGCCTCAGGCTATTGGTATTTTTCATCTGTTTTTCATAATGTTTTGTCTCATTGTTTTTCTTCATTTTAGATACTATTCTCCAAGTTCTTGACCCATTCTGACTACTTGGGCACTCATTCTGGACCAGCTGTGGTTCATCGGGCCCCTCTTCATTTGTCTAGCTCTAATCACACTCTTCACTTGTTCTTTTACCATTTTTCTTTTTCTTCAATTTTTTCTTATTCAATGGTTTAGTTTTTTTTATCATTCTCAACTTCCCCTAGTCCCCTCTGTTAACTTTCATCCTTGGTCTGCCCTACTGTCAATTTGGGGCCTAATGCCCTTTTTGGGGGGGGGGGGGGCGTTTCTTCTACCTTTTCCACGCCCATCATCTAATACCACGTTGGTAAGGATTGGAAAATTAAAATTATCCAAAATACCAAAAATGAAGTCCATTGAAGTTTTATTTTAGTTATAGAATTCCCTATTAGCGGATATATTTGTCTGTTTACTTTTCTATTTTACGATAACATTCCCTCGTTTCGATAAACGGAGAAATTCAACAGCATTAGACACATTTTAGACATTTAAGGAACTTTAACTTGTATCAAACCTTCTGCCTTTATCGAAAAGAAGAAAATGCTAATCGATTCTAGCTAATGCGACTAAAATAAAAAATGAGCTAGTAAATGTGTCAGAAACTAGATACTTTGGATTTCGATACAGACTTGAAGAATCATGTTGGAATCGCTAGGCACTGGAAAACAATTTCCGTGTTAGGCAGGTTCCCTCTCAGTAGTTATATATGTCTGGTTATCCTTACGTTTTTCGATAAAGATGTCTTGTTTTCGATAAACGGAGAAATTCCACAGCATTTGATACACTTTAGATATTTAGGGAACTTTAATTTGTATCAAACCTTTTTCCTTTATCGAAAAGAGGAAAATGCTAATCGATTCTAGCTAATGCGCCTAAAATAAAAAATGAGTTTTTAAATGTGTCATAAAGTAGCTCCTTTGGATTTCGATACAGACTTAAAGAGTCATGTTGGAATCGCTAGGTACTGGAAAACAGTTTCCGTGTTAGGCAGGTTCTTTCTTGGCAGGTATCTTTATCTTACTATCCTTACGTTTTTCGAAAGAAACTTTTGTTTTCGATCAATGGAGAAATTCTACAGTATTTGACATTTGGGGGAACTTTAAACTGTATCAAACTTTTTGGAGTTATCTAAAAAGTAGAAAGGTTATTTGATTCATCAAATGCGCCATAGTTACGCGATTTGGACATGGCAGTTTCATAAAGAAGATAGGGGAATTTATTCCAATGCAAAGAAAATCATTTTAAAATACTGAAATTCAAATGAGATATCTTTATAAATTTCTTCCATAAGATTAGCATTAGCGAGCAGGTCTTTTCACTTGACTGAAGTAACCCCTTAAGCCTAAATCAGGAGAAAATAATTGCGATAGCAGAATTATCGAGCAAACCCTATCACTACTATGAAATTTTCGGCCAGAATAATAGCTAAGTTTTCCAACAATTGTTTTTAGCTTCTCTCGTTATAATCGATTGTAAAACCTCTCGATTGTACATTCTAGGAATTAATCGATGGCTGTATCGATTGTTATTTTTTACGATGACGATTTTTCTCGATTGTCGAATTTTCGAGAATCGCCCATCACTACTTCAAAACACAATTTATAGACATTGCGATTACAGCGCCATCTGTTAACGGGTTTTGCAACTAATTTTTAAAACTTCTGTATAACATTTTTACAGCTTAGCTAATAAACAAACCGTTTACCGCATAATTCTATTGATCTTTGTTTTTGAGATATTTAATTTTGAAATCAGGGTCTTAATCGCTGGACACCCTGTACTATGGATCACCTACTATAGACTCAGTGACATAGTCGTAAAATATATATATACCTCCCTAAATACGCCACAAATAATCGCATAAAAATTAAACTGGTACCAACCGATTGGTAATAACGTCTACTATTAAATTTTAACCGTATATTAACCGTATATTTAACCGTGCATATTTCAAAACGCTTTCTTATTTCTTTATATGCCGAAAAATATAAAGAAATATTTTTCGGCACTGAAAAATATTAAGAAATATATAAAGAAATAACATAAGGAATATATCTTATTTAAAGAAAAATATAAAGAAATATTTTTCGATGAAAAACTGTATAGCAGTTTTTCATCTGTATCTTGAAGATAAAATGAAGAGTGAGAAACACTTGTGACTTGAATAGAGTCATTCGTATCTTTTTATAGTTTTCATTGTTTTATGTGCATTTTAGTTTCTATCGTATATGGTATTCATTTCATTAAACAAGAATAAGTAGAAGGGAAATATAATTAAGTACTATTATTTTAATATACTGAAACATCTCTTTCAATAAAGCTTATATTTTGATGCATTTATATTGTTCACCTATAATTTAGGCAAAAAAATGAAACCATAAAACTTTTGCTCAAAATGTAAACATGTAACTTTTGTAAAAGAAGAAAGATAGTATTATGAAAAACGCTCAGAGATACGCAGAAATATCCCGCGCATAAGAAGTTTCTTCCCCATTGTCATCAGTGGCGCTGTGGACATTATCGCATTCTCATAGCGCACTATGGCACATCACGACGTATCGTAACTCATCTGCAACGTTACAGTGTTGTATGTGATATAATATAAAGTATTTTCAAATTGTTCGAAAAACTTTAATAAATATAAAACAGTTACAAAAAACTCATTTAATCTTTTTAGAAATATACATAGAAATGCTACAACAAACATCAGTATATAAAACAAAATATATTTAATCATTGACAAGAATTTTTTTTTTTTTTTATAACAAACACAAAAAAATTACAAATAAATAAAAGTGTTCACTACTGAAGATCGGTGACATTAAGATTTCTTAAATCTTTGTTGCGGAGTTTCATTGGAGAAGTGCAATAACCTGAATAATATTCTGGGAGACGATAATTGTAGATCCACTTAATTTCCTTATCACATACAATAGGGTTTCCTAAAAATATTTATTACAACAAGATTGATCACAGAGAATGTATCAGAGTAACATACAGTGTAATAAATGTAACATATTACAATGTTTCTTAATTTAGAAAAATATAATATGATCTCAAAAGTAAAAACAGGAAACTCTCTGTAAAATGGACTCTGTGTAAGACAGAAATCTGTATAACTCGAAAAGATTTTCAAGCCCCTGTGAATCCATAGACGTAGAGTAAAATTTGTCTAAGGCGGAATATTGTCTACACTGTAAAAAAAAAAATACGACCAGTTTTCCAGTAGGAATCGTAAAAATAGTTGTCCTTATCGTACTGGAAAAATTTCCGACCCAGCGCGGAATAAAATCCGTAAAATACCGTTTTATTGACTATTTCCCTTTTTTTTTTTTTTAGAATTTTATTGCGACTGGGTCGGAAAATTTTCCGGTACGATAAGGGGAACTATTTTTCCGATTCCTACAGGAAAACTGGTCGGATTTTTTTTACAGTGTACTGCGGAAAATTTTCTTGGTCCCGATTGATTCCACCTTAGACCGAGTTTACTGTATACAATAATCGCCTCCGAGTTAATTACGATTCCGATAAACGAAACTTTCTTTATTTTTTGAAACCTTGGAAATCAATATGGTTTTAAGAATTATAAAAGCATTTATAAAAACAATGTTTCTTTTCCAGCGACTGATTTTTGGAAACGTTTCCGAGTCGTTTATTGTATTAACTTTGTTTCTCAAACCGGAATATCTAATTTTAAGGCGTCCAGGAGACAAAAATCTTCAAATTTTCATTTTTTTTTATTGGATTAAAAATTACTCTGCTGTTTTCTGCTTAAAATGATGTTTAAATCATGCTTCTGTCTTAATTAGAATAGGAAATATTAATTTTTTCGTTTTGGTTTGTTTTCAAAATCTACCTTTCAAGCTATGGTTGTCAAGGAAACGACTTCTTGTGAAATTGCGTTTTTCTTCACGATGTGTTTTTTCACCATTTCTCATATTTAAATTGTTATAAATCAAGAACCATTACAGATAAATGGTCAAACTTGGAACATGTCTTTTTCAATAGCTTTACTTTAATTTAGATTCAGCAAATTAAAAAAACATTAATTACTTTTGAAAATATGATTTTTTTTTTTTTTTTTTTTTTTTTTTTTTTTTTAAAGTTACATCATTTTTTTCTAATTTTTACTTTAAATATTTTTTTTAAATTAATATTTTTTTAAAATGCTGAATCTAAATTAAACTTTATATATTTCTGTTTAATTAAATGAAAAAAAAATGAAATTCTATAAATAATATTTCGAGTTATAACGATTTTAAACTACCCCACTTTTATAAACAAAATTTAAATTTTAAATTAAAAAAAATTATGAGGAGTTTTATCATGCGATTTTGTTTACAAATGATATGGTTAACCATCACAAAAAATTTCAAAATTTTAACTCAATAAATAAAAATTTTTTGAAAATGTGTCCCGGACCCCTTTAAGATGTTATTCATTCTCAAGCAAACATTTCACGTTCAACAAACATATTTCACAGACAAACAGGATAAATTAACATAATTAAAATAAACATTAAATTTAATATTATTTTGTTAATCTTGCATGTATGAACTCAGTTACTCAGCTGAAAATGTTTAACTGAGAATTGGTAGCATCCTAAGATGCGATATTCTGGTTTGAGAAAACTTATTAACCCTTTAATGCATGATTTTTTATTTGGTTAGGAAGATATTATATTTGAGTCTATTTTCATTACGCAATAGAAAAAAAGTGAAAAAAGTTATTTATGTTTCTGTTGGAGCCAAGAAAAAT
Organism: Maratus speciosus; assembly: GCA_963932465.1. Classification (NCBI taxonomy): domain Eukaryota; kingdom Metazoa; phylum Arthropoda; class Arachnida; order Araneae; family Salticidae; genus Maratus; species Maratus speciosus. The sequence continues at coordinate 524,505,564 of OZ010787.1, read as the reverse complement.
TGCTAAAAAAAAAACGATAATTTTAAATTATATACTTACTTTAAAGTGTTTACACTACACAATAACAACTGTTCAACGATATAATAATTCTTAAATTGCTTCTAATAGTTTGCAGGATTAATAATTACTACCTTATAAACATAGAGAAAAACGCCAGTTGAATATACACTTTAAAACATTTATGCAACGTTACTCCATAAAATTGGTAGCAGCCTTGCTGCCTCCCTTTTATGGAGTAATTTAACCGATATAACTGGTGTTACGTTACACTAATATGTAATATTACACCAGTTATATCAGTTTAACACTAGAACTACCGATGTTAAATATATACCTAGTTTTACCGCACCCGTCTAATTAACGGATTTTTGATCATGGCTTTCATTGTAACTTTTGACTTAATTAATGTAAATAAAATAATATAATTTAACAAAAACAACATTTAATATAATAATTCATTAATTATTAATTAAAAAAAACAGTTTCTATTTGCATTTATAGTACAGCACATATGATAAGCCACGCCTTCTGATATTCCCACGAATTGCAGGGTTCTTCTATTAGTGAGTGACATCGGCTGTCGGAAATTAAGCTGTGCATGACTTAATGGAAAGCAATTAGCCTTCCTACAATACTGTTTTCCGAGATTGGACTTTTTACAGATTACACTACACTGTTAAAAATATCGTGAAAAATTACCTCTGTTTATAAAGGCTATCTATTTTCTGACCAATGAGAACGATCCATAAACGCCTATCGATCATTCTCATTGGTCAGAAAATAGATAGCCTTTAAAAACAGAGGTAATTTTTCACGATATTTTTAACAGTGTAGGCACAGATTGCACTTTTCACCAAGAACTTTATCATGTTAGAAGAAAAACTGATAAGGATTGCGCCCTAATTACATTTACAAGTCAGACCCTTCAGTTCTAAACTGAATAGTAATCGGAACAAAATAGATCCCGTTATAACGGCTGCCGAACAATATGGATCATTCAACTTTGAAATTGCCAAAGAAGGGCTACACAAGCGACTATTTTTCTGTTCTATTTGCACCACAATTTTAAGAAAATAAATTTTGTAGTATATTTCTCTTGCAAATAGTGTCGGACGGTACATCAAAGATTTTTGTTTTGAAAAGTTGGTGCGACGTAGAATTAAAAAAATAGTCGCCTGTGCCAGCCCTGCCAAAGCCGTCATTTTGACGGATCTTGGTATAAATAGGTATAGATCATACTGATTATGGAAATTAAAGTGGGTGAGTGGAAATTGAATACGAATATTTAACTATTCTTATATTTCATTAAAAGTCGTATCATAAAATTCTAGAACAATACATAAATTATATAAAATTTTTAAGCATGAAATTTGAAAAGCGTCAAAATGACGGTCTTGGTAGTTCTAGTGTTAAATTACACCACTATTTAAGTTAAATTACTCCATAAAATTGGAGGCATGATGCTACCACCAATTTTATGGAGTAACGTTACATAATTTTTTTACAGTGCATTGCAAGCAGTATGAACTAAAGATTTTATAACCTCTCCATGATAACAAATCAGAACAAACACAGACTTCACGACTTTAAATGCATGCTATCACATATAAGTAGTAACGCATTTTAGTTAACCAAAAGACCAATAGAAAGTTCCAAATGGCAAAAAAAAGATCATGTAACTCCTGAGTTACACTATGCATTTAAGGGTTAACAGCATTAAAATCAGCATTAAATTTAATATTAGTTCGTTAATTTTGCGTGTATGAATTCAGTTATGCAGCGGAAAAGTTTTAACAGCGAACTGATAGCATCCTAAAAAGCGATATTCTGGTTTGAGAAAACTCTTTAATGCACTAAAATTTCCCAGAAACGTTTCCGAAAATCAGTAGCAGCAAAAGAAACTTATAAATGCTTCTTTAAATCTTAAAAATATATTGATTTTTGAGGTTTCTAAAGGAAAAGAAAGCTTTTGGGAATCGTGGTAACTTGGAAGAGGTGATTGTAAATTTTTGTTTTCCTTTTTTATAGTGTACACTGTGCAACAAAGCCAATGGAGTTAATGCTTCCGATTTAAGAATGCTGAATTCTTAACAAATTCAATGTGCTGAACATGAATATGAACATAGAAAAACTGAATTGACCACGATTTCTTTTATAATATATAGCTGCATGTATGCATTTGATGCATTACATTAGACTTCTTTGTAACTAAATACAATCAGAAACGATACATGCAATTGAATTTATCAAAAGCCAAAAACTGTAATTAAGATAAATTAAAAATAAATAGTGTAATATTTTTAAGTACTAAGTAATCTAAAGGTTCTACCGAAAATAATCGTATAAAAAGATATTGATACCAATGGACTCTGAATAATGTTTAATAATTAATCCTATGGATAAATTACGCTTTGGGGACTGTCTACACATGAAAAATATCACCTACTTTCGTAAAATATCTTAAAACTATATACCTTTTATTTCCAACACAAGGACTAATGAAAGTTTTTAATACTGAAATCGCGTTCAGGGGTTAATTTCATACACAATTGAACATTTTCACTTCAGAAGCAATTTCGTCGTTGCACAGTGTTATTAACCCATTAACGCCCAAATTATTATCCTCGTTGAAATGTAAATTTTGGATTTCCCACCACTTTTAAAAGAAGAGTAATTTTTATCCTATTTTATCAAGGAATTTGTCACGTGAAAGAAAGTATATATTTATCTCCATATTTACTGGTGTGAAAAGCGCTTTCTTGCCATTAAGTCTAGCGTCCTCAAATGATGACACTGGGAGTTAATGGGTTAATTAAATGCAGTGCAGATACAATTATATAGTAACAGTGGTTCAATTTGTGTTATTCAGTCAAAATGATCCCTGAGAATTTTTGTAGCCTTATTTTTTAATACTGCTTTATTTGTGTAGACATTACACAAATAAAACCGCGATAGAAAGCTGGGTTAAATTTAACTTTATATATTTCTATTTTAAATTGTGAGTATAGCTCCAATTTTTTTTTTTTTTACAAGGGCTTATAGAGAGATCGTATGCATATTTTTCTGCAGGTAGTAGTTTTAATTTAAAATGTATTTGTGACTCATAGTGAAACTAGTTATTGAATTTGAAACTTAACTCGCATTTTTACCATTTGTTTTATCGATAGCGAGTGAGTTTGACTGAAGGATTTTTTATGCCTTACTATGCTATCTGTGTAACCATATTTCTAATAATAATTTATACATTCATAAAGTTATTAATGCTAATACGCAGCGGTGTAATTATTTATATATTGTTCCTGTATTATTTTTATATTTCTATACTATTTCCATACTTCTACATTTTTTATTAGTCGTTAAATATTAAAATTTATTGTTTTAATATGTGTATTATACATTTTCTTTGACATTTCAGTAGGTATTTTAAATAAAGATTGAAGTCATTATAGAGTCAAAATTGGCGAATACAAAAATTCTAAATAATATTGTAGAATGAGTATGCACTTTAGAAAAAGATAAGATATACTGAAAAAGTACATTCATTGTTATTTATTTATCAGAATAATAATACCGAGTAAATCCAAAAGTTACGAAATAAATAAAAATTTACAAATTCGAAACATATAGACAAAAACTCGATACAGTTTACCAGGGAAAAAAACCCAGAAAAACATAGGATTTTGTTAATAACGAAAAAAGATGTTGCAAAAATAATTATATTTCCGCTTGAAGGTAGCGCTTCAGTTCTCTTATTAATCTCTACTTGTTGCTTACTTCTGGTCCACTTGCATAGTGATGCACCAAAGTTTACAATGTAGCTAGGAATATGAATAAAGATGACATGATGAATTCATGAGAATGAACATTAGCTGTGGTACGACGCTCCGCAGGGCATCTAAGGCAGGCCGCACACTAAGGCGACAGGAAGAAAATGAAGTGCGACTTAGGAGAAAAAACAGGTAAAAAAAAAAGAAGAAAGCTGCTTCAAACCTGTTTTCTCTCCGAAATCGAGCAACATGTTGCATGTGTCACCCCAGTCTGCGGCCTGCTTAAGAGGGTTTCAGATGTAATTTCTGTTATATGAAGGCGAATAGCTTCCTTAATCATAGCGAATTACATAGGCTGACCTTTGAATAATTGTAGCTTCATAATAAAAAGTCACAAGTTGTAATGTCAAGAGAATACTAAAACCCTCTTTGATGCTGTGCACGGTGCCCTTCTGCGTCTGACGAGCATTCTTGTGAATAATGTCTACGACAGTGATGATTGGTATTCCTAGCTACATTGTAAACTTTGTTGCATCACTGTACAAGTGCAAACTAGAGGTGAAGTTCAGGCTCTTCTTTTGGAGCCCAAACCCACCCGATCCCGATGATTTGAAATCCGAGCTCGCCCGAACCTGAAAAGCATTGTGTCATCAGAACCAGAGCCTGATACCGGTAGTATATTGTTAATAGCATTTTAAAATTGATTCAATAATAATTTTCTTATTTAAAAATCCCTTTTTACATAGAAATAATAAGTATTAATCGTAAATACACCCAAATGACGAAGGTTCTGATTTTCATGTTCCTGAAAATCCATCTGTTTAAAATTGCAATTATATTATTTATACACAACCACTGCAAAAGTCAGAATAGTATTCTTTTAAAATATGATTGTACAACATTAGCCGAAAGACATGAGTTCTGATTTCCACTAATTCTGTAAAGGACATAACAATTCAATTCTCTTTCAAACTGTTTTTATAGGATTGTAAAACACTTTAAGAAATTTCAAGTGCATTTTTGTTTCTAAAACAGCATCTTTCCCCCATCTTTGCAATTTGCGAATAAATAAAATTTTCCCTTTGAGCCCGAGCACGAAGATTGATATAAAAATAGAGCACGAGTCCGTTTCGGGATCAGACTCTGGCTTGGGATGAATCCGACTCATCTCCAGCACAAACAGAATGCTGCTGAACAACAAAACAACTAAAGCGTCGCCTGTCAGTGGTGAATATAACTGTTCTTCAAATACAGGGTGTGCATAAATGAATATCCCAACTTTACAAGGCTATTAAAAGAAAACAAATAAACGGTCAAGTGTGAGTATTACTCGCGCTCAGAGGGTTCTGTACAATAAATATATGAATTATTAACTGTATTATAAAAAAATCGTTATTAAAAGAAAAATAAGACTTTTTAAAAACTATACAACGTAGGGTTTGGTATACCTGTATATATACTAGAAAAGTATGAATGGGTATACCGTAAAGGTTCAAAGAGATATGATGCCTAAATAATATCAAATATTATATTGCTATTCTGTATAACTCTTAATTAAATCTTTTCCTAATCTGTTTATGATGAACTTAATTCGGCACTAACAATAAAAGTAGTGCATATTTAAACTTCATTTGGAATTTCATAAAACTAAATTCAGCGTAGTAATAATCGTTTCTTTTTACAATGCAGTAAAACAAATCCTTGTTCAAAGTTTAAACTTGGCATTGTGCAAAGCGCGTTTCGAAAGGAGGTCGCAAAGTTGCAGCATTGCCTTGGTCCGTGCAGTGTTTTTCCAGATACGTTTTTAATTAACTTTTAAAGACACTGAAGCGTATTGAGAGGTCCACTCAATGCAAACTAGTCGTGAATCCCATAGTATTTATGTGACTAGTTCTAATTAAATTAGTCTGTTTTTAACAATTTGACGATTATTTCTTTTTACTGCTACTGGAGATTGTAGTACACAAATGTATCATTAAAAGTTGTTATATAGGCTGTAAAAGTCGATGGTACATAGAGTACGCCGCCCTTGTCATTATGTATGTCTAAACCGTCCGTGTCTTTAAGGCTTAGGCAGCCTAAGAGAGACTGCTCAGGGCCGGCTAGGCCTGCCCCTTAGATCTTAATGTCTCTCCCGGTATGTTCCCCGACAGATTGGGGCTCGTCACTCCAGCCCTGTCCGGCCAAATGCAGACGCACATACATAAGAAGCACACGGGGCGATGCTCACCCGCCAAGGGCGGCCACGTACCACCGACCACAGAACACAGAATTTATTTGATAAAGCAATATGGAAGTTTACAAAAAAGGGCAAATGCCCCAGCCCGCTAGGAAAACTCCTACTCGCGACAAAGGGCGGGAGTACAGAACATTGAAGAATAATCGGCAAATTACCGACGATTTTTTTCAAAAATCATTATCAACAATGATTTTATACTTCTGCTGCGATACGTACCTCCAGCGATCCTCAACACCTTTGCTGAATGCCCGCAAATCGAAATTTGTGTCTAACGGAAAAATGTGCTTTTCTCAAAAACTATGTGACCTAGGGTTAATTTTCCTGCAAGGTTTAAATTAACGTCTACTACCTCCAATTTTTCATAATTTTAGTTTCAATAGATTCGGAAATAGATTGGGGGGGACATATTTTTGCACTACATTTTCGACGATATCTCTTAAAATATAATACCTAAAATTAAATGAAAAGTATTTTTGAATTCTGCGTTACGATACCCCACACGATATACGAAGAAAAGATTTTTTTTCTGTCAAGTAACTTAAATAGCCCCTCTACATTTTTCCTAAAAATATTTTTAAATATGTAATAATCTGTAAATATGTGGGTCAATAGTCTTTATTACTTCCCCAATTTGAATTTCCCACGTTCCATAGTTTACGAGTAAAATGGCTGTGACAGACAGACAGACACAGGAGTGATCTTATAATGGTTCCGTTTTTACTTTTTAAGTACGGAATTCTAATAAGTACAACTTTGTGCATAGGAAATCAAAAGTAACAGTTGAAAGTTTAAAATCAACACTATAAGTGTTCAGTCTGAGCCCCTCCAGAAGCACAAACGATATCGAGGCTGTACGATAACTCAATCCCTCACTTTTCTCAGCATGTACGGTGTGACTCTTTGAATGGCTGTAGATATGCGTTTCCTAAGTTCGTCAACGTCAGTTGGTAGCGGTGGAACAAACACCTGATCTTTGATGAGGCCCTACAAACAAAAAATCAAATGGAGTGATGTCAGAGCTGCGAGGAGGCCATTGATGAAAAGCCAGCTCCTGGGGTGCTCGGCAGTGTTGCCAGTGGGGTACTTTTTAAAAATTCAGATTTCTTCATTAGCACCACTTTTTCGAAATCGTAAAATTTGCCTTATTTAATGACATATTAATTAAGGCGAAATCAAGGGGAATTTTACCATTCCAAAAAAAAAATGGTGCCAGTCAAGAAATCTGAATTTAAGAAAAGTAGCCCACTGGCAACTCTAGTGCTCGGTGATCTATTGCCATGTTCGTAAACTTTCAAGTGTTATTTTTGATTTCCGATGAACAACAAGGTTGTACTTTTTTTTTTGTTTTCTTTTAATAGCCCTGTAAAGTTGGGATATTCATTTATGCACACCCTGTATTTTTCCTTAAAAAAATACTGTGTGTTTTTCTGTGCAATTTTCTGAATATCGCATTATGTCACACAGCCTTTATTTTTGAATTATTGAATTGTTATTCCTTTTGTGAATTTCAGGTCACTCGGTGTATTAACCTATACATAATCAAAATTCTTTTACTTATATTAAATCTATTCCTAAAGAATTTAGTGTTTTACTTTGGAATGGGTGTGTACTTGAGGAAAAGATGAATATATGTCGAAAAGCAATACCTTAATATATTTTTATTTGAGAAATATTAAATTGAAATATACGCAATAAAAATTCTTTTACTGATGTGAGAAACAAATTCTATTTTCACATCAATTTTAATAAGTAAACAAGTTCTGTTATACAGCTTTTTCGGTGAGATTCTTCAACTTAGCATTTCCTGCATTTCTGATATATTTCATATTGACATCGACTAATTACTCAGCCCCCTTTTAAATCTCAAGGATATGCTTTTATTTCATTTTTGGAACAAAAATTAACGTATTCAAAATTCAAGACAAACGCATCAAAAGGTTCAGCATATCCCATCATAGATCACGATAAAGAAGTAATTTTCTAGAGGTATTTGTTCAATCGATTGTGTTTTAGAAAACGTATTAGAAATGAACGAATCTCTAGTATTTATTTGAAAAAGAATGTATTTACATTTTTAAAATCCCGATTCTGTTACTTATGTTAATAAACACACTACACTTATAACACGGACTTTAATAAACAAACATAGTCTTTCTTTCAGCGTATTAGTTATATACTATGTCATAATAAAACCGAAAAATAATTTAGCTTCATTCAATGAAACGATATTACGTTTTATATTTACCTGTAAAATAAACGTATAAACATCCCAAACACAGATTTTTTAACATTTAGACTAACGACGGTACACATGTTTACCAATATGGTTGCCAGAGGCGATTGTTTTCTTTTTTACTTTACCGATATTTCTAAACAACAATTTTTGTGGTAGATTTCTACTCGAAATGTACTCCGAAGGTTATTGTTTGAAAGTAGTAGACAATACAGTAAAACAGATTAAACCCTGTACTAACCGGTGTAGAAAAAAATGATATTACTGGTATAATTGTTAAAATAATATGGAGGATGTTCTAAAAAGGTCTCTCGACCATTAAAATTGAATAATACATTAATTATAATGAATATAAAGATGGAATAAGTCACATGTTTATAAAGTAACTCAAAAAATTTGTATGCAGTAAGTTAAATGTAGTTGAAACTTTAAGCAATATTTTTATTAAACTATCTTTATTATTATCACTAATAATTATCTTCAGAACTTTAAAACGAAAAACTCTTTTTTAGGCATTTAAAGATAGAGTGAATGAAGAGTAAAACAGAGTGAGCTTTGATCCAGATTTGTACGTCAGCTTCAGCATTCTTATAGATTGAGGCAGAGCAACACTATATGTAGGTTAATTTTATTAGTGCCTTCTAATTTAATATGTGCAAAGTTACGAGATACTTATCTCACCTTTATTTTAATTAATCAAGAGTATATGTATTTAAAACGATGAATTTTAAAGTTCGGTAAAAAATATCGGAACAGGCTATAGTTGGCATTTTTGACGTAATCTGTCATCATGCAATCATATAGGGGAAAACAGAGTAAGGCCGTATAGTCGAATAAAAACGGATACCCCAGTTTTTATACGATTTCAGCAACTCTCTAACGGATAATTGCTGAAATATTAAGCTGCAGGCAAGAAAAAAAAGAAGTGGTCATTACGGTGTTGTTTTAATGTTTATTGTTATTGTTTTCAAACTACTTATTTATGGACATATTTAAACTTACCACATTTTTTTATATTAATGCGTGCAGTTTGTTAAATAACAATTTATTTTTCATAAAGAAACTGTCGCTAATATTAATAGGTGCTATTTTACCGATTGCTTACCGAACCACATTATCTTGGCGTAAGACCGGATGTCCTTAGTGGAGCAAAACAGGATCCTGACTTTCTTAGTTAAAATTGTAAAGTAAAATTTTTATGCTTATCGTAAGAAAGTCCGAAAGGAAGAAACAAATTACTTAGAAGAATATTATATTTTATACTTACCATGGAAATAAACGTATTCAAGTTGACTCCATATGGGTGCCCAGATCACTTGGTCGATCGTGGCAAATAAGTTATTTACCAAATATATATGAGTTAATGATGGCATTTTAGTAAAAAAATCAGATGGGAACGAGCTCAGTTTGTTATTGCTGCAAGAAGAAGAAAATAACATTTTACACAATCCACAGGTCAGTTCTACGGATGTTTTTAAATTAAATATTTATATTATAATATTTAATAACATTTTGTTAACAAAATATTACTAATGGGTTGGTTTGGTTCTTTAGGGGCACTACAAACTTTTCACATGAGGGCTAAACAGATCCACTAATGCCACCGAGTTAAAGAAATGTACACAAATAAATTAGTTTGTTTCGGATACTTTTCAAATGATCAAAAACTTTCGTTGCAGAATTTATTGAAATTTCTTTAATTTTGGTGAAGACAGCGTTCAATTAAATATTTATGTATGACTTACCAAACAAGGGTACTTTTAAAAGTGATTTTATCAAAAATAACTTGTTTGTAAATAGTCGTGTCTGATTGCTAAATGATGTTCGTGATAAAAAAAAAGGGTATTGAAAACATCTTGATAAGAGGTTCATGATAAACAAGATTTGGAGATATACGTAAAAGAAGACTAATTTTAACATGTAGGTGTTTTCGTTTAAAACGCTAACACGCAAGTTGTTTTAAACTTTTAATTTAAGCGATATAAAAAAATCTTTATAACATTAAGGAATAAAAAAAAATACTATAATTAATCAGACAAAACCAGTTAAAATTACATAAATATACAATTAAAAATGTGGACGTTTTGGACTAAGTATTAGCCCCTCATCAGTGCAATAACATACAGATGACCAGACAACTACATATCATGTTTAACTTGTTTTGGCTGATTAATTGTAGTATTATTTTTTTATTTTAAATTTTATACATCAGACGTTAAATTTTTTTTAGTTAGTTTAATATTAAGGAATAAGTATTTCTGAAGTTGTGCCTCATAATACACAGGAAAGATACAAATATACCATTAAAAAAAAGAAAAAAAAGGCATAATTAATATATATATATATATATATATATATATATTTATCAGGAGCAAAAAAGGAGTCCTATCGGTACGAAACGTAGTGGTAGGACATACATATCAATTGTAGCACTTTATAGGGAGAAAATAACGATCGACTTCAGAGACAGAAAAAGTCGCGTTGTTTATGCTTCAACATCAGATGGAAAAAAAACAGATTCTACAGTTCCCAGGGGAATGGACGAGTGGGTAGGAATGCCGGAATTAGAGGCATGCACGGGCCGAAATTTCCAGGCCAGGGCCCGGCCCGACTCATAGAAAAAAACTCGGGTCGATACAAAAATTAAAAGTTAGGCCCGGCCCGGTTCGATTCTCCAGGAAAAAAGTAAGGTCCGAACCCGGCCCGAGCCTTCAGAAAAATGTATGGCCCGAGCCCGACACGAGTGCCGTGAATAAAAATAGGCCCGAGAACCGGGACATGAAAATAGGGCCGTTCCGGGCTTGGGCTTCGGGCCACGGGCCGGCCCGTGCTGATTTCTAGCTCGAACACACGTGCGTGCATAAAAGAACCAATATAAAGAGGGCAGAATGAAGCTATTAAATTTATAGGATGCCGGGCTTTAAATGGTTAAGCTCCTTCAAAAATTAAATTAAAGTGGATAAAAATAAAGAATGATAAAATATGGATACTATTATTATTACTGATATTATTATTATTATTATTATTATTATTACTGAGTAGGATTGTATGCAAAATAATGAATTGTTTTGTATACTTAGAATTACATAAAACTGTTATAGCACACAAAAACACTTGCATAAATCATAACTTGTAATTATAAATATTGACTAATTTATACATGTTTTCCGCAGTGGCTGTTTCCTGTTATTTTACTTACAGCTGATGTGTTTTTTCAACGTTTAGAAAACTTTTTTGACAGAAAGGACTGGTTTCTGTCAAACACCATTTATTTTTATTTATTTATTCCTTTCAACTGAAGGATTTTGTTCACTTGAAGTTATAAAAAGTATACAAACAAGACGAAAATCCCTGGCATAAGGTAGTTCCCATCAACATAAATATTGATGATTTTACACATGCTTTTCGTAGTGTCGGTTCCCTCTTTACGTTATTTATGAGCGATGTATTTATTCCAAAGTTTAGCGAGATTCTGACTAAAAGGAATTGCTTCTGTCAAACAGTATTTATTTTTATTGGTCGGTCTCTTTCAACTGTAAACCAATATTTTTTTACCTGCTTCCTTCAATTATATGCAATTAAATCTTTTAGAATGAGTTTTGTATGAGAAATTATAAATTGGTTCAGGGCATTCTAAAATATGTGATGAAAGTAAAAGCGGGCCATTCCATGATAAACGGACAAAATGTCCTGCATGTGACACTCACCTAAATCCCTATAACTATTAAATAATAAAATGTAAACTATACATTAAAAATAACAAAAAACCCCTAGATTTTCATATTAGCATAGTTGTTTTAATTTGAGGATACATTAGCACTGTTAAAACAGCAGTAGTGTGTAGACAAGCTGTTTCACACGCGATATGGAATGGCCCTTTAATAGGTTTTAAAATATCCACATTTATACCCTATACCTAAATAATCTACTGGCTTTTAATAGGTTTAAATATCTCCACATTTTAAATCCTAGACCTCACAAGGGAACCACTTTAGGTGTTGCTCGCACCTAGAATCGAGACCTGGTGTATTTTGTAGCCCTATGTATAAAAGTTAGAATATCGATAAAAATTCTTTGTTAAAATCATATTTTATATATTTTTTATAGTTATAATTTTTAATTATTGGAGTTTTATTTGTTAATTTTACACCAAAAGAAAGTTAAGTCGCCAGATATGGCACTTCAAAATTTTCACTAGCTTTATATCTGTAATAAGTTTACGTCCAAACCATTACAACACGGAGCGTGGCGAAAATACTGAGCTAGGGTTGCCGAAAAACTGCACGGGACGAAAAAGACGCCAATCTTTCCCCGCCAAATATGGAAATATAATATAGTATTTTTTTTTAAATCAAATTCGTAGGTTCTTGAAGGAATTTTAAAACTTTTTTCAACATTTTATAGTTATTATTGACTAATTTATATTTTTAACTATTGTTTTAAAGAAAACTTTTACGTTAAAAGCCTGAAATGTGGTCTAGAAAATTGCATTTTCAGAAAGTTAATCTGCTGTAAAATCAAAAAAAATTATTTTAACAAAAAAAATTTTTCCATTCCCAAACTTCCTAATATAAAGCTTTAAAATGCACCAGGTTTCAATACTAGGTGCGAGCAACACCTAAAGTGGTTCCCTTGTCAGTAATCTGACCATTTAAATGGACTGTTCCATGAGAAACCGAAAAAAATGTCCTGCGCGTGATACTTGCATGAATACCTATATCTATTAACACATAAGTTGTTAAAATATAAATCATTCATTAAAAGCAACAAAAAACTTTAGATTTTCATATTTGCATAGTTGTTTTAATTTGAGTATATAACAGCATTGTTAAAGAAGCAGCAATATGTACAAATCTGTTCCACACGTGACATAGAACTGCCCAAGTGGGAATCAGACCAGAGACGTAGGAAAGGGAGGGATTGTGGACCTTAAGAGCCTACACTAACCACGCTAAGACACTCGCAAGCTAATGTTAAATCAAAGGCAGCGTTCTTTGAAGTTTCTCGTTTGCATTTCAATATTTCTTTTTTTTTTTTTTTCACAGTATAGTTAAAGTCGATCTCTAACCGGATACATTTTAACTTTTTAGGCCCTCCTTTCCCTTCTTTAGATGTCAAATTTTGAAAAATTCCGAAACACGTTGTTTATTAAGGGGTCTCAAGACTCTTAAAATTGGAAAAAATGAAAAAAAAGATCATTTTCAACATTTAATATCTTAAAATGTATATGATTTTAAAACACAAGTATTATTGGGATGAAAGATATGAGTATGTTCTTTCATTTCATGCACTGAAAAAATTGCAAGATGCAAAATTAGCATTTATAGGGGGCTCCAAACTATCAGACATTTGACGAGCAGAAAACTGGTATAACAGCTTAAGCACAGGATTAAAAAATAAATATTGCAACTAGAAGGAAAATTTTGATGCCTACTTATACTTCAGATTATAATAAATATCCTGAACATAAATAAATTTATATTTACAGCATTTTTATATTTTTAATACGAAGTTGTATTTAGCTACTACAAAACTTTGAAAATTTCAATAGTATAATCACCTTAAAAATTTTTTCTTTTAAACAATAAAAAGAAAATTTTAGGGTAAGTTCATCCAGACTAACATGAAACACATGTTTTGAAAATTTCATGAAAAAACATTGAGAAGTTTTTGAGATATCCTACGCGTTATGCCCAAAAACGTCTTTTGGAGAAAAATGACTTCAAAGTTTCGGAAACGCCGCTTCATCTATTAAGCGGGTATAATTCTATAAGCCATAACTTCTGTTCTAATGGAAATTTCAAGGAAACAATTATATCAAAATGTTCAGAAAAGATAGGAGTTTCACATCAAAATCCCAGATTAAAAAAAAAAATCAAAATTTCTAAAATTATGAAGCTTTACGAGTCCTGATACCTCTTACTTTTAGTTATAACTATAGGCATGTCAAGTTTCAAGATTTTATTTACATTGGTTTATGAGTCATGATGATTTTTTTTTAAATTTGCCCCCGTTGTCCCCCTTGGGGATCGAATTTTTAAAAATCAAAGTCCAATTCATGGATTGTCCTCAGTAATATACATATATATATATCAAAACAATAACAGATCTATATGATAAACGTAAAGAATTTAAATTCAAAGTTAATATATTTACAAATTTTAAATCTAGTCTTCATCATTCTGTATATCGAAATATAATACTTAATCATTTATATAGTATAAAATGTTTGTGTTCTTCTCATCTAATTAACAATAATATTAAAAAACTAATTTATGATTAATTAAATCATGGTTTTCCAGAAAAATTCATATACTCTTTAATATACAAGTAGTACTTGAATGATCATTAAAAAACAAAATAACACATGCGGAAACAAAATTACAAAAAAAAAAAAATTATAAAATAAGAAAACAATTATACAAAAATTAAAAATTGTAAAATAATAATAAAAATTATTATAGGACTGTTGGGTGGGTAGATGTTAGAGTACGGAGGAGGGAGCTGTTGTCTGGATAATACGCAATGGCTAATTTATTATTAAAAAATGGGGCATTTGAATTATAACTACATTGCTAATACACATTTTATAATGGATGTTGATTCGATATTTTATATGCATATGGTGAAGTTATATTTTTATTTCAATTCATATTAAATTTATTTAGCTTCATTAATATTTAATCATGTTAACAATTAACTTGTTTTTCATTTTTAGTCTTCTCAGGACAATATCATATTAATTTCTAATATACCATCTTTATATAGAATAATATGCATAATAAGTTTATTTGATATAACTACTGCTATTACAGTTTGTATTAAAATTGAGTTATTAGTTTTTTATTATTCCTCTATCCTTTTTAATCATGTTTAATTTTGAACTTAGTGTTCAATGATTAATTATCGATTTTTGTGTCTGTTAGTCCCAAATTCATATTCGTTAACTTTTTTAATGGCTGGTATGAATATAGACCACACACTTTGTTTGTGAACTTTGGGCATTTGGGCACTGAAGATTCTGACAAAGTTCTATAAACATCCATTTTTCTTTTCCTGTTCATTTTATTAATTAATTATTTTTTATATTTAATAGTAATTCTTAAAGTTTTTTTACAATTTTATTATATATAATTTATTTTACTAGCTGACCCGCCCGGCGTTGCCCGGGCCCGTAATAATATTTTTAAATGAATCTGAAATTTTTATCGCAGGTCCCTACAGAGGGGAGCGGGTGGAGACGGTGCAAATTACCTGGGCCCGACTCTTGTTCAGTTCCAAAGTTGTGTAAAGTCAAAGGTTAAGTTTTTAAATTTTTATATGTCTCAAACTTTAAACTTTTTTATTCCAAATTAACTGATGAATTTAATTAAAATGTAATTATATTTTCAATAATTTATTTTTTTTATTTAAAATCTTTATATGAAAAAGCAATCACAAATACAACATAAAGTGTAATACTGAAAAAGAAATAATAAAATTGTAAGCAAGTATTACTATATAGATTTTTTTTTAACCCTAGATCTACCGGGAATTTTATTCAAGTTTTAATAAAACGTTCTACACCAGAATTTTTATTTAAAACTATTTAACTTATTTATTTACCTTATTTTTGTCTGGTTTATATACTTAGTTTATTTTAAAGAAATTTCTGGTTTGAATGAATATTTTGTATGTAACTGTCGGGTCCAATGGACCCGTCTGGTAGACGGAGGGTTAAAGTACCATCCAGCAAATTTATTTTCTGATAGAGTAAAGCCTGTTTATAACGGAATTCTGCAATAAACGAAAAACAAAAGTTCCAGCTCCCCCACCCCCACCCCCCAAAAATGCTATTATGCTTTGTTCAATTTAAATAACCTGCATAAAACGGAATTTATCACTGGTCGTTTTCGTTTCCGTCTCAGCAGGTTTTATTGTATCTTATTTGGGGGGGGGGGGGGGTAATAATATTCTTAAATGAACCTGAAATTCGTATCGCAGGTCCGTACAGTCAAAACTACATGTCCGTACAAAATTACTTTTTACGTCATGACAACATTTTGTAAACTTCTTGCTGCTGTTTAATTCGCATTTCAATGCAGTGCTTTGCAGAAATTGCACGTTTCACCCACAGTTATGCATGCCCCGGAACGTTTAAATCGGTAATTTGGATTTCAGAAGCACCGCGTGCATGCTACAGTTATTAAGCCTATTTTGCCGATCGCTTAACGGCGTTCTCTATTTGGAGGTCGAATCTATTTCGATTCGACTCGAATTCGGCTTCTTTTTCACTTTCAAGCATTCACCGAGGTTTTTTATGGGCATTTCAAATGTTATTTTGAAGCTACATAATCGCACAGAAAACGCGAAACGTAAACAAACCCGATCGCCATAAATCCTGCCAAGGACTCTTACACAATAGCCAATCAGATGCGATTCTCGGCCGTTGCCATTAAACAATAACAAATAATCGCGATTTCTGTGCCACGTACGTTAGCGTAATATATATATACATGTTATAGCATATAACTATATAATATTATCAATGTTATAAAATTATTTAAATTCTCTGTATAGAGTAATTGGGTGTGGTAGTAGAACATATTGTATGCATTATATTAACATTTGTATTTATTTAATATTTTTGTGAATAATGATATATAATATGGTATTATTTATTTATTAGGATTTGTGGGGTAAAGCAGTTGGTAAAATTTGAAAGCATTAGTTTAAATTTGGTTACTCTTATGACATTTGTTCATAATAGTTTTAATTTATTATACTAGATGGCATCACCAAAATTTAATTTGCATTTTGTCTGTAGCTTCTATTACAGTAATATTTTCGATTTTCAACACTAGATGGTACAAAATGCTGGTTACTGGCGATATTGTAAAATAATAGCTTTGGGATTTTTTACTTTAGTTAAGAAATTTAAAAGTGTTAATAGGTATTTTAAATACTCATATTGCAATTATTTCCTATTTATATTATATTAATTGCATTTATCACGGTATTTCAATATGGATTAACTGAAACCATTAGGTTTTAATATCTGTGTTAACTTAACTGCAAAAATAACCTTAAACGTATCGCGCTTTTGGATACCATGTGCAAGAATTTATTTGGATTAAATAAAACTGGGATTATATTAGGTATGTTGTGTAATATTACTATTTTTCATTGCTATAAATTAAATATTTAAAAAGTTGTATTGCTTTTTCCATTTCATAGCATTTAATATTATTCTGTTTTCATCTTGAAACTTTTGGTCATATTAGTCGTTTGACTACAGGAGAAAAAAAATTTCAGCTTTTAGCTCTTTTTCTCACAGAAAACGACTATTTTGCTTATATAATTTAATTCTGTACTCTTGATAACGTAATTCTATATATAAGCTTTTCAATTATTTTTATCGTATCCATATTTTTCTTTTTTTCTTCCATATTAAATCTCGTAATATAGTACAAGGCACTATATTTTATACATAGCAGCTTGTATATTCTATGTTTTTGGTATCCATGTTAAGTGTGTTGGGGGAAACTGTATTATTGCCATTTCATTCATAATCACAATTTTTGATGGTGGTCGGCCATTAATGATAGGACACTTTCAATTTTAGACATTTTGTCGAATATTTAAAGATATATTTGTCGGATTTTTCTGGAACTTGAGGATTATGAAGAATATGTTCGACTTCATATTTATCAACGGCGGTTTGATCAGAAGGACAATTAGGGGGCCAACAAAAAATCTAAGCATTTCTTCTAAATCTACTCATTGACAATTTGGGGACAAATGACAATTTGGGGAAAATCCCTTATCATTCAGCAGCTTTTAGAGAGCAACTAAAAATTATTTTACTCACTATATTGACGATATCTTTCTGAATTTTCATGATATTTCACTGGCTTTTTTTTTTATAAGTTGCTCCATAGAGTTGAATATCAAATCATGAAAATAAATATTTTTTTATCGTGCGCGCATGCACAGATAAAAAATATTTCCTTCAACTGTTCATATTTCATCAAATATTTAATATATTTACATTCCAATTACACCATATTAATTATACTACATTTTGTCAAATTTTTCTGAAAATGGCGATAAATTTGGCAAAAAACCATGCAAAAAATTTTTGAACTTGAAAAAAAATCGATATATCTCCATGAACATACATTCTATTCTTCCACAAATGAATGCATATATTGTACAATATCCATATATTCGTAAGCTATAGCGATAGATCATTTCGTGCATTTTAATTAACAGGGTGATCCCAAACATTATTCTTTTTCTTTGATTTTTTGTTGACCCCTAATTGTCCTTCAGATCAAACCGCCGTTAATAAATATGAAGTCTAACATATTCTTCATAATACTCACGTTCCAAAAAAAAATCCGACAAATATATCTTTAAATATTTGACAAAATGTCTAAAATTGAAAGTGTCCGATCATGAATGGCCATGTAGTGTTTATATATATTCCAATTTTCAAAGTTCTATGTTAACAAGAATGGGTGAAAAATGAGTAACAAGATTTTACTGCCAGATACAAACAGAATTGTAAGTTAAAAGAAAGCATGTAATAAAATAGTTCACTATAATATTTTGAACCCCTTTGCAATTTGCAATGCTTACTTATCAACAATAAAAATTAATCTTACTTCAAAGTAATCGATGTTAAAAATTCAGCAGGCATAGGGAACATATCTCTGGTAATTTCTGACACAGATGAACCTGATAAATCCAAATATTCTAGTCTTTCCAGTGCTTCAAAAACATGACTTCCAAGTACGGATTTTTTTGTATCTGTAATACGAAGTTCTTTCAAGTTGTACGGTCCATTTTCAAACCAGTTGTTTCCTATCGTAGGAATCAAATTCCCATCAAGTTGAATAGATGAAAGTTTCTTGAGATGAGATAAGGGTAAACTACCAAGAGGTAAATTCGTGTTCTGAAATGATTTCTTTATTTCAAGATATAGTAGCGATTTTTCTAATCCTACGAAAGGAGGACGACTTCGACTATCACTTAGTTTTGAAAGATTAACTCGGTTTATGATTAAATGTTCGATTTCCATATTGACAAATAGATCTGACGGTAGAACATCTATGTTTGAATCTTGGAGAGTAAAAGAACCCAAAGAATAACCGTTCATGTTTGTAACAGATTTAACCAACACATCTATAGAGTTCACTTTACTGCAAGAAACGAGAGGCTTGGTATTTTCTCCACGTTTACACGTGCATGGTTTTATGTCTTCTGCAGACGGGCATGAATTCGATATTTGACTTCGGGCCAATGCGACGAATGCTAATAAGGCAATAATTAATTTCATCCTTGCTTTCTGAGAAAAACCTATAAATAAATAATTTTTGATATTATATAAATATATCAGATTATTTTATACTTAAAGATACAAACACTAGAATTTAAAATGCTAAATGTTTACTAAATGAACGTTAACCCTTTATGTACTGAATTATGAATTCATGAAAATTTTATCTTCTAAAGCATTTTTCGTGAATTGTTTAAACTACATTAGAAGATTTACATAATCATTTAACAAATTTTAGAAGGATTTTAGAAGGATTTAAGGATTTAGAGAGATTAATCAAATTTGAATTTATAGGGATTTTTTGCAATATTTATAACCCCACTCAAATATTTTATTTTAAATATTTTTCTTAGTATTTTGTAGAATTAGGAAACGTACAAATATAATGTTCTTACAATAGAAATATAGAAATATTTCTGAATTGAAAAATCCCCCCCCCCCCCTCTTCCAAACGCCAAGAAAGCTGAAAAGATGCAAAGGTAAAACAAATCATCCTTTTAAAAATACTTTTGTTTTGTGTAACCAATAATGCTTTTCGAACAAGATAAAGTAATGTATCTATAACTGATTCTAAAATGTATTACAACTAATTGATGTATTAATTAATTTTATAACAATTTATTTTAATGGTACTTATAAGTCAGTAGTTGGTATGTCAGTAGATAAAGGGTTATACAGGGTTGCTACAGGTGAGCGAGTTTTTCACAGAAAATACCAGTAATTCCCGATAAAGAAACTCTCCTAATTTAATCGCGCGATTAAATTAGGCGTGTTTTTCAATAAAGTTTTTCAATCAAGAAAATACCCTGTATATATATATAGTCAAACTTTTTGAAATTATAAACCCTTTTAAAAGCATATATAGAGGCCGTTGCATAATTTGACCGACAGATTCAGAGAAGGTGATAGTACGCATCAAGAGGATGAAAAATTCTCATTAAATATGGGGGCGCAAAACACTTATTTTGTCACAAATATAGGGTGTTTTATCCGAACTGAACATGGGTTGACGGTAATAATTTTGAGAAAAATAAAAACATTGAATGAAAATGCAACGATATCCACTTTGTTTTGTGTAAAATGTTATAACATCACTAAAAATTCTGGAAAAACAGGCAATCGATGCTCAAGCGATCGATGATACAGTATGAACTGGTAATCGCAGTTCAAAATGTGGAGCGTCAAGTGCATACTGCTGGGGCTTATAATGAAAACTTCTACCACTTTTTTTGATATTATCACATTTACAACAAAGGTGAGAATGTCTATTAAAAGGTTTATTATAATGTGCTTCAGTTTTCTGAAAGTTGTTACAGTCAATCCAAATTGATTAGTGTAGAACACCCTGTATTTTGTATTAAATAAGCGATTTCCGACCCCATGTTCTATGGTAACTTTTCCTCCTCTTGATGCCTACTATCACCCTTCTGAATTTGCCGGTCGAATTCGGCACTACCCTGTATATTGCTTCACATTATGTACTTTCTAGTGAATTGATTAGAAGAAAAGATACAAAGGAAATTTTCTTTTCCACTAATCAAGTCATATAGCGTCGATAAGAAAACAAGTGGGTAAGTGTGATCACAGATCGCACAGAGGGTTTCGTTTAATATTCCTTTCACAACACTTTATCATTTTGCAAAATATGTTAGTTCCACAATTCGCAACCAGAGGGTGCACTCTAATCTAAACAAAACTCTATACGAACGAAACTCCGTTTTATAACTTATCCGTAGATACATTAGTCGAGGGGATCGGGCCCATAGCAGCCGAGATACTTAGGCGCCCTCAGGCGGGAAAAAGTGGAACTAAAATATGTAACGCTATGGTGCATAATATGAAAGAGCGATTAAAGGGGTGTCGGCAAAAGTTAGAAAAGTGCCCCCCGGGTGAAAAGGGTGGTGGTTAGAAAAATTGCTGAAAATACACAAGTTAGAGACTGGAGGGGTAAATATAAGACTTTTTGAAATTTTTATGATTTGCCGTATGATCGAAAGTGTTCAGCTATAAGTATTCAAAATTTCAAGTTTTCAACTTAATTAGGGGCTCAGTTAAAAAGAAAAGCTTAAAATATACAAGTTAGATCCCAAGACTTTTTTCAAAATTTTTGATTTGCCGTTTGATGTGAGGTATTTAGCTATAAGTATCCAAAATTTCAAGTGTCCAACATATATAGTTTCTGAGAATGGGTTCTGTGACAGACAGAGAAGCGGAGGAGTGAGACGAATAGGGTTTCGTCAGATGAATGAAACCCTAAAAAAAAAAGAACAATACCCCATACATTTTAATCTGCAAATTGTTGCATAATTAAAAACAAGTGGGTAAGTGTGATCGCATATCGCACAGAGGGTTTCGTTTAATATGTCTTTTAAAACACTTTATCCTTAAATTAATAAATCAAAATTGTTAATTTATAGTTATTAAAATCTTACATAAATGGCAGCACCATTACATTTAATTTTAAAATAATTAAAAAAAATATTTTAATCAAATTAAAAGTATTCAAGTAAAATTACTTAAATAAAATTAAAAAGTCCGAATATTTTTAAATTCATCAATTTAAAAAATTTAACGGAGGTATAAATAAAAAAAAATATTTTTAAAAGCAAAAAATTCTTTAAAACGTAGTATTTAAAATGCTGAACTATTTCAGAAAAAATCCATGTTAATTCTTTCACTGTTACAAAACTCATTAGATGGCGCCAAAAAGAACGTTAACATATATTAATATTCGAAATAAAAAAGAAAAAAATATCTTTTAATCCCTCAATAATGCATATACAGGATGTGTCAGGTATTTGAGAACAAATCAACGTCTGCTTTCAAACAGGAATATACACGAAAGATAGCGCCTTTTTTTACCGTTCTGTACAAGCGACCACATACACACTGCATGACATCATTCATTGAAATCCGAGGCTGACGAAAAAGACAGGCTACCGCGATAAATTCCATGTATCTTTTTTTACAGACCGCTGGAGTCACGTGATACTCGAATGCACCAATGCAGGTGTACGAAAAGAGCATCACGTCACTCTAGCGGTCTGTAAAAAAAGACACTTGGGATGCACCGCGGTAGCCTGTCTTTTTCGTTGGCCTCGTTGAAATCACAGCCAACCGTAATAACCCCCTGTACAGGCTGTCAAAACTGACTGCAGGCAATGACTAGACGAGTGTTGGGAACATTTGCTACTGCATGCACAACAGCTGCCTGGAGGGCCGCAACATAGCTGTGTGGCTGACTATTGGATTCCCTATCAACTACGCCATATACGTAATAGGCCATTCGGTTAATATCTAGGTAGCAGGGGGGGTCAACAAGTTGAGGATGACATCGTCATGAATGCCATTCATTTTGGTTTGTATTGGACGTATGGGATAGTGCAAAGTCTTGTTAAAAAATGTACGACCTCCCACGTGTTACAGAAGTATTTTAGTACTTTAATACCTTGGTATAAAAAATGACGTTGACTCTGGCTCCTTGAAGAAAGAAATGTGGATGCATCAGAACGTCTTCGCTTCTCAGGACCCTCAGAATCATCAGCGAGGCTGGAAATTTTCTGCACGTGTCTATCAAAACCTCTTCAGAGATTTTACGCAATCACCGTTCATTTTTCAGTGAACTTTCTTCACCTGAGCAAAGTTTTCCGCATTGGAAAGAAACAAGAGCATTCCTGGCTCCTTTTGATGTTTCAGCTTGTTAAGGAGGCGCTTGTCTCTGGTCAGTCAGTTGTTCCTACTTCTCTCAGTCAAGCACTGTACTCTCCTCATCACGTACGACCTCTAACGAAGGATCTCATGAATCACACATCAGATTGCGGCCACATCAACTGCATCTCCCTAGCGAGTGCTCTTATTGGCTTTGTAGGATTTTCATCGGCTTGACTAACAAATTCTGGTGTTTTGATGATTTCGTATTGCTGATAATGTTGTTTCCTGCATGAAATGTTTGCCACATGAAACCTGACAGCCTTCAGTTCTTTCCTTATATTAAAGACCAGTGACCGGGCGAGTTTCAAGAATGTGGCGATCTTCAACCAATGAGCCAATAACAGCATGCCTCTTTGTTACCTTAATTTTTCTAGGTTCTGACGTGTTTATATGCAACAGAAAAAGATTTGTAACTATGATATAAAGGTGGATATTTCACCTACAACGTGTGTTCTGAAATACCTGACGCACCTTGTAGATAACATGAAAAAAAAATTGTCCATAAGAAGCGTATTATTTCAAAAAATTGAATGTAGATGGCAGCAGCGAACAAAAGAATAGTCCAGAGGAATCCAATACAATTTATACCTCTGTATCGAATTAATTATTAAGAGTGATGAATTTTTTATATTAAATTTGGACTGGAATATATCAACTGACATGTTAAACATTAATTGTTACTAAATGTGCATTTTTTTTAATATAAGTGAATAATTCTCCGGATTTTTTAATCGAAATTTCATATTTTCTCTTTCTGAAATAAAAGATACTTTAAAAATTACCGCTGCGCAAAAAAAAAAAAGCCTTTAAAATTGCCCAAATAAAGGAATTTTTTCTTAATGAAATCCATCTGGAAATGAAGTGTAATACTAAAAATAAAAATTTTGAAGTCCGGCTTGAGAGATCCGAACAAACAATCTACTGTGGGGGAGACATTTACTTTACCTCATTGCCATTGGAGCTCGGCGATATTTGCTGAATTTAAGATCATGTTTTGAAATCGAAAAAGAAAGAATTATCTTAATTAAAATAACACAGGATCGTCGAAAAATAATACCTAGATTTAAAAAAATCATAACATCGAAACCTTTTATGTTAAATGAGTAATTCTTTCCCTACACGACAACTGGTGAACGCAAGTTTGGTTTTAGTTCACCAGAAATCGTTTGCGTGTCTGTGTTATGCGCGGATTAGTTGCGCAGTCGTCAAGGTCAGCCGACGCGCCAGACTGCAGCTGCTGAGTACGATGCTGACCGTGGAACAAAAAGCACAGTGCGTGATTTGGTATGCGGGTTATTTCATGACAAAGTTATTGGATCATTCCTTTTCAAAGACAAAACCACGTACTGAGCTGCTGCAGTCTGGCGCGTCGGCTGACCTTGACGACTGCGTAACTAATTCGCACAGAACACAGACACGCAAACCAATTCTGGTGAACTAAAACCAAACTTGCGTTCACCAGTTGTCGTGTGGTGAAAGAATTACTCATTCAACATAAAAGGGTTCGCTGTTATGATTTTTTTAAAATCTAGACTTTATTTTTCGATGACCCTGTATAAGAATTTTTAGAATTTTGTGATTTTCGGAAGGACAGGTGTATTCAGTTCTATATAAAAAAATCAAGTCTGTAACTTAAATGGTTTTCGAGTACGCCGTGCAGACGGCCGGACAGAGAAGCGAGTCTATCAGGATTTCGTGAGATGAACGAAACCCTAATGGGGTCGTCTTCATAATAAAACTGAAACAAACTCTGAAATTTTCAATTATGAACATCAAATTTTGACTTCATATTTGGCTTTTTTGGAAAATTTTACCAAGTGGGAAGTCATTTGTTCAAACACTTAGGAATTATTAAAGTATAAAATTTGGAATTCCTAATGTTAAATTCATTTTTGGTCTTTGCAAAATAGATTCCAATGTGGGTATTTTTTTTTAAACATAACTCAAAATTGTTTTGGAGGACAATTCCTGTTTTTTCGAAAATTAATTAAAAAAATTTTTTTTCGAAATAAATTTGCGAAATAACTATGAATTGTAACCTATGAATTTGTTAACGTAAATTGATTTTTAGAAGTTGGCTATCGGGTCGGATTGACTCTAATGTTTTCGGGTTCGAGTTCAGTTTTGATTCCTATATGTGGCGTTCCGGTTAACCTGTCATTTAAAAAGAAAGAAAGTCCAGAATATTGTTTCAGATGAACAACTATATCACAGCTATCAACCTTCCTTTTTTTTCTAGTCAAATAAGCCTGTTTGAACCACAAATTTTTCTTAATGAAGGAAAAAGTATCACTACTACATGAAAGGAAAATAATATTTGAACAGTTTGAAGCTATGCCATGTATCTGAATATAAATGACTCTTTACATTTTCATTTTTCGACATAAAAGGTAAAATTGATATTGTATATATGATTATTTACTATTTTTCCATAATTACATTAAATTGTGTATCTTTTTTCTTTGATTGCAGCTTTCAGGTCGTGTTCGTTTTGAAGTATTTCGGGCTTGGTCGGGTTCAGGTCCGGGTGTGAGTCAGGTATTTCTTTTTGTGTCGGGTTCAGGTCGGGTTGTGGGTTTTCATTAAACATAATTTGCGGGCTTTAGTCAGACCTACGCAGGATTGTACCACCTAGAAAATGTATAGCGAGAGAAATTTCCACACCACTGATATATAATTTTCGCAAGTGATAAAAATAGTGTCAGTTTCGAAGCATTGTTCTTTCATCTCTAACACCATCTATATTGTAAGAGTTTCTTTTTGGTGTTGTTTTTCCGAAGCTTTCAACGCAAATGAAGCAAAAATAATTTTCTTCTGATGAAGTATCTCCGTCGGTGACAGACATTGTATTTTCTTCCGTGTTTTCTTTGCCTTCATTCTGTCTCTTTGTTACGCTTATTTTCGCTTCACTTCTTTTATTTTGGATGGTTAATTTTTTTATTCAACATACGAGACAAAAAAGAATTTTGATTTTATGCCAAGCTCATTCAATGTTGTATATGTCATAAGGGAATTATTTGAATCGAGGGATTTCCATGAGTATCATATCATTCATGGAATATCATATCATTCATTCGAGTATCATATCATTCATATACAATCATATCATTCGAGTTTGAAAAAGACAAAATCTTAAAGAAATAGAATGAATTTATTATTGATACAACTAGAGTTATCTTAGATTAGAGTCTTACGCGGGTTGGTTTCTACCCAACCTGAACCAGAAAATTCTTCTTAATGTCAACCCAAAACCCGATCCTAACCCAACTTACTTCAACAGGAATTCGAAATATTCAAACACGGACATGACCCGAATCTGAAGTGAAAGAAAATTAATCCATATCTTAATACAGTTATGGAAAAGTAGCCTGCAATTATTCGTCTAATGTCTTTTTGTTTATAAATGAACATGTATATATGTTGCGACCAAAGCCCAAAGTTTGGCCATTTCGTGAAGTGGTGAAGAATCCAAGCTAAAGCCCGATGAACAGTGTATTTCGGGCTTTGGACGGCCCATTCCCGAAGTGGCTGGATATCCCTGGACAATATCCGAAGTGGCGTCCAACATCCAAAGCTATCCGGTAGGTACCAATGACGTGTATGTGATGTGGTGGGAGGGAAAATTCCATGCTTTGACGATAATATTCTATTTGCTGGAGAATTTCTCGCCTCTGTGAATTATTCTGATCCAGCGGATTCTTTGAGAGTGTTGTATTCTTTGTATATGTGTAGTATTAGGCAGCTTTCATTACAAAAAGCTACCTATTGCAGCCGTTCGGAGGAAAGCGATTTCAAAAAATTCTGGTATATTTTCATCGATCATGACCCCAGACCCCGAAACCATCCTCCGTTCAAAAGTTGATATATATATATATATCTGATCTTTGTCACACTGTAACTCTCGTATTTATGAACCGATTTGGATGTAACTTTGTGTATACATAGTGCATACCAATGCCTCGACCGAGTTCGTTGTCCAACTTCAGCCGCCATCTTGTTTCAAAATGGCGACCATTTAAATTTTTTTTTTAATTTAAAATTTGAAATGTGGTACTAAAAATCTGAAAATTGAAAAATACTTTATTCTTATGTGTTTGACCTTGATACAAAGATTCCGGAGCAGTTTTTGTTTCGTCTATATCTTACAAAATGGCTGAGTTATAGAATTTTGAATTTGTAGCGTGGCTGACATTTTGAAACGACCTGATTTTTGTCACGCGATAACAGGCGTATTTATGAACCGATTTGGATGTAACTTGGTGTATGCATAATAAGTACCAATGTCTCAACCGAGTTCGTTCGCTAGCTTCATCCGCCATCTTGTTTCAAAATGGCGGCCATTTCAATTTTTTTAAAATAAAATTTAAAATGAGGTACCAAAAAAAATGGAAAATGAAAAAGATTATTTTTGTATGTGTTTGACCTTAATACAAAGATTCCGGAACAGTTTATGTTTCGTCTATATCTAAAAAAATGGCTCAGTTATACCATTTTGAATTTGAGTTGTGGTCGACATTTTGAAACGACCTGATTTTTGTCACGCGGTAATAGGCGTATTTATGAACCGATTTGGATGTAACTTGGTGTGTACATAGTACATACAAATGTCTCGACCGAGTTCGTTGGCCAGCTTCATTCGCCATCTTGTTTCAAAAGGGCTGCCATTAAAAAAAAATTAAATTTTAAATTTAAAATAAGTGTGGATACTATAACGTAATGTCTCGACCAAGTTCGCTGGCCAACTTCATCAGCCATCTTGTTTCAAAATGGAGGCCATTAAATTAAATAAAAAATTATATTTAAAGTGAGGTGCAAAAAATTAGAAATTGAAAAAGGTTTTTTCTTAAGTATTTGATCATGATATAAGGATTCCGGAGCATTTTTTGTTTTGTCTTTATCTTAAAAAATGGGTCAGATATAGCAGTTTTAATTTCTAATGTGGGTGACATTTTGAAAAATCTGATTTTTTGCCTGCGACAGCACTTGTATATATCAACCGATTCCGATGTGAGTGAGTATGTGCACAGGACTTACTAAGGTCTCGACCAAGTTCACTCGTCAGCCTCATCCACCATGTTGTCTTAAAATGGCAGGCACTTCAAGATATCGTCGAATTTGGCAACCAAATATAAGTTACTTTAAATAAAAGCAGCTTGGATAAAACTAACTAATTTCGCGAAATTCTCATTCATAAGGATTTAGTATTGATAAAAATTAGTATTGAATCTACTATAATCGGTTTCCACTAAATTGAGCTTCGTGTGTTTCAATAATATAAGCTTGCTTTTTAAAAATAAGGAATATGAAAGCTACCTCTTCCTCCCGGCACTGGCCGGAAGGACTTTTTTATATGAATATTCTATACAACTATTCTATATTTTTTTCTATTCTGAAAAAAAAACTAATGCTGCTCCTGAAAATATATGAATTTATTGTGACCTTTTTACTCTCTCGGGTTATCCTGCAAAAATTATTGCATGTAAAAATATGAAAATTGAGACTGTTAAAGGTAATTATATCATAAACACTTTGCAACAGACACTTTTAAAATCGAAAAGTTTTAAAAGTTTTATTTAATGCTAGAACTGGTCAAGATGGCTCAGTTAAATAAGTTTTATAGAATAAAAACAATTCCCAGCAACTTAACCATCTTTTGCAAGCATATACATCATTAGATTGTGGAGTCCAGTGTCCAGTTATGTATTAAATTTGTCTAACATTTTACACTTTATCCATTTTCCTTTTATTCGATTATCTGAATAGAGATTTTATTTATAGTTTTAAACAGTCACTTTTATCTCATGTTGACAGATTAAAACGACCCTAATAATACATCAAAATACTTCTCAGTTATAAAATATATTTACACGTGGTTTTTAAAAAGAAAGGAAACTTTAAAATGATTAAATCAAAAAGTACGAAAAGCATTTAATAGTGAAAAATTACGTCATTTTCCAAACAGAATACTTAAAACGATTTGATTATAGCGTTTAAAAGAAAACTTTTCTTCTAGACGGTAAAAAATTACGGGAAGCAGCGACATTTTTTACTTAGCCATTTTATACAAGCTGATTTAGAAATTTGTGACAGATCTTACAGAATCTGAAAATCACTTGTCAGCTGTCGCGGCAGTAGTCGATGGGGCCTTGGGAAACGAAAAATCCATCAGTCAAAGTGAAATAATTGACAATCTGATTACAGAAGATCGCCACTGGCCGTGATAACATCACTTAATATTATGCAATTAGGCATTTTTAACAGAGTAAATCAATATGGTATTAGAACCTGAGTGTCTGTAGGGGGGGGGGGGGGCGAAGGTAGTTCGTAGGGAGAAGGACTGCCTAATTTAATATATATATATATTCTTATAAGAAAATATCCCTTGTCTAAAATTTATTTTCAAGTTTTATTACTTTTTCTTCACTTGTGATTTTGAAAATAACATATTTTGTTCTTCTCAAAAGATTTGGGATAATTAAACACTAAAAGGAATAGGAATTAAGAATTTTCGTCATTGGGTCAAAGCCCCTCTGACCGCCCCTCCTTCTATCCTCGTTGAAGACAATTTTTAGTAATTTTTTCCTAATATGTTGATGTGTTTAACAATTATTTTTACGGTGTTTACAGAGTGCGGGGACACTATCCCCCCTCTCCCGCAAATAAAGAAAAATAATAAACTGTATGAATAATGAGCTAAGATCAGAAAATTTATACAATTGCTAAAACAGTGTACAATGAGAACAATACAAAACGTGTGAGCTTAGCTCATTATTCATATAGTAATCACAGTATAAAATTCAATCTCAAATATTAATAATAAACTGTTTCGATTCGTCATTTTCAACATATGTTGTTATATTTATGTATTTTTTTTATGCTGATATACCGAAAAATTGATTTGGTTCTGATTTAAAAAAAATCCTCATTTTAATATTTTTCATGTTTATATTCTCCATTTAAAAAAATAAAGAAAAATTGGATAGCAGTTTAATCTGTTCGGATATCTATCCCTTCTTTTTCTCTGTGGGCACCCATACATGGTCACAAACAAATATATCCAGTGTTCCGTGTATGTAAAATTAGTTTTATGATGAATACGTAATGCCAACATAAAGAAAAACACATTCACATTAAATTAACAATATGCGCGTTGCCCTTGCTGCATTTCACTCTCCTTTTTTTCTACTAAATTTTATTTCTTGTTAAGCCTTCAAGTATTTGAAAACTACATTTACTTTGTCTATTGCATTATTTAATTTGGATTTTTAGCGTTGCATAAGCATCTCAGAGTATCAGTTTTTCTATTTATTGCATCGGTGTTCTGTGCCCTTCTCGCCCATACATCGTTAATGAGCTCTTTAGTAAATTTTTCTTTAGTAAATGATGTTAATTTACTTTTAAGGCAGCTTGACTCTTAATGATCTTAAACACTATTTTTTTCAAATGGATTTTTTTTATTGTAATAAAAATTAGCATTAATAAAATATAATAATCCTAATTAATTCCTTTTTTTTTTTTTTTTTTTACAAAAAGGAAATAACCCAATTGCCGCCATTTTGAATAAATTTCATTAAAGCATTTAAGTTTAAAATAAAATAAAAATGAAAAAGTGTTATCTTGCGCCGGCTTATCTGCAAATGAAAAACTTTCATTAAAAAAATGTTTGGTTTTGTTTCAGTAGAAACTATACAGACCCTCAAAATCAGCTCATGATTTTAGGTAGATTTCGTATGAAATACTACCTATTGGGATCGTTCCTATGTTGGAATTTCTGAAAAATTTTTGCAGATCTACACCGATCATGACCCCTAGAACCCAAAACAACCCTCAGTAAAAAACTTTATATATATATATATCTATCTATCTATCTATCTATCTATATATATCACTTTCTTCTGGACACGATAACTTTCGTAATTCTGCACCAATCTCTTCCAAACTGATACATAAAATCAATGGGCATAAAATCTCGGTCAAGTTCGTTAATGGGCAAAATCGGACCAAGGGGAGGGAAATAGGGAGGGGTTTTGTGAAAACAGAAAAACCCCCATAACTTCTTAATTTTTGTACATATCAAATCAGTTTAAAGTTTTTATTACTTCTAAAAATAGGGCCAAAAATTTATGTATCACAGATTTTTGATAAAGTTAAAATGGGCTCAAGGGGCGCAAAAAATAGGGTTTTTGGGAGAAAAAAATTCATAACTTCGTCAATTCTCGAGATATCAAATTCAATTAATTTTATTATAAATCTCCTTAACATTATCTAAAACTTTTATATTCACAAGTTTTTGATAGGAGCAATTCGTACCGCAAAAAAAAAATTAAAAACGAAAACAAAAAGGGCGTTTGAAGAAGAAAAAAATCCATAACTTCGTCAATTCTCAAGATATCAAATCCAATTAATTTTATCATGAATTTCCTTAACATTATCTATAACTTTTATATTCACAAGTTTTTGATAGGACCAATTCGTACCGCAAAAAAAAATTAAAAACTAAAACAAAAAGGGGGTTTGAAGAAGAAAAAAATCCATAACTCCGTCAATTCAAAAGATATAAAATCCCCATGAATTTATCATATATCTTCTTAATATTGTCTACAACATCTATATAGACAAGTTTTGGATAGGACCAATTCTTAGAGCAAAAACAAATTAAAAATACATACCGGTTGAAGTAAAAAATGATCTTAGTAAGGGTGTATTCAAATCCAAACTGCTTATTTTCTGACTCATTTTACAATTCGTTTTTGCTCTCAAAGGCTTCCAATTGGTACGTTTTCTTACTCAGAAACTATATAATGTACCGTAATGGTCGATTTTCTGATAGGGGCAGAATATATTTTTTTAAATGCTGTTAAAAAGGGCATTTTGAACCGAATTTACCGAAGCGGATTGTGTTGGAAAAATCATTGTATTAAGGATGCGCTTAAATCCAAACTGCTTATTTTCTGACTGGTTTTTAAATTCATTTTTGCTCTCAAACGCATTTAATTGGTAGATTCGCTTATTCAGAAACTATATAATGTACAGTAATAATCGATTTTTAGATAGAGGCAGAATATATTTCAAAAAATGATGTTAAAGTGGGCATTTTGAACGGAATTTCCCGAAGCGATTGTGTTAGAAACGAAAAATATTGTCCTTCTGAGAAAATAATTGTTTATATATCAAGTTTTAATTAATTGAACAAAAAATAAAAACACAGGTCGCTTATAAATCTCTTCAAAAATCACGTCAGCAAGTTTCATATTTTTTTTTAATTAAAAATGAATCTGGAATTATGCCAGAAAATTTCGAGTTGTTGAGCATGGAAAAGTATTTTTTTGAATACCGCCCTAACATGATTCTGATAAAACCAGCTATTATATGAAAATGAAATAAAAACTCGTCAAGAGCGGCCAGATAAAATTGTTAAAGTGTATTTATCTATAATCATGATTTAGTTTTTGTTTGTGAAATTAGTATATTTGACTTCGAAATCTACCTCTGCCTGTAGGCCGGGCCGGCAGGGATTTTTTTTATTTCGACTTTGGCCACACGACCCTAGGTATTTCGCTGAGTGCTTGGTTGCCCCATGCCATTTCGCAGGCTGGCCGACCGCCATTAAAACTTTCGCAAACTGGCCGACTGTCTCTAGCCATTTTGCGATCCGGCCGACAGCCTCTAGGTCTAGCAATTTCGCGATCTGGCCTCTAGTTATTTCGCGAATTGGCCAATCAACTTAAAAAGAAGTTGGCCACTTCGCAAAGTCGCCGATTTGGGGCTTCAGCCGCAACATATATATTCATTAATATTCAAATATATAGTTCTTTTCAAATGAAAAATATTAAGAACTATTTTTAGAAAAATCGAGTCAATCTGAACCCGACCCGAAAGCATCAAAACTGAACCCAAAACATTTAAAGTCAACCAGAACGGCAACGAAACAATTAGCATCATCTCAACCCAACCCAAACCAGGAGTCGGTTCGGGTTCAGGTAAAAATTGAGTGACCCTACCAGATGCAATACTCTATTTTAGAGCTGAAGCTATCTAACAACTGAAGGAAATTTATCATGCTCCCCTTTTCAATAGCAGCCCTTGTTTTGTACATACTCGCAATGTAAGTATTATTCTTGATTCCTTTGGTTTATTTTATTTAGTTATTTAGTAAAAGCATTATAACTGTTTGCATATGCACTTCACTTAATATTTTCTAACTGTAATATTTATGTTAGTGTATGTAGCGATGTGTACAAAGTTACATATCTCATTGTTTTTCATTGCTTTAATAATTATGGCTTGCTATTGTTTATGCATCTATAGAACATATTAAAATTCCTGTCAATGTATGTATTGATGGCACACATTTTGTAGGCTTCAGAGGTTACGCTAGCAAATCGAATTTATTTTGCTTTCTATTATTAATTGTTGTATAATATTGTAAAACTAGTCTTCTATGTTTTGGCGCATTGTTAGTGTATCTTAATGTATGCAGTGGATTTGAGTCTTCCCCCGAGATTGCACTTATGCTCTAAGCGAAAGCTGGGTTTCCAGGGCTGTCATCTCAGACATCCGGCTCCGACCTCTTAAGTTCTGTTCTCAAATTAAATTTGTTATGACGCAGATTTGGGTTTTAACTGGTTTAGAATAACATAATATTTATATTGAATAATATAATCAGTTTGGTATAAGGGGCTATCTTTGAGTCCGCACTGTGTCAACTAAACCTACAGAGATTTTTTTTTTTAATGACCAAAATAAACAATTTTAGAAATTTCTTCTGTGCATGGTCGCTACTAGCGACAATATTTTTATTTTTACAACAACTATTTCTATACAAATATAATCTACCTCGAAAATCAGCAGAATGCAAAACGAAGATTCTTGTTATAAAGTAGTGGTAAGCAAAATAATAAAATATAGTCGCCAATAGCATTCCTGTCAGTGCGAAAATGTCTTTAAAAACTTGATTTTTTTTCTGTTGCAAGCTGAATGTGTAAAGTACACATCTGCACGTTTTCGTGATAATATTTAAATAAGGAGGTTATATGAATCCGTAAGTAAATGTGATCTCTAAGACCGTTCGTCCCCCGTTATCTTTTACTTTTCCACCTCTCTAGTTACGGGTTAATATCAAAATTTACTACTCAAAAGAATATGATTAGTCAGATGTAATAGTAATTTAAAAAAAAAAAAATATTTTAAATTAAAAAAAAAACATGCTTACAAAAAATACATCAAATAAAGATTAAAAAAAAAAGAGTAAAAGCCCTCGTAACAATATATTTCAGAAATACAAATTGTGACTTAAAAATTTAGTGGTGTTGGTTAGTGAGATCTCAAATTCTCCTCGCTAATGTTAAACACATGGAGGTGGAACGTATTCGTATTTTTAAGGGGACCAGGAAAGCTCTATCTCCGCCATGTGAAATTCACCAAACTTATGTACCTTTTTCTCAAAAAAGGTGAAAGATAGACGCCTAGATTTTTTATGATGGTTAGAATAACACATCTTACATACTTCAACACAGGGGTTTGATGATTTGCTGATAATTATTTATTTTAAGCAGTCTGTCGGCGTCGCATGTCATACGTTCGCCGTTTTTGTTCAGGTACGGTCGGCGTCGCATGTCATGCAACGCGAAGAAAATTTTTATCCTTGAAAGTGAATTTGTCGCAACTTGCATGTCGGTATATTCTGGGATCGTGTTTTGTATTTCTGCACCGCCCCTGAATACTAGGCCCTGAATACAAAAATGGCGGCTTCCGAAGGCGGATTCTTTTCAGTATGTGTACAGTCCCTTAAATATTCGTACCAATAATTTTTTAAGTTTTTTCCATTTTATTTCTCTGAGATTAAACAAGTCAGGGAAATCTTTTATAAAATACTGGTGTCTACATTTTGGGGACCGTACCTATGTTAAAAGAAATTCGCCTTCGGCAGCCGCCATTTTCGTGTCAGTGCTCAGGCCTATTACTCAGTGGGCGGTGATAATGCTAAGAGATGGCGCAACTAGTTCTTTTATTTTCGAATTTGCTGTAATATCGGCGTTCGTTAGTTATTGTTACATGTCAAAATGGCTTATATGGTGGATTCAGAGAGTGATTCTTCTGAGGGAAGTGATTACAATATCTCTCAGTCAGAAGATGAGAGCTCTGAATTATATAATACCTATACATAATAATTTTTAATAATTCTTTTTATGCCGACATTTATCTAATATTATAATACGAGAAAAATTTTTATGTTTGTAAAATTTATGTAAAAAGCTGTTCAGAAAATCAATGTTGGCAAGATTTTGCCAAATTTGACGAAATGTTGCCAACTTTGTGTTTATATTTCAAATAGATTTGATAAATATAGTTTCAGACTATTTTTTTTAAACTTTAAACTTGAGTGCATTGCAGGAAAAACTGACTTTTTTTTTTTTTTTTTTTTTTTTTTTTTTTATCAATGGTCAAACAAAAATTGGTTG
The DNA here is from genome assembly GCA_963932465.1 of Maratus speciosus. Lineage (NCBI taxonomy): Eukaryota > Metazoa > Arthropoda > Arachnida > Araneae > Salticidae > Maratus > Maratus speciosus. Next base: position 524,469,830 of record OZ010787.1, on the reverse strand, counting down.
AAAACGAAAATATTTTCCATTTTTCATTTCAGGATAGAACATATATTAATTTTCAGCAATAAAAAAAAAAATGCTTTTTTGGGGATTGGAAAAAAACGACAGAGAAGGGTTAATGTATGTAACAACATTTTATTCTAACTACCATAAAAAATATAGACCCCTATCTTTCACCATTTCTGAGAAAAGGCACAAAACTGTGTGAATTTAACATGGCGGAGATAGAGCTTTCCTGGTCCCCTTAAACTATTCTCCGGTAAATTAATATTTTTAACTTCTTTTTCTGTGTATTCGTCTTAAAGGATGTCTCTTTCTGTTTTAGTAGACAAAATATTTCTAAAATATATGCTTAATTCAATATTTTATGTGTTAAAATCTTAGCTAAGCTGGAGAGCTCTGAGTAAGGTTTTTAACACTTAAAAACAATTTGATATATAATTTAATACTATTTTGATCCCTAATAAATAGACATCCTTTGAACATCATACATAGAAAGTTGAAGTTAAAAATATTGTTTTCCTTATGAGATATTTTGAAAGTAAGTGTGCATTCCAAGCTCGTAGGTTTTACATTAGCGAGAGGAATTCGAGTTCGTACTGATCACCACGCTCAAGCATATCGCTATTGCTTTTTGGAAATCTTTTCGTCGCTAACTGTCTTAACCCTCTCGCTGCGTAGTTGTTTTATCAAAATAGCTTCAAAAATTGCGCATTTAATTCCTTCGCGACGAGCGTCTTTTAAGAATTTTTATTCTTTTGTCACCGGTTTTTCAAAAAAAAAAATTTCGCCTTCTTTAATCGGGAAAATGCTCCGATTAGATAAGGCAAAATTTACAATAAAAAGTAACTGGTGGGAATGATCAAGGAGGGTTAATTAGACGGAAAAAATGCATCCCCGATGAAATCTCGGGTTGCGCAAATTTTGCTACTTTTACGTTGCCCGAGAAAATCTCGGGTTGCGCAGCGAGAGGGTTAAAGCATGTGGTAGGAAAAACTCAATACATTTTTTGCATGTCTTACTCACGAAATAGAAATGTTTTTATTAAACACATTCGTATTGCTTCATTTTTAAAGTTATGATCTATTTCATTTATAAAAGATTTGTATGAAAATACTAACATGTATTAACTTAATAATGACATCTTTAAATGCCTATAGAGATGACTTATAAATCAAGTATAAATCTCTTACATAGTTTAGAGAAAAATATATCGCAACAATCATATGAAATCAACTAATATAATAGCCTAAGTCATGTGACTGTTATAAACAATTCCGGTCTGACAGCTTCGCCATTCATATGCTAGTCATTTAATAATCTTTTATCCTGAAAAATTGCATGCATATTTCTGGAAACACAAATCCTCTAACAATCAGCGAAACGATTGAAATTGAGTAAGAACAAAATTAGTTTGTTTTGACAAGATGACACGTGTAAGGCCCTGATAAAATTACAGACATCACATGTCCATTGCTGGCAACTTTTACGCTTTTTCCCTACCACTAAGATTTAATAGAAAAATTTCTCTTATTTCATCATCAAAATCTGCAATTTAAATAAGTCAAAACTTTCTATTAAATTTTAGTGGTAAGAAAAAAGCGTAAAAGTTGGCAGCTATGCATGTCACCTTAGAATATACAGGGTAAGCACAATCTCTTGCCCTGATTATAAAAATGTATTACAACATAACCGTTGAATGTAATAATGTAATTTTTGTGTCATTGGCTAGTTCACTTTTAGCATATTTGTTATGAAATAAATGGCGCTGTACTTCCACTGCTACGTGAAAGGCCAACACCATGACCACCATGCTCTCCTGACATTACTCCTCTGGAATTTTTATTTTTGAGTTATATCAAGGACAGTTTTTGCCACATAAGTTGCTTACTTCGAATAATTGAATGCTAGGATAAGAATATGGCATTGACATTCTCCGAGCTATCAAGGGGGCACACGTTAAAATTTCATGAAATAAATTGTCTTATTAAAAATTTTATAATAATACTTATAATGTATCCAAATAATCACATGTCGAATTTTAATAGTTTTTGCACAATAAATATTTATAATCAGGGCAAAACTTTGTGCTGGACCTGTATAAAAACGCTCTCCATGGGAATGAAACGGGACAATATGAATTGATACAGGTCGTATTATAGTTTATGTTACAAAAAAATCTCATAACCATCGGAAGGTAAAGTAACGTTGTACAGTAATTAATTTAATAAAATATTGAACAAAAAGACCTCATCAAATAAGAAGCGTAATAAAGATGCAAAGCGAAAAGGTATGAAAAAAAGGAGTTTAAGCGGAACTTTGGAAAAAGAAAAATACACTACTAGTGGCCAATTAAATAACTTGTGGTATGATAGAAAGGCTAATCATGAATAAATAAATATAAAACTTAAAAATGATGCAAAAAATTAACTGCAGCCGCATTCTTTTAACCTCTTCAGACCCCAGGGTTTATTTTCATATATATATATATATATATATATATATATATATTTACTTCAGTTATGAATTTATGTTTGCAAAGTGATAACTAAGAAAGATTGAAAAACAAAAAAAAAAATAATTTATCTTTTGTACATAAAAACTGATATATCTTATATGACACATGGGACTCAATAAGTACATATTTTGACAATTTGTTAGGATATTTTCTTTTGTTTTGCATGGAAAAAAAATGAAAAATATTAAATAATTATGTATATAAGACATTTTTATTTTTAATGGACTCTCCATATGGTATTTTAAAGTATAAAAAAATTATTTACTTTTCGTTTTTGTGTATTTCCTTCATTTTTGCTGCAAGTCATTTTCAAATCCTATTTTATGGCCAAAAAAGCACTCTAAGAAACAAATTGATATTTTTCTTTTAAGATTCCGTTCACACCATTTTCCCCTTTTTAATCATTATTTCTATAAAGGAAAAAAATTGTAAAGATGTGTATCCTATAGGGTACTCCAGGTCCGAAGAGGTTAATATTGACTTTTTAATCATATATCTTGGGATACAATTATGGTTTACTTAATACTCTCCTGAAAAGTAAGTGGTGATTTCCTTCAATAAATTAAAAATGATGCCCTCTCCCTGATTTGTGTATTAATTTCTTATTAATTTTACTGTACAATTTTCAGTGTAATGATTTAATTAGTTTTATATCTGCATTTCCGGTATATTTTATCTACAAGGTATAATTTTGATTTAAAAAATTAATAAAACTACAAGGGCTGTATAAAAAGTAACATCTAGCATGTCTGACAAAAATAATACACATTAATAAAACTAATAATATGGACTTAGTTCGTGCTTTTTAAAGGAATCGTGGTCTTCAGTAAAACGGTTTAAATATTATATGTTGTTTATTTACTTTAAAAAATTAATACTATGTAAGTGGGAATGGTGTTTGAATAATATTTTCAAGCTTACCAAGTATCTTGATGGTATTTTGATATAAAAGTGTTAGAGGAATTAAGTAGATAATGTTTAAGTGTACTAGTAAAACTCTTTTTTAATATTTTAATATACTGTTACGGTTTAAAAATGCAGGGAAAACGGAATCTTTTTCTTTCGTTTGTCGGAAAAATCGTGAAGAGCTCCGATAGGTACAGACATAATCGGCAGCAAGATGGAAGCTCGCCATATTGCGATGTTCATTAGAGCTTTTAATGGACTTTATTCCAAATCTATGTTCGAGGCTGAAAAAAGTCACGTGATACCGGTAGTTTACTCAAAGAACTCCTAACTGATAAGAGGGGAGGCTACTACTGCTTTCAGCATGAACTGTTTCACTGGCTGGCGAGGGTTTTTCATTACGTCTAAGGAGCCTTCCCTTCATTACGCTAGAAGTTTTTACCTTGACCACGTGATCAAAACGCAGATGGAATATCCTCCATTACCATTTCGACTAATTATTAAAAAAATCCAAAAGTTGGCTTCGATGCGCATAACGTTACACATCACAGGTACCTTCTTGTCAAATCTCGTAGTTCTGCGCGCAGAAGTCAAATCAGAAATCTCTGGACAGGCCGAAAGAATCACACACACACAGACTTCTCGTATAATTATACATGTAAATAAAGTTTTCTTATAACTAATAAAATTTTCAAAGAAGGAATTTAATACGAAGATTTATTTTAAAATTATCTCAATGTTTGCAGCGTGTTCTCAACGTCTGTTTCATAGGTGTTGAAATGACTAATTAAGTGAAGCTTTTAGATTTCAACGGATCTAAACGGGTTTAGTTTAATAAGTAAAATGAAAATATTACAAAATATCATTGGAACTTACAGTGATGTCTATTAAAAAAAATTGATTAAGCAATCCACGTATACACTCAAAAAAGAAAAAAAACAACAACAACAACAACAACAAAAAAAAAAAAAAAAAAAAAAAAAAAAAAAAAACAGGAAGCAAGTTGCCTCTACCCGTGTGATTAAAAGATATATCCTTCTTACTTGAAAAGAAATTTGTATCTATTGACAAAAGGATTTCAGGAAATTTTGAGCTTAATTTCTCGATTTTTTCTTGATTTGAGGGTAAAAGGACATACATACGAAAAATTACTCACTAATACGAAAGTCACTAGTACGAAAAATTACTACACAGCGCAGTTGTCGAACCGCCTCTAAGATTTCAGGAAAATGCAACTTTAGATTGGGGATTTCAGGTAATTTTTAAGTTAGATTAGGGATTTTTCTTTATTTAGGAGGAAAATTGGCAAATAAAAGTGGAAATTTTCGTGTTTAGCCCGTTCGAGGCCGGCGTCGCATATATGCACCATCTGAGGGCCCATACTTTTTTTTATACCAGTATTTGCAAAGATTATTTCTTGCCTTATTTAATTATACATCTTCTCCGATAAAATAATGGGAAATTTTTATTTTGAAAAAAGTGGTACTTAACTATTAAATGCCGTATAACATACCACTAGTCAAACGAACCATAATTAAAATTAACTAAAAATAGTTCAATTTTTCAGAGTGTAGCCTCCAGTGTGGATGGATGATAATTAAATAATGTGAATTATATCCCCATTATTAAATAATCTGTAAATAACGTGTCTTCTTTTTGAGAAGCTAAATTAATTTCATATTAATTCTTTGTTGTTAAGCTATCTTTCTCTAGAAAAGTTTATGGTTTTAAGAAATATTTCTAAATAATAACGCGAAGGAAATTTGTTTGGAAATAAGAAAGTTCACGCACTAATTGCATAGTTTTACGTGTCCTATTTTATTTATTTATTTTTAAATATAAGTAAATGAACAATATTCCATCTATTAAACATTTTATAACACGAATTTAACAGAAAGATTTAATTTTAAGAACTGCCTTAATGCTTTCCAAAATGGTCTATTTGTATCGATATCAAAATAAGTAATTAATTTTTTACAAACATATAACTTTTAGATTTCAAGGAATCTAAAAAGATTTTAAAAAATTAATAAAATGCAAATCGGGGAAACAGATCGCTGGTACTTACAATTTTATCCAGTTTGTCTTTTAAACTAAATTTCTTTTCATATGAAAAAAAAGGTGCATTATTTATAGAATATTTAACCATGGGAAATAATTCACACGTGATACTACCTGTATTGCTTATTCTTTCGGAAACGATTGTTATCGAAATACTTTTTAGATTTGAGAAACAACATATGGGATTTATTTATCGCTGTTTTGTCATCTCTCTTATCATCTTTTTTTGTTGTTTGTAAATACAAGTTAATCTTATGACAAGGGTCGAACAAGATGCGGTAAAATCTATTGCTTTAATCTTTTATTTAAAATGTTATTGGTCAGAAATTTGAAAAAATAACAGATGCTTTTCATATCTTAATTTCATTTTGAAAGAGACCTATGCTATTATCTGTTGAGCTTCTGATAATTCTTTCAAGATCGTGACCTTAACACTCTTAGTCTGCTCTCTGGTCTGCCCAATTGCTATATAATTTTTTAAAAATATAATTAAAAAATAGATAATGAATCTTTCTGCTGCACGAAGATCTATGGAAAATAGTATATATTTTCAAAATGACTAATTAAAACTGTCTGCGAAAGAATTAGAAGAAAGAAAACAAGTGGGTAAGTGTGATCGAAGATCACACAAAGGGTTTCGTTTAATATTCCTTTCATAACACTTTATCCCTTAATTAATAAATCCGAATCATTTATTAATAATTATTAAATCCTTACACTTTACCAATGCACTTTATCAATAAGAACATATGTGGCAGCACCATTAAATTTAATATTCAAATGATTAAAAGAGGAAGCTATTTTTTAATCAAATTAAAAATATTCAAGAAATGTGTTTCAGACAATTGTTACAGCATATAATTGTATATCTGAAAAGCGTATTTAATTACATGATTTAATTTTATCTAAAAAAAAAAAAAAATAAAACCCTTAAAATGGTACAAAACTACGATTGTTCTTTTAATTAAATCCATCGGACAATGAAATGTAGTCCGGGGGAAAAAATCGAAAGTTTCAACTTCTGTTGTCGAGAATAGAGTTTGGGATCTTTGGCAAACGCGGTGCCACTGTGCCACCGACACTTTGACAGAAAAGTTGAATTTATGGTGCTCGTCTAAAAGCTAAATTACGAATAATAAAGAATTCGATCGGATGTCATCAATTTAGTTCATTTAATAAAAAAATATATAAGGCTTCTCCAAAACTTTATGATTTGTCGTGGGATCAGAGGAATTCAGCTATTAGTAACTACTCAACATTTTAAGTATCTAACTTATACAGTTTTCGAGAAGGAACTCTGTGACAGACTGACAAACAGAGGAGTGAGACGAATAGGGTTTCGTCAGACGAACGAAATCCTAAAAAGTGAAGAAAGGAAGTGTGTAAAATTTATAGAAGAGCATGGTCAAAGTGAACATTTATACACATCGCCTGGCAACAATTGATGTTATTAAAAGTACGCTCTATAGCAGAGGCCGGCAATCTTTTACCAGTGCTGTGCCGGACCTGTATTAAGAACTTCTTCGCATGCCAGGTCAACTCCACAAAATTTTTGTAAGCCTGCACTATGTTCTAACATTTTCCCAAGTAGCACAAAATGGTTGCACCAACATTAACTAATTGTTGGTAAATTGTAATTCCACGTTGGCTCACAATAAGCGTTAATCAACAAATCATTTGCCTACAAAGGCCCAACAGTGGCCTGCTCCGATACGTTCCAACTTAGAGGAATCTCTACACCTACCATTTCCCAACCATTTGCTAACTAACCATTCCCAATCGTACCATTTCCCAACGGTTTCCACAAACTACCAACGATGGCTGACAAACTGTGCTACTTAGGTTATCACTCAATAATATTGCATTTTCACCAGAAAGTTCTTAAGAATACATGTATGTTATTGTAAAACTAATTAATTAAAAAACATTTATTGTTAATTAATATACGCAATTACTATCAAAATGATCAGTTTGATAATTGAGATAGATTTGATCAATCCAAAATTGGATTGATCAGAGTTGTTATTATTAATAGATATTGGTTGAAATTGCATTACACAACAGATGAAACCTACTAGAAAAAAATAGGAAAAAAGTTCAGTCTATGTTCCACTGAAAATTGGTTTTTGGCAGGCATGCAGCAGTTTGTCGAACCCTTCTCTACAGCATTTGTTCAGTTGGAGTGAAACTTACATCAGTACCATTTCTAGCGAATCTAACGTCCAAAAACTTCTTGTCTGGAAAGGACGGTCTACATAAATGTCATATAAATGTATATTTTGTATAAGATGAACTTTTCCCAACTGAGTGAAAAAGTGCCCAAGCCGGAAATCGAACACAAAACCATTGGCTTAAATTGCCAATGCCCTTCCAATCGACCAGCCGAAATATTTCATGCAGACAATCTTTTGGCAATAATATTTGGTCTGCCTTAATGGAGTTCCTTTACCTGTGGCTTACATGGTACTGCTGTCTACATGGCAGACGAAATGTTATTACCAAAAGGTTGTCGGAGTAAATTCTGTAAGCCATTTTTCGTTCCAGAAGGATCAATTGGAACAACATTGGCAATTTAAGCAAAGGTTCTGTGTTCGATTCCCAGCCTCGACGCTTTTTCACTGAGTTGGAAGTCTAAGGTTTTTTTTCGCTCACCTTTCAGATTACTTTTTAAAACTTTCCAACATAGTTGGACAGTGTTTATGACTTTGGTTTTTCTGTCCGTCAACCATCTGACTAACCGTGTTCGAACTCTCGTAAATATACTTGTATTTTTACATAATCGATGTATGTTATTGAGGATTATTACAGGACGTTCCCTGTTGAAAACAGAGTGTGTACCGTTCATAGTTTATTTACAGGGGTACACAAAAGAATTCCGTTTGATGTCCTATGGGGAAAAATTGTTTGCAGTGTATTTTAGTGATGTTACATTATTTCAAAAGAATGAAATTGATAATCGTTACTGATATGCATTACAATATGTTTACGATAGAATATATAGGCTAATTCCATGCGAAATTGTCATGTCTGTCACATACTACGATTTTCGGCTACCAGTATTTTAGAACGGAAAAATGTGAGTTATTTTATTGGAGATATCTCATCAATTGAATAAGGCGAAGCAAACTTATCGAAAATAACGGTGGCCAACAAGCATAGCGATTTTCAGGTGTGTGACAGACATGACAAGTTCGCATGGAATTAGCCTATAGAGTGTAGAAATTTTAGCTATTTACAGGCACACACAAAATAACAGTAACGGTTACAGTACAGTCTATGAGCAATGATTGCTGGAATTTTGCTTTCATTTGTGGTGTATGTTTTAAGCTTAAATAAATTTTAGAATATTAGATGGTGTATAATTTCAATCGTTACTATACAGCGCCGCACAAAAGAATTTGTAAGCGTTACCGTCTATTTCTTACAGTGTAATTTTAACTGTGGTACACATTTTTCAGTTGAATTATATTTTAGTATACCAAGAGATATTTGTAGATTGTGAAAAAATACTTATACAAGGCTGCACAAAAAAAATTGTAAGCATTATCGTCTATGGGCGCGAATTCCTTAATGTCTGTTTTTAACTGTGTTATGCATTTTCCAAATTAAATACATTTTAATTCACTTAGAGGTCTGCACGGGGCCGGGCTTGGCCCGAGGCTCGTACCCGGCCTGGCGAAATGAGGGTGAACTTTCAAACGGGCCGGGCGGGGACGGCAGAATTGGGACAATTTTTTCAACAGGCCGGGCCGGCAAAAAACTTGAACGGGCTTGCAGGGTTGGGCCGAAAAAAAATAAGTGGGGCCAATATAAAAATTTAAACGAAACCTACAAAATATGAGTCATTTTCAATGAATATGACTTTCACGAGAAGAAGTATAAATGTGCGTCACGATCACGAGCCGATGCGAGTTTGACAACATGAATACAGAAATATAACATTTCCGTCATAGAGATCGGCATCGGACAGTTACATGGTCTGATCCCGGGTTTGATTTTTTTTCAGCAGACTGGTGCCGGGCCGAGATCAGGCTTGCATTTCTTCCTGCATAGTCATGCCGGAATGGAACTGGTCTTAATCGTTCTCAGGATGTATAGGGCAGGCATTATGTTTTGTAAAAGTATTAATACCGATAATGAACTTCTGTTAACAGTATCTTTGGAAACATACCTTAAGGTGGTTCTCAAATTCCCTGCTCAACAATGCGAAACTTTCCGTCACATTTTCTGACTCAGTTTTAATTGTAAACGCATAAAATTGAAAGGCCTGACAATTAACGGGACTTGGAATCGAATAACGTTTTTCATTTTTGGTAAATTACTTACAGAGATATAAGAGATTCTTTTCACGTGACTGTAGGTTTTTCCCGTGCTATCGCTTCCGGAAATTCGATTCAAAACGATAACTTTGGTATTATTTTCTCAAAAATATATTGTCTTTATCAAAAAAAAAAAAAAAAATGCCATTTGCATAGTTTCTGAATAAGAATACCTGCCAATCTTACGCATTTCCGAAAAGAAATGAATTCAGAAATGTGTCAGAATGTAGCTCCTTTGGATTTGAGAAAAGCCTTAAAAAATGACAGATAAATGTTTTCACAAATCTACTTTCTATTATACAGCTTCAAAAGTTACCATGTTTTTAACCCTTTATTCTAAACTACATTAATTTTTTAATGAATCCTTATTTGAATTTTGAAACGTCTAAGATTGTAGTCATTAATGTCACTAGTGTGTGTTTTATGTTTTGCGAACACATAGTAATCTAAAATATACTGTAAAATGTTCCCATAAATATGCATAGAGTATTCATTAAAAGAATCTTAATTGTATGTCGAGAAAAAATGGAATTTTTTGTAGAAATTGAGTCGGGCCGGGCTGGGCCTGTTTTCATTGATTTTTTTTACGGTCCAGGCCGGTCCGAGAACTGTGAAAATGTAAGCGTGCCGGGCCGGGCTCGGGCCGAACTTTTAATTTTTACATCGCGCTGGGCCGGGCCAAGATAGTTTTCGTTCGGGTCGGGCCTGGGCTTGAAAATTCCGGCTCGTGCAGGTTTCTAAATTCACTAAGATGTGTTTGTAGAATATAAATAAAATCATATACGGGGCTGTTGAAAAACAATTGTTTTATATTTGACTATCGCTGTGAAACAAGTTTACACTTAAAAAGAAAAAAGTACACCTATAATTCATAACTGCTATGCTTTCTTAGAGACGACTAGATAAACATATTAATTTTATTAAATTTAGTGTATATAAATATTCACTTGTTCATCGTTAGAGAAAGTTTCGTTTTCCGGCATTGATTTATCAATTTAAAAGTCACTATGCATTAAATCTTGCTTTGGCAATATAAACTATTTCTTATTAAAGTAAAATGATAGAAACATTTCTACTAAATTTATCACATCTGCATTTTTTTTTTTTTTTAAGTTGAATATATAGTTAATAAAAAACAGCTAAAAAAGATTTCTGAACTAATTTTCAGTTTTCGTTATAGAGTTTCACACTTGAAGTTATATGAATTTTAAATATAACTTCGTTAGATTTCAAAGAACTTATATCAATACATTATTACAGGAAAAAATATATTACTAATGTTTGACAGCAAGAAAAATGTTCTGTAAAAAATTGCCTATTGTTATAGGTAAACGGAAAAAAATATATGCTTTGACCCCTTTTCCAAATAATATCAGATAATTTCAAAAGTTCTCAAATTCCAGAGTGGTGCATTTTGACTCTCCTTAAGGGGGAGATTCCACAAAGTAAGTCCAAAACCGTAGGCGTTTTTTGAGAATACATGGAGAATTAATAAAACGAAACCGGATTTTTTAAAACTAAATAAGTGTTAATTATTATTAACTATAGTTTATTAATTACCAAAAAAGTATACTGACCCATGGGTTAACCAATGTATTAATCCTTTTTTCGCAGGATTCTATGTGCGAATACAGACCTGTTGACCATCCAATGTATGCGAGTGTTGTGTAAGCATCCGGTTACCCCCCCCCCCTTGCACCGAAATTCCCTTTTTTTCTGGTGCAGCTTGCTTTTAGTTTATTTCACCCCCCTCTAAATTCCCCCCGTTGCTAGTGTTTGCAGTGTTCTTTCAGCTCAAAAACATCCAGCAAACTGTTATCGCCCATCGTGTCTTCGCTGTGTTTTCTGTACGGTGCCAAAACGACACATTCAAAAATTAATTAGCAACCAGCCAGCACAGGAAAGAGAAGAATTAACAAGAACTGCAGCCATGACAACTGAAGTGCTACCCAGGTAGATCGACGCCATGCGGTAATCAGGGGAATTTCATCCCGTGGCCAGGTGCACAACCCGTTGAGGTACGCTCTTCCGCCTGGCCGGTAGAGCCCTGGTCACAAATTATTTTCTTTTCTGTAGATACTTTTAAAAAAGAAGACAGTTTCATTAGGCCGTCGAAAAGTAAAGTTTCTCTATATCGCGAAAACTAATGATTCGAATGTTTTTTTCTACGATTGTAGTCCATTTTATGTAAAATTTAATGTAGGTAATAATTATTCCTAATTTTTTAATTTGAATTTAAAAAAAAAAAAACTACATAATTGAAAATATGTTTTTGAATCGAAAAGATGTCTGTGGTATGTTTGGGTCTATTCATTCTATTTTATTAAATAAATCGGATTGTTTTTGGAGACGATGTAAATTAAAGTTTTTCATGTGCATTAAACATTGGATTCATCAAATTATATTATCATCTTTGACATTTTGTAACTATAATAAAAATATAAACTGTGCCTTTTTCCTGGTTGTTTTGACCCAAGAAACTCAAAAGTAGGTGTAAATTTAAAAATCAAAGTTGATCGAATTTTTAATATGTAGACAATCCCTATTTTAAAAATTGCATTTATATTGGAAAAGTATGCACTATTCTCTGTCGAATGGTACCTTTCGCATCTCTCTGCAATAATTTGGTGATAAATTAGTACGGGATGTTCTCTCTCTTTAATTTTTTTTCGTGACGGCTATACATCGTAAAATTAGTCGAATTTATTTTTATTTAATGTGACATTACGATTTTTACCAGTAAATAAATGCACTTTTTTTTTTAACATACTGACGAGTTCTTTTTTTTTTTTATTTTTTTGTTAATTGACACACTCGATTGGATCTGGTTAATGTTCATTTCTTTATAAACTTGGATTAGGGTTTTCATTATTACTTGACATAAGCGTACCGTATTGAATTACTTTAATGTTTTGCTTGTTCTTTCCTAGCTTTATTTTTCTAGACACTCTAAGCGGACATTAAAAAAGTCAGAATGACTCGGATAACGTTCTTTATTTATGTGCAGGAACTTCCAGTTAGTTTTCAGTATGAAAACTCCTGTTATGACGCACCAACCAACCAAGCCTAATTTCAGAGAGTATTTTTAGCGTGTGGGCCTCCCCCCCTTCCTCAGATGACGGAGGGGGGAATATTTATATGATTTTGAAAAGATCTCTCAGTCTGGCTGCTCTAAAGGGTCGCCAAGAAGTAAAGTGAATCGCGCAGAGGAACCGTCAACTTAGGAGAGGAAAAAAAAAGTAGACTAACACTGCTTGCTGTGTTTGCATGTTCTCACTCTCAGTTGTGGAGTCTGAGATCATGGTGCAACGTAGGATGTGTCTGAAGGAGTTATTGTAAGCTCTTGATTTGCCGATTACATTGTGTTCTTTATGTGCTCGTTAACTACACCACTGACTCCGTAACTTACTTGGATTATTTTGCATGATCGTTTGCGGAATTAAGGAAATTTCAAAGCGTCATTTCATTTAAATGTGCATCCGTATAAAGAGTAGAAAACTACAGTAGATAAAGCTATTATGTGTCTCCAAGGAATTTAATTAATATACTGGAAATTAAATAGCATATGTGCTCATTATCTATATCACTGATTTCGTCACTTACTTGGATTATTATTTTGCACGATCGTTTGTGATATTAAGGAAATTTTCAAGTGCCATTTCCTTTAAATGTGTATCCATATAAAGTGTGGAATACTACAACAGGAAAAGCTGTTATACGTCTCTAAGAAATTTAAATAACATATTGTATATTAAATAGCACATGTGCTCATTATCTATATCACTGATTCCATCATATTATTTTGCATGATTGTTCGGGATAATAACGAAATTTACACGCACCAACTGTCCATCATTTAAATGTGCATCCGTATATAGTCTGGAAAATTACAGTAGATGAAGCTACTATATATCTACAAAGAGCTTAAATAACATATTCTGTTCTTCTAAAGTATATAAAATGCAATTTTACAGCTGGTAGTCCATCTACCGTGCCTTAGAATCTATTTTAAACGAGTGTAATACAGTTGGAGCACTATTTCAACTGAAGAAGTAGCATCAAATTTCATATTTAATTGTGCATCTGTATAAAGTCTGGAAAACTACTGTAGATAAAGCTGCTATATGTCTCCAAGAAACTTAAATAACATATTCTGTTCTATTAAAGTTTATAGAACGCAATTTTAAAATAGCAGTTCATTTACCATGCATTAAAATCTCTGTTTTAAATGAGTGTAATACATTTTGGAATATTATTTCAAGTTTAGAAGAGACATCAAATTTCGTCTCGAAAATTTAAAATTTCATGTTAAAAATTCCACAGATTCTTATACCGAAAACCATATACATTAATACAATAATTATATAATTGAAACCATCATATCGAATTTGGATAAACATAAACGATTGAAAACCAGACCAATGTTATCATTGATATTTAAGAAGGTTTTAATAAAATTAAAGCAATTAGTTCTAAATTAACATGGTTACATCTAGATAAAATTCTCTTCTGGATTATCAAAAGTGCTTATAAAAGTCTTTTTCAGTTTTTTCCGAAAGTGTTTCTATCCATTTAGCTAGCTAGTACGTAATGTGATATATATATTTTTTTATCTCTGGTGATGAAAACCAGCCAAAGCTAATCTCTTTACACCTTGTGATTAAGAGCATGAATCATTGAAATTTGAGTAGTATAGAAGGGTGGAGTACTCTTTTAATACAGCCATTTGAGAAAGTGTTGAATACATTGAAATAGTATGAGAAAGTTGAGCTTGAGCTGGTTTCGTAGCCTCTCTTACAGCCCTCCCGAAAACGCAAGTCAAGACGGAGCTGTCGCAAGAGAGAATGACTACACACGGATGAGACATTATTCTACGATACCAGAAGACAGGAGATCAGAAGCAGCAAAGGTCAGTGAAACTAAATTTTATTTTCTAAACCCACTTAATCAACTTGGTAGAATTTCCAGCCAGCATATATTTTTAGGATTCGTACTGCTAATTTCGAAAATTAATGCAGGGTGATTCAAAATGAATGGGACAGAAAGGCATTCTTTCAGTTTTTTTTTTTTTGTCCCATTCATTTTGAGTCATTCTGAAAGTGCTTTATTTAGGGCGCTCAGGGCTTGAAAATTTTAAAAAAAATCGATTTTTCTTTTAGTATCTATTTTGATTATTTAATTAATTCTGAACACATTGCAAAAAACCGCATACAAATATTTGTATTTTTAACGGAGTTATGAGCATTTATGAAACAATCGCTACAAAGCCGCACCCATTTAATTGCTACTTTTTCTCAAAACTTGATTTTTGACGACTATCCGTAAGATTAAAAAAAAAAAAACTATTTGTTAGCTAAAAAAAACTTTTTTTTTTTTTTTTTTTTTTTTTTTGCATGCATATAGCATCATTATCTATAGAATGAATTAATATATTTTAGATAGTTTAATATTTTGAGTATTTTTAATGAAAAAAAAAGTTGTATTTTTTAGGTTTTTTTACATTTTAGAATTTGAGAGGTTTTTTTTAATAAGGTTTCCTTTGAGTGATTGTTATATCCTTAATTCATTCTATAGAGTAAAGTTTCCTGATCATTGTAAAGCAGAAATCAGCTTCTTATTTCAATTTAACGTTATGATATCTTACGGATGGTGATAGGACACCTAAACTTTTTTCCGAAAATTGTGTTCTATAAATTTTGCAATATTTTTTGTTTTATTACATTGAAGTACTTAATTTTATAATTTTACAAGACTATAAACATACCTCAAATATATCAGAAAGTTCAAATTAGTTACATTGAATACTTCTGTTTTTATATGGGCTCGAAGCGACAGCTCTGTTTACATGTTTTTCGTTATCGATCAAACCCTGAGCCCCCTTAAGAGGGTCCGGATTCGTACCGCTAATTTCGAAAAGTACTACAGGGTGATTCAAAATGAATAGGAGAGAAAGCTAGTCTTACGGTACTCATTTGTCCCATTCATTTTGAATCACCCTGTGTGTGTCTTATTTAAGAAGGCCCGGGCTGCAAAATTTTATTTTCTTCATTTACAAAGATTTTGTAATGAATTTGTCTTTTGAAATGTGTTTTCTATAAATATTACTTTTCAGATTTTTCAGCTTTAAAAAATGTTCTTAAAGTTTTTGTTAAATTATTTAATTTTTGATGTAACTCTTGAACTACCCGCCCGATTTTATTACTTTTCTCACTATTGCGTGCAAAAATAAAGTTTCTTATTAATTTGTTTTTAGGATATATAAAAATATTTCTTACAAAATGTATTATAAATTTAAAATTAAAAAAAGAGGATTTTTTGAGGGAGATTTTTACTTCCAAGAATATATTTTCAAAATTTGACATGAAATTAAAAATACGAAAGACAATTTATTAAAAACATAACATAAAAACCCTATACAAAATTCCTTACACGTATCTTGAAAGAAAGTTTAGCTATATCCTTTTAAACATGTCACATTATGAAAAAATCCATTCTGAGATACATGGACTTAAACATTTAGTTACGGGCGGGGCAGGCCTGTTTGTACAACACAAAATTTTTCATATCAGGTGAAATCATCATAGAACGCGGGCTTACGTTATTTAATTTAATTAACCTTGTAGTATTTTATTTGCAAAAAAAAAAATATATATATATATATATAAAAGGCTTTCTTTTTAAATTTTGACCCCTTTAATCCTCCGCTCTGACAAAAATTCTCGCATAGATAGCGTGATCGGTCTCTGAAGGAAGATTAAAAGGCTTGATTAACTGATACGATACTGTTTCTGTACTAAACTTTATGCACAGTCGTGGAAAAAAAAGTAAACACCCCCTACTAACTCCTAAACAAATTATTGTAGAAGAAAGTTACTGGTACCGAACGATTGGAAATAAAGTCTACTTTTAAATGATGTATATAAAATTTGCTTAGGGGGCCATCTACATATTAAAACGAACCATAACTTTGTTTTGTTTTTTTCAATAGCAATACACAATTCTGACAGCATAAATGAACTATACACCCTTCAATCAGTCTAAAAACAAATTTTTATGCAATTCGTACCATAAGTTTCCGAGAAATTAATTATTTTAAAACGAGCTTATTTTAAGGGATGTATCCAAATTGAAGTTCAGTACTCGATTGTTAACCGAGAGAGCTCCCTACTTGATCAAGGCACCTTAAGCAGTCAATTAAGTCTATGAGATTACAGGATAGTAAAAGAAATTTCAAAAAAGTCCTTCCGGCCAGTGCCGGGAGGAAGAGGTAGCTTTCATATTCCTTATTTTAAAAAAGCCAACTTATATTATTCAAACACACGAAGCTCAATTTAGTGGAAACCGAATATAGGAGATTCAATACTAATTTTTATCAATACTAAATCATTATGAATGAGAATTTCGCGAAATTAGTTATTAATTTCGCGCTTAATTAGTAAGTTTATCCAAGCTGCTTTTATTTAAAGTAATTTATATTTGGCTGCCAAATTCGGCGATTTCTTAAAGTGCCCGCCATTTTAAGACAACATGGTGGATGAGGCTAACCAGTGAACTTGGTCGAGACCTTAGTAATTGCTGTGCACATGCTCACTCACATCGGAATCGGTTGATATATACAAGTGCTGTCGCAGGCAAAAAATCAGATTTTTCAAAATGTCACCCACATTAGAAATTGAAACTGCTATATCTGAGCCATTTTTTAAGATAAAGACAAACAAAAAATGCTCCTGAATCTTTATATCAAGGTCAAATACTTAAGAAAGAAACCTTTTTCAATTTCTAATTTTTTTGCACCTCACTTTAAATATAATTTTTTTTAATTTAATGGCCGCCATTTTGAAACAAGATGGCTGAAGAAGCTGGCCAGCGAACTTGGTCGAGATATTGATGTATACTATCCACATGCCTTCTTACATCGAAATAGGCGAATGCGTGTGTTATCGCGTGACAAATACAAGATCGTTTCAAAATGTTAGCCATGCTAAAAATTCAAAGTGCTATAATTCAACCACTTTTTAAGATATAAACAAAAGAACAAATTTTCAGAAACAAAAACTGCTCCGGAATCAAGGCCAAACACATAAAAAAAATCTTTTTAATTTTCCAATTTTTAATACCTCATTTTAAATTTTAAATTTAATTTTTTTTAATGGCAACCCTTTTGAAACAAGATGGCGAATGAAGCTGGCCAACGAATTCGGTCGAGACATTGGTATGTACTATGTACAGACGAAGTTACATCCAAATCGGTTCATAAATACGCCTGTTATCGCGTGACAAATATCAGGTCGTTTTAAAATGTCAGCCACAATAGAAATTCAAAATGCTATAACTCAGCCATTTTTTTAGATATAGACGAAACAAAAACTGTTCCGGAATCTTTGTATTAAGGTCAAACACATGCGAAAAAATCTTTTTTCATTTTCCAATTTTTTGGTATCTCATATTAAATTTTAAATTTTTTACTTTTTTTTAAATGACTGCCATTTTTAAACAAGATGGCGGATGAAGCTGGCCAACGAACTCGGTCGAGACATTGGTATGTACTATGTATAAACGAAGTTACATCCAAATCAGTTGATAAATACGCCTTTTATTGCGTGACAAAATGCAGGACGTTTCAAAATGTCAGCCACGCTAGAAATTCAAAATGCTATAACTCAGCCATTTTTTAAGATATAGACGAAACAAAAACTGCTCTGAAATCTTTGTATAAAGGTCAAATGCATAAGGAAAAAATATTTTTTCAATTTTCAATTTTTTGGTACCATATTTCAAATTTAAATTTTTCTTAAAAATTTAAATGGCTGCCATTTTTAAAGAAGATGGAGGATGAAGCTCGCCAACGAACTCGGTCGCGACATTGGTATGTACTATGTATAAACGAAGTTACATCCAAATCGGTTCATAAATACGCCTTTTATCGCGTGACAAAATTCAGGACGTTTCAAAATGTCAGCCACACTAGAAATTCAAAATGCTATAACTCAGCCATTTTTTAAGATATAGACGAAACAAAAACTGCTCCGGAATCTTTGTATAAAGGTCAAATACGTAAGAAAAAAATATTTTTCCATTTTCAATTTTTTGGTACCACTTTTCAAATATTAAAATTTAAAAAAAATTTAAATGGCCGCCATTTTGAAACAAAATGGCGGATGAAGCTGGCCAACGAACTCGGTCGAGACATTGGTATGTACTATGTACACACCGAATTACATCGAAATCGGTTCATAAATACGAGAGTTACAGTGTGACATAGGTCAGATATATATATATATATATATATATATATATATATGGATATATATATATATATATATATATATATCAATTTTGAACGGAGGGTGGTTTCGGGGTCTGGGGGTCATGATCAATGAAAATATACCAAAATGTTTTGAAATCGCTTTCCTCCGAACGGCTGCAATAGGTAGCTTTTTGTAATGAAAGCTACCTAATATTTAGTAACTTCTATCATAGACGGCCCCTTAAACCATCATTTTGTCGTTTATTAAGCATAATTTAAAAACTACTCGGAAGAAAAATGTGAAATTTTGGATTTCCATAAAGCAGGACTTAATAAATCTGAATCCATCAAAAAAATTGTGGGTTACAATTGATAATTTTTTCGAATATTAATTTCATAATTCATAATTCATATCAGAAAATTATAAAAACTGCAAATTCAACGTATTTATGTTTGGGTATATTAGTATTATTGCTACACAAAAAATTAGAACATTAGGATCATAATTTCAGAAGTTATAAATAAAAATATGAAAATGTAATTTAACATTAGAAGCACTAAATTTTGAATGTTTATAATTCAAAAACTTATCATTCAAATGACTTGAAATTTGGTGTGTAGGCATAGTTTGAACCAAAGATTTGAAATATCTGGTTAAAATTGGGTATTGCCATTGAAAAAAATGAAGTTTGGATTAGTTTTAATATGTAGATGGCCTCCTAAGCAATTTTTTATACGTCATTTAAAAGTAGACTTTATTTCCGATCGTTCGGTACCAGTAACTTTCATCTACAATAATTTGTTTAGGAGTTAGTAGGGGGTGTTTACTTTTTTTCCACGACTGTACAGGACTAATTATATCATAAAGGAAAAACGTGTCTTTGCGTAACGCTAACGTCATTTTGACGGTGGCAACAGCAGACGATTAAATTTAACTTTTATTGAAATTTTTTAAACTTCTAAATATCGTACATTTTAAATTTTTATACTTGTCGAATAGGGAAAAATGTACTTGCAAATTCAATATGTATGAAAACGCTATCGCAATTTATTTAAAAACTGTATCGCAATTAACTCAATTTTTATTGTTTTTAAATTAATTTTCAAGCATGATTTATTTCAAATCTATCTCTATCGCGTGCAGACGATTACGGAAGAAAAATCCATTTGCGCTTAAATTAATATAAATAGGTCATCATTTGTTTCCAGCTTATATTCCATAATGAAATTAAAACATTCATCGATCAATAAATAAAAAATAAATAATTCACAAATTTAAGAGATGTAATCGAACCGTACGAGCTTAAATCACCGAACTGAACAGAATGGAAAAGGCTGAACGTAAATAACGATTTCTTCGTCTGTTAACTTCCGGCTCGAGGCCAATATTAGTAAGTTTCAAAATGTTATTCTAGCGCATTACTGCTATTTTTTTTTAATATAAACATGATTTTTAGATTTGTTAGTGTTAATCAATAAATAAAACTCAAATTTAAGACATGTAATCGAATTTCATGCTTAATCCACTGAAATGAACAGATTCAAAAAGGCTGTTTTTAAATAGCGATTTTTGGCGATTTCTTCGACTGTTAACGCCTGTCACCAGGTCAATATGAAAATATCGCTTTTAATGCATTTCAAAACTTTATTTAAACGCATTATTGCTATTTTTCATATAAATATGATTTTTAGTATTGTTAGTGGACATTCTAAAAATATATATTAAAATTAAAAAAATCTATTAGAGTTATCAATTTAAAGAAAAAAAACAAACAAAAAAACAAGAGACCCGTACGAGGCTTTTTCACCGCAAGCTTTGAGATTATTTACTGATACGTTTTTTCATTAATTTTTGTTTCACTGGATTTCTTTTTATCAAAAAACGTGTTTTAACGATATATAAGTATATTATGTCAAAAGCCGCTTGCAGAACTTTTCAAAAAATACCTCATTCTTCGCTGTGCCTTTAATATGTGAAGAGAAAAAAGTATATTTTGTAACCCCGGGGAGCCCGGGTTTATCGTCTTGTTAAAATTAAAATTCATTTATTCAGAAATATTTAGTAATAGTTCAAGAATTCCAAACGAAACAAAATTTCAATATTATCTATAGTACTATAGTTAACTTTTAATTGTTTTGACAAAAAATGTCGCTTAGATATTGCGAGCCGCCTCAGAGACTGCTTGATCGAATAAGGAATGAAAGGTTTGATTAACTATTTCTGTCCTAACTTTATGTGCAGGACTATTTTTATTCAAATTCAGCCATTCAAAGTATTTAGCGATAGCACTAGGACTCTTAAAGACACAAAATTTCGCTAGTATCTATAATTAAATTATGAAAATTATTATTCAAATTCAGCCATTCAAAGTATTTGGCGATAGCACAAGGGCTCTAAAAGACACAAAATTTCACTAGTATCTATAACTAAATCATGAAAATTAAAAAAAATTGCAGCAGTCTGTGAGACCGCTAACAGAAGTTAAGGATTAATGACAGGGCAATTGCAAAAAGGGTGTTTTTTTAAGCATAAATCAAAAACTACTTGGCGGAATGAAGTTATATTTTAGATTCCCATGCTTGGAGCTTTCAAAAATCGATTTATGTTTAAAAAAAAATACTTACATAGTTTATATATTTTTTTAATTTATGCTGAAAATCTATATATTTTTAAAATTAATTTTAGAAAAAAAATATTAGTTCTAACATGTAATTTTTTAAACAGAAATTAATTCTTAAAAGCTTCAAATATGAGTATCCAAAATTACTGTTCATTCCGTCTTGAAGGTTTTGAGTTATATTTAAAAGAAAAAAGAAAAGTGCCCAGTTAAACTGATGGCATTGAGCTCACAGGCTATTCACACTGATTGTATATTATTTTCTTATTTCAAAGAATAATGCCCCTAAAAAATAATTGAAGGGGAGATTAACCCCCATTTCGCCCCTTTATACGTAACCAATGAACCTCCAAATCAAATGAAGGAAGCGCCATATCGGAATAAACTGGTATATCAAATTTGAAGCAAATCGAATAATTCTGCATGAAAAACCCATTTATCTAAATTAAGGGGCGGACTAGCCTCCGTCCCCCTTTTATACTTAACCAATAAACCTCCAAATCAAATCAAGGCAGCTTCTTAACATAATATACCGGTATACCAAATTTGGAGCAAATCGAATAATTCTGCATGAAAAACCCATTTATCTAAATTAAGGGGGGTAACCCCCTTTCTTCCCTTTATACTTAACTAATGAATTTCCAAATCCAATCAAGGCAGCTCCTTAACATAATGAACCGGTATACAAATTTGGAGCAAATCGAACCAATTACATGAAATGCTACATGAAAAAAAAACATTTATCTAAATTAAGGGGGCTAGCCCCCCTTTCCCCCTTTATACTTAAGTAATGAACTTCCAAATCTAATCAGTGAAGCTCCTTAATATAATAAACCGGTACACTCCCCAATTTGGAGCAAATCGAATATTTCTGCATGAAAAACCCATTTATCTAAATTAAGAGGGGGGGGGGGGGATTAACCCACCTTTTCCCCCATTATCCTTAAACAATGAACCCCCAAAACTAATCAGGGAAGCGCCTTATCAAAATGAACCTAGAAAAAAATTTGAAGCAAATCGGATATTTCTATGAAGAGTTATCGCGTTACGCACGTATATACATACGTGCACTGTTAAAACTGGATACTTAAAAATAAGTAAAATGTACTCATTTTTGAGTACTTTCCGATCTTATAATAGCTCCAAGTACTTAACTCTTAAATTTGAGAAACGCATGTACTCATTTTTTTTAGTACATACAGGGACTCGAAAATAAGTATGTATAGGAACACACATACACTATAAGAAAAAAAAAAAAGAAAGCGAAATTACAGAGAACCGACAAATCACCATTTTTAATTACGGTAATTTTGAATTGCGAAGAACTACAATTTTTGGAGTAAAGAACAACGAAATTTACTATTTTAATTCTTGAAATTTTGTGTATGAGCCGCCCCGTGATTTGGGGGAGAGTCCTCTAAGTGGGAGATCAGTATTGAACTAACTGTGCTTATAAGAGCAGTTACCAGCTGCTTCCAAATGACACCTTTTATGAATCAGCAACGAAAGATTGCTAACAGCAGAGATGAATTTTCCCTTTCTTAAATGTTTTAATTTCTAATAAAACAATTTTTAAACTACTTTTTCTTCTTCAACATTTCTAATGAAATTGTAAATGAATTTGAAAAGTGTGTATTATAAATTAAAAATTATAACAAAGATAGACATATCTTTAAATAAAAGTTTGGAAATCCCTACTGTCAATTCGGTATAAGAAAAGTTTTATCAGAAAACTCATATTTTTGAGCTCATAGGATTTAAACATGAATATTAAGAGTTAAAATACAAAATATATGTATTCATTTCTGCATACATTTATAAATCAAGTATAAGTATACACAACTTCAAAATATCATGTACTCGTTTCTGAATTAATTGTACTTAAAAAAATCGTGTACAAAGAAATTTTCATTTTTAAGTAGATTAATGCTCCTTTTTGAAGCAATTGTACTTAAAAAATATGAGTACATAGAAATGCTCATTTTTAAGTAGATTATTTTTAACAATGTAGTTCTTTTTGAAACAATTGTACTTAAAAAAATACGAGTACATGGAAGTTCTCATTTTTAAGTAAATTATTTTTGACAGTGTGCATACAGAACCAGCGGGCACATAAGCTCTCAGGCTTTGATAGCCTGTGAGCTAAAAAAACTACTCCCATTACAATCTGTTTTGAAATGATTACAAATTAATTTAACATTAGAAGTTCCAAACTTTAAATCTTCATCATTCCTAAACCACTTCAAAGAAGGACTTCCCGTTTGGTATCCTAAAAACGGTAAAATTTACCAAAAAAGCCATAAAGGATGCCAAAATTAAGTGTTCGTATTGAAAATTTCAGAGTTAGTACAATTTCAGAATTCAGACGAAAACGACCCCCTAAATTAATTTTTATATTGAACATAAATTGAAAGAAAACGTCCAGTAGAATATCCAGTCTAAATATCTAGGTACTACAAATAAAGTGTGTGGTTTCATCTTCGTATTAGCCATAAAAAAAAGCTAAATAATACGAATTTAGGGCTACCAACACACAATAAAACTAGAAAAAAATTCTAAAAACAATTATATGAAAAAATAAATAGAGATGTAAATGGGTTGAATTAAAAACAAAACATATTACCAAATTGAGATCATCTGTAACCAGCAATGAGGTATAAAAAAACAAGGGTAAGATTATATGCAACTGATGCCAAATTTTTTTTAGAAGATAATGGATCAAGGAGTAATAATGCGCAGTATAGTCAGGTACAAACTGCAATATATTTTACCAACTCCCTCTATAGTACATCTAAAAATGAATTCCACTTTGTCAAAGCAATTACTGAAGTGCTGCCCATCTGTTGAGTTTATTATTAAAATAAATTGTTTTGGAATAAAAAGTAATATATGTAATTAATTAAATATTTATAATTGTTATTAGATGATGCTTTAAAGCATACACTTTCTAGAGATATATAAGTGATAATTAAAAGTATTTTAATAAATTAATAACATTATAAGAAAAAATATGTAAATTATTTATTAAATATTAATATTAATAATATGTAAAATGTGACAAGGCTAATTCATTAATTAATGTTTCACATAATTAAATGTACCAGACTATAAAGTATCAATATTTAAATCGCTGTTACATCATATCCTAATCAATTAAATAAATATATAATATAATGATAATAAAACAAATAACCAAAATTATAATTCAGTATTTAAAATAAAAAAGAATTTAAATTTTGAAATTAATTATATTTAATATATATATATACATATATATGTATGTAATGTTAGTCAAACATGGGCTCGGAACCGAGAAGAATGTTCAGGCCCGGCTCGACCCGAAAGAAACGATATTGAGCCTAGCCCGAGTTAACAGAAAAAAATAAGGTCCTGAATGAATCTACTGAGCTGTGCAGTCTCTACACCAAAATACGTAGGATTTATTATTATTTATAATTTTAAACTCAATCATAATTTGGTAAAGATATCATAAGATTTGATATTTTTCCAACTGAGCGAAAAAGTGTTGAGGTCGGCAGTCGAACGCAAGACCTTTGGCTTAAATTTTGGCAGTGTTCTGGCCATTCCACCTGGACCGACAATCGACCGACACAATTCTCTCAGACAAACTTCTTGGCAATAGTTTTGGCAATCTAGTCTGCTATGTAGAGAGCTCAACAGAATATACCGCACTTAATGGAACTCCAGAAGATGCTCCATCGTTGCTACGTAGGATAATCTCATTTCTGATCATTTACTAAGATGTTTTCATATTATAATTGTAAACATCTTTGATAATTATACATGAATCTTGCCTAACCTGCGCATGTCAGATAGTTGCAGGTTGTTCTATTTGAAACTGACTTGCTCAAGCTTAATGAGAATCCTAATATAAATAAATATGTTTCTAAAAATTGCTAAATCGACAACGTGCGATTTTCTACTGTTATTTTTTTTTTCCTAGTCATAAAAATATCTCGAGGAAAGGAAAAAAAACCGACATTTTCTAAGGAGAAAAATGTAAAACTCATCAGGCAAGCAATTAGATGCGACTGATGGGCATAATGAAATATTTTGATATTCGAATGAATTATTCGGGCAAGCGCAAAAGCATAGCTACTAATTTTCGTACACTGAAAAAATTGAAGTACTCAAAAATGAGTAAATCTCTGTACTTATATCGAATTGAGTATGTTTGGATCAAAAATGAACCTATGCTTTCTCAATTTTGATACATCACCTATTATCATACCCAAACAAAACGATAATTTTTTACCCTGTAATGGTTTATATCATTTATGGCGGCATAAAAGATGTTTATTAATGTAAATATTATATTATGCACAGTATTTTAAAACAATTTAAAATTGCTTGCAAATAATGCTCTTTTGTTTGGGTATCTTGCGAATAATTTTGCTATTTTTCTTAATAAATAATCAATTAATCATTTCTTGTAAATAAGTGTGAACGGGAAATAAATGCCAGTACATTTTTAATTTAATTTGTAGGTTCAGGGGGCAGTACATAACGATTCATATTTGAACCCATCCATGGAATAAAAAAATGAGTAAATGTGTTTTTGAATTTTGAGTACATTTGGATCGGAGCTATTTTGAGTATGTAACGTATTTAAAATTGAGTACTTTTTACTCAATTCTGAGTACCCATTTTTTTCAGTGTATTCTTTTTAATCAACTGAAACCAGATATTTTGTAAAAAAAGAATAGCCACATAAAATTAACTTATTTTTGTATAGCTCTTAATATTTTTTAAATATAGGGGAGATGGGGGCACATGTGAACATGGGGCAGATGTGAACATCGCAATTTTTCAATAGTTATTATACGTTTTTTTATTTGAAAAAAATTACTAAAGATGATAGCACCTGTATACATACGGTAAAATTTTTTTGAAGCTGACATTTTGTTTGTCCTCTGTAGCCAAAACACTGTTTTTAGATCTCAAAAGTAAAATCTTTGTTCCAAGTTGATAAGCGAATAACTTTATTGATTTATTCATTTATTTGGATTTGAGTGTTTTATCATATACTCTGAATACTAATACATATTTTTGATGCAGTTCTTTTTCTTCTAAAATTGAGACATGTTAATGGTTTGTCAATTTAACAGAAGCAGCAATGTGGGGCACTTGTGAACAAGCTAGTTGGGGCAGATATGAACAGTTCATAAGTGCCGCAATAATCATTCTGTGATTCTGTTTCTTTCAGTTAAATTAATGAGAAGTAATGTCAGTTCCATTATCTATAATTTTCCTGAAATAGAAGATATTTTCCTCACACGAAGTTGATTTAGTATCGAAACTTCCACAAGCATATTTTTCAGCAAATACATAAAGAGCAACAAGCTCGTTTACGTTTAATTGTAACTTTAAATAAATTTAATGTTTTCTAAAATGCAATAAGTGTTATGTATTATTTTATTAAATGGTTTACAACAATATTTTTAAAGCATTGTTAATACAAAAGTATTACCTTGAACAACTTTGCAAATGTTTTTATTACATTTGTTCTAAACTTGCAATGATGGCTTACTCCCATCTCTAAAACAGTTATGTATATGATGCTTTGAATAGAGATAGATATTAGTAATATTTTAAGAAAGTAAATTTTTTAAACTGATAACTACCGTAAAATCCCGATTGTAACCACCCCCCTCCTTTTTCAAAAGCAAAAGAAGTTAAGGGGGGGGGGGTTATTTCCGAGATTTTTTTAATCATTAAAACACCCATCTTTATATCTATAATTTACAAGTAAATAAGGCAAATACGGGAGTGAGAATCTTTCGCATTTCGGCATATTTTCGATAAATAATATGTAAATGTCTCCGCCTTAAAATTTCTCCCCAAACAAAAACCCCTAAGCAAAATGTAAAGGTTTTAATTTCCTTTTTAAAATTGCTTCTTTATTTTTTTAATGTTATTGCAACAATACTTAATGAATCATCTAAGCCTCCCGTCCCCATATCTACTTATTTTCATTTTATAATCTTTTGCTTAAACATAATTACCAAAAAAACTAGAGAAATATATATATATATATATATATATATATATATATATTTCGTATGGTGAATTTAACAAGTAATTTAACTAATGATTACGATGACAAATGAATAACAGAATAAAAAGCATGCCAAAGGATATTTTTTCCATGTGTTCACATGTGCCCCACGTGTGTTCACAACTACCCTGCTCATGGGGCACATGTGAACAATTTTTCAAATTTATAAAACTATTAAAAAATGTAAGAAGAACTATACAGATGATTTTAAAAAAATTACCATGTGTAAAAGAAAGTTTTGTTTACTATATCGAGTTGTTTTTGTTTGCAGAAAGTAATCCAGTTATGAGAAAAAGCTATATTTATGCGAACTGTTCACATGTGCCCCCATCTCCCCTATATACAAAATTTTTGGTGGTAATTGATTAAAAATAATACGAAGTTTGGCAACTATGCTTTTACGCATGCCTGAATGATTCATTCGAATACCAAACTAATTCATTATGCCCATCAATATTAGATACCAAAATCGCGTCCGAATATATGTACTATTTTTACCAGGCTGCCATTAAGGGTTATGTGTTTCACGCGTATCTGGGTATGTGGATTTCTTTATACCCTCGAAACATCCCAACGGCTGGATGGATTTTAATGATTGAGGGCTCTATCGATTCGTCTTAACCGTCCGATGGTTATAGGATAGGTTTTGTTTTTATAAATTCTAGATGGCGGCCGAAAAATACAAAATGTTGGTAGAGACGAACAATTTTTTTTATGCACCATAGTGAGTGGCATATCATTGGATAGATCTTTCAAAACGAAGACGATGTTTCTTTGACTATTTTACAGTCAGAAGCCCCGTTTAAATATTACACAACCTGAAAGTTGTGTAGGTAGGATCTCTAGCTTCACTGTATCTCTAACCTTCATAGATATTTATAGGCCTCATCAAAACAGTGTTTATGAATAGAAACTAACAATTAAACACAACTTAAAAGTAAATAAAAAAATAGGTAAGTAATATAAAAAATAGTTTCACATTGATGAGAAATAATTAATTAGTTCGCTTTTTATGCAGTCGGGTTTTTTGATTTTTTAAATTTAATTTTTACTCGTTTTAAGCAAGTAAATAAGCCAAAGAAAGGTTTTTCGTTTTCTGGTTTTTATTGTAACGGTATTGTAAAATATTTCGCACTTTCATAAAAGAAAAGATACATTAAAAAATAAACTTTTGCTGAGCTATGGTGGTTGACTAAAACACATAAAAAATATATATTGTTGAAATTTCACTCTTTTTACAGAACAAAGGGGTTTAAAGTTTATGTTACCACATGTTTAAAGGTGTTAAAAGGTGTTTTGAGATTAATGTTTCTGGAAAGTGAATGCTGTTAAGTTTCATGCGCAACATCTTAAGATAATCATATGTTGCTGTTTACATTTCTTAATATATTATCCCACTTTCAAGCACATTATTATGACCCTTTCTCTTCCCCTTTTCCTCTCTGCAATGCAAACACATATGAATTATTTCCAAATCTTTTCCTTTCACATTAAGGAATCAGTACATCCTAAGCAAAACTATCTTTTATTGCTGGGTAATATTATTTTCCTGTTAAATATTGTGTCTTATATATGTCCACTCTTGAAACATATAACTGAGATGGACAGATACGAATATTGAATTAGGTTAATGCTTTTTCTGTAATGTAGCATACTCTCTTATCGCTTGTCAAATAAATACGGGGAGAGCTTTAATTCGCCAAAGTGTATTTATGATAGACGTAGTAATGGAATCAGAGTGCTTAAGATATCTAGTCATAGTTACGTAGTAAAAATATTCTTTTCGCACTGTTAGTATGTAGATCGTGAAGAATAAAACGGAAATATTAGACGATATCCAGTAACACGAGACACTTATTTTTATAAATAAGCTATATGTTGAGATTTTAACTCCTTTTGTACACATTTGTTTTAGGGATGACACTGGCGGGTTTTTTTTTTTTTTTTTTTTATTCCATCTCGCACCAATTTCTTAAAACAAAAATCGTTCATATACACTTTGACAGCATGTGCAAGAAAAATATACTACATTTTTTTTCTTTGAATAACGGTATGAATAGAATATAAAAATAGGCGTAAGTGGCCAAATATATGACGAGTCTCAGTCGTCAAATGTACCCAAGAGGTTAATTAAAATGTAATCAATACAGGTAAACTGCAGTTTTCAATTTCTTTCACATTAAGGAATCGGTACATCCTACGCGAAATTATCTTTATTTTTTTGCTGGGTAAAATTATTTTCGCTTTAAATATTATGCCTTACATATCGTCGCTACCATGTCAAACTATCCAATGTGAAAAAATGCATTTTTCACATTTTGTGCCATTTTGTTGTATTCTGCATGATACGTACTAATTAAAATCGGCACGTCTCTAGCTTGCTTAGAAACTTAGATAATGAGTGTTTCAAAGTATCCAATATGCACTTTTTTCTAAAATTTACAATGTCAAACTGTCCAATATGGCCTATTCGATCCTTTGCCGCAAACGTTTGGATATTTTTATTCTTCTAATTATCCGTATCATGCCAAACTATCCAATATGGAAATTGTCTTTTTATTCAGGAAGACAAAAACTGTTTTATTTATGCATTGAAATTTAATGCGATTACATATGTTTTTGACATTTACTATAGCATATGTTTTTTTATTGTTAATGAAATGTGAGAATTTTAAGTTGATTTACAGGGTTACTCAATAGAATCCCGTTACATTACACCCAATAGGAAAAAAATGGTAGTGTCTTTTAATGGTGTTAAGATATTTCAAACATAATGAAATTAATATGGATTTATCAAGTGTATTGAAACATGTTTTATGTACAATATGGTGTACAAGCCATTTTGTTATTTACAGGTTCATACAAAAGAATTTTGTTATATAATGGTTTATAGTAAAAAAGAAAAATGTGAAATTGACATCCATAATCGATTTGCACAACAAGTTGCTTACTGTAGAATATGACATGTATGATAGTTATCGTTAATTTACAGGGACACACAAAAAATTCGGTTACACTACTGATAGCTTGGTTTGCTAGTTTGGTTGATAGCTTGCTTACAAAAGAATTTGTAATCATTACTTTGTATGGGGGTGAATTTCTTAAAGGAGGTTTTTAATTGAGTTATAAAATTTCAGTCGTTTCTTTTTTCTTATTATACTAAAATATGTCAGTAGAAATTCCTAATATGCAGGGCTACGCAAAGAACTGAAAACCATTGCCGATTGACATGTAATTTCTGGAAGTGTGTTTATAACAATTTTTTGCCTGGATTAAATTTTACTATATTACGTAACATGTATAAAAATCTGTAGATAATATAGGGATTACAAGAAGTTCGAGTATATTTCCGTTTATTGCCGTTTATTGCTAAAGGATGAAAGTGTAAATTTCGTTATGAGAGTTTTCTAATTAAACTAAATTGTTGCATACTGTCTAGATTATATACAAATCTATAGATTATTTACAGGGCTTCACAAACTGATTCGAGTACTTTTTCTATCTATGGACGGTAATTAATTTTTAGTTAATTCTTTTGTGCAGCCCTGTATACGAGGTATAGAATTTTTGTACAACATGCAAAAAAATGGTTTAATTTAAAAGCGCATACCGAAATTCAAAAACGTACTTCCAGCAATTATTGCTCAAAGACAGTACTGTAACCCATTTCTTTTGTGTGTACCTGTAAATGAGAGACAAATACTATGAATGCATGCCGTATTCTGTCGTAATATTCTTGTAATGAAACTCAGTGATTTACTGTATAAGTTTTAATACATTTGAAATAACATAATGCCATTAAAATACTCTTCAAACGATTTTTCCCCTTATATCATAATGTAATGTAAATCTTTTGAGTGCCCCTGTAAACGAACTATTAATGTTACACACTTCATATGCGATACCGAATATGTCATTGTAATCGCCATTAACATTCTTCAATTGCATGAAAATCCGAGTATATTTACATGAGTTAGAGCGTGGAAAGTCAAACTGAATACATAAATACTTTTCAACCTTGTTGAAAAGTGTTAAAAATTGTAGTAGGCTGAAAATTCACATTCAGTTATATCTACCAATAGACTAGCATAACTGAATTCTTTTGTACAACCCAGTATATTACCTACAGATCTTTATACATGCCACATAATAAGCTAAAAATTTAATGCAAGCTAAAAGACACTTAAAACTACTAAAATGATACTTCCAGTAATTATCATCCGTAATTGTCCATGATTCTAGTTTTTTGCGTGGCCCTGTATCTGATTTTACTTATATTCACAAACATCTGATATACTGACTATAGTTCAGTTTTGAAATGCATAACACAATTAAAAACCACGTTTAAGCAGTTCAGAATCATACTTAGTAATGCAAAACGAATTATTTTAGGTAGTCCTGTATACAATCTATAGAATTTATACATACCACGTAGTATGCACTAGTTTTAAAACGTATACCATAATATAAACCCATTTCCAGTAATTACCGTTAGTAGACTGCACTTTAACCGAAATCTTTTGTGTTTCCCTGTAAATGAACGATAACTGTTTGTACACGTCATATTCTAACGTAGGTATGTTGCTTTGCACCTCAATAATGTATATAAATTTTATTATGTTTGAAATATTGTAACATAATTAAAGTAAATCATAAACGTTTCTTTACCCATTAAGCGTAATGTAACGAGATTCTTTTGAGTGTCCCTGTAAATGGCCTATATATGCTACACGCTCCGTTTTTAGTACCAGACATGCCATAGTGAACTTCAAAATCATAAATAAGTTATATGGCACTCCGAGCATACTTACAAGAGTTAGAGCATGGTAATACGACAGAAAAGTAAACCAAAAGTCCAAAAAACTTTTTAATGATAAAAAAAATCTTGAATAAAGGGATTACCCCTTTATCATTCCCCACGTTCGGGAGAACATTTGCAATTATTGTATTAAAAGGGCCTATTATGATTTTCTTCAAAGTAATTTGTTCCAACTATTTTTATTGGGGGATTAAATAAATCAAAGATTTGTATTCGAAAATAGTGGTAGAAAGCAGCCCATGAGTTTCTTAGAATAAATACCGCGAAGACTACTATTTATAATTAACTGTATGAAGTGCCGGTTGTTCCCAACTCATTATTTCAGATATTTTTGTTTTCCTATATTTTATAAAATTAACAGAATATTTAAAAATAAGCTTTTTTCTTAATTAATTCACTGTATATTAGTTATTAAAATTATTAAAGAAAATTCTTAAGAGTTTTATATTGAATATATAAATATAAATTTTTTTACAAATTAAACTATTGAATAATGCACATTTTCTACTGTGAAACGGCGAATCTGGCAAAAGCATAAAATTTTTACAAGTTAAACTATCCAATATGGCATATTCGCTACTATGGAATGGCGAACCTGGGAAAAGCACAAACTTTTTACAAGTCAAACTATCCAATGTGGCATATTGGATAGTTTGAAGCTGAAAAAGTTCAACGAAGCTGATAACGTACAAATAAGCATACCGTATCTAACTATCCAATGTGATTTTTTGGCGAGTAAAATTATTAAAATGATTTATCTCAATAGCATGCTTAAATAGGATATAAAACAGCACCCGAAAAATATGACAATTATTTATGGATGCTTGGCGCTGATTTTGAATCCACAATTAAAAGTTTTTTTTGCCCTCCTGAAAAGTGGCTATTTTCACATTGGATAGTTTGATATGGTACCGACGATATGTCCACTCTTGAAAAGCATAAATGAAATAGACAGGTGCTAATATCGAATTCGGTTAATGCTTTTTCTGTAATGTAGCATATTCTCTCATCTCTTGTCAAATAAACACGAGATAGCTTAAATTCGCAAAAGTATATTTATGATAGCCGTAGTAATGTAATCAGAGTGTTTAAGGATGTATTCCAATCCAAACCGCTTATTTTCTGACTCATTTTTAAATTCATTTTTGCTCTCAAACGCATCAGACTGGGAAATTCTCTTATTTAGAAACTATATAATGTGCCGTGCTTCAGGATTTTTTGATAAATGCAGAAAATACCGTAAAAAATGCTGACAAAGTTGGCGTTTTGAACCGAATTTTCCGAAGCGGGAGATCTGGGAATGAAAAAAAAATGGTCATACTGAGAAAATAATTGTTTAAAACTCAAATTCTAATTAATTGAGGGAAAATGAAATCACACGGCCTCTTATACATCTCTTCAAAAATCACCTCAGCAAGTTTCATGTTTTTACTTTTAAAAATGCGTCTGAAAATATCTCAGAAATTTTCGAGCTGTTGAGGGTGAAAAAATATTGTTTCGAATACACCCTTAAGGTATCTAGTCATAGTCATGTAATATAAATATTCTTTTCGCTCTGTTTCTATGTAGCTCGTGAAGAATAAAACGGAAAAATTAGACAATATCTAGTCACACGAGACATTCATTTTGATAAATATACTATATGTTGAGATTTTAATTTAAATGTAATCAAAATAGGCATTGTATTTTATTAAACTGCAGTTTTCAATTCCTTTCTCATTAAGGAATCGGTACATTCTAAGCGAAATTATCTTTCATTGCTGGGTAAAATTATTTTCGCTTTAAATATTATGTCTTATATATGTCCACTCTTGAAACATATACGCCCCAGTTATGAATTTTAATAGTATCAACTGTTGTAGAGTGTTGGTTCAAGGTGAAAAATAAAGTAACTCAAACAGTTTTAGCTAAGCGCATGCGCGATTACTGCTTTGTTATTCGCTCGCTTGCAGTGCCACATACGCAAAATGGCGACTCCTGAGCGTGAAGAGTTTTGTGTTCTGCAATTTGCTAAGAGTGATTCTGTATTTTCAGTTCAACTTGCGTTTCGTGTAACCCTCTAATTTCCATGATAGAATACGTTCTAGAAATTCCGTAATACAGAGAATCTGAATTCATACCAGAAAAATGAATTTCAATTTATTTAGATACGGAATATTTATTATTAAATAAAGAAAATATTGCTTTTTTTAAATTTCTGGTATGAATTTGGAATATCCGAATAGAAAAATTCACAAAATTTGAAAAGCATATATGCTATCATGGGTATTAGATGGTTAAAGATCGTGTCTACGTTCCGCCGCTGCCTAATGATTTGCCAGTGTTGAGACACAGAATTGAAGAGGTTATTGTTTCCATTACTCCGGTGTTGTTGACCGAAGTTTGGGAAGAATTGGACTTTAGGTTGGATGTGTGCCGTATAACTAAAGGTGCACCTATTTTTTTTTTTTTTTTTTTTGAATTTGTGCAGTTGTAAGAAAAACTAGATTAGTTTACCTTTAATTTGATGTATGATTTTTTACAAATACTCTAAATTAAACTATTATAATATACCATTGAAACTGTGATATTTTTTATGGACACCCTGTATAACTGAGATAAACAGATGCTACTATTGAATTAGGTTAATGCCTTTTCTGTAATGTAGTAGTTCTGTAATGTCTTATCTCTTGTCAAATAAATACGAGATATCTTTAATTCGCAAAAGTGTATTTATGATAACCGTAGTAACGTAATTAGTGTTCTTAAGGCATTTGGTCATAGTTATGTAGTAAAAATATTTTTTTCGCACTGTTTGTATGTAGATCGTGAAGAATAAAACAGAGAAATCGAGAAAATCCATTCACAAATCCATCCAAAACTTATTAAAATTTATTCAAAATAGGCATC
Organism: Maratus speciosus; assembly: GCA_963932465.1. Lineage (NCBI taxonomy): Eukaryota > Metazoa > Arthropoda > Arachnida > Araneae > Salticidae > Maratus > Maratus speciosus. The sequence continues at coordinate 524,434,380 of OZ010787.1, read as the reverse complement.
ATATCGTATTAAACTGCAGTTTTCAATTTCAATTTAAATAATGCTTACATATAATGATGTGTAAAAAATCTGTTAAAAATAAGGCATAATTTCATTAATTTCAGTGATTATTGATATCAGGTTAAAAGATTCGTAACTGTAATTATTTTTGCGTTCCAAAATTTCCGAATAGTAATCTTTGTCTTATTTAATCTCAGATATTTTGCGATTAGATATGGAGAAGGTTTCTAATCAGAAAATAGTTGGTACTCAAAGATAAAAGACCGCTATGCTGTCTGCTTCATGTAATACACTGGTATCCAAAATTAAGGACCAATCACAAAATGCTAGTTTTCAAGTACGCGAATACTCAAAGGAAATAATATAATTCGAATAATTACTATCTCTACAGCACAGCTAGTCCATATAACATCTCATTCATGCCACACAGGGTCACAAGTATGACAGTCACAACGGTGAAGCAAAAAAATATAAGAAATTCCATACATCTCATTATGAGTCTCAAATGATCACTATATGTGACTCCACTGAGACGTCACTGTTACTGCTGATTTGTGACGAGTGACCATGTGACTTTCCAATGTAGTTACATTGTGACTCTCATGTGACTGCCATCTGTAGACTCAATTTCAAAGTCATCGTGAACGCTCCATTGTGATAAGTTACCAAATAATGTCACATTAAAGTCACACGAAGACTTTCAGGTGACAGAGAGACTACTGTAAAGTCACCATTGTGCTCTTTTGTGAAAAGTCACTATGTGACTACTATGTGATATTATTTTGTGACTTATCATATTCTAACGTTCATGATGACTTTGAAATTGAGTCTAAATTTACAGTCACACGAGAATCACAATGTAACTACATTACAAAGTCACCTGGTGACTCCTCACAAAGCAGTAGTCACATTGACGTCTCAGTGGAGTCACATATAGTGATCATTTGAGACTCGTAATGAGACGTCTGGAATTTTCTATTTTTTGCTTCACCGTAGTGACTGTGACACTTGTGACCATGTGTAACATGGATGAGATGTTATATGAACTAGCTGTGCTGTAGAGATAGTAATTATTTGAATTATATTACTTACTTTTGAGTATTCGCTTACTTAAAAATTAACATTTTGTGACTGATCCTTAATTTTGGACACCAGTGTATTTCCACAATAATAATTTTAAAAGTATATAATTACAATGTGTAAACAGAAATTTTCAATTTCTGATTACATACTTTCAATCTACCGTAATTTCGCACATATCCGCAGTGGCTTAGTTAAGTCTTATTCAAACTGGAAATTTTATTGAAAAAAAGAAGTCAAATAAGTGCTAAGCAGAAGCAAGTCACATTTTATCTAAAGTAAATTCTGGTAGGGAATCGACTTATCTGAGGTGCGGTGGATACGCGCGATATTTATCATAATACTGTTTTAAAGCAGTTAAATTTATTAGTAAGTAATTTTGAACGAAAATTAAAATCACTAGCAATCCTGTATTGTTATCTTCATTAGAGTCCTGCATAATTCGGACTTATACCGACCCAAAATTCAAATAAAAGGAAATTAATCTATGCGTAAATGGAATTATGAAAATACAGGGTGATTCACAATGAATGGCATAAAATACATTAGCAATCCCATTCATTCTGAATCACCCTGTACTCTGTAATTATATTTCTAGCGTCAATTTTATCTTTCATGTAGAAAAGTAAATCTATATAATCATTTATACTACAATATATAGTTTTTCCATCTTAAACAATATTGTGGATATTCTTCCGAAAAAACGCGTTATCAAATCTGATTTGCAACAGCCAAAACCGATCCAAACCCATTACAATTAGATTCAACTCGACCCAATTGGTACTGCAATGAACCGCTGATCGGGTTTGGGTGAAATCGGGTTACCCGACCTCATGCAGGAATGTAATAATTGTTGTCTATTTCTCTTATTTTTAATGCGTAGTAGACGATACTATATAGGACTACTGTTTGAGATATCCTTATAAAAAATGGACTATACACGATAGAGCTGTTTTGAAGACTTAAAGGAGTTCCGTGTACCTTAGCACTATATTAAAATTTGTGGCGATTGGACATTTTTTTAAGAAAGTTAAATGCTATAAAATGAAAAAAAAAAACAAAAACAAAAACAAAACATGAACGAAAAATCATGCATAGAACATAGATTATGAAACACTTTCCAACACATTCTGACTACTGTAACAAAACTTCACTATTTACAAAGGTGGAAGATGAACAACAATGAACAATTTGGTAAAAGTATAATGCATTTGAAAACCTAATTTCCGCTATTACCATGAATAGTTGGGAAAATATTCGATTTTTTTGTGCAGCGCTGTATATGATCAATAGATACGTATGTGTACTAACATAGTATGCTAAAAGTTAGTGCAGTTAACTGCATAGCACAGTTGACAATTTTCATTCAGCAATTATCGCCAATAAACGGATGTTCTTGAGAACTTTTGTGCGAACCTGTATATGAGCTATAAAATTTATGCACACAAAGTAATATTTAAAAAATAGTTACAATTAAAAACACTTACACTTTAAAAACTGAAAACGCACTTCCAGCAATTATTGTTTATAGGATTCAATAGTTCAATTGAGGACGTGCACTGTAAAAAACAATACGACCAGTTTTCCTGTAGGAATCGGAAAAATAGTTGCCCTTATCATACCGAAAAAAATTCCGACACAGCTCGGAATAAAATCTGTAAAATTGGAATAAAATCAGTAAAATACCGTTTTATTGACTATTTCCTTTTTTTTTTACGGATTTTATTCCGAGCTGGGTCGGAAAATTTTCCAGTACGATAAGGGCAACTAGTTTTCCGATTCCTACAGGAAAACTGGTCGGGTTTTTTTACAGTGTGAGTTTCAAAACTCGCCTTATCCGAAATTTAAAAAATCGAGTTTTCTCTATCAATCTATTCTATTACTGAACCTGCATCGAAAAATTACAACAGTCTAAAAGAAAACTAATTTTATCGTGTATTTCTGCCATTGTAAAATCTTGGTTTACAATGAAAACCAATGGATGCAGTCAGAGGTTTTTCGCGATTTCCCAAAATTTAATTTTCTGGATAAGACGAGTTTTGAAACTCACTTCCTCAATTGCTGTTCCTTTTCTTCTGCTGCCATATTCTTTTGTTTGTCCCTGTAAATGAACGATAAGTTATATGCACACCATATTCTATAGTAAGAACCTTGTAGTATACCTCAGTGATATAAATCAATTTCAATATTTTTGAAATAGTGTAATATCATTAAAATACACCGCAAACGACTTTTCCTCATATGAGCCGTTCAGTACACAAATCGATTAACTCCATCAAACGAAAATGTTCAGTATAAACAGTTAAAATTATTGTAACTATAAAAATATTGTATCTATATGATATTCTTTCTCGGGATAATTTGATTGAACTCATTAATTATTTTTTAAACAAGGGTAGCTTTTTAACACTGTATAAAGATATAGAAAATTTTCAATGCTCCTTTGTTTAAAAAAAAAAAACGCCACTTAAAATGGAGTTAGTTGAATTGTCTTCTGAACACCTCATCTAACAGAATTCTTTTGAAATGCCCTATAAATGAACTGTAAATGCTACATACTTCAGTTTCAGTACCGAGCATGACATCGTAAAACCCAATAACATAAAACAAATTTCACGGCAATCGGACCATATTTACGTGAGTTTAGAGTACGGACTGACAGACATACCGACGGACAGACAACCGAATTCACAAACACTTTACAACTATGTTGGAAAGTGTTAAAAAGAAGAATATCGGATTATCCGTTCGAAAATTAAGCGTGGATACAAGAAAGAAAAAAAAATATAAAGATACTAACATATTGTATAACCCCAAGTCGGGTAAAATAATATAAACAAAAAATTCTTTATATATTAGTAAACAACTCCTCATCTAAAAGGTAGCTGGAAATTAAGAATTTCCCCCACATTCAAAATATCAGCGAGCTTCAGAATTTTGTAGATTTAGATTCTACAAAATCCCCTTTCTGGCCCCAATGAAATTGTTCAAACTAAACACATCCCTAACCTTTGTGTAAAAAGATATAAGATATAGTGCGTTTGGATACAGAAACTATTTATACGGATGCCAATTATTAGCAAACTTAGCTACACTCTTTCAAGTCTTGAGTAGAATGTCTAATTCAGATTCAGCTATTTTGTGGATGATCGATCCAAATTTTCCGAAATTTTTACACGTACGGAAGAGATTACATTTTTAATAAAGGTTTATCATATCAGCTATTTCAGGCACGATTCTTTCATATCTGATAGTTGCCAAACATTCTGAAATTTTCTGTACTAACATTTCCAAACAGAAATAATAATACCTTTGTTTAATGAAAGGAATTTACGGTTAAACAAGACAAAGACTACTATTGGGGAATAGTGGTAATTAAAATCCGGAAAATTTGGCAGCTATGATACATAAAGTGTTTAATAATTAAAAATATTGTCAAGCATACAGAAAGTTTCAGTCTTTTAAAAAGTTTATATTAAATATACATTGAATGGATTAAACTAATGATTGCTAAATTTAAAAAAAAAAATGCTTTTAATGCATTTTAAATATTCAATCACTTTTAATGTAGAAATTTGCGGTTCAACTTTTTTATTAAAGATGTCACTCAACTCTCATTTAAACTTTCGAAAATTTCAACCCGAGATTTTTTTTTTCATATGAGATGAAGACTCCCAATATATAGTAACACGTACCTCCGATATTTGTCTATCCAGCGCTTACTCAGCTTTGGAATCCTAATTATGTTGGCAAGGAAATCTGAACTGCCGTCACATATTATTTTTATTAAATTTGGCATCATTAATTAAAACTTGAGTTTCATTAAAAGAAAATAGTTCAGACTGCCATGTTTCTTTGGACAACCTGTAATTAAAGAAGCTATATGAAGAGCAACAAATAATAAATGATAACTTGTAATTTTACTCGCATTATTCAAACAAGAACCACTTATAGACGATAATCAGGTTGCTGACGGTCTTTACGTTTGTAAGCACTGCCATCAGCATTTCAGAATATCTTTTCGTTATTTTAGCCTGGAAAATTCTACGAATAAAATAGTATTCGAAATGATTGGTTGTAATGTGCTTACAAAAGTAAAGACCGCAGAAACCTTGGATCATTTTTCTCTTTAACATTATTTTAAAAAATCCGTAAAAACTACTGTAACTATTTTTTAAACAAAAGATGATTTATGATTATACAGGGTGTCTCAAAAATATAGTGGCAAAGTTTTAGGGGAGGTAGGGCACATAATAAGGATTGAGAGTTGCATAGCAACCCCATAACCGGAAACTTCAGGGGAAAGTGATATCGGAGGTACAAGAAATAAAGGGACAGAAGATGGAAAGGCGCCCCATCATGTTGAAACCACATGTTGCGTCTCGCATTTTGTAGCATAGGATGAAGTAAGCCTGGTAGTAACTGTTCCAAAAAGATGAGATAATTTGTTGATGTCAGAGGTGACGACAACAGGTTAGGTCCGACTAAGAAATCGCGACCAAACGCTCTCTACGACATCCAACATAAACTGTTCCATGGAAGGCGTACGAGTCACAAGTAGACTGACCTCATTATGCCTACTACCTCTTAATGACCCATATTCACAAAAATTGTGATGCACATTCGAAAAATATCCGGCAGTCCGGTACATTTCTCTGTGAGAACCGTTCTCGATATTGTCATCGAGCTGCTCGCGTATTGCCATCAGCCAATTTGTATACGAAGTGAATGTCTGCCAGCTCCCTGTCCGTAAAATGTTGCATGTTTTTCTCAAGGCGACTACTGCTCGAATGACTACTGCGATAAAGCAGATATTTCTCCTCCAGTGCTCTCGTGAACAGCACCACCTAGCGGCGTACGGTGACGTACCCTACCTCCCCTGAAAGTTTGTCGCTACATTTTTTAGGCACCCTGTATATTAAACAATCTATCTTCAACGATATATATTAAATCTCGTGGCGGTGCAATAATTTTTACGAAAGTTTTTGGCAAACAAAGACATTGTTATCAAATACTAATGAAACTGATATTGGACTATCTCAAATATATGTGGACTTGTCAAAAGTGTATTTTTACAAACTAATTATTAAAATCATGCGTGAATATAGATAAAGAATTTTAAGTTTGTTTGAGATCATTTATATTTTTAATATGATTTAAAATCTATCAAGAAATGAGTAAAAATGTAAAACTGTATTTCCTTAACACTAATTAAAATGCTTTCCAAACAATAAGAAATTTAGGATTTTAATTTTTGTATTAGGTTTCAGAATCCAGAAATAATCCTTTAACCCCTTACTTCTCGCTCCCGTCAATATGACGGGCTGAGGTGTCGTTGTATATTTCTTGCGCCCGTGATATTGCCGGGCTGAAGATTTAAAACCGGAAAGAACTTCTGAAACCAGAAAAAAATAATTGGCATTTCCATATGAAGTCTTTGAAAATGCATGCGCCAGTTTAATTTGTACGATCTATGTTTCAATAAATTATGTATTCTGATTAATCAAGCATTTCTGATGTTAATTCGATTTTAATTGAGAGACAAAATTTTACGTACATATATTATTTTAAATATTGTTTGTAATTATTTGTAAAGTAGTAAAAAATCAAAAAATAAGGATCTTGTTCACATTAATTTGCATGCTGTAAAACAAACATTAAGGAGCAAAATTCTTGCATGATGGCTTTTCGGAAAATGTGAATTTTTTCTATATCATCTTTCTTTTCGCCTCAAACATACAACTAATTGCATATTTTATCTAGAAATCTTATAATTACTGAATTTCTGCAATAAAAAAATAGGTACTATTTTCGTGGTTTTTATAAATATTAAGCGATCATTAAGGGGTTAACCCGTGGACTCCACAGATTTAGTTCAGTAATAGCGCAACACTAGTGCGATCTAGGATGCCGTAATTCGTTATACTATTTAATAATTATAAAATTATAATTCGTCGTTTGGTATAATTCGTTAAACTTAAAAATTATACGTCAAATTCTTTTATCTCCAATTTGAAATAAAGCATTACAATATGAGAAAATATACTTAAATCTGAATTTGGTATATGAAAGATTAAATACAAGGTCTACATAAAGATATTAAGTATTTCTAAAATACTCACGGACACTAGGATTCACACTGTAAAAAAAATTTGTAAAGTTACTAAAATTTTTCTAGGAAACTGGGATTCCAGGAACTTTTTATGTAACGGCAACAAGAAAAATTCCTGTAACAGATGCTGTTACAGAAATATTTGCTGTTGCCGTTACATAAAAAGTTCCTGGAATCCCAGTTTCCTAGAAATATTTTAGTAACTTTACAGATTTTTTTTTACAGTGCACGAGGCTTAATTCTTCAGTCGAGCCTGATGTCAAAGCTACATTTTCAGAAGAACTTTTGGGAAGTTCGGGATTGGTATCAAATTCTATATAAGGATGAAAACCAGCAGCTCCGTTCATATCACCACCAGCCAATGCAGCATTGTTATTAAAAGATTCCATAAAAGGATGAAGCCCAGCAGCTTCGTTCATATCACCACCGACCAATGCAGCATTGTTATTAAAAGATTTACCCGAACAGATATTAATGTTCTCTAGTGGTACATCAACTACATCATCCTCCCCGTCAAGACTTTTGATGTATTTAATTCGCATTTCGTCACCCACAGTAATTATATTTAGGGGAATATAAAAATTTTATTAACTGAATGCAGAGAACTGCGTGTAAATTTGCTGGATATAGTGATGATAAAATTTAACATATGATTCCTATATGAAATTTAATAGGGAGTCGAACTGGGATATTTATTTTTTTTAATCAAAAATTTCATTTTGTTACTGAAAAATGCAAACTATTTAAATCTTGTTTAAAAAAAAAATTCCAACATTTGAAATTTTGGTCTGTGCGGCTTTCACGGGTTAATATTTTCAATTTATTCACTTTTGTTTATGAAATAACAAATATATTTATTTTTGACATATACTACTGTATTAATATTAGCTGCTCACTTAGAATAAGTAAAATTATTAGGATCTGATTTTCTCCCAGGCCCGTGCCCTGACCTTAAAAATTTCAAGAGTCTGCAAGTATTATTTTTTGCTACATACCACTGACTTAAACAGTCAACAAAATCAGAGGTTTTTTTTTTTTTTTATTGTATCGTGGGCCACATCACATCTGATTTTTATCCCTCCAGGATTTGATTTATATTTCTATCTATGTTTATCTATAATTAAATAGATAAACATAGATAGAAATATAAATCAAATCTTCTGGACATGAAAAATTAAAATTACAAAGTTTTAGAAATTTTAAATGTAATATGGATGATATTATTTTTTCTTAAATATGAAGTCTAGGGTTTAGCCCAACCAGCCCTCATCTGGTTACAGCCTGGTTACATATCTATCTATAATATATATAAATATATCTATATATTATCATATCACTCAATTTACAGATTATGTAAGACAAGTCGTATATAGGAGCTTCCTGTTACTGTATGTGCTTGGGATCCTCCGTTGTCTAATTCAGGCTCTGTAAATTATAAAGACAAATGGAAGAAAATTTTATGTCACATTTTGCTCAATAATTTGTTTTTACTTTATGAATGAAAGTGTTTATGACATAATCTGTTATGATAAAGGTAAAATACTAAGATTCTAATTATTCGTCAAGATATAATATTTTACTTTTCTGTATTTTAATATTTAATAATTTAAATAATAATAATAATTTTTAATATTTAATAATTAAATGTTTATAAATTTTGCTGCGATAGTTTAGTGTTACTTGCATTACCATTTTGAATATAGTACAAAAAAGAAATATTAATACTATAAAATACAGGAGAAATATTTCACTTCAATTTTATTCAAATTTAATTTTTGTTAATAACACGTATTTTCATTTATGTTTCCAATCACAGTAGCTTTTGGAGATTCAGGCTAATGTCAAACGGACGTCTTTTTGCACACTTTTTTCCTTACTTATTATCCCTACACAATGCCACTAGCATTGAGTAGGGATAATACGTAAGGAAAAAAACGTGCAAAAAGACGCTCGTCTGACATTAGCCTAAGGCCAATGTCAGACGGGCGTCTTGCTTTTTTGCTTAAGTATTATCCATTCACAATGCTATAGCATTGTGAATGGATAATACGTAAGCAAAAAAGCAGGCAAAAAGACGCCCGTCTGACATTGGCCTAAATCTTAAGGCTGTTGATGAGTGAGATCTCAAATTCCCCTCGCTAACGTTAAAGCAATGTGTGTGAAAATCATTCTTACTTTTAAATTTTCTCATCGGGAAATTAATATCTTAATATTCTTTTTTTTTTCTGTACACTCTTCTTAAAATAAATTTATTTCCTTTTTTAGTTGTCAAAATATTTCTAAAATATGCACCTTATGTTGTTTTGAAGTGTTAAAACCTTACTCACAGCTCCTCAGCGTTTAACAGATAAAATATTAAATTAATCATAGATTTAAGCAATATTTTGTCTACTAAAAAGAAACAGACAACTTTCGAGAAGAGTACACAGAAAGAAGAAGTTAAAAATATTAATTTCTTGATAAAATATTTAAAAAATGCGCTTGCATTCCACGCTGGTAGATTTAACATTAGTGAGGGGTTTTGAGATATGACTGACTAGTAACCGCAACTGCTGCCATGGTGTTATTTCGTGCTCAGCTAGTATTATAACTTATTAAAAACAGTCAAGTGGAAGTATTACTCGCGCTCAGAGGGCTCCGTACAATAAATACATGAATTATTAACTGTATTATTAAAAAAATCGTTGCTAAAAGAATAATAAGACTTTGTAAAAAACTGTACAACGTAGGGTGGGGTATAGCTATATATACTAGAAAAGTACGAATGGGTATACCATAAAAGTTCAAAGAGATATAAAGCCTAAATAATATCAAATATTGCTATTCTGTATAACTCTTTTTTTAATCTGATCCAAATCTAATTATTATGAATTTAATTCGGTACTGACAATAAAAGTACCGCATATTAAACTTAATTTGGCATTTCATAAAACTAAATTAAGCGTAGTAATAATCTTTTCTATTTAGAGTGTAGCTAAAACAAAAACCTTGTTCAAAGTTTAAACTTGGCATTGTGCTAAGGGCGCTTCAAAAGGAGGTCGCAAAGTTGCAACACCGCCTTGGTCCGTGCCGCGTTTTTGCAGATAGGTTTCAATTAGCATTTAAAAAGACTTGAGAGGCGTATTGAGAGTTCCACTCAAAGCAAACTAGTCGCGAATCCCATAGTATTTATCTGATTAATTGTAATTAAATTAGTCTGTTTTTAACAAATTGACGTTCATTGCTTTTATGCTGCTACTGAGCATTGTATTACACAAATATATCATTAAAAGTTGTTATCTTGGCTTTAAAAGCCGATGGTATATAGAGTACGTCGCCCCTGTCATTTTTTATGTTCAAACCGTCCGTGTCTCTAAAGGTTAATATCTCGGCTAAATACCGACGATTTTTTTCGAAAATCATTATCAAGAATGCTTTTATACTTCGGCTACGATAGGTACCTCCAGCGCTTTGCTTCTCAACGCCTTTGCTGAATGCCCGCAAACTGAAATGCGTGGGTAACGGAAAAATGCGCTTTTCTCAAAAACTATGTGACTTAGTGTAATCGCTATCTTTTTTCTGTAAGGTTTAAATTAACGCCTACTACTTCTAATTTTTTCATAACTTTATTTTCAGTAGATTCGGAAATAAAGAGGGAGGAGATGTATTTTTGCACTATATTTTCGTTGATATCTCTGAAAATATAATACCTAAAATTAAAAGAAATGTATTTTTTAGTTCAGCGTTACGAAAGCTTTCACACGATATACAAAGGAAACATTTTTCTTTCAAGTAACTTATTTAGCCCCTCTACTTTTTTTCCTAAATATATTTGTGAATGTTTAATAATCTGTAAATATGTGGTTCAATAGTCTTTATTACTTCCCCAATTTGAACTTTCCACGTTCCATAGTTTACGAGTAAAATGGCTGTGACTGGTAGACAGACACAGGAGTGATCTTATAATGATTCCGTTTTTATTTTTTAATTACGGAACCCTAAAAAATAACAAAATAATAAATAAATAAAATAAAATGAGATTTTATTTTACACGACTATACTTTTCGATTGAATAAATCATTGAGTATATAAAATAAGAGGGGATTAAATGGCACCACAACACCAGTTAAGCGTTAAAACTTCTTAACTTCTATTAATTGGGTATTAAGATTTTTATTTTTTTCTGTAAAGTTATAGAACCCAGAAGAATGTGTTTAAATATGTTTAGTTTATTCTCTTTCGTTCTGGCGAATATATGTATGTTTGGACATTGATAAATTACTGTATTAGACTTAGCTGTTCACTCAAAAACAGAAAAAAAAGTTAAATTATAGGCTAGATTTTGAACTCTCAAAAAAGTTTTCCATTTAACGGAGATCTTGTTTAAAAAATATTAAAATATGCAGGCATCTAAACTATTATTACTTTTTTAAAGTTGTTTTTCTCATTCTTCTTATCTTACCAATGTTACACATTGGACAGTTAACTTTAACACTAAAGTCGATTTTCTCTGAAATTCTCAGAAATATTGGCTCCAATATTTAAGAACTAGAGATTAAATTTTCAGCCTTGTCTCCCCCCCCCCCCCCCCCCCCGTCCCCCGAACGTTTTTATCGGATAACGGTCGACAGGACAGAGTCGCTTCTCTTTGCTGCTGTTATTGAAATTTTCAGTTTTGATTATATATTTCATTTCTTGTATTTTTACTGAAATTTTATCTTACGCTGTTCTCTTTGAATTGTTTATTTTATATTTTATTGACAGGAGTATGCAATCTTCTGATTTATGATTTTCAGAAAAGTGCTTTATCATATCTGATCAAACTTTTCCTTCAAACTTCGCTTTCTTTTACAAGAACAAGTATGTCCATGAAATAATAGTAGTAATAATAACAATAAAAATAAAGATATGTTTATGGTTTGCTCTAAAAAGAAAAGGAAAAAGAATTTTTTTTTTATTTTCAAAAGTTTGGCGATAAAGGGAAAATTTTATTTTTCTATTTTAAAGCAATCAACTATAAAATAATTGGTTTCAAATTCATTAATATTGTTGTTCGACAACTTTGAGTAGAATATTACACAAATCTTAACTACTTAATTTAAATTATTATATGAAAGATTAGATAATACCTTTAGTATTTTAAAAAGAAAAACATTATACGTATTAGCACAGCTGCTAACTTTTATGTTTTTGTTACCACACAAATTTAATAATTTTAGCATATTTAATCGCAGGTTTCGGCGATTAAAATTTATTGTTAAATTTTAGTGGTGAGGAAAAAAGCGTGAAAGGTGGAAGCTATGGTATTTGCTTAAGCACGAATTACAGTAAAAATGAAAAACATTCAAAAAAGGTAAAGCATAACCGGATTTTCCGCAAGGCGGCAAAAATAAATCGATTTTCCGGTAAAGCAAACCATGCTAAAAGCTAAGACTCAATTGGAATCTTCTCCTGTTTACGTTTTTTTCTATTTCTCTCTCTTTTTTTTAAATCAAGGACTACCTTAAACCATTTAAACATATTAAAAAAATTTTCTTTTGGCGATAACTAATTTATAATTTGCTCGTTCGAAGAAAAAATGAAAATAGAAAATGCAACAGTTTTGCAATCTATACTACAAAAACATATAGGTATTTTTTAAATTAACATTTATAATCATCAACGGATTTTTCAGAAAAAGAAAAAAAATCGAAGATAGCAAAAACATAAAAATAATTACATTACATTCAGTGGTAGATGCGAAAACTGAGCATAAAATAATGGCTGTTTTTCATGGATTTCGCAACTGTACCCGCATAGTCACGCGAAAATACTCGCAAGCTAATGTTAGACCAATGACAGCGTTCATTCGAGGCTAACGAAAAGGACAGGCTACCGCGGTGCATTACATTGTGTCTCTTTTTTTCTTGCCACTTGAGTCACGTGATTCTCGAATGCACAAATGCAGATCAAACAAAAGCATCATGTGATTCTAACCGTTTGAGACGAAAGATAATGCTGCAGCCTGTCTTTTTCGTTAGTCCTCAGTTCATTATAAATTTTTCGTTTGTATTTCACTATTCAGAAGTGGGTTTTTTTTGTTTCATTTTTGGATAGGCTACCTAAGGTCGATGTCTAATCGATTTTGAAAGTTAAAGGGTGCTCAGAAAAAAAATACTCTAGTCAAAATCGAAAAACTTACATGCTTAGACATCGACCTTACACTGTTAAAAATGTGCAGCAAAGTGTCCTGTCATACGACCGTTTTTATAGAAATGGTGACATAGCTGCAATTTAACTCTATTCTGACTATAATATGGGCAGTAATATGCCCAGAAAAGAGTTAAATTTCGGTTATGTAACTGTTTTCTATAAAAACGGTCCAAAGGCTGGACTTTTTTCTGCCAATTTTTAACAGTGTAGATATCCTATACAAAAAAAATTGTCAAAAATAATAAAATGCGAACGAGATATTTGAAAAGAATTCTGCCTTTAACATTACCTATATGATTATAGTCGCGTGACTAGCGCAGGATTTTAGGAGTCTGCACTAGTCAAGCGAACAGACTCCTGAGATAATGCTAAGGCTATGTATGAGTTATTTTCAAATTTCTCGTTTCCATTTCAATAGTTTTAGATATATATATATGGGGCATTCTCACAATCTTTTGACTTTCATGTCCCTGAATAATAATTTTTTATTTAATACACCTTTTTGTATTTTTTTATTTCATATACTGGGGAACATCCCATTGTATGATTGCACAACAATATTAACGTGATAAATAAGTTTTGGACGATGTTGGGGGTCCAAATACCAGGAAAACTCATTTACTGTCCCGTGTCCCTGATGCTGTTTTTTAAGTTTGGAGCTTTCTGGATAAAATTGTTTCAATAAAAATTATTCGATGTAATTTTTTTCTGAAACTGGAACTATTGTTTTATATAAATATGTAGCTAAAAATTAACCTGCACACATTTTTAGGGTTGTTATTATTTTTCAAACTTTGACCCTGGGTTTTAGATTCCTTACCATCCCTCTTCTAAAATTATACAGAAAATAATTTCAGATGCAGCCACAGAATTTTTTTCAAGTTTTTTCTCATGCAGAAGTATGCTACAGAAATAATGTCTAAAATTCTTTGGCAGGAAATTTACTGTAGAATTTAAATCAGCATATAAATATCAATTTCAAGCATCGTGGCTTTTTTGGTACTCTCACCGTCCCCAAGGTTTATTCCTGCACTTTTCGAGGTAAATTAAAAAAAATAATAATAATATAATCCAATGTTAACAACTGTTTCTAAAAATCAATGAACATTGTGGCTATCACTTAGTCTTAACATGATTTTCCTAAAAATAGGTGGTAATTTTCCTCACAGTTCCATCCTTACCGTCCCTTTTTTTACCATTTCGTCCTTTTTTTCCAATCCCATTCCCCTTTTTTACCTTACCGTCCTTTCCTTAACTCCCCTTTAAGACAATGTTATACAAAAATCCTGTATTAAAAGTACTACATTGTTATTATTCCTTATTTGAATGTCCTGTGGGTACTATGCAAATTCATTATAAGTAAGAATTTAGAAGAAAATAAGAAGTTATAAGGGTAAAATGGTAAGGAAAATTAAACTCGCAAGTTTAACTTAAACCTCAGTTAAATAAAATTTTTTTTGCTGCTGACCATTTTTTCTTTTTTTTGAATCCTTAAGGCATTCGTCTATGAGATTAAAATGTTATTTTAGCAAGTTTAATTTTGTCAGTTTTTTTTTCCGAAAAGACAAAAGATTGTGAGAATGCCCCATATATATATATGCATAGGATAACTGATGTGGATCTCTAAACCTGTCTTTTCTCCTTTTTTGTTTCGGGTTGCAGTTTTCTTTTATGAAGTTTCACTTTCTGAACTGGTTCTAATCGGTTCCAAAAGTGAAAGTATCCTCATAAATAAAAACTGGAACCAAAATCAAAATGTACGAATGCACAGTAATATCGACCTCAGGTATCCTATGAAAAAAATAATTTAAAAATAGTAAAATGCATGTGAGAAATTTGTAAAGAACGCACCTACAGGTATACACTAGAACTTCCTGCAGAAGTGGGTTCAACCCCCTCCAAATGATTAAATTTCGATTCGAACCAGAAATTTCTTTATGCAAAAAGTTAAATAAAAACCACTCAGTAATAAGTTAAATAGTTTTAAATAGAAATTCTGATGTGAAATATTTTTACAAAGATTGAGTAAAGCTCTAGTATTAAGATTAACGTGCGAGTAGTGTTATCAGGTGTCCCGATTTATGCGGAATGTCCCAATTTTCAGGGCTTCAAGAGTCATACCAATAACCACTGAGCGGGAATAATAAGTGCTGCTTTTTAATGATCCACAATTTCTTTTAATTTTCTTTTAGTACCTTCGAACTAATCGTTACTCTGTACCAAGTCGAAATTAATACAGTAAAACTGTGAAGACGGAACCTGTCTATAACGAAAAAATAATACATTCGAAAGGAATATTTTATAAATCTACCTGCGTAGGGGAAAACCTGTCTAAAACGGAATCTCTTGCAGTTAACAGAAATTCTGTTTCCCCTAGTTTTATTTAACTTTGAAGCCTATGAAAACGGAGCTGTTTATAACGAAATTTTGTTTTAAAAGTACAAATTACATTGTCCCAGCGATTCCGCTTTCACTGGTTTTACCGTATACATGGAAAGAACAATTTTGTTAAAACAACAAAAAAAATAGTTGTGCCAACCAAATTTTGCCCCACCCAAATATTTGTTTTTGGACTGACAAAATCATTTTTGTTAGTTCAAGAAAATTTTATTGAACAAACAAAATCATTTCATCAGTCGAACCAACATTTGGTCAGTCCAACCAAACATTTTAGCTGGGACTATATTATCAAAATCTTTTTTTTTTCAGTGTAAGATTGATGTGTTTATTTTGCGTAGTAAAACATCCTAAGACAAAACATAAGGAACTAGAAAAGAATGCCGTTTAAAACAGGTTTTCCTCTTATCAGGTGTAATTGTATGGCATTCTTACCACAGGGACATCGAAATTTTTACGCTTTACTCCTAGACGGGCGGGCGGTGCGATATATTATATCCCGCCTAATTTTAATCATGATTCGCACCAGAAACTTTTAATTAAAATATACTTTTTTAACTTTGATAGAAAAAGGTTAAAAATTGATTTTCCTTATTTTGAGCTAAATTATTTCGTAAATTCCGGTGTGAGTTCGATATTAAAGAAACGCAATTGCTTGCCCCTGAAAGGTTAAAATTGGATTCCGTTATAGACAGATTTAATTTTAATAGGGTTTTCTGCATATCTATGTCCCGATTTAGAAGCTGATGTCCTCCCACTTTTTGTGACATTCCTGGCAATATTACCGGTGAGTATCTTCGCGTGGATAGTATAAGTTGTTAAATTCTGAATTCTTAAAGGAAGACAAAACTGTGACTCTCCAACTTTAACAAGAGGCTAGAAAGAAGAACATCTGCTCTAGATGTTTAAAGATATAGCTGCTCTGAAAATACGTATTCATTCACGTGTACTACATATACACACATTATATATATATATATTCAATGCATGGTAGCATTAGATTCGAAGTGACAGTTTTCGCTTCACTTGCCAATTCGGTAATTCATGAAATGTGACGCCAAGACAACAGTTATTGAATTATTTTCGCCGGAACATTTTAAAAGACGCTGCGCCGGGAAGAAGACACAAGTTTGCAGTTAGAAGATAAAAAGAAAATATGCGAAAATTACTTACATATTATTTATTGCACGACGTTTATAATAATCTGAAAATTTCTTTAGATGTTTATCAAGTGAAGTTACAAATGTGTTAATATCGAATATTTTATTGCATGTATCGATTTTCGATCGGAATATTTTTACAAAGCGTGAGTAAAATTTCCGGTGTTTTAGTATTAACATATTAGCGTGTGAGTGACTTCGCGTGAATTACATAGGCAGTTAAATTATGTCATTCTCAGCGAAGAAAAAAAACTGTGACTTCTCCAACTTTTACAAAAGGGTAGAAAGAGAAACGTCTGCTCTAGATGTTTAAAGATATAGCTACTCCGAAAATACGTATTCATTCACGTGTACTACATATACACACATTATATATATATATATTCAATGCATGGTAGCATTAGATTCGAAGTGATAGTTTTCGCTTCACTTGCCAATTCGGTAATTCATGAAATGTGACGCCAAGACAACAGTTATTGAATTATTTTCGCCGGAACATTTTAAAAGACGCTGCGCCGGGAAGAAGACACAAGTTTGCAGTTAGAAGATAAAAAGAAAATATGCGAAAATTACTTACATATTATATATTGCACGACGTTTATAATAATCTGAAAATTTCTTTAGATGTTTATCAAGTGAAGTTACAAATGTGTTAATATCGAATATTTTATTGCATGTATCCATTTTCGATCGGAATATTTTTACAAAGCGTGAGTAAAATTTCCGGTGTTTTAGTATTAACATATTAGCGTGTGAGTGACTTCGCGTGAATTACATAGGCAGTTAAATTATGTCATTCTCAGCGAAGAAAAAAAACTGTGACTTCTCCAACTTTTACAAAAGAGTAGAAAGAGAAACGTCTGCTCTAGATGTTTAAAGATATAGCTACTCCGAAAATACGTATTCATTCACGTGTACTACATATACACATACATAAATATACATTCAATGCATGGTAGCATTAGATTCGAAGTGACAGTTTTTCGCTTCACTTGCCAATTCGGTAATTCCTGAAATGTGACGCCAAGACCGTAGTTATTCAATGAATTTCGTCGGAACAATTGAAAAGATGCGGACAAGAAGATACAAGTTTGCACTTACAAGCTTAAAAGAAAATTCGTGAAAATTACGTGTTATCTATTGCACTAGATTTATAATCATCTGAAAATTACCTTAGATCTTTATCAAGTAAAGTTACAATTGTGTTAAAAACGAATATTTTATTACATGTATATATTTTTGCTCGGAACTTTACAACACTATATGTAATTACACATATATGTAATCTATAAATAGGAATGTCTTTGTTCAATGCTTAACTAATGTCACACAAATTGTTGCATAGCTTCTGTGAGCGGTCTCTGAGACCGCTTGATGGAAAGGTTAATAAAAGGCTCGATGAACTCATAGGATACTGTTTCTGTAGAAAACATTATATACAGAATTTTATACCTAATGTTTGCCCATTCAGAAGGATCTGGTAATAGTAAAAAGGGAAAAAAACGAAAGAAAATTTCACTGATAGTTAAACTGCAAGTTACAAGTTAACCATTTATCTACTGACGGTATTTATAAGTACCTTTAAATTAACTTGTTATAAAATTCATTTAATACATCGATTAGTAGCAATACAGTTTAGAATGAGTTATAGATGCATTACTTTATCTTGTTACAAAAGCCTTAATGGTTAAACAAAGCAAAAGTATTTTTAAAAGGAGTATTTCTTTTGCCTTTGCATCTTTTCAGCTTTCTTAGCATTGGGAGGGGTGGGCTTTTCAATTCGGAAATTTTTCTATATTTCTATTATAAGAACATTATATTTGCACATTTCCTAATTCTACGAAATAATAAGAAAATATTAAAAAAAAAAAGATTTGAGTGGGGTTATAAATGTTGCACAAAATCCCTATAAATTCAAATTTAATTAACCTTTAACTGATGTTACCGGTCTCCCAGACCGGTGCTTTTTTCAATTTTCATAGTTTGACTTGCAAATTTCAGTTTATGTACAAACACTACTGAAATTTTGTTTCGTTTGGAACTTTACTACTAAACTAGAGACTTTTGAATAGGTAAATTTTAATTATAACACTTCTGTACAAAAAGTTTAGTACAAAAACAACGTCCTATGAGTTAATCACAGCTTTTATTCATCTTTAGATGGAGCGGTCTCACAGACTGCTTCACACTAGTTATGTGACAATTTCTGTGACATCAGTTAACGGTTAATCCTTCTAAATGCTGCAATCCTTCTAAAGTCCTTCTAAAATTTATTAAATGATTACGTAAATCTTCTAAAGTAGTTTCAAAAATTCACGAAAAATGCTTTAGAAGATAAAATTTTCCTGAAATCATAATCCAGTACATAAAGGATTAAACTATGAAAATTGAAAGTCCTTCTGACCAGTGCCGGGAGGAAGAGGTAGCTTTCATATTCCTTATTTTTAAAATGCCAGCTTATATTATTCAAACACACGAAGCTCAATTTAGTGGAAACCAATTATAGGAGATTCAATACTAATCTTTATCAATACTAAATCATTATGAATGAGAATTTCGCGAAATTAGTCAGCTTTATCCCAGCTACTTTTACTGAAAGTAACTTATATTTGGTTGCCAAATTCGGCGATATCTTGAAGTGCCTGTCATTTTAAGACAACATGGTGGATGAGGCTGACTAGTGAACTTGGTCGAGACCTTAGTAATTCCTGTGCCCATGCTCACTTACATCGAAATCGGTTGATATATACGAGTGCTGTCGCAGGCAAAAATCATATTTTTCAAAATGCCACCAACATTAGAAATTCAAACTGCTATATCTGAGCCATTTTTTAAGATAAAGACAAAACAAAAAATTCTCCGGAATCCTTATATCAAGGTCAAATACTTAAGGAAAAACATTTTTCAATTTCTAATTTTTTTACACCTTACTTTAAATATATAAATATTTTTTAATTTAATGGCCGCCATTTTGAAACAAGATGGCTGATGAAGCTGGCCAGCAAACTTGGTCGAGACATTGCAATATACTCTCCAGATATAAAAACGCGTGTTATCGCGTGACTTTTCGCGTGATCGTTTCAAAATGTCAGACATGCTAGAAATTCAACCAATTTTTAAGATATAGACGAAACAAAAACTGCTCCGGAATCTTTGTATCAAGGTCAAACACATAAAAAAATCTTTTTCATTTTCCAATTTTTTGATACCTCATTTTTAATTTAATTTTTTTGTAAATGGCAGCACTTTTGAAACAAGATGGCGAATGAAACTGGCCAACAAACTCGGTCGAGACATTGGTATGTACTATGTACACACCAAGTTACATCCAAATCGGTTTATAAATACGCCTGTTATCACGTGACAAATATCAGGTCGTTTCAAAATGTCAGCCACAATAGATATTCAAAAGGCTATAACTCACCCATTTTTTTTTATATAGACGAAACAAAAACTGTTCCGGAATCATTGTATAAAGGTCAAACACACGAAAAAATCTTTCATTTTCTAATTTCTTGGTACCTCATTTTAAATTTTAATTTTTTTAATTTTTTTAAATAGCCGCCATTTTGAAACAAGATGGCGGATGAAGCTGGCGAACGAACTCCGTCGAGACATTAGTATGTACTATGTACACACCAAGGTACATCCAAATCGGTTCATAAATACGCCTGTTATCGCGTGACAAAAATCAGGTCGTTTCAAAAGGTCAGCTACGCTAGAAATTCAAAATGCTATAACTCAACCATTTTTTAAGATATAGACGAAACAAAAACTGTTCCGGAATCTTTGTATCAAGGTCAAACACATAAAAAAAAATATTTTTCAATTTTAAATTTTTTGGTACCCCATTTCAAATTTTAAAATTTCTTAAAAAAATTAAATTGCCGCCATATTGTAACAAGATGGCGGATGAAGCTGGCCAACGAACTCGTTCGAGATATTGGCATGTACTATGTATACACCAAGTTACATCCAAATCGGTTCATAAATACGAGAGTTACAGTCTGACAAAGATCAGATATAAATATATTTGTAATTATATTATGGCTATATATATATATATATATATATCAACATTTGAACGGAGGGTGGTTTCGGGGTCTTGGGGTCATGATCGATGAAAATATACCAAAATTTTTTTTAATCGCTTTCCTCCGAACGGCTGCAATAGTTAGCTTTTTGTAATGAAAGCTATCTAAAATAACAGCGGTCTTTAAGACCGCTGACTTCAGTTAAGGTTTACAAACGATAAATTTTAATTTTGATGCAATGCATAAGTGTTGATATCAGGGAAGTTGATTGTTGATTGTATAAAAAAGAATTATGTAATAAATATCAATCTAACATCTAATGTAGTTAGATTATTATTATTAGGAGTTATTTATTATCAAACGAAGTTCCATAAGGCTGAATTAACAGATCTGAAAAAAGTATCTTAACTTTAATTATGCGACAGTTGTAGTCTCTTCTCAATTCTTTCGTGCATCAGTATTTATAAACCAATAACGATGATTGTATTTCCGTATACCGGGTGATCCAAAAGTGACAAAAGAAATAATAATTTCAAAATATCAGAAAGTATAGACAGCAGCCTAATACGGTTTTCACATAAATTCACAGAAGGGTGATGTAAATATCTAATCATTACATATCGTTAATTATCCTCCAATTGAAATTAAAGTCTCCTTTTACAGATATGATTAATTAAAACTTCATTTTCCTTTGAAAAAATATTAATTTCTTTATTTTGTTTGCGGTTAATGAATGTAGTTTCTTTTTATAGCTTACCAGCTTTTATTTCAGTCGTTAATAAAAAAAAAAAAAAAAATCAACTTTCCTATCTAAAAAGTTTAACAGTGCAGATGCATATTTTTCTGGTCGTTGAAATGAATAAATAAATAGGAAAATTCTTTTACCATATGCCCTTCTCTCTTGAATTAATCTAATTACTTATTAAAGCTCAAAAACTGCAGACAATACAAGTGATTATTACTCGCAATTTTGTGCACTTTTTATATTAAGGTACCACGTATTCACAGTTGTGTACCACACGTCTATCTTTCTGGTTTTTAGCGTAAACTTTTCCAGACTGTCTTTTTTCATTCAAATCAGTTCGTTGAAATTCCATTGGCGCCAAGTAATATGTTTACTGGTTGGATTTTGTTTTGAAATTTATATTAAAATAAGCTACCTTTTAGGATTATTATATTTAAGTGTTACCATTTTTGGTTTGAGACACTATAGTCGAATCTCGTGGCTTTCGATCTCTCTTCGTATGTTCATTATTTAGATCGAATCTGTGTCTTTCTCTGTTCTCGGGGTCAACCCCTGCGGCAATACTATTTTGCCTTTCACCTTTAATAAAGCCACATATATCTTATTTATCGCATTAAAGGTCTATTTTATATTCTCTCTCTTATAGCCTGAGTTATTACGAAATGCAATGTAAGCGATTGCTCTGCTAAATTTGTTTGATTGAAAACTAAAAATTTATTTATCATTTACGACACATTTCCCGTAACAAGGCAGGCGTACTAGTGAATTTTTTGGAGTCGTACTACTTTTCTTGTGGGTGAGCGATATGTGGATGTGCTATAAATAAGCATGCTTAGGAAAAGTGCACACTTATATTCATCTGAATACGCAACTTTTTAGTATTTAATTGTCTCTTTAGTGGAAAAAGTCTGTTTTCTGCTGATGTATGGCTTTGTTATAGTTACTATCGATTTATTACCACCGCCGTAAAGGATTCAGAGAAAATTTAGGGACGAAATCTTCAGTGGTGAATTCTGCTACTCAAACTGGGCATGCTCTTTCCCACTATTTTTTCACGAACAGTAAACTGAATCGCAAATTACAAGACTGGTGTAGAGATATAGAACAATACCTACTTACATACTCAATATCATCACAGGCATACTACAACTTGGGATAATACTCAAATATGTATACGCTAAAAGCAGCATTTTCCACCTAAAACAAGAACATTTTATTAACACTCAGTTCTCTAACATGTTTTTCTGAAACAAAGCCTACAGTTGGTGAATTCAACCTGCGGAAGAGACGTATCACTTCCAGGTCAACACCACACTGAACAGTTACACCCCTGCCGAACGTCTCACAATCTTCATTGATGGCTCCCATACAGATATCGGCATGGCTGCAGCCTTCTGTGACACGGAAGGAGATATGGTGACCTATAACTGGGCTTGCAGGTTAAATGACAATAACTCTGTCTTCCAGGCAGAGTTATTTGCTATCCTGACCGCTCTTGACTGGGTCATTCAACATCTTAACTCCCATGTCCAAATTTACAGTGGCAGTCTGTCTGGCCTATAGGCTGTACATACACCTAGAACAAACAATCCCTTAGTACTACAGAGAAAACTTAAACTCAAACAGCTACTTATTAATAATAATCGAACGCAATTGTAATTTCGATCTCAGAATGATATGCTTCGATGTCTAAGGTTCGAAATAATGCAAATAGATTAAAACTCTTGCTCAGATGTCAAAATGGAGAAGAAATAATTCAGTAATAAAAAATTATATTCCATTAATACTCAATAGTGCAGAGATTAAATATTAGTAGCTTCCTGCATAATGCTGTCAATAAGGCCTTATTATTATTATTATTATTATTATTATTATTATTATTATTATTATTATTATTTTATCTCAAGATCTAGAAACTGCAATAAAGGCGATCTGTTACAAAAAATATTCAAGATCCATTGGTTTAACACTTTAATTCATGTTGTAGCTGAACTGCTACATACTAGATTTTTCCCATGTACAGCATGGAACTTATTTCTTTTTCTATAAATAGGTTTTGTATCAATTTATATTCATTTGTATTTCACTGCCTAACTCAATATTATGCTCACAGATTGCAAGATTACGCAAAATACAAGACTGGTGTAATCTAATTTTAGAGTAATTGCATCAATAATGTGTTGCTTACGTTTATTTAAATAAGGAAATATAATGAATTTCCCTTGAGACGGACGTCATTTAACGACTATTAAATTTTTAACACCTGCAAATCTGTGTAGTATTTTTTGTCTTACTTAATATAAGAATTTTACAATTAGACAAAAAATATTACTACTAAAATAATCTGGTACAAAAAAAAAATAAATAAATAAATAAAAACTATACGTACCCTATATATGCTTCCATCTTTCTGATCGCGTCATTTGCATCCTAACTTCGGGGAAGATGTAACAGTTTTGAGCGGCTATAATCTAGAATCAGTTTGTTTTCAAAATAATATATTTTGCGTTTTCTTTATTTTTGTCAAAAATATATGTGATATTATGCGGAAAAAAATTATGATCTGTTGGAGGGTAACGGAGTGTTAAATACATAAAAATAATTATATTTTCTGTTGAATATACCATATACCTACATAAAGAAGTGCAATATGTTACCGACCTCTGTGCCAAGCTCATCATTCATTTCGGACTTTCACCAAAAGGAATGGGTAAATCCTAGCATTAATCGAAATGGTTTGGTAAAGCCCGAAATGGAAGAATTTAGAAGCATATTTCGGGCTTTCACAAACTCACTTAGGTAAATGCTATGATTTACAGGTAAAACCTACGAATTACCAGGCTTCGAGCTTTTACAGTAACATATACGTAACACCAATCCCCAAGGAGTTAAGGGTTAAAATACATTACGCTCCAGTAATAAATCCAGAGAATGACATAAGGGAGGGGTTTCCCGAGATACCAAAACGTCCCTCCACCCCACAACCAAGAAGGGAAGTCAAATGTCTGATTCAACACATTTGCTATTTTTGAGATTTTATTTTACTGTTATCAGCATGTATCTAAAATATCTATTCTATGTATTACTGGAATTGATAGCGATACTTCAAACGAATATGAGAAAATAATTTCGAAGCTGAATTAAATAATGTTTTACTTTTACATACTTGCTTATATTGAAATACTAGCTTTAAATACTACTAGAATATTCAGCATGTGCCAAATATATTTTAAAGGAAGCGAAGAGGATACTGCACACATTGACGAAACATATAAAAGGGAAACATCCTTTTCAGGAATGCAGAAAGATTAAATTCTAATCTTGAGAAGGAAATATGAGGTTTTGAAATAAATGGTACAAACTTATACTCTTCTGGAGCATTACAAATTTTCATTAACACATTTGTTAAATATTCAATTTATTGAACGTTGTGGAAAAACTAAAAATTTTGTCTTCTGAATTACTTGAATGTTACTTTGGTTAATCTTGTTTCATTTTCATTACTTTTATTCAAAATTTATTGTAATTTTAATATACATTTTCCAGGGCTGCCACAGGCAACTATTTTTTAATTTAATTTTACACCACTTTTTTAAAACACAAATCTTTTACATACGTTTTGACAGCATTTGCGAGAGAAATATATTACAAAAATTATTATTATTTTTTTTTTTTTAAATAGTGGTGCGAACAGAAGATAAAAATAGTCACCTTTGGCAGCTCTGATTTTCATATTCACTCAGCAAACATAAGAAATGTTTCAGATGTTCAATCCAAGCTACTTATTAGATGTAAATTTCCAACTGGGTAAAAAATGTCCGGACTAGGACTCGAACCGGGGATCTCCTGCCTGAAGCAGCCAGTGCTCTACCATCTGAGCTATCCCGGACGAATTTAGTGGAACCTTTTCACCCAGCTAACCTTAATGATTATAGCATCTGGTCTGAAACCTGGTTCAGCCCAACTGGCGGCTTCAGCCAGGAGATCCCTGGTTCGAGTCCTGGTCCGGACATTTTTCGCCCAGTTGGAAATTTACATCTGATATGATTTCTTTACCAATTAGAATAATTGTGTTAAAATTAATCTAGTGTAATTACGTATCCAGCGATTTCTGGAGTTCCATTACCTGTGATTTATTCTGTTGAGCTGAACCAGGTTTCAGACCAGATGCTATAATCATTAAGGTTAGCTGGGTGAAAAAGTTCCACCAGATACGTCCGCGATAGTTCAGACGGTAGAGCAATAGCGGCTTCAGCCAGGAGATCCCTGGTTCGAATCCTGGTCCGGACATTTTTCGCCCAGTTGGAAATTTACATCTAGTAATTTGATTTATATACCAATTAGAATAATTGTGTTAAAATTAATCTAGTACCAAGCTACTTAGCAAAAATGTTAATGATACTTTTCATATAAATGAATGGAAGATTTCAAACGGTAGCCCAATTATGCTTACGAGGCAAATATTTACTAATCTAGGAAAATATAATATATCCACGAACGAAATTATGCAATAATCACTTCAAAGTTACCCACGATTTGGAAATCTCAGAAGCAAATATATTTTCCAGAGATTTTAAGTTTCTTTTGCTGCAACTGACTTTCGGAAACGTTTCCGAGTAGTTTTTATAGCGTGTTATTCCAACCTGGAATATGGGTTTTTTGGATGCTATCAATTCTCAAGAAAATATTTTCATGCTTAACAAACAAGTTTTACAGGCAGACATGATAAATTAATAGCATTAACATTAACATAAAAATTAATATTAGTCTGTTACTCTTGCATGCATAAATTCAATTACGCAGCTTAAAATGTTTACTTGAGTATTAATAGCATCCTAAAACCCGATGTTCTGGTTTCAGAAAACGGATTAATTCACTATAATAACTACTCGAAAATTATTTTAACAAGTCGAAATTGTACGTCAAACGTAATGTAACTAGTTTTATAAATATTCAGATCTTGGTGCAATAGCTGTTGCACTTTTATGCAAAAATGCATAAATACAAAATTTATTATATTAAATTCAGTAATACGGAAATAATAGGGGTCAATCTTAAATAGGACGTCATTACCACGGCAACATAGAATCACTACCTATCATGGGATATCACTGAATTAATTACGTATGATAGGATTTAATAGAATGAAAAAACTTTTATTAATATAGTTTTAAGTTTTGATTTGATTTTCATAAAATTTAAAATGATTTGACAAAATTCTGCCACGATTCTATATATTAAATTTCAAACCATTTGGTTGGGCAGTTTTTGCGCTGTTACATGCGGACAGACGAACAGACATACAGACGGACGGACCAGACGACGAGTATAAGTGCTACGTATTTATATAATTACGAACGCACCTAAAATTCAGTGACAGCAAAAGCAACTTTATTTTTTATAAATGCTTCTATAAATTTCTAAAATATATTGGTTTCTGAAATTTTTAAAGATAACGAACGCTTGTCGAAATCACGAGTAACTCGGAGTAGGTTATTGCATTATTTTCGTTCGTGGTTATATTACATTTTCGTAGATTCAGTAGCAATTTTTTTTTTAAGTGTACCGTACCAAAATAGGAACGTTGTGATTAGACGGAAATAAATTAATTTTTTTAATTAATTTCATTTTTTCTACGATTATTCTTAAACAATTTACAAACTGAACATTCCGATTATTATAATGTAATAATTATTGTATTATATATATAGCCAAATGAAACAAAATACTGAGTGGAAAATATTTAAGCACAAATGTGATAATACTAATTTCTTTTAATAAGAGAACGATGGGCTATGAAATTAGCAAAAAATCAAAAACAAATTATACAATATACAATATCGAAAAATACAAATGTATTTCAACCGCGGTTTTTCCGAAACCAACCTTTCGCAGTCTATACATCTTTAAATTGCTGCCTGCATTTAATTTTTTGTTCAAAATTCTCATAATCTCTAAAACAAAATCTTGATGCCTACTACAATAACACTGTGAATTCATTTTGAATTGTTAATTTATTAAGTTCCTCATTACTAATGAAGTCTATTATTAACATGTAAATTTGTAACAAAAATTCAGATTAAGGCTTTAAAAAATACATCTATAATCAACCATTTTTATTAACAGTTCCATTTTCCAGGCATCTTCGCGCGTTCTATCGGAGGCCCCGCGATTTGTTGAAGTTAATTTTAGAGACCTACATGGTTCTAGGTTTTGCAGGCATCTCAAGTTTACAGAATCTGATCCTTTTCGCACGAGTTCTTCCTAATATTGTGGTGCTTGTAATATTTTCCTGCAGGGGACGAAGGTATCAAACAGGAATTATAATTTAATTTTCTTGGGTGACTGATGTCAGTGGCTTTATAAAGAAACAAGGCTTTGTCAAGACTTGGGTGCAATTATCCGTAAACACTTGTAAGATGTGTCAACTCAGCTATTTCTATTCTTAAAATTCTTTAGAATTAATGTTCGAACGTATTAAATGTTGGCCTGAGAAACAAATTTACCAGGGGCAAATTAATTTTGTTATTAGGTTTAAAAGTTAGAAAAAAGAAGCTGAGAACTTTAATTTAAATTTTGAATTTTAAAAGGTTTTATTTTTTAGCCTTTTATATATAGTCATAAAGAATTTCCCGATATATGAACTCCTAGCGGCCTAAGCGTTCAAACAATCAAAAGGAAATTTCACATATTGCTATTTGAAGGTATGCACTCGAGATCATAATGAACAATAAAAAGCAATTTAAAACAATAGAGCTCTCACAGTTACGGTTACAGTGAAAAAAAAATTGAATTTTTCGAATGGCAACACCCACGTTTTTCCTGCGCAGATTCATCAGCGCATTGAAAAACCATAAAAGATGTTGGAATGATGCACATATGACGAAAATTGCCAAGGTAAAACATTTGCAAAGAAAAGCAATATAAAGGACCAATGACAACACAAGAGAGAACAGAGGAGAAAACTTTTAATCGAATCAGCCATTTTCAACATGCCCACCTTCGGAGACGATAACGCATTGTATGCGGGAGATTGTTGAGAACGACGACAAATGTAACATCGCAGGAAGAATCTGTATAATTTCAAGTTTTATGGCATCTTTCAGTTCTGACAAATCTCATGGATTTGATGTGTACACCTTCACTTTCATATAACTCCAGAACCAGAAATCCATCGGAGTGAGGTCGGGGGATCGCGTTGGCTACGAAATTGCAAAGTTACTGGAGATGACTCAATCACCAAAGTGCTGCTGCAGCACTTTGTCGAACACATGTGGCGACGTGTGGAGGAGCACCATCTTGCATCCATACAATGTCATTAACGACATTTCGCCGCCTGCAATTCTGGAATTACGTAATTCTGCAACATTGTTGTATACCGAGCACTTGTAATGGAGCATGTTTTCATACCTGTGGAAGTGACCTATTCGAAGAAGTAGGACCGAGAACGAATGTGCTTGCGATGCTGCACCACACAGTCACTTTAGCTTCGTGTAAAGGTGTTGGTGCCACATCGTGAGGATTTTCGTCAGTCCAGTGAACTTGGAGTTTACGGTCCCAGTTAAGGATATATATATGACTCATTCGTCCATAATATCCGCATGGGTCAACTGCTATCTTCATAATATATGATGAGGAAATAATTTGCAAAGTCGAAACGCTGTTGCTCGTCTCCAGGTAGCAACATCTGGACGCGCTGGAATCGATAAGAATGCATCCGCAGAACAGAGCGCAGAATCTTGTAGATTGTGGTTTTCGGTACATCCAAAATTGCGGGTAACTCTTCTTGCAGTTTGCGATGGGCATGCACTTTTGCAACAAGATTAGATGTGCATCCAGTTTCTTAAATTTATTTTACCAAATCACGTACGGATTTTATGGAACATGGGCCTTGCTGTAGTGTATGATTTCGCCGATAAATTCGCACTGCTTCTTCAGCATTTTCCCCGTTCAGGAAAAGCAGCTTTATCAATTCACTTCGCTGTTTCCCTGTAAGTGTGATCTTCTTGGCACTTTCGAACACGGGATTGAAGAAACAATCTTCCCAAACTGCTTATTAAATGTTTTCCACACGCAATACTTTGCACATGGTGTTCTGCGATTGCTGATTCTACTGTCTATCCCTGTGAATTATGCAAAGTGCGGCAATGCACCTCCTCTCTGTGTTGTCATTGCTCCTTTACAATGCTCTTCTTTGTAAATGCTTTATGCCGGAAATTTTCGTTATACGTGTATCTTCCAACGCCATTTATGGTTTTGATATGCGTTGATGAATCTGCTCAGGTAAAAAGTGGGTGTTGCAATTCGAAATTTTCGAAAATACTTTCGCTGCAACCGTAACCGTGAGATCTGTATTGTTTTAAATCATAATGATCACGAAATACCTTCAAATAACAATATCTGAAATTTCATTGATCGCATACATTCAAATAATAATAGCTGAAAGTTCCTCAAGCGCATACCTTCAAATAACAATATCTGAAATTTCCTCGAGCGCATACCTTCAAATAACAATATATGAAAATTCCTTTCGATTGGTTGAGCGGTCAGGCCGCTAAGCGTTCATATATGGGGGACGATTTTTTTCGACCACGCTGTATATACATACATATATATATATCATATATCTGTTGTATCTGAAAATTAATGCAAAATTTTTTTAATAACTTTTATGTAATAAAATGTGAAATTAAGTAAGAAAATATTTTGAAAATTTAAATGCATAGAAGGTTTATTTATTTAATTACCTGTAGCTTAAAAAAATTCTGAAACATTTATGAAGTTACAGTACAGAACATTTCTTTGAAGCATGTACATTTGGAATAACATAAATAATGAAAAATAACTTATAGGGGAGACTGGGGAGGGTTGACTAAACGGGAGGCTTGATGTATCCCTCAGTTCTCATATTTAAAAGAATTTCAGCGTTTTACCAATAGGGGGGAACCAAATCTCTTGAAATGCTCAAACAACAGTCTTTGTATCATGCAGAAATGAAGGTGTGGAAAAAATCAAATGTGAAAAGTTTTCAACCTAAAAGTTGTGTTTTTTAGAAATATTTTGTAAATTTTTCTCAAATAAAATATATCATAGAAATTTAATTAAGTACGTTTTGAGTAATGCAGAAATATTGAACTTTCATTCCAGGAATAAAGATTGTAAAGTAAGTTAGGCTTAACATAACAATGTGTTGTTCTTTTGAAAAGGGCTATGTGAGGAGGCTTGATCCAGTCAATGTGAGGGAGGGTTGACCAGAAGTTCAAGGCTCCCTTAAGTGGTTTTAGAAATCTTTTTATTATACACTGTACATAATGATTGGGTTAATGGTTATATACCTAAACGAATGTCAATTAATTCTGTAAAGGTACAATAAAAAGGGGTGATAGAAAAGAAAATGTTTAAAACTGTTTAAAGGAAGATGTGGAAAATTACTATAGTGTCCACTGCAAGAAATATAAATGGGAAAGTTTATAGGAACTTTTTTCATTTGAATATTACCTACAGTAGGAAAATAGAAAGAATGGAAAAGACTAGAACGGACTAGATAGAATGAAAGCAGCTTAAGAGTTGTTAATGATAAGTTAAGTGACCATGCGGCTGCAAAAGAACATAGAATTGATCGAAAAACTTTAGGAAGGTAAACAAATTTCACCAAGATAAAGACAGTGAAATGAAACTAAACTATATGACAACTAATGTTGCCCGGCTGAGTGTCACAAGAAGTAGGACAAGGAAACAAAAAAAAAGGGATACAGTGGCTTCTAAATAAGGACATAAAAGTACATGAAATTCTACGAAAACATAACCTGTCTCTAAAGTTCTGTCTTAAACTGTCTTAAATGTTAAAATTTTCATTTTCTCTGCTGTACAATTATACTTGCTCAGACAAAATCCTGTTTAAAACAGACTTATCTCCTGCGGCTTGCAATTCCGCATAAAAAAGTTTTTTTAAGCATCATATTTTCAAAAATATTTTTTATAATAATTAAATCATGCAGCATAAAGTTATTTTGCTTTTTTTAACTGATTTTATTTCTGTTAACAAATATTTCAGCAAATAATAAAGTGGGTATAGCCTCCCGCGTAAGGAAAACCTTGACCCATTATTTTCTCATGATTAAAATCAATCAGTTTTCGAGCTTCTTATATATTAGACTTATGTCGCAATTTTAGTTTGTTAACTGACTGTATAACGAGTAAAATGAGATATAAAACTTTATTCTAGATTCAATATTTAAAAAATAAAAAATCATTTTCTAAAAAGTGGATCAACCCACCCCAGTCTCCCCTATAGCGTTATTTTTCAACATAAAAGATTAAATTCATGTTAGAAATATAATTACAGAGTATTTTTTTTTTCATAATTGTATTAAAATATGGATTAATGCATTTAAATATGCGGTTGATGTGCGCCGGGTCAAATTGACTTCAAATAAAATTATCGAGTTCATGTCAGTATAAGACGATTCGCGCAGGACTCTAATTTGGATAATAATACAGGATTGCCACAATTATGAAGGTAAGAAACAATCCCTTGATGTCGGCCTTATTTTTGATTAAAAATTGCTTTCATAAAACATTTTTACTAATATCGTCTAAAAAATGAATTGCCTGTGGCATTTCCGACACAAATTTTCGTCCTAAAATTTTGCTTATGCATTATCTTATGAGTTTATAAATTCCGTACTTTGCCAATATTACTTTTAATTCATATAACATATTACGATCATTCATATATTATTTCCCATTAATTACTGAATTTACTACGGAAATCAAAAACACGGTGGAACATAACTCATTAAAGATTGATAAAAATAACACATTCACTTATCTATAAATACATAAATATGAAACAAAAATTCCCGTAGAATAAATAATTTGTTCCTATATGCTAATATCTATAGCCTTATATAATATATAATATATAATATATAATAGTTATTTATATATTAATTCTCATTATTTACTGAAATTTCCAGGCAAATCAAAAATACTTTGGTGCACAATAACTTAATAATTATTAAAAATTTTCGTCTTAATTATCTATAAATATATAAATACCAAACAAAATTTCCCCCAGACTAAATAATTATTTCTGCTTACTCTAATATTTATACGTTTAAGAAAAATATAATATTTGTTCATATGTTCGTCCCTATTAGTTACTCAATTTACCAGGCAATGCAAAAATACCTCGGAGCAGAACTCATTAAGTATTGTTAAAAATAACTCTTACTCATGTATAAGTACAGTCGTGGAAAAAAAAAGTAAACACCCCCTACTAACTCCTCAACAAATCATCATAGAAGAAAGTTACTGGTACCGAACGATTGGAAATAAAGTCTACTTTTAAATGATGTATATAAAATTTTCTTAGGGGGTCATCTACATATTAAAACGAATCCTAACTTCATTTTTTTCAATAGCAATCCCCAATTTTAACGAGATATTTCAAATCTTCGGTTTAAACTATGCCTAGACACCAAATTTCAAGTCATTTGAATGATAAGTTTTTGAATTATAAACATTCAAAATTTAGTGCTTCTAATGTTAAATTATATTTTCATATTTTTATTTATATCTCCCGAAATTATGCTCCTAATGTGCTAATTTTTTTTGTGGTAATAATACTAGTATACCCAAACATAAATAAGCTGAATTTGCAATTTTTATAATTTTATGATATGAAGTATGAATTATGAAATTAATCTTCGAAAAAATTATTAATTGCAACCTACAATTTTTTTGATGGATTTAGATTTATTAAGACCTGCTTTATGGAAATTCAAAAATTTCACATTTTTCTTCCAAGTAGTTTTCAAATTATGCTTAAAAAACGGCAAAATGATGGTTTAAGGGGCCGTCTATGATGGAAGTGAAATTTATTCTGCCGTACTGTAATCTAACACGCTTCATTGACTCCTTGAGTGGCGCTTAAGGTGCCTTGATCAAGGAAGCGGCACTCTCGGTTAACAATCCAGTACGGAACTTCAATTTGGATACAGCCCTTAAAATGCGCTCGTTTTAAAATAATTAATTTCTCGGAAACTTATGGTACGAATTGCATAAAAATTTGTTTTTAGGCTAATTGAAGGGTTTAGAGTTCATTTATGCTGTCAGAATTGGGTACTGCTATTGAAAAAAACAAAGTTATGGTTCATTATAATATTTAGGTGGCCCCCTAAGCAAGTTTTATATACATCATTTAAAAGTAGACTTTATTTCCAATCGTTCGGTACCAGTAACTTTCTTCTACGATAATTTGTTGAGGAGTTAGTAGGGGATGTTTACTTTTTTTTTTCCACGATTGTACATAAATATAAAACAAAAATCTCCACAGACTAAATAATTATTTCTGCATACTCTAATATTTATACGTTTAAGAAAAATATAATACTTGTTCATATGTTCGTCCCTATTAGTTACTCAATTTACCAGGCAATGCAAAAATACCTCGGAGCAGAACTCATTAAGTATTGTTAAAAATAACTCTTACTCATTTATAAGTACATAAATATAAAACAAAAATGACCACAGACTAAATAATTATTTCTGCATACTCTAATATTTATACGTTTAAGAAAAATATAATATTTGTTCATATGTTCGTCCCTATTAGTTACTGAATTTTCGGGCAAATCAAAGGAACCGCGGAACAGAAATCATTAAATATTATTGAAAAAAACACCCTTTTTATAAATATGAAACAAAAATTACCCCAGACTAAATAATTTGTTCTGCATACTCTAATAGCTATACACTTTTTTTACAAAACTGTTAAAACAAATATTTCATCTTCATACTTTTAAAAATGTTCTAAAAATATTATTAGAAGAAATACAAATGTTTCCGCTTCACGTCTCCTGTAACCTCAAAATATACATGTTTTAAGAGAGTGAACGAGAATCGAAACAAACAACCCGACATAAATCTTCACTTTTTATTTTCTTTAAACATTTGTACGAATATCGGCTTAAAAATGGAATGCCAGTGGTATTTTCGACAGAAATTTTTGTCGGAAAATTTTGGCAAACTGCGAAATGTCCTTGAATGAACCGTAAACATTAAAGTTGACTTTGCGTGGACGATCCTTTCATCTGGCAACAACTCAGATAAAGACCCGGATGTTATCCAAGATGACGTCGGAGTACTTTTTGGGATTGACATGTTTTAAAATTTTAGCGAGTATTTAAAAATCTCTCGAGCGATTTTAAATGGTTCAGAAGATTTACAAATATGTTTAAATAAAAATATAGAGATATGTGTTTACTTAGTTAAAAGTTATTATGTCACTTTTCTAGACAGTTAAAAAAAAAAAAACGCGTGAAAAGGAAGAAAAATTTAAAAAAAAAATTTAGAAATGAAAAATATTACAGTTAGCAAAATTTACAGTCAGCGCCGCTCATAGGAATTAATGGTTTATATAACCAGCCGTTATTGTTGACCAAACGATTGAGAACGAAGTAAAAATAAAAATATCTTTTTTATTGCATATGAGGATCAGCCGTTTTATCGTATAAGAACCGGTCAGTTATCATCTGTAGTGATAAATGCGAGTCGATTAAGTGGCGTCAACTTTATTACAAAAGAAATGTTGTTTTCTTATGTATGTTTTCAACCACTGGTAAATCCCCTTCGCTTTAAGTTTATATTGGCTAATTCTTGTTGCAATATAGGGAGTATATTTTACTAATGTACTACTATGAGAGTTTTTTCATTTTGAAAATATACTGCACCATTTTTGTGTCCTAATTCCCTTTAATAAAACAACCAAATCCTACAAAAGACGAAAACTACTATTTTTATTTTCTCTTCATTGACTTATACATAAAAATATCTCATTAGATTATCGATGATGCATATATATATTGAACGTTTTTCAATATCATAACAAGGAAAATATATGACGTTAACGAGAATATACCCAGATAGCATCTTTAATTTGCAGAAAATTTGCTGCAGTCTTGCTTTGAAAACCTGCAAAGTTGCAGCAAGCTCAGCATGACAAGACTGAAAGTTCATAACAAGACTGGAGTAAGATAACTCAAACGCCTAAGTCACCACACTTTGAACTTGCAGCTAACTTGTCGTGCAAGTTAAATTCATGCTGTATCAAATTTATTGCAAATTAACGGCAAACGAGTAATCAAAAATACTGCAAACTTACTGCAAAGTATATTTCCACACCTCACTATCGGTTTACAACTGTTACACTATAAGTTTAACCCCTTCGTAGGGGTCCATAGACCTGATCAGACCTATTGATGCGAACACACCGTCAGAAGATGCATGCATCGTTTTCCCCATAAACAAGTTAAAGTAATATTTGTACTTTTCAATACGAGCCTTTTTCGGTATTTGATAAGTATAGCGTTTAGAAAAAGGCGGTGCAAACCGAATAAAATTTCTGCAATTTCTGCGTATGTGCTGATTGTCTATTCTCTCAACAGAGGGATTTTTTGCTTTCGTTACTTTTGTTAATTAAAGACAGTCTTTCCATCAGTTTCACAACAAACTACTCATGCAAGGCGGGGGGGGGGGTATACTTTGCAGCAAATTTGCTGCGAATTTCTCACGGCAAGATAATGTTAGAAAAAATCAAATTTGCTGCTAATGTTCATGCTATCTGGGTAGATACCGAACCGTTAGTCTCCCCACTTTCAGTAAAGAAAAAAATTGTGGGGAAAACTTGAGGTCTTGTTAGCCTATAGCAAGTTCCTACCTACTCTTTTTATGAGGGTAATCTAGTTTTTGTTGTCAACGCGTTGTCTGACTTTTAACACTTGTGCGTCAAGGTACCACATATCTATAATTTTTCTTACTTTCACAAAGTATGTATGAATCTCCCTGAATCTGATGGTACAGATATCGACATTATATGGAATCTGAAACCAGCGCTTCAGTTGTTCCCGTATTTTCAGGTTGAAACCTACTCATGCTATTAGCCTTAGCCTGTTTTGAGATGTTCTTGATGAGAGATTAGAATCCATGGGATTCTCTTTAAGTGATATTACAGTATTGTTGCAAGTGACATGACATTGTATTGAGATTTTCCTCCCTCACATTCATCTTTTTAGAGGTACTACGTGTCCCCAGTTCCTGTTCATGGACAACAACGCTACATCTCATCGTACGGTGGCTGTCGCAGAATTGTCGGAGAGTGAGGATATTCAAAGCATGGATTGGCTCGCAATGTCCCAGACAGAAATCCAATGAAACACTTGTGGGACACTCTCGGGAGATGGTTGGCAGAACGTCACCAGCCGCCAGCAACGATTCCGGAGCTGCGCTTTGCGCTACGAGAGGAATGGGCCAGGATCCTTCAACAGCTCAATAACAACCTCGTATTCAGCATGAAAAGACATTACAAATCCTGAAGCGCACTCAGGGGCGACCATATCCCCCTGCTAAAAACTAGATTTTCCTTGCCAGCCACCTATCGCTTTGGACGTTTCTGTCTTTTGTCCAGTTGTGCTCGAAGCTTCCTTTTGTATCCTTTTATAGAAGTTCTGTTCACTTTTCCCATGTTCTCAGATCTTCACGATCTTATGGTAAGATTTGTGTCGATTTGGATCTGCACGAAGTTACAAGAGAAAAAAAGTGCCGTCCTTAATTTTTGTAAATCAGTGTAATATTGTGTTTTCAGCATTTCTAGCTATCTGAGGGAAACTATTATACGAATTGTTAGAGTAACCATATTTATCAGTTGTTTTTAAAAAATCGAAGTCACATCAATAAACCTAAACACTAACTAAATGAAAAATGCCTCGGTTATCTCACACAACTTCCGGGTTTATTCCAAAATATTTAAATTACGAAAAAGGTTCAATGTTTTGTTAATGGATCACTTAATTTTTCATTTCCTAAATGTTTCTGCATACTTAGCACATTTAAGAAAAAAAAATTGCATTTGAAATTTTTGCATTTACATTAAAGTGCTACGTGTGAAATATAATGTCATATTAATGCTAAAAATAGATATTATATTTATGCAGTGGCGGCTCGTGGATGGTTATTTTTGGGGCACTAAAGGCATAGCTGAAAATTTTATTCTTTTCTTACCATTATTTAAAAAAAAAACAAAACAAAAAAAAAACCTTTTACTTGTTTAATGGCTGAACGTTCTGTGAATAAAAAAGACAAAGATTTCTCTTAAAAAATAGTGGTAAGAATAGAATAAATTGGGCATTCATTCATTTAGTACCCACAGTATATCCACTCACGACCCGACACTGTATTTATGTATATATTTTACCAGGGCTCGCATCGTTCCTAAAATTTTCGCACTTTGCCACCAGTGTTTTAAATAAGAATTTTTCATTGCAGATTCCTTTAATATCTATAACAGAATTATACAACAAATATTACCGTTTTAATTTAGTGGTAGCAAAGTGCGAAAATTTTAGGAACGGTGCGAGCCCTGATTTTACTCATAAATGTTACATTTTTCCAACATAAATATTACCTAACTGTCATACCACCATTTAGAGAAAATAATATATTATACTTAACCAGAGAATTTTTGTATAGGAAATAATTTTTGTGAAAATGTCAAAAGCAAAAAATTACCTTACAATACATTTTATAAAGAATCAATTCATTTAACCACTGTTTCTACTGTTGTCAAATAACGACTTACATTTCAATTTATGTTTATTTTATTGGTACTTTTTAACCTTTAACTGATGTCCGGTCTGTCAGAAACCGCTCCATCGAAAGATAAATAAACGACACGATTAACTCATAGGATGGTGTTTTTGTACTTAACATTTTGCACAGGATTATTATAATTAAAATTAACCTATTCAAAAGTCTCTAGTGATAGTATTAATAGTCCCCAAGCCAGGTGTAAATTTCGTCAGTTATTTCCTCTCGGCTGATAATTTGTAAAATGCTTCAGAGAGTTGTAGCATGAAGCTCCGTGAACGTCAGCTGCGGTTCCGTGGGTGGGTTGAGCAGCGGTAGCCTCCCAAACACGCAAAAAAAAAAAAAAAATAGTCATTTCCTCCCAGTAGAAAATTTGTCAAATTATAGCTAACCCAATATCTTGCAGAAAAAAAAAGTCAGCTGATTATAAAGTGGTGAGTAATACGTCAACTGGTCACCCGAACATGAAAAAAATATACAGGGTGCAAAGGAAATTCCCTTTAACATGAAAATACTTGCGAACGGAGAGAACTACAGCTATGGAAGTGAGGTAACGGCATAGTAAAAAGACTACGCCCTATTTAATGCAAGCGACGGCAGCGCCCCATAGTGGCGAAATTTGGAAGATAGCTATTGAAAATCGTAAACGAAAAGAAATAGAGCAAGATTTCCAGTTAGAAAGTTTTAGAGCATAAATTAATTAGTACGGAACGACATTTGGTTCACACGGATAAGATAAATCGTCGCCTGTATACCCAAAAATGTCTGAAATCGATGAGCGACGATTCTACTTTGCATATTCACATTCCGTAAATGTAGCAGTGCACAATTTCAGATTGTGACGTTGTATTGTGTTGTAATGCCTGTAAAAATTTAATTTCCAATGCATTTAAAATTTTAGATTAAACCTTTCAGAGACAGAAAAATTCTGTTCGTAAACTGATGAAGTAATTTACTGACACCAGAATATTCAAACGAATTTCTTAGAAAATAAAAACCCACTAATTTTCACTTTCATTACAAAAGCAAAATTTTATTAAAATATTCTTGCTGCCATTTGTCAGTTTTGGAATTAAAATTAAGTGGCTAGACCGTCTAGCCACCGCCCTTGAAAGGGTTAAATCTATGTCGTCATATTGAAGAGGCTAGCAAAAGGCGTTGCATGCTGAGAAATGTGGCATGTAGAATTACTCTCACGAATACAAGCGTGTATCGTGAGCAATGGCGAACTTTTTGAACATACTGAATATTAACTTTTTATCACTGTGAGACAGTTTGTCTTTTTTGTTTTTGTGTGATGCTATCAAAATCTAGTGATATAAGCACGTATTTATACCATAAATTGGGCGTATTTCCATTCAAACGTTTACATGAAATAGAATGCATCCATTTTGGACATTTTTGGGTATACGGACGAAGATTTATCTTTTCCATGTAAACCAAATGTCGTTTCATACTAATTAATTGATGCTCTAAAACTTTCTAACTGGAAATTTTGCTCTATCTCTTTTTGTTTTCGATTTGCAATGGCTATCTTCCAGATTTTGCCACTAGGGGCGCTGCCGTCGTTTACATTAAATCAAGCGGAGTCACTTTACTATAGCGTTACCTCACTTGCATAGATGTAGCTCTCTCCGTTCGCAAGTAATTTCAGGTTAAAGGGACTTTCCTTTGCAACCTGTATATTTTTTTCATATTCGTGTGACCACTGACGTATTACCCACCACTTTATAATCAGCTGACTTTTTTTTCCCTTCAAGATATTGAGTTAGCTATAATTTGGCAAATTTTCAACCGGGAGGAAATGACTATTTTTTTTTTCTTACGGGTTTAGGAGGCTACCTCTACTCAACCCACCCACGGAACCGCAGCTGACGTTCACGGACCTTCATGATGCATCTCTCTGAAGCATTTTACAAATTATCGGCCGAGAGGAACTTGGTCATCAAAATCTGTTGCTGGCTCGAGGACTATAAAGTTCCAAACGAAAAAGATTTGGGTAGTGTTTGTAGTTCAACTGAAAGTTACAAGTTAAATTATAAAAATTGAAAAAAGCAACGATCTGTGAGACCGGTAACATCAGTTAAAGGTTAATTTAAAACAATCCCAAATCATTTTTAATACATTGAATACTTATTTTTATACTTATTAGC
Organism: Maratus speciosus; assembly: GCA_963932465.1. Taxonomy (NCBI): domain Eukaryota; kingdom Metazoa; phylum Arthropoda; class Arachnida; order Araneae; family Salticidae; genus Maratus; species Maratus speciosus. Next base: position 524,393,881 of record OZ010787.1, on the reverse strand, counting down.
TTTAAATATTACAAATAAAATTAAAATAAATCAAAAGTTTTAAAAGTCTTATTTGACACCAGTAAAAATAGTGTTAAATAGTGCCATCAGAATAAATGTAAAAAACGATTAAACAACTTATTCCCGTCAAAATTTATATTTTCAAATTTTCTATTTTATTTCCCCAGAGTTTATATAAGCATTTCTACATTCTCTCTTTTTCAAACTCTAGTAACAGGCTGCAAGATTTTAAGTTATCTCGGCTGTCTCCAATGCATACAATAATCATGATGAGTGACTGCCTCCGGCTAAAAGCATACTGGAGAACACAAGAATTGTCTGACTCAGAGCCATCTACTAGTATAGTCTGGCTTTTTTTCCTTCTTCTTTGATCGAAAACTTGCATTAGAAGCATGGTTCTGTAAAGTCTTATTTTTTAGGAAAAAAAACCTATAAATGTTCTAGTTAACCAGCAAATCAGGGGCTCAACATCAGCTCATTTCACATTTTTATTCCTAACTCATTTTAATTTTTAAAGCTTTCAACTCGCTTTTCTTAAATTTTCGTATTTACTTTAAATTATATTTATTTTAGATTATAATACTATATCAAAAAGTAAGAAAGTATTTTACAATACATTAAATCAAGTACCATTCTTTTTAAATAATTAGTGTCGTACGAATAAATATAAATACAACAATTAAACAGTTTCTCTCCATCAAAATTTACGTCTTAAAATTTCTTAGTTTATTTAGAAAATTGTCGAGTTTATATCCATATCTCTAATATCTCCGTTTCTGCAACTATAGTAACACACTGCACGATTTTAAGTTAATGTCACAGAATAATGTCACGATGTCACAGAAATTGTCACGTAACCAGTGTGAAGCGGTCTCACAGACCGCTTCACACTAGTTATGTGACAATTTCTGTGACATCAGTTAAAGGTTAATTGATTTTTCTCCAATGCATACAGCATTCATGATGAGTGAATGTCTCGGGCTAAAGATACACTTAAGAAGACAAAATTATCTGACTGTCAGAGCTGTCTAGTATAAGCTTCTGCATTTTTTTTCTTTTTTATCAACAATCTTGCGTTAGAATGTCTATTATATATAGTCTTATTCTTTAATAAATAAAAATCTCATAAAAACCCCCACTAAATCTGCGAATCAGGAACCACAGTGTCAGATATGCATTTTTATTCCAAACTCACTTTCTTAATATTCGAATTTTTCAAATCCGCAGTTTATTTTCATAAATTTTGCATTTACTTCAAATTGTATTTATTTTAAATTATATTACTATATCAAAAAGCGAAAAATTATCTTAAAATATGTTGAATGAAGTATCAATTCTTTTTGAATAATTAGTGTCATAAGAATAAATGTAAATAGTATCAGACGTGGTAAATATAAACAGGAGTTGTTTGTAAACAATCTATACTAGCACTCACCCGAGCTTTGGGAAAACTAATAGATAAGCGAACTCTTATCTCTTCATCATCCAGAAGCAGTGCTGCTAGTTCCCGCATTTTTTGAGTTAAAATTGGCAGCGTTGTTTTCAAAACAATTTGATAAGGCTGAAAAAATTGTCAAAGGATATTTATACTTCTCATTATTTCTTGCTGCTGTTGGATATAAACCAGAGATCCTTTTTTTTTTTACATTTATTGTTAAACGTGATATATTTTCTACACGAGCTGCTTGCTGATATTTGCTCCTTTATATTTTTATTAATCTGCCTGAATTATTTAGAATTCTCCCTAATTTTTTTCATTATAGAGTAATTGTACACGATATATCTGACTATTTTATTTTAGTCTAAGGAACTAGCGAACATAAATTTTCCCTAAAAATGAAGACCTCGATAGTGTTCTAGACTTGAACTACCAAAAAAATCGACAAACACGAGTGACGACTCACATGTAAAAGTCATAAAATTGGTTAATATTTTTTTCTCAAAGTATATCAACGAATGACGCTTCTTGATCGTCAGTCACCCGCCAAAGAAATTAGGGGCAAGATTGAAACACCTGTTTGGAAATTTGCTAATTTCTGAAGGCGTTTTGCTCAGATTAAAAGAGGCAGAAGCAGTTAAGAAAATTCCTAAAAATTGAAGCAACAGAAATAAACGAAAAAGATAAAAAATTAGAAATAACTTGAAAGAATCAGGTGGGAAAAAAACAAGGAAAACGATCCTTGGGTGGCGAAGAGAATGAAAAAAAACCACCGTAGATGATTCAGATATTCAACTAAAAGATCTAATAGCTGCTGAAAAACGAGATAAGAAAATAGTAAAAATAAATTGGGGCGGTAATACATGCGATGAAGTCCGTTCCATCATTTCTACAATTAAAGGAAAGTTCTCCAGTAGTTGAGTATCACAGTTTTCAATATGAGGGCTCATATTTTCCAAGAAAAATAATGAAAGATCCAGAAGACGGTCCAGATTAGTACAATGCAGAAAAACTTGGAATCATGGAAGGGACCTGCTATACCTGATGCAATGATGCACCTTTGCGAATATGTTATTGGACAGGTTCAGTCACCAAAACATGTGTCCAATAGGGGGTTTTATGTCGTACCTACTTTAAAATCGCTCGGTTGATTTTAATCTTCTTTGTTTAAAAAAAATACTTTTTAAACAAATTTTAGATTTAAATAAAGTTAATTAGTTATTCAGTTAAAATACTCAAGTTCTGTACCTTCGTGATCTATGGGAATATCCAAACTAAAGATTTTTATAAAAGTTAAAAACATGCATATAATTACTTAAAAGGTGGTACAAACATATAAAGATGTTATTTAATATACCCCGAGATCTTTCGACCGCACACGCGTTCATTTTCAAGGGGAAAGATGATAGACTGGAATAGGAAAAAACATACGTAAAACAAGATGATAAAATAATACGCATGTGAAAGCGAAGTTCAGTGCACCGCTCCAGAAAGAGGGGGGGGGGGGTGAAAATATCAAGTCATATTTTCAGGAGCTCTTGAATTACACAGAATTTTAAACCAAATCGATCTCGCGGAATATTATAAGAAAGGACATCGTTACAAACAGTATCATTTCTAAGTAAAATCTCAATGGATTCTTAGATTATTGAACAGTAACGGTTAGATGTTAAAATGATTATTTTAGCTTTTCCGAAGCGTATCTTAATATTTTCTTTTAGATGCAATTTGGATAAAGCTGGGTAAAGATTCCAAGATGGAATTTTTTGTGAAAGATACTTTAAAGGATCCAAATTTTTCCTAAACAGAGTCCTGGAGGAGCATGTGTACTATATTTCATTCTCTAATGACATTTTCTAAAAGAAGTAACTAACACTAGACTTATAAATGTTCCAACACTACAGGTGAATTTTTAATGATACGGAAAATTTAAATGTATATTTATACATACACACACATATATATATCTATCTCTCTATATATAGTGTACCATTTTTTCCAAATTTTTCTCTTATTGAACTTGTTCACATACCTTTTTTCATAATATGTGATGACTTGCTATGAATGGCAGGGAATTTTTCACAGATAACTTCGCATGATTACACACAAATTTAAGCAATAATCTCAAAATACTTTTTAAAAAGAAAATGTAAATAATTGCAAAATTATTACCAAACATTTCTCAAGTATTGTGTTCATACTGTTTCATAAGTATTCGAAAATTTCATAAACTAAATGAAGATTAAGATTTCATGAAACCTAATCCCCCAGTTCCTCTAATAATCCTATCTTTTAGTACGCTTAACATGATTGTGGAGAACAGAAGGCTTATAAGAAAGAATTGTGTAAAGAAACCCCATAAAAACTAAGCCATAAGACGGCAGATAAATAATACTAGGCTCAAATGTATTTCCCAAGAGCTTTTCCTTTTTACCTTTTTCTGTTAAGCAGCCATGGTAAGCTTTATACATTTAGGCGCATTAGAATGAAGTATTATTAAGCGTAAACCATATTCACATAGCGAAAAATTTTTAACGTCTATATTAGTAAATAAATAACTCAAATTTATGAATAAATATATACATGTATATATCTACAGTCCAGCGATGACGAAAACTTGACCAATGAGAAACCCATATTTTGATGAATTTATTCGTTATTTAACCCTTAACCGGAAACGTACGTCTGTGAGATGTTTGCGTCTACATAATATGCCCTTAATATTTTCCCTCTCCGACATTCCAAACTTAATTTTATGCTGTTATATTAAAAAATTGGTCCTGTTAATGCACTACTATTAAGGATTAAATGCTTAAATTCACTATTTGGTAAATTATTAACACGGTTGTACATACATATTGTTTGTACACGGGATTTTCACGTTTCCGGTTAAGGGTTAAGGTGATAATCACTAGTATCAAGTAAGAGAATTTATTTTATAATTAAAGCATTTATTTATTACCATTTCGTGCGCTGTTTGTGTCTCTTAGAAAATTTTGGTAAATCATTGGTAAATCTTTCAAGGTCATCGGCGAAATTATCGTTGGCGAGTAACATTTTATTTAACCTTTAACTACTGTCACATAAATTATCACTTAGCTTCTGTGAGCGGCCCCTGGGACCGCTTGATCGAAAAATGAATAAAGTGATAAGTAACTCGATTAAGTGATAGGATACCTTTTTTATAGCCAATATGTTTGTACAGGATTATTATTAAAATTCACCTATTCAGAAGCCTCTGGTGATAATACTATGGCTCAAACGAAAGAAAAAATTATCTAGTGTCTATAATTAATATCGAATCTATAGATTTCATTTCCCTAGTATCTACAATTAACAGTTAAGTGTCTTGAAATACAATATTTCCATTGCCAGCGGCTTAAGATATATTTTTCTCTATCTGTTACTTGTATCAATCTGAATACTGGTGAATAATTGTAACCGGTTAACATCCAAGTTTGAATTTAAGCGTGATTTTTCTTGGAATATGTTTAGAACAGGGGTTGTCAAACTTTTTTAATATCATGGGCACAATTTAATTTTATAACCATTGTTGTTATTTATTGTTGCATTCAACTTTCACATACTCAGAGTTATTTTATATCAGTGCGTGTGGCGTACATTTCATAAACATATGCAACCTCAATTATATAGATGTTGGGTGGATGTAAACTTAATGTATATTTATGAAAAAACTCCTGTGTGCAAAAGGTAACAAAGCTATCTTACAACTATCAAGAATACTAAATAGTGAAAAGAATACAGGGTGCCCGAAAATTCCTGGACACATTGTAAAATTCAATATAAAATCAAATAATTCTCGCACAGAAATGCGGTTTGAACTAAAATGTTTCTCAGGTTGGAAAGTTTTCTTCAAGCGAATAAAAATAATTAGTTCCAAATTTCGATCATAGATGGTGCCACTATATAGCGTACGTACTTTTGATTTTAAACATGCGTTTTTTTCTGATTTTCAGATTAATTTTGTCGCTGTGACACAGAAATGACGACTATACACCGGGAGTCGTCCTTTCTGTATCACAGCGTCGAAATTAATCTGAAAATAAGAAAAAACGCATGTTTGAAAGCAAACATACGGACGCCATATAGTGGCGCCATCTATGATCGAAATTTGGATCTAATTATTTTCATTCACGTGAACAAAACTTTTTAACCCGAGAAGCATTTTAGACCAAATCGCACTGCTGTACGACAATTATTTGATTTTATATTTAATTTTAAAATGTGTCGGACAGGGATTATCGGACACACTGTATTTAGAAATGCTGTTGGTTTTTTCTATGCAGGTTGACGTTTTTAATATTTTGTTCACAGCAGGTTTTATGAAAAATTTTACCGGTTGAGAACCTCCTACTTTTTCACCAAAGCCAGTATTTGCTAACTGCAAGTGCAAGATGTATGTTTATAAAGGCTATGTGGATGTAACAAAAGAAGTATGTGGGAATAAGAAAGCCCGCGCGCGTGTGGTTGGCGACCCCTGATTTGGAACGTCAAGAAATAGGAATTTCTGAAATACATTTCCATTAGCCCGTTTCTCAGCGGAAGATGGAGTATGCATAGCTCCCTTGGAATAACAAGGCTCTAACTGGCAAATTTTACTAAAATAGGATTACTCCAATTACTGAGTGCCTCTTATCGTCACTTTAACTGACTGGTATTGCAAAAATTACGAATTTGAGAATGTTTTTACTAAAGTGTTGATTTATGGGGAAATGAAACTTTCAACTCCTTTTTTTTTCCAAAAAGATTAGTCGAAGCAGTTAGAACTTCATTGCAGTTGCCCCGTCGTTCCAAGGCAACGGAATTCTGGGACATAGTTCAAGCACAAAAGAAACAATAAAACATGTTAACTGGATATATCGAGACAGTATGAAGTTGGCCCATATAGGATTTTCGGATATCATCGCACAAGCTATGCAGAATGGGAATCCTCTATATATAAGTTCATAAAAGTTGTCCAAAGAACCATGCCTCGACAACTCTTCATTTTCGAGAAAAATGCAAAAAAATATGTCACAAATTCCCTAGCAATATGTAATACATTACATTACCCTAACCAAAAGTAAAGAACATATTGCAATACTCACAAACGGAATGAATTATCAATATGCGTCGATTATCGCTAGTTTCAAAGCTACCAACTTTTAAAGCGAGCAAACAAAAACTGTTCATCTGCGTATTAGACACACCCCAGCAAAGAAAGAAATAGTGGGCCATCAGCTGGAGAAAAGATGGCAGCCAGCACTGCTATCAGAGGTAAAGTGCAATGGTGTCGTTACTTAAACGAGTACAAAAGTGTCCGTGTGGTTGGCCATCACTGACAAATCAGTGATGGCCAACAGCAGAACAGCATTGGTATGCCATCACATTACTTCAATCCGGTATCAACACTTTTTCTGCAGTGCTAGCACCTATCCCACTGCTATTCCTTTGGTAGCCGAGCACTTTCCCTTACAAAAATTTCATATAGAATTCTATAAAAAAGAGTATTATAGAATTATGGCCCTTTTTTCTATAAGATAGTTTCACCAAGAGCTATAGAAATGTCTATAATAGTAATGTCTATAGAAATATTTGAACTTGCAGCGGCTTCCATGTTGTCACCCTCCCAAGTACTAACCACGCTGAGTGCTGTTTGGTTTTGGTGATCGGACATGAACAAGTACTTTCAGCGTATTCTACGACCGCTCGTAGTTTTTAAGCTCTCATTACACTATTTCAAGTTTGTTTCTTTTGTGATTTACGTTCCCAATCATTAAACTGGTATAGAAATTATTGTATTGTATAGAAATCCTATATATTTTATACGTTTTATTTTTTACGCTTTTTTTATTATTGATTTTCAACTGTGTAAATTATGACAACCGAAATCCTTTGTAACTTAGTGAAAGCAGATTTAAGGAGAAAAAAAAAGTACGTTGAAATAAAGAATTTATTTATTTTGTTGGTGGCAGTGTGCTAGATTATTTACAGTTTCAAAAAAAATTAGTTCCGTAGCTTAAATTGGGCTAAGATATTCATTTCATATTTGTGTTCAAATACTCAATGTCTTCGATATTCACAACGCCACCTAGCGTAAGGGTTCCCAGCAATAATACTGCAAAAGTTCGTGCACTTTCCTGTAGTGGTGGGCCAGCGCATGAGATAAATCTGAAGCCCACGAGAATTTTATCTGATGATTTCCAACAGCAAAGTTGACTGACGCTGCACCTATCTTGCTGCTGGCCAGCAATTTCCTCTTTGCTGGGACACCTACCGTCCATGTCTTTTGAAATTTATTACCCTTTAACAAACTTATGGGTACAATTTTTATATTTAATTTTTTTTAAGTCTTGTTTCCTATCTGTGTTGCAATTTCACGAGGTCCAACAAAGCTTATTTTCGGTGCTTTGGATGTGACGTCATACTCTTTATTTCACATTTTTCTTGAAAACTATAAGTTTTACAGGCATAGATATTTGGACACTTTTCGTGTACTCTGAGAGATAATTATCGTTTTGCAAAGTTTGTGCGGTGTTATTCGAAAATCCTTTATATACCCTCATAGCATGCATGGTCACAGTGACGTTGTTGTGACGTCACTGTAAGTCACTGTGGTCACGTCACTGTAAGTCACTGTGGTCACGTCACATCTGTGACCAAAATGTCACCCCTCAGTGATGTCACATTGTGACTGAGTTGTGAACTTCTTAGAAATTTTAAAAATATACAAAAATTATTTAAAACATGTTATTTATGTAAAATTATATTTTTCTGGCAATTAAAAAAAATTGTAACGTCACTGTTATGTCACTGCATGTAGCGTACGTCATGTCACACATGTGACAAAAACTCCCACAATATTGTAAGTCACAGTGTGATTAAAATATGAACTTCAAAAATCTTTGTAAATGAAGAGAAGTATTTTAAACAGTATTTTAAACAGGCCCAAGTTACAGCGGCATAAGGAATGGAAACATATTAGTGGATAGCAAATAGTAAATTCGGACACGAAAAGAGGGGGAGGGGGCATAATAAGGAAAATGCACGGTACAAGTATCAACAAACTAGATTTTCATGCTATATTTTATCAATTTGATATCTAAAACAGTGAAAGTATACTTTTTCCATGATTTCAATTTTATCTATTATTGCAATTTAATATAATAATCCTTCACTGATTGTTATTATTATAAAAGTGTTTCTCGTAAAAATGGTACGTGCTAGAGCAATTTGGATAACATATTTAGAATTAGGAATATTAAATCTGTACACTTTACATATTTACTTTGCAGGGAGGAATTTTTTTTTTTTTTTTTTCCTGTCGACCAGTGGTATTTGAAACACTTTTGTGGTTTCAAACTAAAAATGATCCATTACAGTTAAGTCTGCAGCTCTTAATGAGCTCGTAGAAAGAGCGTTCAGAGTGGAGTCATATATGTATTCTTTAATTATAATTTGCATCCAAATCATATTTTTTCCTGTTAGTGTTTAACAATTTTAAGTAACTATTTTTTTTTTTTAAATCTACTTCTTTCAGACTTTTAAAATAAAATTAGCATTTTCCGAAAAGAAAAAATATATATAAAATTTATACAAAACCCAAGTCATAATTAATTATTCGTATTTCAAATTTGTGTTTTAGAGATATGACTTTAAAAAAAGTAATTTTACAAATTGTTTTAATCTACAGAAAATTAATGTGAAAAGAATGACAGTTTGACAAAGACAATTTTTTTATCCTCTATACCCTTTTTTCATTTATTAAGAAAGTATTTTGGATTTATTACGTGTAAAACAAACTTTACTTAAAAATAAAAAGGCAGGTGTTTCATTCAGATGGAAAATTTTAATCACAGACACTTAAAATTATTGCGCATTTATAGTTCCAAATCTGTTTATACAAAAAGAAAAAAATAATAATAAACATCTGCTTGCTATAGATCGTCTGCGTTCGATTTTAGCGAATAATGAATAAGGATCAGAGAACTTTTGAAGCGGGAGTTAGTTAACGCTTTTTTTTAAGTTAAGTGAAAGATGTCCGCCTGTTTAGGATAAAATACTGATATTATAACAATATTTATGGAGCTATAAAGGTATGTCTTATTTAATTTAAATTTTTATTCCTGTTTGGTAGATTATTAACATAAGTTAAGTAGTTTTATGTAATATAGAATGAGACTGATCTGGAATTCATATTGGATTTTCAGAAGCGACATTTTCCAATGAGATTAAAATATGTTGTGACAGTGATTTGAAATTTTTTTCGGCATATTACAGTTTTAAGATTACTAACACAGTATACATCGTCATTATTATTTTGGAGTTAAATATGATATTCGATTATTATGATATTACGAAACTGTTTCAATTTAGAAATTAACATTATACTGGGAAAATGTCTTTTTACATATTATAATAGTGAAACTTTTAAAAGATTTCTTTCATTGCTAATAATACTTTAAATTAGTATTTAAAATCCCAAATCTTCATATCAATGTTTTCAAATTTAACATTTGCCAAAATTATAAAATAGGAATTCTTTATAACATGGAAAGATTTTCAAGAATTGTTAAATCTAATAATGCATTTAATTCATCTATTGTAGTTTGTTATTGTTAAATAGTACAATTATAAATACTAATTATTTAGTGTTTTTCAAATTGGTATATTTATTTTTCTTAATTGTATGTAAGCATTTTTTGCTGTTTGTGATTTTAATCAAACATTTAATTGTAGACATTCAGAATCAGTAATTAAATTTTCTTCGATTGTAAACTCATTTTCTACGTTTTCGATACGCGTAAATATTGGCATTAATAAAAAAGATATTTAAGCATTGAAATAAAGTGTTTTTTATGCGCTTTAGTGTAATTTCAACAAAGTTGAAAAGTGCTTATGACTTTGGTTTGTCTGGCCGTCTTTCAGCGCTCTAACTCACATAAATATACCCGAATTGCCCTGAAATTTTTGGATGTTATTGACGTTTACCATAGCACGATCCCTATTTGTAATGAAGTTTGTAGTATGTTTAGTTCATTTACAGGGACAGTCAAAAGTATTCCGTTACATTACAGCCTATGGGAAAAAATCGTTTCAAATGATTTTTAATGATTTTACACGCTTTCAAACTGAATAAAATTGATATGCATTTATTAAGCGCACTAAAATATGCATTCTGTAGAATATGCGATCCAAAGAATAGTTATTGTTCATTTACAGGGCTAATAAAGGAACTCCAATACATAATGATATAGGGGTGGAGGAAATTGTTTGCGGCGTATTTAATTATGTTAATCTATTTCATATATGATGAAATTGATATACGTCGCTAAGGTTTACATACTATAAATTTTTTCATGTGTAATACAAGAGTATATAGCATTTACAGGGACACAAAAATATTTCGGACACTAAGTTGTATCCGATGTACTGTTCATTAGCGATGATTGCTAGAAATGCATTTTTAATTATGATATGCGCTTTTATGATTCTACTATACTTATGCATAGTATATGGTGTATATAAATGCAATAATTCATATACAGGGCAACACAAAAGTATTCGTAAGGGTTACTGGGTATGGGCGCAAATTGTTGAAAGGTGGTTTTTAAATGAGTTTTTACGCTGAACTGCATTTAATTTACTAAGAAATGTTCGTAGGATATAGATAAAATGATATATAGTGTCGCGCAAAGAATTGGATACATTGCCGTCTATAAATTATAATTTCTGGAAATGTGATATCAGCAGTTTTAAGAGTGTTTTAGTTTAAATAAAATTTTAACTAAATAGTGGCGTGTAATAAAGGTTCTGATTAAACTACATGGTTGTACAAACGTATTCAACTATGTTTCCATATATTAGTATAAATAGCTGAATGAGAATTTCAACGTATTATGCGTTTTCTTGCTGCACTAAATTTTCCTATTATATGTATCAATCTACAGATCAAATACAGGACTATTCAAAAGAATTGGAAAACATATTTGGGTATGGATGGTAACTTGCTGAAATCAGTTTTTCCAATGTTTTATGCATTTTCAAAATGTTTACTTAGTTATCTTATTTACGTTATTTCCTTAAATTACGATGTCTTGTTAAAACATTCAGCAAGTGTTGGAAAGTGTTTTATAATCTATACTTAACGCATGATTTTTATTACTTGTTTTTTCTATTTTCCAGATCAGTCTTTTCCTATAAAACATACCAAATCTATTTAGCTGATATTCACAAAATACACTATACACGGGAATAAAAAATTTTAATAAATATGGCTTATCATGTAGTAATATAAATAAGAGATGCATTAATATCCGTTAGATTCCATGTTCGTATTTAATAAAGCAATAACAAATCACAACACATTAAAAAACTTACACATTGTTACTATCAAGCTTGAATTTAAGATCAAACTTAGAACTTAAAAAAAAAAAAAAAAAAAAAAAAAAAAAAAGATCAGTTGATAAGCATTGTTTTTTAAGTAGAAAAATTAAAAATATTTTAGAAAAATAGGACTCGAAACTAGCGATATTTTGCTAAAAAATACAATAAAAAGATAAGATTTTATATTTCAAACAAAACTTTATTTTGAAATTCATCACAATGTTTATGACAATAATCATCACAGTATTAATATTTGGAAAATTTTCTAGAGAGAAATATCCGCCTTGCATACAATATTTCAAATGAAAATCAAATTTCGAATTAATTGCTTAAAAGGCGCAAAAGCCAACATAGTGAAAAAGATTCCATGCCAGTACTCGAGCTCGGGCAATCAATATAGTGCACTGGCATTCTAACGACTAAACCACATGGAACGATACCCAGCCTGAAAAATTTCTCCCTATTACATTTTGGCAAGGCTACAAACGCAGAACAAGATGGAATATTTATCGTGAGCCACCGACATGGGGCAAACACGAAACTTAATTAAATCCAGCATAGGTTGAAACTATATTAATACTTGGAAAATTTTTCAGAGAGAAACATTCGTCTTGCATACTCTTTTTCAAATTAAAATCAAATTTCAAATTAAAATTGCTTTTTAATCAATTAATTTGAAATTTGTTTAATTTGAAATTTGATTTTCATTTGAAATATTGTATGCAAGGCGAATGTTTCTCTCTGGAAAAATTTCCAAGTATTAATATAGTTTCAATCGATGTTGCATTTAATTAAGTTTCGTGTTTGTCCCATGTCGGTGGCTCACGATAAATATTCCATCTTGTGCTGTGTTTGTCGCCTTTCCAACATGTAATAGTAAGAAATTGTCCAAACTGGGTATCGTTCCATGTGATTTAGTCGGTAGAATGCCAGTGCGCTATACTGATGGCCCGGGTTCGAGTCTCGGCATGGACTTTTTTTCACTGTGTTGTCCTTTGCGCCTTTTAAGCAATTAATTTGAAATTTGAATTTAATTTGAAATCATCACAGTATTTATGACAAGTTTGTCACAAATGACACATATTTCACAAATTGGTCACACTGTGACTTCAAAGCATTGTCGCTTTCGTTACAAAATTAATGCCAAAATAGTCACAAATGACACACTTTTCATAAATTTGTCACACCGTGACTTCACAGAGTGGTCACAATGTGACGTCACAAACGACCTGTAAAATGACCATAACGACTTCGCATTCTAGTCACTATGACGTCACATCGACGTCACATCGACGTCACATCGACGTCACGTGACGTCACATCGACGGTCACAAAATCACAGTGTGACTTCACAACGACGTCGCCGTGCCGTCACCATGCCTTACGGGTAGGACGCTGGTCGTTAATCGGTTAAATATAATTGATTCCCTCTCGAAATAATAAAATGTTTTGGCTTACAGCTCCCATCTATAGACGAAAAACTACTGTATGCTGCATTTATGATCTCTTAATAGGCTTTCCAATTTAGTTCATACCCAACTTCTAAAACAAATGGGGGTCAAAGAAGCGTAAAATTGGATACCTTAATATAAATTGCTTCTTGAAGGCAAAATTTCCAATAGAATTTAATGACACCTTTTTTACACAAAGTGTCATTAAATTCTTCTTACATTCTGCACTTATATTTTTACAGTAATATCATTGTAAATACAAGGTGTCTCAGTACCATATTTACAAAGTTTAAGATGTGGTAGAGCACTACAATAAAATATGTATAGGACACCTGGGTTGCAATCCATTTATTTATTCAAAAATGCAGGGTGCCTTACTTCAATCGAAACCCGGATTTTTGTTCATTGCTTTTCCAATAAGGACGATATTTAAAAAACATTTTCAATGGACTAACCTTGCTGTGTGCGAAATGCAACGAAAGCACAATAAGTGCTAAAAATGCATAGTATTTGTTAAGTGACACCGTAGGTAAAGTCAACTAGTGATGGGAGTATTCGAATCCTAAATGATTGAGCCAAATTCTCGAGTGGTTTCTGAGACAGGAAAATTCAAATACAAGCCCCCTAGTATTCATGTTGGCATAAAATATTACTTTTTTCGACTGTTTTTTAGTTCCCAGCTTGATTTTTTGATGGTCTCATAAGATACTCGAATGCTAACATTCAGATAATAGACTATTCGGCGTTGTCCTTAACTTCGCTTAGATGGATGATAGGCGATAATTAATTTTTTTAATATGTTTTGTTCTTCCACGTTTGTTCTGAACCCAGCTAAGCCATACATAAATTTTCCTTTAGTTAAACTGAGTATATGAAGTTTAATTTAAGAAAACGATTATATTAAGTAGAATTAAGTAGCTTTGTATTTAAGAATACGTAGAATAATTATTTGACGAATGAGAGGAAATGTCTTTTTCATCCGGTTCAAAGTCTCGAATTCTCAGTGATAATCACAATCGAATGTAGTGCATTCGAAAAAATTCATTCGATTCCGAAATTTTCTCGAGATCTAAGTTTTTGATTTTTAAAAGTTCTCGAAGCAGCCCATTACTAAAATCAACTACATTTCGAAATAGAGAGCGTCTATTTCAGCGCTGTTTATTTGCTATTGTGGGCACAACGTCGACTACTTTTCATAATGGCATTACATTTCACATAAAACTTTAAAGTCTGATAAAAACTGTTATAAAAATATTCATTATTGTTAAAGTTGTCATCAAAATTCCTTTTTGAGATTCTAGTATGAGATTCTGAATTTTTGAATTCATAAATGAACTGGAACCCTATTTTTTTATACAATTTTTTTTTTATTGACGTGTGCTCTCTCATCTCTTAAAATTTATAAACTTGGTACTGATATACCCTGTATGTTATTTATTAATCACAGTTTTATAAATAAATGTTTTTCCAGAAAAAGTCAAGTCATCCGGTTTTACCCTCTCACATGGAAATATTAATCTTTCAAAAAAAAAAAAAAAAAAGAATGAGTCTACTCTTTCTTTTGAAAAGGAACATTCTACAATTTAACATTTTTTAATTAAGTAACTTAACTAACAATATTTCAGTTTTAAGTATACAAGAAATTATTTTTCTAATAATAATAATTATCTTCAATACCATTTGAGAAATTGCACAAAATAAATTGACATCTTTATCAGTTTAAAAAGAAATATGACTCTTGTGCTTGTAGTTGTGATTCCCTTTTTTTAAACATCGTTTCCCGACTCTTCAAGCATTATTTTACAATATCCAGTTTTATCCCATGTAGGATATCCAGTCTTATTACAAGAAAATGAAGAGTGGATAGTGTTCTGCAAAAATACGCCTATAAATGCTAGCACTAATTCCATGGTGTAAAAAAACATTAACTATGCAACACACAGAAACATAAAAAAACCTACACAAATGTCACTGGTTTCAACCGACTGTACTGTTCTACACTATGTATATTTATACAAATATAATTAACTGAAAGTAGTAAGTGTAGATAGTGCGCTGGTAGAACTCAACCCAAGTTTTAAGGGAAAAGTTCTACTTGGATAATGAGAATGTGACTTCTCATTAAACGTTTTATTTTATGAAATTCCAAAAAACCCAATGCACTAAAATTTAAAAAAGGCATCTATAAGTTGAATTTATTTAATGGTAATATCTCAACTATTTAAAGCAAATTAGGTTTCAGTGAATTCCAACATCTGAAACTTTCTTTAATGTAGGGTAATTGAGAACATGGTAAAAACCTGCTTGTATATTATGAATAGGATCAGTTTAAGTAAAGAATTTAAAATATGAAACCTTATGCTCATTATACCCAAAATTCATGAAATAGTACTATGTTTCAAAAGGGGAAAATTTTCTCATTTTTACTTGTCCGTGCAGTTGGATATTATATAACTGACAAAATATATTATCTTCCGCTACGCATGTCATCTTCATCCAAACTATCTCATAAAAAATACCTGCTGTAATAACTGTGCCAAAACATATTCAGGCTGCCACAGGCGACTATTTCTTAATTCTATTTTCTACCACTTTTTCAAAACAAAAAGCTTTTACATACGCTTTGAAAATATTTGCAAGAGAAATATACTACAAAATGTATTTCTTCAAAATAGTGGTACGAACAGAGTAACAAAATAGTCGCCCGTGGCAGTCCTGATATTACTTCCATCAAGAATGGGAACATTTCTTGAATGATTAATTTCTAGTTTTGCATTTAGAACATGTTAAATAATTAGTTGGACATCACCTGTCAAACTGTACAAATAAGATATGATCACAGATATTCAACATGTATGAATTTCTCCCACATAAAGTATTTTTAAATAGTAATGCCACTTTGCCTGTTCAAATTTAGATTTTTTCGTGCTTAAAGTATTCTTTATGCAAACCAGAATCAAATTTTATCAGTTCGAAATCGATACCGTGGAAGATACCACTTTTTTCCCATGTTGCTTACTTGGACAAAACGTGAAACAACCCGAAATTTTTCGAAAATCGTTTTGCATTGTAAAAACATCCAAAAATGTATGCATTTTTTTTTATAAAAGTGCTACAAAGTAAAGCAGCAGTTACTTCACTTTGTGACATGTTTCTTACAAAAAGTACGTACTTTTTTTGGATGTTATCGTAATAATAACAGACGTTCGAAAAATTTCGAGTTGTGTAACTTTTTTTCCAAGTCGGCGGTAATTAAACACACGAAGAAAACTTACGTAAAGTAAATTCCGACTCACATGTAAAATATACGAGTTTCTACTGATTCTGACGACAGCCAAAGTGATTGCATTTCAAATTCAAACATTCCTTCTTAGAACAGGAAGCAAGAAACACACAATAATACGAACGTCTAGACTATCACCACTGTTCAGGTAAATTTCTGAGTATGTCAAAATAAGTGTTGCTAGGCGTACTGATTTTCAAGGGTTCGAAGACGTATCGTGCTGCACTAATGCACTACAGTCATAAGTTCCGAATTTTCATAACATGTAATGTTCTTTTAAATTTCCGTCCGTACTGTTCACAATAATATTGATTATTGAGAGTTAAATTATTAAAAGAATGTAAATCACAAGAAATTTAATTCTTAAAGAGTATCTTAATTTTTAAGTTTTAGGATGACCACTTTTCTTTAAACCTCCTCGTACGGTCAACGCCCCCTAGATATTTGAGAAAGCCTTGACACACATCACACAAAGCAGGCAAAATGAATGATTTTTTTTCTTTGTTTTGCCTGCTTTGTGTGACATTTCGTGACGCGTGTCAAGGCTTTCTCAAATATCTAGGGGGCGTTGGTACGGCTCCTGCAATTTCCGCGGGATAGCAAGTTAACCAATTCATTCTGTCGCACCACTATATTTTAAAAGAAAATTTTTTTGTGCTTTTCTCTTCCACATGTTGCCACAGTCCAAGTAAAAGTGTTTCTAAACAACTGGTGCCAAGTGAATAAATTTAGCTAACTATTGCTATCCCGCGGAAATCACGGGAGCCGTACGCAGAGGGTTAAAGACAGATTATTAAAAAACAATTTTTTCTAAGGATATGTAAGTATGATTTATGTTTAAGTAAAGCTGTAATAACGAAGATACATTTTTGTAATTAAAAATTGTGCAGGATTATTAAGCTTCATTCAATGTAATATAATGAATTAGCTAAAAAAAAATATTGCAATATTTAAATTAAATAGTGCAATATTTATATAGAGTTTGAGTTTTTACTGTTTTGAAGCTATGAGACTTATATATTCTTAAAAGTATAATATTACTTTAAATTCATTTGTAAATACTGATACTGATTGACAGACAAATATTGTTAACTATTTCAAGGAATGGTAATATTTAGTTTACAAACATTAAACTGTGTTCCTTAGGAGTTTACAGATTTTTAATTTAATGAAAAAGTGTTATATTTAGATTTTTTTTTCTTATCCCGATTGGGAAGTGTCTGCTCCATGTTTTAATCTTCCTGTCGCGCTATTTGCTACATTGTAGCTGGCAACACTAGTAAAGATATGCCGCTTGATTGTAGCTGAAATAAGCGTTAGTCTGAGGTGAGATTACTTGCGTTTTTTCCCCTTCTTCCGATTTTTTTGCCAAATGCAAAAAACTAAAAACATTGGTCGTTTAAGACCATTATAGCTCTCTGACTGGCACTTCTTTTACTTTATCATAAGACGTTTTAGTTTATATCAAGCATTTATTATTGAATTTTTAATGTTGAATACATTTCAGTATTTATACTTTCAATCTGCAAATATGTGATTCAGAAAAAAGTTAACACAGAAACATATTTAAAAATCTACATGACATAGACTGAAGATCAAGTAGAAAAGTCTGTTTTAGGCGGAGTCCTCATATTTTTGTGTATTAAAACAATATTTAGTGAAATAAAGTTTTCCTCTTCTAATTTCGTAAACTGTGCCAAGAGTTAGATGCACCCATTTTACAAATCTGTTTTTCATTGCTTGTCTATTAACACTAGTTTCCACAAAGATACATCTTCAAAATTTTTGTTGGAACTAAGCCATAGTTTTCAGCATAGCATATCCACGTAAGAGCTAGAAATGCTTAACTTTTTTTCAAATTATAGCGACCTTTTAACCTACTAC
Source organism: Maratus speciosus (assembly GCA_963932465.1). Classification (NCBI taxonomy): domain Eukaryota; kingdom Metazoa; phylum Arthropoda; class Arachnida; order Araneae; family Salticidae; genus Maratus; species Maratus speciosus. The sequence goes on along the minus strand of OZ010787.1, from coordinate 524,375,439 downwards.
TGTCACAGAAATTGTCGCATAGATACTATGAGCGATCTCTGAGACCATTTGATTGAAAGATGAATAAATAAAAGGCTAGATTACCTGATAGGATACTGTTTCTGTACCTAGATGTACAGGATCATTGATGTGCATAGGATTATTATAATTAAAATTTAACTAATAAAAAGTCTCTAGCGATAGCAGGCCCGTAACCAGATGGGGGCCATGGGGGCTGAGCCCCCCTAGCTTCCTCTAGAGCCCCCTCTAACGATTTCCCTACTTTTTATTTTTTCAACAAAATGTACGTTTTAACTTTCTTAAAAAAAAAAAAAAAAAAAAAAAAAAAAAAAAAAAAAAAAACTTTTAATTGCTTGAAGGCAATGGAATATGCCAAACATTTTGCGTTCAGAACCCTATTAGATTAGTTGTTTTATATTATCTTGCTTGCGATACAATTCTCGAAACGCATTCTAAGTAGGAACATTTCTTTCTCCCGAAAAAATTAAGTCCAGATTCACTAACTAGCCACCACCTGTTTTCGTACTTTTTGACATTTTAAAAGCAATGATCGTATACGGGATGAATGGAATTAGACATATGCTGCTCAAGTTAATCGATAATTAGTTAAGCAATGGTTAATCGTCTTCACTAAAACGTAGTCGCAAAAAAGACGTGTTTCTAAATGTTAATGATTTGCCTGTTGACATTATGTATTTGACAGCAGATTTAGTTAATGATGAAATATCACTTGGAAACTAACTAGAATGTTTGTTGAAGGAAATTAGAAATATAACAAAATGTCATTTTATACAAATGGAATAAGAAAAATAACTGCTTGAAAGCCAAAAATTGTTTCATGCTATGGGTGTAGGCAGTAGGAAAGCAGAGGTAGGGCATTTTTTTGTTTGCTTTTTGAACTTTCGTCTCTTTTTTTTTTCCCTTGTGTTCCATGAATTTGCTAAACATTTTTTTTTTCTATTTGTCATATAACAATAAAAAACATTAAGGCTCCTTTCCCTGCCTGCGAAGGCACTCATCAGCTAATGCTAATTTTATGGGGAGGGATTTTTTCTAATATCTCGCTCCCATTTTGACATTTTTAAGTTTTTTTTTTTTTTTTTTTTTTTTTTACATTGGATAGCCGAGGTCAGTCTTTACAGTGTACCTTTCTTACTTTTTCGATTTTGGTCGCAGATATTTTTTATAAAGTTACTTTCACTTTCAAAACCGGTTCTGAAAATGAAAGTGTCATTCTAAAAAATATCTCCAACCAAAATCGAGAAAATAAAAAAGGTGCAATGTAGAGACGGACCTCGGCTATCTAATGCAAAAAAAATTATTAAAAAATGTCGAAATGCAAGCGAGACATTAGAAAAATCCCTCCCCATATATGGAGAGGGATTTTTAGAATTAGCATTAGCTCGTGAGTGCCTTCGCCGGCAGGGACAGGAGCTTTAAGTGAAAAAGCATGATTAAGGTTAAGTTTATTATAAAATTATGACAAAAATGTCTTCAACTATTTGGCGTATGCTTCATTTAAATCTATTTTCAAGTATAAATGCGCTACTTTCTGACACATTTTCGAAATAATTTTAATGATAAAGGCATAAAATTTGCAGATATGATTTTATTCAAGCTCAAGGAATTAAACTGTGCTCTGTGTTTTATAAGGTTATTTTCCAATCTAAACCAGCTTCTGACATGTTTGCGAATTTCTTTTATTTATAAAGATACTTGCAATTATTCAAACTATACAGAAAATTTTAAAAAATCTGTCAAAAAATGACGGCAAATTTGACTTTGTAGGCTGATTTTCTGGGCATTTAACGACGAAATGCTAGTCATCGAGTAGCAAATGAATATAAATCATGTTATTTATAATCATGGCATTTATAAGAAAATGGGAAACAGTATTCAATTCTTAGGCGCATGAATGTGAGAAGCTAAAAATTTTAGGCAAAGGGAAAGAAAATTACTTCTTAACTGCATCAGAAAAATTTTCATTATTGAGTGAAAGAAGAATATTTTTAAAGATCTTTAGAAATGGGGGAAACGTATAATAATAAATAGTCGCCTACATTTAATGAAAACTGTTCGAAAAGGGCGTTCATGCCCTTGTGTTTTTTTTTTCTTTTCTAAATGAAATTGAGCAAATTTCATGAAACACATGCAAAACGTATGCAAAAAAATCTATGTTATCGCTATTTAAATTAATTAAATCTGAGTTGTTTTCTTTAAAAAAAAAAGTATTGTATATAATATTAAAATTACAATCTCTTTTTTTGTCCAGGTATGTTTAAAAAATATGTAATTAATATATATTTGTAATAACTGATTCATATTTAAAATTATATAATCATATGCAGAATTTTAAATTTAATTATTATTGCGAATTATTAAATGGTTAATTTTATAAATCATATTATTAATAAAATAAGGTTAGGTAACGCTCAATTTAAAGAGAAACAATATCATCACTAAATTAAATCGTATACAAACAGCTATTAATTAAAAATATTAAGCGTATGGAATTAAAATATCAAAATATTTTTTAAATGATAATAGTAAGTTTGTGAATTATTCAAATTAATAAATATAGGACACATAACCATAGATGCCAACATCTCTTAATTATTCCGCAGTCTGATCCAAAACAAGCATGTTTTAAACCGGAAAAAATATATAAGGTATCTTTTTTCAATAAGGTACATTTTAGATTTCCGTTTTGAAAATATTTTCGTCTTGTAACAGACTCCGGATAAGTGTTATTGGCATCTATGCATAACGCAAAAACATTTGCAAAATCTCAAATTTTCGTTCTTTTTTGTATATATTAAAAAATTGAACAGAATATGATATTTAAATCTAAGTCTTCAATTTAAAGAAAAATATGTGAAAAGAACTGTATCCTACAGTAGAGGCTTGCACGATCCCGGGCTTGACTAGAAGCCTGTATGAGGCCGGGACAGCGAAATGAAGGTGAAGTTTCAAACGGGCCGGTCCGGCAAAATTTGAACGTGCCTGGCCGGCTGGACCGGGCCAATAAAAGAAATTAAGCGGGTCTGTCGGCCCGATATAAATATTTAAACGCAGACGAGAAAATATGAATCATTTTCAATGAATATGAGTTTCACGAGAATAAGTATAAATGTGCGTTACGAGCCGATACTAGTTTGCCAGCATCAATATCGAAATACAACATTTTCCAGCGTAGAGATCGGCATCGGACAGTTACATGGCGTTTGAGCCCGGGCTTAATTCTTCCAGCAGACTCATGTCGGACCGAGATCAGGCTGGCATTTTTTTTTCAACATAGCCAGAAATGGACTTAATTGTTCTCAAGATGTTTAGGGCAGGCAACTGTTTTGTAAAAATATTAATAGCGATAATGAACTTCTGTTAACGGAATTTTTGGAAATATACTTGAAGGTGGTTCTCAAATTCACTGCTCAAAAACGAAAAACTTTGACACATTTTTAACTGTAAAGGCATATGATTGACAAGCCTCTCTATTGAAGGGATTTGGAATTGAATAGCGTTTCCCATTTTTAATAAATAAAATACTTATAGAGATATAAGAGATTCTTGTCACATGACTCCAGGTTTTTCTCCTTTTCCATATTATTGTCTCCGGATATTCGATTCAAAACGCTAACTTGGAGAAAGTAGCTTTTTTGGATTTGAGAAAAGCTTTAAGGAATAACAGAAATATTTTCGCAAATCTACTTTTTATAATATACCCTCAAAAGTTATCATCATGTTTTTAACCTTCCCGTTTTTCTTTTATTCTAAACAATATGAATTTTTTAATGAATCCTTATTTGAATGTTAAAACGTCTAAGACTCTAAGTAAATCATTAATGTTGCTATTGTGTATTTTCTGTCTTGCGAACACATCGTACATTTAAAATATGCTGTAAAATTATCCCATAAATATGTATGCAGTATTCTTTAAAAGAATCTTAATTGTATGTTAAGAAAAATCTGAATTTTTTGTAGAAATTGAGTCGGATCGGATCGGGCCTAATTTAATTGATCTTTCCACTGGCCGAGTCTCTTTTCACTGATTTTTGTACGGCCGTGAACTGTGAAAATATGAACGGGCCGGGTCAAGATAGCTTTCGTTCGGGCCGGGCCCGCGGCTGGAAATTCCAGCCCGTGTAGACCTCTATATCAACAGATTCCTTTTTCTCAGTTTTTTCAAAACGCATCTTTAAAAAAATTGTCATGCTGGGCGGTTGAAGATTATTCCTATGTTTGTTGTATGAATCGGTGTTTTTGTAAATAAAGATGTACTTTTCTGTCAGAATGCTAGCATGATAAATTACACTAATTTATTCAACAGAAAGACTGACTTGATTAATCAGCGCTTCAAATATCAATGTTCAATAGAGTAGAGCGCTGATAATCCGAACCAATCGGGGCCTATGCCGATCAGGTTAATGAAAAATCCGGATAATTGGACAACTTTAAAAAACGGCTATGGCAGTGTTTTTCAGGTAACTTCCCTTCACACTTTTTCCAGGCTTAGGACTGGCAATTGTAGTGGTGCACATTTTAGCATATTACAAATGGCCTGTTTAGAAATTATTTTTTTTACATTTTTAAATTTTATTTTCCACAAAATTGGTACAAAGTTATACATAGAAGTACACATAGAAATTATTGCGTGTATATATGCACACACTAACAAACGCGAGCTGAGAGAGGGGGGGGGGTCCCTTTTCCGAAGACACCAAGGGACAAAAGAAGCAATATGCTTAATAATTCAAAAATTGCAATGGGGATAGAATACAGTGTACAATCCATTAATTTATCTTATTAACATTTAAATAAAGTCATTTTTTTATGAGGTGTCGGATGCTATCTATTTGTTTCCCATTAAATACAATAAGACCTAAGACTAAATCACACGGGATGGAGAAAAGTTCTATTTTAGGTAAGTTTTCTGAAGAGGTACATCGCCCTAATTGTTTTATATTCATTTTCCGATTACCATGAAGTATTTTCCATTTAAGAATTTCCTTATAGGAAGTTCCATTATACAGAGATTACGCTTTAGACGGGTTCCTTTACAGACAGGTTCATTTAATCTGTTTTACTATATTTAGTTTGCTTAAGATATGGATTGTTAAAAGATGTTAGCCCCACCAAAAAAAATCAGAGCCCCCTCTGAATGGACTCGCTGGTTACGGCCCTGAGCGATAGGGCTGGGGTTCCAAACGAATCAAAATTTACTAGTACCTAGTAGGGTCTGTGACCGGACCTGTGAAAATTAAAAAAGCAACGGAATACGAGACCACTAACTACAGTTAAATGTTAATAAATTCTTTTATAGCAGGGTTCGTATGAGTCGTTGAATTTCCAGATTAAGAAAGTCTTCGGTACCACTATTTTCTTATAGAACATCTCTCCTTAAGTAAGGCGAAATTTCGCTCGTGCCAGTACGAACCATGTAGAGCCACTTTCAATAGAGCTTAGTTCCCTTTGGAAGTCTGAATTCATTTTTTTTCATTCTTTTTTGTAAACGTTCTGGTATTATTTTAATTTCCAAATGGCATACACTTTTATATTATTTCATTTCATCACTATTTTTAGAATTGTTGTTTAAGGAGGTAAACTAAGGTTTTAGGAAAATAAATTTAAGTCTAAATCAAGTTAAGAATTAATATTTACTGCACTTAAATGGTATGCACCACTTTGACACCCTGAAAGTTCAGGCTTTTCGGGAATTATTTTTTTTAAGTACGGAAAAAAGGTATTTATGAAATACTTAAAAAGTATTGATACAAATTTATTGTTACTAATTTATTATGCATATACTAAAGTAGAAAACTGTATTTGTTGGTTTGGTTGATATATAAAATATAGCGGCTTGAGGGATGATAGAGGGGAGAGCATCGAGCGCATTTCATGATTACAAACATTATGCTACATCTAATTAGCTCATACCGTCAAAATGTCATCTGTATCCTTAATGGGATAAATCTAAGGAATATCGTGCGAAAAAATAATAAATTTTATGCTCATGTTAATTGATATATTATCCTGATAATTTGTTAGCGAATTTTTTATGCTATCAATTTCTTTTTCTAGATTTTATAAGAACTTTCGACAATAATAAGATGCTTTTCACAACTAACGGTTTAAATGAAAGTTTCTCAACTTTTTTTTTTTTTTTTTTTTTTTTTTTTTTTTTTTAATCTTGCGGCACTCTTGAACTCATAATTAAACTTCTTCGGCACGCTCGAACTCATAGTTAAATTTTTCGGCACAGCAAAATTATAATGATTGAAAACGTATAAAAGAAATGGATGTCTCTTTGATTCTGAATTTATTTAATAACGCAAACAAAATGTCCCATCACAAATAAACAAAGTAACATATTTTGTTTTTATTTGTAATAAAAAAATATTTTTTAATATCATCTGTAAGCGATAGGGTTATCGAATAGGCATACTAGTAAATCTTCTTCCAAGGATTTAGCCGAAAGTTTTGCTGCAAAAAAGCGTATTTATCGTAAATCCAACACTGAGATTTTTTTTTTTTTTTTTTTTTTTTTTTTTTTTTTTTGTAAAATAGTAAATTTACAATTGAAGTAAAAGCAATAGATTATAATATGTATTTTAATTAATTTCATTCCAGTTGTCTGACGTTTCTTATTATGAATTTTCAAACAGATTTTTACGGGAAATGCAACTTCATTAAATTGTAAATTGCAGAATTTAGAATGTTGCATTATAAAGTAAATTTTTTAACATCGTAAAATCTTGATATAACTTTATTCTCATTTTTCGCGGCACACTCGAAGACCTCTTACGGCGCACCAGTTTGTCGCGGCACACCGGTTGAGAACCACTGCTAAAACAATTATTGTTACATTAGTTTAAGGTATACACTATGACGCAAAAGTTTAGACAATGACGTCATTCAGCTTTAAAATGTAGAATTATGACGTCAGAATTACAAAAACCTGTAAATATATTCAAAAACTGATTTAAAATGCTATGTACAAAAGACAGTCGTTTTATTTGCTATAATACTAATTTTTTTCATAAAAATTCAAATGTGCTTGTCGCAAAAGTTTAGACACTATTCTAAATTTCTTTGAATATTCGCTGGCATATGCAAATTTAGAATCGATGATGTCACAAATTTGGAGTACTTAAGTTCTGCAAACGATTGCGCTTCATAGTCGACATGCCGAGAGCTAAAGAAATTCAAGTGAATGAGGTTTCAAGGATTTGGCAGTTGAAAGGTGAAGGGAAGAGCTTTTCTGAAATTTCTGCTATTATTAATAGGTCAAAAAAATCTATTTATCGAGTTTTATCGAGTGGTTCCGAATATAAAGCAAAATGTCGGTCTGGGAGGCCACGTGTGACAAATGTACGAGAGGATCGCCTGATACAAAGACTAGCGAGTACTCAACAAATGAGCGTACGTGGAGTTCAAAGCTCATCGGGACTCTCTGTATCAAAGGATACGATTCGTAGACGAATTTTGGAAAAAGGAACAATCGTTTATAGCAAAATGCAGAAGAAACCAGCTCTGAAACCATATCATAAGTTACAAAGACTTATGTGGGCTCGAAAGCATATGTCATATGGAGAGAAATGGCAGTCAGTCATATTTAGCGATGAAAAAAAGTGGAATCTGGATGGTCCAGATGGTTGTTTATCGTATTGGCATGACTTGCGGAGGGAACCTCGACGTTTTTTTAGTCGCAGACAAGGAGGGGGCTCGGTGATGGTTTGGGCAGCCTTTTGCTATAATGGACAAGTATCTCTGACCTTCACCAGTGGTCGTCAAACTTCACAGCATTATACACAGACATTAGAAGAAAACCTACTGCCATTTGCTGAGCTTCTAGGGGGTCCTCAGTGGGAATTTCAGCAAGACAATGCTTCAATTCACACTGCAAAACATTCAAAATCTTGGTTTAATTCCCATAATATAAGAGTTCTGGACTGGCCAGCATGTAGCCCAGATCTTAACCCTATAGAAAACCTTTGGAGCATCATGTGTCGCAAAGTTTATAGCAACGCTAGACAATACTCTTCTGAAAAGGAACTTAAGACATCTATTGAGAATGCATGGTACGATATCGATCCACAAACTATGCAAGATTTAGTTTCTTCCATGCAATCTCGTGTATATGACGTAATACATAAGCATGGATGCGCAACCAGGTTTTAAAAATTGTTTATTTCGATTTTATTTAATTTGTGTCTAAACTTTTGAGACAGCAGTTTATTTTTGTTACCATTTAATTTATTGCAATATGCACAATTCCACTTTTCTTTGTTATAAATATTGTTTATATGTACAGCACATTAATTTCAAGCAGTGATTTGAAAATTGAATAAATATTTTTCAAAGTATGTAAGAATTTCTTCATTGTCTAAACTTTTGCGTCATAGTGTATCATGTTTCAATAAAATAAATCTTCAGGTACCCAAACTGATCAGTTAAGTTAGGGATTATAGTACATACTGATGATAATATTATTCGGGTAGGAATTTTTTTCTTTTTTAATTTCATTTCGGATGGGAATAAATCAGTTAAGCTAGAATGAAATGTGATGTTAGACATTAAATTGCTTTCGCGTTTAGTTTTAGCTAGTAGATCATTTGAAATGTCTTGCTTAATAGTTTCCAGATGTCCAGGAAAATATAGGTCACTTCAGCTTTCACTTCTTTTTTGTAATTTTTATGTTTTTTATTAAATAAAACAATTACTTACAATAAGGTATTGTCACAATTTTATACATTTTTGATTTAAAATTAGTTTGGGAATGTTCTTTAATTAATTTAATTATGAGAAATTCAAATTACGAAGAGCTTTTTAATTGGTGTTCAGAGGTTAAAATATTATCCAAATATATTAGTTAATCCTCTTAAATAGTTGTTTCAGATTTTTCAGGGGTTTTTTTTATCTTTATCTTTATTATTGCCATCACAAAAAACGTCCATTCGTTGTAACTTGTTAATAATTTAATTTTTTGCGTTACATAAAAGAATGGAATTTCTAGGAAGTAATTATATAGAACTGACATAGTAAATAAATATATTTCTTTGCATTTTTCGGATACATTAAAGTCTAAAATTAAATTTTTAATCTTAATAACTGACCTTTGTGAAGTAAAAATGCTATATCCATAAGTATTCTCAAAATGTTAGAAAATAAATATTTTGCTTTTTTACATAATGTCATAAAAGAAGAAGAATACTGTAACACAGAAAACTTCTTCCATTTTAATCATCTTATATAGTTTTTAATTTTGTATGCGTATTATACATTATGTAATAAATATATTTGTAATGATATATAGTGAGGCGCTGTTTCACATTGTATCCACGTTCTATTTTCCCTATGCACCATGCCGATTTGCTGAAAAAGAAATATGGTTAAGTAGGGGAGAGGGGGGAGGAGTTACATGTGAACAGTTCACATAAATACAGCTTTTCTAATAATTCGGTTAATTTCTATGTACAAAAACTGCTCAACATAATTAACAGAATTTTTTCTTATACATGGTATTTTTTTAAATCACTATTATAGTACTTCTTACATTTTTTAATAGTTTTATAAATTCAAAAAATTGTTCACATGTGCCCCACCGGTGGGGTAGTTGTAACATATGTGGGGTACATATGAACACAAGGAAAAAGTATCCTTTGACATGCTTTTTATTCTATTATTCCCCAGATAGCATTTTTAATTTGCATAAAATTTGCATCAGTCTTGCTTTGAAAACCTGCAAAGTTGCAGCAAGCTCAGCATGACAAGACTAAAAGTTTATAACAAGACTGCAGCAAGATAACGCAAACGCCAAAGTCACCACACTTTGAACTTGTAGCTAACTTGTCGTCCAAGTTAAATTCATGCTGTATCAAATTTATTGTAAATTAACGGCAAAAAGGTAATAAAAATACTGCGAACGTGCTGCAAAGTAGTAATCTTTCCACGCCCCATTATCTGTTTACAACTGTTACACTATAAGTTTAACCCCTTCGAAGGGGTCCATTGACCTGTTCAGGTCTATTGATGCGAACACACCGTCAGAAGGTGCATGCATCGTTTTCATCACCATAAACAAGTTAAGGTAATATTTGTACTTTTCAATACGAATCTTTTTTGGTATTTGATAAGTATAGCGCTTAGAAAAAGCGATGCCAACTGAATAAAATTCCTGCAATTTCTGCTTATGTGCTGATTGTCTATTCTCTTAAGAGAGGATTTTTTTCTTTTCTCACTTTCGTGAATTAAAGACAGTCTCGCCATCAGGTTCACAACTAACTACTCATGCAAGTGGGGAATGGTATAACTTGTGAGAAATTTGCTGCGAATTTCTCAATTCAAATTCGTCATGGCAAGATAATGTGAGAAAAAATCAAACTTGCTGCTAATGTTCATGCTATCTGGGATCGGTTTACAACTGTTACACTATAAGTTTAACCCCTTCGGAGGGGTCTATTGATCTGATCAGGTCTGTTGATGCGAACACACCATCAGAAGGTGCATGTAGCGTTTTCATCACCATAAACAAATTAAGATATTATTTGCCCAGATAGCATGAACATTAGCAGCAAGTTTGATTTTTCTCATATTACCTTGCCGTGACAAATTTGAATTGAAAAATTCGCAACTAATCTCCCGCAAGGTATACCATCAACCACTTGCATGAGTAGTTTGTTGTGAAACTGATGGCAAGACTGTCTTTAATTCACGAAAGTGACTAAAGCAAAACATCCCCCGGTTGAGAGAATAGACAATCAGCAGATACGCAGAAATTTTATTCGGTTTGCAGCGCTTTTTTTAAACGCTATACTTATCATATACGAAAAAAGAGGCCCGAATTGAAAAGTAAAAATATTACCTTAACTTGTTTATGGTGGTAGAAGCGATGCATACACCTTAACGGTGCGTATGCACCAATAGACCTGATCAGGACTATGGACCCCTTTGAAGGGATTAAGCTTATAGTGTAACAGTTGTAAACAGTTAATGTGGCATGGAAAGATTACAACTTTGCAATAAGTTTGCAGTATTTTTGATTACTAGTTTGACGCTAATTTGCAATAAGTTTCATACAGCATGAATTTAACTTGCACGACAAGTTGGCTGCAAGTTCAAAGTGTGGTGACTTCGGCGTTAGCGTTATCTTGCTGCTGTCTTGTTATGAACTTTCAGTCTTGTCATGCTAAACTTGCTGCAACTTTGCAGGTTTTCAAAGTAAGACTTCTGCAAATTTTCTGCAAACTGAAAATGCTATGTGGCTGTGCTCTTTGATATGGGCCGTTTTTGGTATTTGGAAAGTATAGCGCATAGAAAAAGCCGTGACAATCGAATAAAATTTCTGCAATTTCTGCGTATGTGCTGATTGTTTATTTTCTCAAAAGAGGGTTTTTTTCTTTCGTCACTTTCCTGAATTAAAGACGGGCTTGCCATCTGTTTCACAACAAACTACTCATGCAAGTGGGGGATGGTATACCATACGGGAAATTTGCTGCGAATTCCTGAATTCAAATTTGTCACGGCAAGATTATGTCAGAAAAAATCAAACTGGCTGCTAATGTTCATGCTATCTGGATCATTTGTTATGATAATTATTAGTTATATTATCTGTTAAATTCATCATACAGAAATATTTATATAGATATACAGGGTGTCCATAATTAAACGACCCTACTTTAAAGTTGTCTTCAGATAGAACTATTGTTCCTAAAGTTGTGAAATTTGGTGAAAGGCATAATAAAGAGACGGGAATTTGTTTAAGCCAAAAGAAAAGTTCAAAATTTCGCCACCAGAGGGTGATTTTTAATAAATTACACATTTAGCATTACGATAGTTTAGAAATTTTATTTACGGAGTGTCCATAATTAAACGACCCTATTTTAAAGTTGTCTACAGACGAAACTATTGTTCAGAATGTTATGAAATTTTGTGGAGGACATAATAAAGGTATGGGAACTTGTTTGAGCGAAAACAAATAAGGAGGCCGTTTTTTAACGAATAACACATTTAGTATAAATTTACGATAGTTTAACAAATTTTGTCATAACCAAACGTGTTCCAAATGACGAAGTTCAAAATTTCGCCACCCGAGGGTGATTTTTAATAAATTACACATTTAGCATTACGATAGTTTAGAAATTTTATTTACAGAGTGTCCATAATTAAACGACCCTATTTTAAAGTTGTCTACAGACAAAACTATTGTTCAGAATGTTATGAAATTTTGTGGAGGACATAATAAAGGTATGGGAACTTGTTTGAGCGAAAACAAATAAGGAGGCCGTTTTTTAACTAATAACACATTTAGTATAAATTTACGATAGTTTAACAAATTTTGTCATAACCAAACGTGTTCCAAATGACGAAGTTCAAAATTTCGCCACCCGAGGGTGATTTTTAATAAATTACACATTTAGCATTACGATAGTTTAGAAATTTTATTTACAGAGTGTCCATAATTAAACGACCCTATTTTAAAGTTGTCTACAGACAAAACTATTGTTCAGAATGTTATGAAATTTTGTGGAGGACATAATAAAGGTATGGGAACTTGTTTGAGCGAAAACAAATAAGGAGGCCGTTTTTTAACGAATAACACATTTAGTATAAATTTACGATAGTTTAACAAATTTTGTCATAACCAAACGTGTTCCAAATGACGAAGTTCAAAATTTCGCCACCCGAGGGTGATTTTTAATAAATTACACATTTAGCATTACGATAGTTTAGAAATTTTATTTACAGAGTGTCCATAATTAAACGACCCTATTTTAAAGTTGTCTACAGACGAAACTATTGTTCAGAATGTTATGAAATTTTGTGGAGGACATAATAAAGGTATGGGAACTTGTTTGAGCGAAAACAAATAAGGAGGCCTTTTTTTAACGAATAACACATTTAGTATAAATTTACGATAGTTTAACAAGTTTTGTCATAACCAAACGTGTTCCAAATGACGAAGTTCAAAATTTCGCCACCAGAGGGTGATTTTTAATAAATTACACATTTAGGATTACGATAGTTTAGAAATTATATTTACAGAATGTCCATAATTAAACGACCCTATTTTAAAGTTGTCTACAGACGAAACTATTGTTCAGAATGTTATGAAATTTTGTGGAGGACATAATAAAAGTATGAGAACTTGTTTGAGCGAAAACAAATAAGGAGGCCGTTTTTTAACGAATAACACATTTAGTATAAATTTACGATAGTTTAACAAATTTTGTCATAACCAAACGTGTTCCAAATGACGAAGTTCAAAATTTCGCCACCAGAGGGTGATTTTTAATAAATTACACATTTAGCATTACAATAGTTTAGAAATTTTATTTACAGAGTGTCCATAATTAAACGACCCTATTTTAAAGTTGTCTACAGACGAAACTATTGTTCAGAATGTTATGAAATTTTGTGGAGGACATAATAAAGGTATGGGAACTTGTTTGAGCGAAAACAAATAAGGAGGCCGTTTTTTTTAACGAATAACACATTTAGTATAAATTTGCGATAGTTTAACAAATTTTGTCATAACCAAACGTTTTCCAAATGACGAAGTTCAAAATTTCGCCACCAGAGGGTGATTTTTAATAAATTACACATTTAGCATTACGATAGTTTAGAAATTTTATTTACAGAGTGTCCATAATTAAACGACCCTATTTTAAAGTTGTCTACAGGCGAAACTATTGTTCAGAATGTTATGAAATTTTGTGGAGGACATAATAAAGGTATGGGAACTTGTTTGAGCGAAAACAAATAAGGAGGCCGTTTTTTAACGAATAACACATTTAGTATAAATTTACGATAGTTTAACAAATTTTGTCATAACCAAACGTGTTCCAAATGACGGTCATCATTTTCAGATATATCTGTAATCGTAAGATAGTCTGTTCCTCAGTTGACCGCAGTCTGTTCTGGGAAATGCTAGGAACATGTCATAAAATGCTGTCTTTAGAATCGGGTTAATTAAATAAATAAAATTTCTAAACTATCGTAATGCTAAATGTGTAATTTATTAAAAATCGCCCTCTGGTTGCGAAATTGTGAACATTTTTTTTCCTTGCTTAAAAAAATTCCCATTCTTTTATTATGTCTTTCACCAAATTTTACAACTTTACGAAGAATAGTTTTGTCTGTATACAACTTTAAAGTAGGATCGTTTAATTATGGACACACTGTATATTTCTCTAGTTTCTGGGTGATATGTTTAAGCAAAAGATTATAAAATGAAAATCAGTAGATACAAAACTGTTTTGACTCCATACCGAAGAATCATATTACCGTAAAATGAAAATTGTAAGCCTCTCTTAAAAGTAAGCCACCCACGCACTTTTAAATAGTTTTGTTTTTGTTTCCCATTCCCAAATATAAGCCCCTCCTTGTCAGAAAATTTTTTTGTGGAAAAAAATTGATTTAAAAATCTAAAGCAGATAATTTTGAATCTTTTGACTTTTTCGGTGTATTTCCATATGTTTTTACAGAATCTTAAGGAAATCCCCCCCCCCCCCTCCATGAAATTTCCGGCTCTCTTCTTTGCTCTCCTTTCCTTGCACAAAAAGTTGAAAATCTCGAAAATCTCAATTCATTTCCTCTATTTGTTACTCGCTAGTAACAATAACTAAATAATCAATTATCTAAATTACACTCCTTTCTCCAAAAGTTCCTCTTTCCCCTCTGACCCCCACCCAGCAAAATTTAAAACCTTTAAAATATTTTTTTTTTACAAATACTCTGCCCTGTTTCTTATTTCGTAGAAAGACGATTTATCTAAAATCTCATCTACATAATCTCATATAGAATCTTCATCCTCTTTAAAAGTTTTTCTACATCCTTTTCCCCCAAAGGGGGGAAGGGTTTCTAAATATGTGGAAGGAAAGCAAAAGATTTTATTCTTTCAGTTTGGCTGTTCTCACCCTTGAATCACATGTATATTTTATGTTTAAATAGAGTAAAGAAAAATAAGATTTTATTCTGTGTATGTTGTTTGTAGGAGGGTGAGAAAAAATTTAGGTGGTTATTTAAATATTTTTACAACAAAATGATAAATAGAGCAGAAAAAAAATTAAAGAGTTTTACAGATTTTAATCTACTTGAGATAAAGGGGGGGGGGGGGGTGGGAGGTTCATGATATGATGGTTGGGGGCAAGGGGAGAGAAGCAGAAATTTTGGTAGGAGGGGATAATTTAGGTGATACATTATTTATTTATTTGTTACTATATTCTATTAAATAGGTCAGAAAAGAAACTTAAAATTAAAGAGTTTCAAAGAACAGTCAAAGGGGGAAGCAGCTTTTTGTGAGGGAGGGAGGATGGTTCATTAAATATTGTTGCAATAAAATAAAAAATAAAGAAGTACATTTGAAAAAAAAATTAAAGCTTTTAAATTTAAATAAGGAGGAGTTTGTCGGGGGGAGATTTTTGAAAGAGGGCATTTATTTTATTTTTTTTTTTAACAAATCATAAATCTGCTTAAATAAGAAAGATTCTCGCGAGGTGGAAGTAAGCCATCATTGCAAGTTTAGAACAAATGAAATAGATAAAATTGTAAAGTTGTTAACATAATACTCATTGTATTAACAATGCATAAAAAATATTGTTGTAAACCATTTAGTAAAATAGTACATAACACTTATTGCATTTTAGAAAACTTTAAATTTATTTAAATTACAATTGAACGTAATACAGCTTGTTGCTCTATATGTACTTGCTGGCAGATGTGTTTGCGGAAGTTTCAATACAAGATCATTTT
The DNA here is from genome assembly GCA_963932465.1 of Maratus speciosus. NCBI lineage: Eukaryota > Metazoa > Arthropoda > Arachnida > Araneae > Salticidae > Maratus > Maratus speciosus. Next base: position 524,359,689 of record OZ010787.1, on the reverse strand, counting down.
CTGTATAACGGAAATATCTTCATTTTCAGGAAAATTATAGGTATTACAGCTGACATTATTTCTCATGAATTTAACAGAAAGCAACATAATCACAAAATTCGGGCACTTATGAACTGTTAATATCTGTCCCAACTAGTCTGTTCACAAGTGCCCCACATCGCTACTAGAGTGAAATCCATAAATCACTAACATTTCACAATTTTAAAAGAAAAAAAACTTTATCAGATATATTTATTAGTATTCATAGTATATTTTAAAACATTAAAATTCATATAAATAATTTTAATGACTAATCAAGTTGGAACTGAGATTTTACTTTTGAGATCTAAAATCTGTGTTTTGGCTACTGAGGACAAACAAAATGGCAAAGAGCTTCAAAAATTTATCATCATAGGTCTACAGTTGTTGCCATCTTTGAGAATTTTTTCAAATTAAAAAAAATGTAAAATAACTATTGAGAAATTGTAATGTTCACATCTGACCCATGTTCACATGTGCCTCTCTCTACCCCTTTCTTCGGCTTTGTTCAAGTTATATCCTTGATATTAAGTGGATAAATAGAGCAGCATATGTATGATATTCGAACTGAAATACTACATACTGTTAGGCAGAAAAAATTACTTTCTTTTGGTAACTTACAAAGGCAACTAATACCTACCATTCAAGCGCGGACGAGGAACACTCCAAATAAAGCACCACCGCTTAACATAAATCGGTACAAGCTTAGAAACTTCGTTGTAAAATATTTTCTGTTTTACTGTGTTGTCCTACTTACTCTTCCGTACATACTATTTCTTTTCCTAGAAAATCTCGTTAGTAAGAATTTGTACGATATTTGTTGCCTGGATTGAATAAATCCCGGATAAAATTTCGTGCATAACAAAAGACTTATGTAAATTAGCTTTTGTTCCTAGTTTCACTAGTGACTTTTAAAGAATTCTTGAACAAGTTGTATTTGAAATAGTCTGGAATATATTTGGTCATTAAGGTTAGTTGGGGGCAAATGGGCCATGATTTTACAATGTGACTCTGGAGCTTCTGACAATTCAGCTTCAAAAAGCTAATGTTCATTAGAATTAAAGTCTGAACTTCTGTAAATGTGTTCAGTTAGGTTCCCTCTATCAGACAGAAATGCCCAAAATTACATTTTAATATTTAAAAATATAAAAATATGCATGTTTCATCTTTCTGTCCTCACGGGTCCAGTTGCCCCATAAAAATGGGGTAACTGGACCAGGAGGGTCTATGTTCCACACGCGTTTATTATTTTTTTTTTCATATGGGATATCAGGTCCTGTTTGAAAAAGTGTAAACAACTTAAAAAAAACTAAACCAGGCAGATAATGTAAATTTCATATCAACAAAAGAGCGTTGTAAGGGAAACCTTTGCTGTCAATGTGTCTAAAAAAATCACTAAAAGTGAAAATATTAGATTTATTTATACCAAAAACATAAAAATTAAGTAAGTACTTATGTACTTTAGTATAGGTAATAAGTATAAAAATCACATGGGTATTTTAAGGAAAAAAATAGTAAGGTAAATCTATGAACAAACGACTATGTAAGTACTTAAGCTTTTTATCTGTATCCAGGGGGAGCATTATATAGGGAAAATTTTATTGTTCCTAGCAGAACTCTTAATGAGTTACCTTCATGATCATTTTATTTATCATATTCTAAAGAAAGGTGCGATGAAGATATTATTTTCAAAATAGAGGTAGGAAAAATAAAAGTTTCCCTATAGAATGCGACCCCTGTGTATCGTACAATTTCAAGGTTTGGCTATGTCGCTTTCAGGGGCAAGGTACTTGCATTCGTAAAATGTTGAAATAATTTAATGACACTAGTATTTACAAGAGAATCTATCTGTAAACAAGTAAAAGTTTTTATTACGTAATTTTAATAAGGTATTCTATAATTTTCTTTATTGTGAGCAAAAAACAATGGAGAAATTTATTTCCGTAGTAAGAGAAAATGAAAAAAATTATTTAGAACTATTGGGGTAACTGGATCCAGCATGGTCCAGTTTCCCCGATACATGTTTCAGTTACCCCATTCTTGAAAAATGTATGGGGTAACTGGGACACCGGGCTTACATTTGAAACATGAAGTAAATTTGTATAGATACCTAATAACATTAATGTAGTTACATGCCTAATCTTTAAAAAAAAAGATTGTTTAATAAAAGTACTTACAGTATTTTAATAAAAACCCGAGGAAGTTCAACCATATTGACGTTGTTTTTAAAAAAAGAAACGTAAATTTTTGACAACCTATCACAGCAAATTGTGAGTTATGATTGAGTTGACACTCGTTGTTTTAGAAAGTAGAGATTAAGGTGCAATGTTCACAAAAGCTAAAACTTAATAAACATCAACATTTTTTTATAAAATAGCCTATGGCCCAGTTACCTCGTGGGTCCAGTTACCCCAACTAGCCTTATATCTTTTATGGGGAAACTCGTACACAGCGCGAAAGTATACACAGTGAAACAGAGGCACTTTTCAAATAAAATTTGTGTTTGTACCTCATAATTTTAGGCTGTTCAGTGATGCTTTGTTCGGAGTGCTCACCAGCCACATTCCAAGTGTGCGGATGTTGTTTTGTTTGAAAGTTACGATAATAAAACTTTTTCTTCGACCTGAAAGTTACTCATTTAACTCATATCCATAGTTACTCATTTTCATAAATCATATACTTTCAGTCAAATTTTACGAGGTACTTCAGTTCGAACATCATAGGTATATGCTTCTCCATTTCTCCATTTAATACCAAAGAACTAACCCTAACAAAGTCGAAAAAAGAAATACGTAATCGTTTTTCAACAAATTGACATGGTAGATAGTCAGTCATGGAGGGCATACAATGTAATAGTGTCTAACATTATAGCATTACAATTATATTAATTCTATGATAAATAACATGCATCATATGCTAATTTAATATGCTTTTATATATTTGAGACATGGACTTAATTGATAAGGGACATGGGGTACTTTTCTCACCTTACTACAGCATAACAGCTACAAATTCCAGTCTGTTGAATTATCAACTTTTTGACTTTTTAAACCGTTCTACAATACAGTCGTTGATAAATGTATGGCCAGTAAACCAGGAAAAACTAGCGACTAAGTAATAATAATATCATAGGATAAACTCTATAGGCAGAGGGTATGCACTATATCTTTATTTGAGAAACAAAGTGTATGCGGAATTTCTTAGACATATCCAGAAAGCATACGGCGTATATCCTCCACTACATCCTTGGGCACACATCATGTAAAAGGTTTCTGAACCTGTCGATGAAATACATAAAAATTCAACGATGTATCACCTTTTACTACACCGTGTATAGGTGAGGTACATAATGAGACGAATTTTAATGATATTTTAAAGCATTTTTTCCTGGGTTTTTGCATGTGTATTGGTAAATTTAAATATGCAAGATTTCCATTAAGCATGTTTTAGATACGCAATTGCTAAAATTTCTTCAGTGGATTATATTTTGCTTCTAATTATTTTTTTTTTTAAGTTTGTCTCACGGTGTACAACTCTCCCCTATATAGAAAAATTAGGTTTTTACAAAAAATATCTCAAATTTATTTGAGATCCCCAAAAATATAAGGGCTCTAGTCTAGGCATGTAATTACTGCGCCTAGGCTATATTCAAGCACTGTTTGTGAACATAGGACATTTTATGAGCATGTTTATTTTTAGATTGGAATAAATTTTACATAAATCAAATCTTTTAACATAAAGCTGCCTGCTATATCAAATACCATATATCGCTGTAATTAATGATCATGCTCGTATTTCAGGGATGATCCAAAGTAATGAATGTAGTAGCATAATGTGTACATTCTAGAGGGAAGTTCTTCTAAAATTTTCAATATCTTCCTTCTAAAATCTAAACTGTTCTTTCTGACACATTCAGGAAGTCAATTTTATTCTTAGATGCATGAACTCTGCAGATGTTGTTATTCAGAAACTAAGAAATCGAATTGAGTTTTCCATTTCTCCATAAAAGCAAAACATCTGTCAGAAAAGTCTGTCAAATTTGTCGTTTTAAGCTTACCTTCAGAAGCGACTAAACAACGATAAAATTGTTGCCACAAAACAGCAGTCGATTATAATTCTATATGTAATACATCTATGGAAAAGTACTATTTGATTCCAAACCACTTTAGTAGTCAGGCTTGAAAATTTCATACTTATATGTATAAAAATGTCCCTTTGAATGTTTAGCGCTGTTGAATGGGCAAAAAAGGAAAAAGAAAAAAAACCCCAAAGCAATAAAAAATTGTCAACAACGAAGGAAAAAGAATATGTGATAAGGGCAGACATACCATTGACACACGGTCCGGGCGGTGAAACGAAGACAGAAAACCAAAAATGCTGACCCTAATATCTAGAAAATGTAGAAAAAGGGGTGATTTTTTTTATTATTATTATAAATTAGATAGGAGCATGATAATAATAATTAAAGAATGTTCGGAAAATCATTTAGTCTGCACACAGACGCTTGTTTTACCATCCTTCTCCAGTTTTCATGAAAATCTTTTGTTCAGGACCCTTCTGCGGTTTATTCACAAAAGAATGAGGGGAATCAACAATGGGGCAGGAGATAAGGAACTCAACTCTTCTTGAAGGAAAGGTTCCTCTTTTGCAAAACACCTGTCCCTTTCCTTTTAAAGTCATTAAAAATCAAAAAGTCCTTCCGGCCAGTGCCGGGAGGAAGAGGTAGCTTTCATATTCCTTATTTTAAAAAAGCCAACTTATATCATTCAAACACACGAAGCTCAATATAGTGGAAACTGAATATAGGAGATTCAATACTAATTTTTATCAATATAATGAATGAGAATTTCTCGAAATTAGTCAGCTTTATCCAAGCTGCTTTTCTTTAAAGTAACTCATATTTGGCTGCCAAATTTGGCGATTTCTTAAAGTGCCTACCATTTTAAGACAACATGGTGGATGAGGCTAACCAGTGAACTTGGTCGAGACCTTAGTAATTGCTGTTCACATGCTCACTCACATCGGAATCGGTTGATATATACGAGTGCTGTCGCATGCAAAAAATCAGATTTTTCAAAATGTCACCCACAATAGAAATTGAAACTGCTAAATCTGAGCCATTTTTTAAGGTAAAGACAAACAAAAAATGCTCCTGAATCCTTATATCAAGGTCAAATACTTAAGAAAGAAACCTTTTTCAATTTCTACTTTTTTTGCACCTCACTTTAAGTATATATATATTTTTTTCATTTAATGGCCGCCATTTTGAAACAAGATGCCTGATGAATCTGGCCGGCGAACTTGGTCGAGGTATTGATGTATACTATCCACATGCCTTCTTACATCGAAATAGGCGAATACGTGTGTTATCGCGTGACAAATACAAGATCGTTTCAAAATGTTAGCCATGCTAGAAATTCAAAGTGCTATAATTCAACCATTTTTTAAGATATAAACAAAAGAACAAATTTTCAGAAACAAAAACTGCTCCGGAATCTTTGTATCAAGGCCAAACATATAAAAAAAAATCTTTTTCATTTTCCAATTTTTTAACACCTCATTTTAAATTTTAAATTTAATTTTTTCTTTAAATGGCAACCCTTTTGAAACAAGATAGCGAATGAAGCTGGCCAACGAACTCGGTCGAGACATTAGTATGTACTATGTACAAACCAAGTTACATCCAAATCGGTTCATAAATACGCCTTTTATCGCGTGACAAAAATCAGGACGTTTCAAAATGTCAGCCACGCTAGAAATTCAAAATGCTATAACTCAGCCATTTCTTAAGACATAGACGAAACAAAAACTGCTACGGAGTCTTTGTGTAAAGATCAAATACATAAGAAAAAAATATTTTTTCAATTTTCAATTTTTTGGTACCACATTTCAAATTTTAAATTTTTTTTAAAATTTTAAATGGCCGCCATTTTGAAACAAAATGGCGGATGAAGCTGGCCAACGAACTCGGTCGAGACATTGGTATGTACTATGTACACACCGAATTACATCGAAATCGGTTTATAAATACGCCTTTTATCGCGTGACAAAATTCAGGACGTTTCAAAATGTCAGCCACGCTAGAATTCAAAACGCTATAACTCAGCCATTTTTTAAGATATAGACGAAACAAAAACTGCTCCGGAATCTTTGTATAAAGGTCAAATACATAAGAAAAAAATATTTTTCCATTTTTAATTTTTTGGTACCACATTTAAAATTTTAAATTTTTAAAAAAATTTTAAATGGCCGCCATTTTGAAAAAAAACGGCGGATGAAACTGGCCAACGAACTCGTTCGAGACATTTGTATGTACTATGTACACACCGAATTACATCGAAATAGGTTCATAATTACGAGAGTTACAGTGTGACATAGGTCAGATATATATATATATATATATATATATCAATTTTGAATGGAGGGTGGTTTCGGGGTCTGGGGGTCATGATCGATGAAAATATGCCAAAATTTTCTGAAATCTCTTTCCTCCGAACGGCTGCAATAGGTAGCTTTTTGTAATGAAAGCTACCTAAAACCCCGCGTGGCCACAAGAAACGATGCCGACACTGATAACAGTTAGAAGGAAGGTGCGTTCGCAGCTTTACTATTGACAAAAGAAAAATAAAGTAACTATGGTAAGAAAAAAAGGGAGGAGCGGTGCTGGTGTTAACACCACCCACACACAGTCCGAGAAGTGAAAACAAGACAGAAAACCCTAGAATGTTGACTCCGATATCTAAAAAATGCAGAGAAAAAGGATTGAATTTTTTTTTCAAGATAAATTAGATAGGAGCATGATAACAATAATTAAAGAAAATTCGGAAAATCCATTTACTACTGATAAAAGAAAAATAAAGAAACTTTGGTGACAAAAAGGGGGTGGCAACAATATTACCAGAGTATAAATAAATATATACTGTTCTAAAATACTAGAGGAATGGAAAAGAAATAATGAGTATAAAAATAATAATTAAAAGAACAGAAGATTTACTGGTAGGAACATGGTAGGAATACAAGAATTCTATTAGGCAGAGTTTTAAAAAAAAATTTCCAGGCAATTTGAAGAAAATTTGATACAAGTTTTTCTTTACAAGTATCATCTGAAATTAAATAAATATATCGAATTTCTAAGAATTGTAATTTATTTACATTTTGTGGACTATAGATAATTTTAGTATAGAAGAAATTAATGACAGAGTCGTGCTCCCATCAGTATTTTGCTACTGTAGATTTACATGATTGTTGTTTTCTAACGTGGTTCTTGTGTTCAAATATTCTTTTAATAACGCTTATGTAAGGAACTACGCTTAACCCTTAAATGCCTGAGTTTTCAAAAATCATTTAAAAAATGTTTTTCGGCTTTCTTTTTTTAAATAAATCATGGGAAAAATACTTTAAAAAATCATATTTTGTTTTAAGTATGGTTTACGGCTAAAAAACTGTTTGTTACTAATCGGCAATACTGGTGTTTATTTGAAAAAAAAAATTTTCCTTGATAAAATTCTATAATATTAAACACATAAGAATTTTGAGAACTATGATAAGAAATAAATTTTACTTGCTCACTGCAGAACAAAATAGGGTATTTCGCAAGCTTCCAAACAAAACAAAAAGGACATGTATCAACAATTGAAAAAATAAATCTATCTTTATTCTTAAACAGCACAAGTGTTGCCAGCTAAATGTTGAAAATCGATTTAATAATATTTTCAGAATATATTTTATTGGCAACAATTATAGCTTCAATATTATTCTAATGGTATTTATAAACCTTAATTGGGTATGTTGCCGAAAGACAACACCCGGCATTTAAGGGTTAAGTAAGTCTAAGGAACGCTTAGTTTGGCCGATATCTCATAATTTAATATTATTACAAGGAATAGTGTTTACTCCTGATTTATGCGTCAATGGGATTATTGATTTAGTACAAGGAAAATAAAATTTATTATTTGGATTTTAAATAACATTATAGTTGAAACGTTTTAGAACATTTCCTAATTTATATGTTAAATGTGGAGGACACGAGAGAATAGTAGTTTTATCATGAAGATTTATTTTAATGAGGACAATGTGGAATTGGCAAAAGGCTTGCGAAATATATGCACAGCTTTATCAATAGTAATATAGCTTTAATACCAGTACGGATGTCAAATAATTTAATTCTTTAGAAAGAAAATGAACGTCGGATCAATTCTTTTAATTTTGTTCTAGTTTTCGCTAGCCGTCTGCCACCCAGCTCTTGTTCTCATTAAAAACAATCTTCCTAATAAAACCATTGTTCTCTTGTTTTCCCCACCCGTTTCACACAATGTAAATGATTGGAATTCTTAGAAAATCTATCTATTTATTTAAATTCAAATAAAAGTTTAAAGAAAACCTTGAATAAAATTATCCCTCAACTGGCTGGAAAAAATTATTTAAAAACTCTGCTTATTAGAATTAATGTATTCCTGTCAGTATTAGGTGCGTTCATAATTACATAAATACGTACACTGTAAAAAAAAACCACTGTAAATTTACCAGAACAAACTCGATCACAGTGAATGTGTTGTATCTTTCTTTGGTTTCCTGACTATATTAACATGGAAAATACAGTAGCTGCGTAAAATTAAGAGCACAATGTGCTGGCAATTTTTTTCAATTTTGACGCCAGCGTCCAAATTGCCAGCACATTGTGCTGTTAATTTTACGCAACTACTGTATTTTCCATGTTAATATAGTCAGGAAATCAAAGAAAGATACAGCACATTCACTGTAATCGAGTTTGTGCGCGAGATGAACAGTACCTTTTACTGTAAAAATGTCGTTTTTTTTTTACAGCACCTATAGTCGTCGTCTGGTCCGTCCGTCTGTCTGTCCGCATTTAACAGCGCGAAAACTACCCAAACGAATGGTTTGGAATTTAATATATATAATCGTTGCAGAATTTTGTCGAGTCATTACAAATTTTATGAAAATCGAATCAAAACTTAAAATGATATTAATGAAAGTTTTCGTCATTCTATTAAATCCTATCGTACGTAATTAATTCAATGAATCCATGATAGGTAATAATTGTATGTTGCCATGGTGATGGCGTCCTATTTAAGACTGAGTCCTATTATTTCCGTATTACTGAATTTAATATATATAATCGTAATAAAATTTGTATTCATGCATCTTTGCGTAAGAGTGCAACAGCTATTTCACCAAGATCTGAATATTTATAAATTTGCATTCATGCATTTTTGCATAAGAGTGCAACAGCTATTGCACCAAGATCTAAATATTTATAAAATTTGTTTTCATACATTTTTGCGTAAGAGTGCAACAGCTATTGCTTTAAGATCTGAATGTTTATGAGTACACTGTAAAAAAAAAAAACGACATTTTTACAGTACGAAGTGCTGTTCATCTCGCGCACAAACTCGATCACAGTGAATATGCTGTATCTTTCTTTGGTTTCCTGACTATATTAACATGGAAAATACAGTAGTTGCGTAAAATTAACAGCACCTACTGTATTTTCCATGTTAATATAGTCAGGAAACCAAAGAAAGATACAGCACATTCACTGTGATCGAGTTTGTTCTGGCAAATCTACAGTGTTTTTTTTTACAGTGTACAATTTCTGACTTGTTTACTTTCTTTTCATTTCTATATTTTCGCTCTCGCTAATTAATAGATCTTTTCTTTTAATTATTAATTTTATAGTCTTTATTTTATGTTTCGAAGTTTTCTATTTTTCTAGTATTTTAGAACAGTCCGTCTTTATTTACAATACGATAATATCATTAACATCAGCTCCCCCCCCCTTTTTTTTGAGTACATAGTTTTGATATTTTGGTCTGTCAGTAGTCAATTATTTTCCATTATTCCTTTAATTATTATTATCATAGTACAATCTAACTTACCATTTTTAAATAACTAATCCACTCCTTTGTCTATACATATTTTTAAAAATCTGTGTCCGGAGGAAATCATGAACTGATATACTATCGGCCAAAAACAAAAACAAACAAAGAAAAACTAGTCGGATGTGGCAATCCCAAAACTTTCTTCTATCTCATACACGTTAATACTTCCTGAAAAATGTAGTATAGTAGTGCCGCCTGTAAGATGATTTACACCACAATCTAATCAGCAACAACTTATGCCAACTTCTAACTCAATCTAAAGTTTCGTGATAATCCGTGCATTAGTTTTTGAGTAGAGCTATGGCGGAAATCGTAAGAAATTCTGCATAGCAGTGCCGCTTGTTGGGCGATATATACGAAAACCTAATAAACAACAACTTAAGTCAACGTAATAACTGAATCTGAAATTTGATTAAAATCCGTGCATTACTTCTTGAGATAAAACTATTGTAATAAGGAAAAATGAAGCATAGCAGCGCCACCTGTTGGGCTATTGATACCAAAACATAGTCAGCACCAATTCCTATCAAGGACTAACTGAATCTGAAGTTTGATGAAAATACATGCACTAGTTCTTGAGATAGAGCCATTGCGGCAACCGGGAAAAATGTTGTATAGCAGTGCCACCTGTTGAGCGATTTACACCAAAACGAAGTAAACATCAACACATATCAAGAACTAACTGAATCTAAAGTTTGATAAAAATCCGTGCATTAGTTCTGGAGATAGAGCCATTGCGGAAATCGTAAAAAATGCAGCATAGCAGCGCCACCTGTTGAGAGATTTGCACCAAAATCTAATCAGCACCAACTTATATCACAGACTGACAGAATATAGACTTTTATTAAATTCCGTGCATTAGTTCTTGAGATAGAGTGCCCACAAAATTTGTGTCACATACAGACAGACAGACACAGACAGACTCACACACAGACATTTTGTAAAAACATGTTTTTCGGGATCTCTGACCCCCTATAACGTGTAAATCCGTTAAAAACCGGAATTCGAAAATTTTCACGAATCCAATACTTTTTTCTTGTAAAGATAGAAGAAAGTACAAAGAAAGAACGCCTCATACATTTTAATCTCCAAATTATCGAAGAAAAAAAACTGAAATAGCCATTCGATGGAAAATAATGTATTCTTTCAATACACCTTTTTTTTTTTTTTTTTTTTTTTTTAAAAAGGCTTATAGGGTTCATAGAGTAAATATATCCGATTGTGAAACTTACAATACGTTGGTATTGTAAGTTTCACAATTCGAATACCCAATTTTGCCATCTTATTTTGGTAAATTCTGACACTTTTACGCTAGGATACCAAATGGTAAATCATCCGTTGAAGCAATTTAGGAATTATGCAGATTTAAAGCTTCGAACTCCTAATGTGAAATGTATTTTTAATAGTTATAAATCAAACTGCAATGCATGTACGTAATTCAATAATTTCTTTGTGGTTATGTGTTGTGGAATGAATTTCGGATTCATATATTCGAAGCTTCTTAAAATCGATTTTTGTCAAATTTTTATAGCTTACCATACATGTTTTTTCGAATATTTATCTCACATGTTATATATATATTTTAATTAATATTAAAAAACAATATGTACTCTGTATTGCAACATATAAAAGTTTAAACAGAAATCCATTTATAGATGCTTTAAATATGCAAATCCAAAATTACAGCTTATTTCGCTAAGTAGATTTTTAGGTTTACTTAAACAACTACTCATAATTGTTGTTTTTACAACTATTAAAAATGAATTTAACGTTAGGTGCTTAAAACTTTAAATCTGCAAAATTTCTAAACGACTTCACCGAAAGATTTCCTGTTTGATACTCTAGAGCAAAATTTTCTAAAATATCCAAATATGATGTAAAATTTGTGTCGAATTGAAAATTTCAGAATTTTGGTACAATTTCTCCACGAAGACGGTACATTAAGCTTTTTTTTAGAAAAAAAAAAAAAAAAAACATACACTGAAAGAAGACAATTTTCAATCGAATGTCCATTTCCGTTTTTTTCCCTTTCCTACGACAATTTGGTGATAAAATGTATGGAATGGATTTATTTCTGACTCTAATTTTCACTCGGATTCCTAAAATTCCTTCTTAACCCTTTTAGGGGCAAGGTACTTGTATTCGTAAAATGTTGAAATAATTGAATGGCACCAGTATTTGCAAAAAAATTTATTTGTAAACAAGTTAATGTATATTTTCACGTACTTAATAAAAGTGAAATTTTCATCCAAAAATTCGGGTGCCAATGCGGCAATTAGGGATTAAAATTATGTGATGCCATAGCGGCATCACCGCCCTTCAAGGGGTTAAGGGGTCTTGCACCTTTTAAAAGCGAAGAAAATGCGGGGGAAATTTAAACTTAGAATTAGGGCATCTCTAAAACCTTATTATATATAAACATGAAAATTTGAATATTAATTAAACAGATATTGTGCTTTTTAATATACACCATTAGAAACTGGCTAGTCTTTAACAAAAATTTTTTACTGTTGAAATTAAATAGCTATTTTTTCTTTATTTACACCGTAAGTCCTTGCGCGCATGATATCTTGAGAATTCTCAAGATATCCATAGAAATCCATACATATGTTAACATATGTATGGATTGCTACAAAATTTGATATAGTTAATAAACATATAAGTATTTTTTAAATGATCTACTTTTAATTATTTACAGTGATAAGTTTTTTGTTATGAGTATTTTTATTCACTAAAAAATGAAAAAGTTTGATTTTTCTTAGAATTTATTTTTATTAACATGGTTAACCCTTTCCGACGCAGTGTGCCCGGGTCGGGATACCTAATTTTAATCCCAAACTTACAAGCGGCACCAAGAATATTTTAATAAAATTTTGCATTAACAATGAAAGTATAAATTAACAAGTTTTTAATTTCTAAAAAAGTCGTATGTAAATTCCGGTGTCAGTCGAAGATTTCCTCATTTTGCAACAAAATTTGTCTGTGCCGGAAAGGGTTAATAAAACAATTTTGACCTAAGAGTAGATCACTTTGAAAATATAGCGTGGTCCATCTATTGGTTCTTTATTGAACTATGAATATTTCACAGGTTATTTGTGTCAGCTGCCATGTGTCATGCATGTATGAACTGTCAAATGTATGCCATTTGTAATTATGGACTCGTTGACAACACAACAATGGTGCAACGGCACACACTGCTAAGTCAAATCATCAACTTATTGAACGAGAAATTTCCAGATCGCGTAATTTCACGAAATTCTGATGTAAATTGGCCGCCAAGATCGTGCGATTTAACCTCAATGGATAATTTTCTTTGGGGTTTTCTGAAAAGTAAAGTGTACGCCAATTAGTGGCGTAGGAACTTTGTACAAACAGGGGGAGCCGGGGCATATTGCGGAAAGCTAGTGGCGCGGATCATTTCGTTCATTTTGGAGGATTCCTTCATAGTGTTGCACGTTTCACAAACAGAAGTATAAAACAGAAGCATATCAAAAGATCACCAACTCTTTAATGCACTTAAAATAATTTTTAATAGATATACTTGATACATAGAAACTTAATTTATGTGCAATCCCGAATACAATATTAAATTTAAGGCTTCTCCCACTTCCATTTACAAAAAATTAAAGTGCTTTCTGTTGTTTTGCTTACAAATTCTTTACAAATCTCTTCCAAATCAATTTACAAGCCTCATCTTTATAAATATGTTATCGGTGCAAGTAATTTGTAGTAGACCTTTATAAGACCCCCTTTTTTCTGGAAATCTGGAGGGTTGTAAACAATGAGAAAAGGGGTGAAGGCACAAACAAGTGTGCTCACCACCCCCTCTCTCTCTTTTCCTTGTCGTTTATTGTGTGAATTTTCTAGAAAAAGTATACTTTATTTTTTAATTCAGCAATGTATCATAAACAGATGTGGTGCAAGAATTTATCCCGGGGGAGCTGAGCCCGTCTGAAATATTCCAGGGGGAGCCACAGCTCCCCCAGCTCCCCCGGTTCTTGCTCCCTTGAAGCCAATGCCCCCCCCCCCCCCCCCGCACAATCCAAGACCTCAAACGTAACATCCGGGCTGAAATTTTCGATTTTCACTCATAAAAATGCGTTTTCTTTCATAATAAAAAAAGAACCAACAGATGTACCACACTTTACATATATGCTTATTATATTATATCAAATTGTATAAAAATCTATACATACGTTCTCGAGAAATCACGCGCGCAATTAGTGACGAAGTATAAAAAGACCTATTTTAATTTCAACAGTTCAGACATTTTATAAAAGTCTAATCAGTTCCTAATGATAGCATATTAAAAAGCACAACCTGTTTAATCAATAGTTAAAATTTCACGATCATACATAAAAAGAATTTGGAGATACACTAATTTGAACTTTGTTTTCATTGATTTTTGTCGCGTTTAAAAGGTGCAAGACCTTTTAAGCAGATGACTCAAGTGTAAGACGGTCATAGCTTGTTTGTCCTTGCATACACAGTAAAACCTGTCAAAACGGATCCTGTATATATCGGAATTTTCCCTTAAACAGAAAAAAAATCATGGATAACAGAATAAAAATAAAGAATACAATACAATTACAAATAGATGATTCACCCTGCTTAGACAATGGAGTTATGAATAAAAAGGAGGAGACATATAGTGTATTGTCTACCAGTTGCGAGTGAAGTAACTGAGGAGGTTGTCACAATATGGCGGCTGTTTTTTAAAATCGGTTCTTCAGTTTCTGACTACCGATAGGTCAAGCATCCCACCAGTAAAATTGAATAGAAGATTTCGTCTTAAAGAAGCGTCTTATTCATGGAATTTTTTTTCAAAAATGTCATAAAAATTTCTATTTGTTTTTACCGGTGTCAGTATGCCCTATAAAACTGTCAGTTTGTATCCATGGTTGTCACAATATGGCGGAAATTCAGGGCCTAACTACCACCAAAGAAAACTCCTACCAGTAAAAATGAAAATTTGTTTCTACCACTATTTATGACTGAAATTTTGTAAAAATAAGGCGTTTAAATAAGTTTAAAATATCTATATAAACCTACTGGTGGGAGCTTCCACCGTCGATAAACAACCCCTTTGATAGCGGTTACAGTTGAAGCTTCACTATTTTAAGGATATGTCAGTTCCTCTTTATTAATAGTTCCATGGCTTAGACGGATTTTAGGTCATTTGCAATCTGTCTTAGCATATATTTCCAATTACTTTTAAAAATGTTAATCTGCTAACATTTCAATTCTGAAATTCAGACTATAAAGAAAAGGTTAAGAGGGTCCAATATGGGAGTGCGGGCTTGGACGGGGGTAGAGGGGTATTAGGCAACGGCAATATTGTCTTTATTGGGATAGGGGGGAGGTATTCATGGACTCACAAATCTTTTTCAATTTACAAAAGAAAATATAATCGAACGTTTCTTCGCCTATAGTAACACAACTGAAAAGTGAACTTTTTTGTAAGGCGAAAACGTTTTCAATCCTGAAAGCAAATTGATTTTTATTTAAAATGAATCGAAGATTTTGAATCTGGAGTCAAATGCATCTTATTTACGTCAGTATATAAGCCACCTAACATTAACATTTGATTACCTAAACATTTGTAGACAGTACGCTTGTAACGTCATAAGGAAAAAAAAAGATAAAATAGTTTGATCATTTTAAAAGATATGTAAGAATGCGTTTAATGACAGATGAAAAGAAAAATATATTTGTGATTTTTTTCACATTAATATCTAGTATATATATATATATGTATTTTTTCGTAGTGTCACTTTACGAAAAAAATCGCGTAAACCTCGACGCAATTCCGAGGCCGATGAAATTGCTAAATATAATAATCAGCTTTCAGATTCAGCCAAAGAAATGAAGAGAAGGGTAAAAAGAAGGTTTTGATCAAAATACTAAATTCTATATTAATTAAAACAAAAATTTCCTTAATAAAGTATTAATCTCGCATACATTGAAAACACTGTTCATAACATAGTGTTCAGGTTCAGAAGAAATGTGCTAGTACTTTGGCGTGAAGCCAAAACTGCAACCCTAAAATTCGGCCCAAACACGGCGGCTCCCTTTGAAACGTCTCTCCCGTCCAATGAGTTCAGCCCTAGTGTAGTGCTTCTACGGTATTAGTGTATATTAAAATCAGAACTCTGTGATCATCATTTTTTGTGTTGGTAACAAAACAACCTGTGATAACTTGTACAATTATAAATATTTTCCTATGTCCCTTACACAGTTTGTATACAATACTCCATCGGCATACTATAAATTATTATTATTTGTCCCAACTAGCTTGAGTTCAATCCACGGCTAATGAAGATTTAAAAGAATTTTGTTTAAAAAATATAATTTCAAAAATCTTAAGATTAATATCCTTTCTAAAAATTATTTTATATTTAAAATAAAAAATAAAGCGAATGAATCGAAAACTTCTATTTATTAATTTATCTTGAAAAAGAGGGGGGGGGGGCGCAAGCACCAAAATTCATGCTTGCAACGGGTAAAAAATAATCCTAGATTCGGCCGTGGCTCCGATCCAATCCAGAGAGGGGGCACTTATATTTTATCTGAATCCATGCAAAGTGTGCATTTATGAATATGAATTCAACATTCGGCTGTTTACAAAGCAATTCTACATCACAATTCTCTGTTCTATTTTGCTTTTTTTTTTTTTTACAGTAGTTATGCGAAAATTTAAACGTAATATTTTTTCGAATAACTTGAATTGAATATAGATTAAAACATTTTTTTTTTCGATTAATGTATCACTTAAAACCTCCTGCAGAGGTGGCGCCATCCTACGAAAAAGAGGTCTACTAACGATTTTTTCTGAATGAAAATATCGAAGTGGTTAGATTTCGAAAAAATTCAAACGTGTTGATGTATATGAAAATTTTATTAAAATTTTTCGATGCAATTGATTGAAAATACAATATAAATATATTACTATAAATACGATAATACCATTTCACCACATGAATTTTGTGAGGTTAAAATTATTAACAAGAATATTAACAAAAAATTGCATATGGAAACTCTAACGCGGTAAGGCGGGGTAATATGGTGCTTAATTTTTTTTAAACTTAAAAAAAAAAAAAAAAAAAAAAAAAAAAACTATAAGTTTTTAACGTCTTCAGTTCCGAAGCTAAAATAATAATACAAATGCTTATTCATTGGTTTTTTCCAAACAAAATGACATCGTAAATGACGGAAAATATATCTTTTCTGAAATTGATCTTTTAGGCGCTTAGAAATTTAGATTCAAAAATATGGATCTGAAACTACAAACACCTTAAAAACATCAATTTAATAACCATTAACCTAAATTAACGCAACCACAAATTTAAGAGCTTTAAACAAGTAAATAATCTACAAATCCTCAAATTTTTTTATTGAAAAAGATATAAGTTAAATATGAAGATTCCTCACTTTCTTGGTCATACTGTCTTTTGGGCATTTTTAGGCATTTTACAAACTCAGATGAAAATAACATTTATTTTATGTGGGAATCAGCTTAGATGCTGCCTGCCATTTATTCGTTTGCTTTGAACGCAAAAAGCATTCAGCTATTAACACGTTGAATTCCAAGTCTATTTTGTCTGTTTTTCCATTTAGGCTACGAAATAAGACTCCCGTTACGGAATCTATAAGTGTCAGTCACCGATGACTGACGCGGTCTAAACGGAAAGATCAGTGTCAGTTAGCGGTGACTGACGTGACATTCAACGTGTTAAGAAGTGATGTGAAAATGTAAAAAAAAAATCGGACATTTTAGTTTTTATAAGGAAAAGAACAGAGGTCCCCGAATGGGGACCCAGGGACCAAAGAGGTTAAAAAGAGTGAAATGTACAAGGCAAAACATACCTTTATAAGGGACAGATTCATAAAAGAAAGACGGAATTTTGGTCAGTATATACTTAGCCATTTAATTTAGTAATTACAGCTATTTTTAAAACAAAATCTAGGAAACACCAAATTACCAATTTGTTGTCACGTTTTGGAACTACTGCCACACCTCAATCGTATATTTTGGAGTAATAAGGTTCATGCCATTATTTTGCCTTTACAATGTACTATTATTAACGACACTGATATATTTTTTTATTCAGATAATATTTGAGAACACTTTTTTTTTTTAGAAACATGCGTTTTTTAAAGGGACAGTTTTAAATAGCAACTGCATGAAGAATTTTGAAGGCTTTGTTGAAATTCATAATGTTTTATGCTCTTTCAAACTAAATTAACCATTAAAAAATTAATGCAACATGGTTATTTGAAAAAAAAAAGTTTTATAGACATATTTTTTATACACCAGTGAGAGTATGAATGATAATTAGAAGGTTTTAATACAGTAACCCAGCTCAATAATATAGAGAGAAATATTTTAGAATGGATGTTATAATATTTTAGATAACATACTTCTGAATAATAATAATAATAATAATAATAATAATAATAAAATTTCAAACAATTTCTTAAGAAATAGCTACCAACATTGTTGAACAATTAATTTCATGTTAAATGTTCATGTTAAAAATTAGCAAAGCGACAAAATGAACCCTACTCAATGATATAGGCTAGAGTGAAACATTTTAGAATGGAAATAATAATATTTTAGACATTACACAGTCCTGAATAATAGGCCTATAAAGGAAAATTATTTTTTTCCAACAGTTTCTTAATAAAAGTCTATGCCATAGCGTAAACATTTTTAAACACAAGTTAGGTCTTTAGTCTACATTTAAGTAGCCTAAGTTCATATATCTTCATTCTACAGGCGAAACGCTTACGAGCTAATGCTAATCCTTTGGGGAGGTTATTTGCTAATATCGGATTTGCATTTCGACATTTTTATTTTTTTTTTCTTTTTTCTTTTTGCATTGGATAGCTGAGGTGCATCTCTACATCGTGCCTTATTTACTTTTTCGATTTTGGTTGAAGATATATTTTCTAATGGCATTTTCATTTTCGGAACCGGTTTCGAAAGTGAAAGTAACTTTATAAAAAATATCTGCAACCAAAATCGAAAAAGTGAAAAAGGTGCGATCTAGATTTGCACCTCAGCTATCCAGTGAGGAAAAAAAAAATGTCGAAATGCAAACGAGATATTAGCAAATAACCTCCCGAATGGATTAGCATTAGCTCGCGAGCACTTCGCCTGACAAGGACAGGAGTCTTAAACCTTAAATGCATAGTGATGTAAATTTCCATCACCTTTATATTTAATTTTTAATACATAAATTAAGTTCTTACAACCACTATATTTATATAGAAATATTACTCCTCTAAAAATTACAAAATTATGCTACTAAATAAAGTTAAAAATCTATCTTAAGATTTCTGGTGTCTAATCCTTAATATAAAAATAAAAAACACAATTCTAAAAGAATAATTCATGCAATTAAGGGTTAAGGAGATTCTTCAATCACTTGAAAACAGCCGCTCCGTAATGTTAAACCAATGGGGAGGTTGTTTTCGAATTTCTCCTTTAAATTTGAATATTTTTAAACGATTTTTTTTTTTCATAGGATAGCTGAGCTCAATCTTTAAAATGATTCTTTTTTACTTTTTTTGATTTTGGTTGCAGATTTTTTTTAAAAGGTACTTTCAGTTTCGAAACTGGTTTAGTATATCAAATTTTCTATAAAAGATTACGTTAAGAAATTTTGTACAACGTTTTTCAGTTAAACATACTTCAATTTCTGTTCGGGATTTTTTGTAGTGAAAGAACTTTTTGAAAATATTCTTCTCGTAGTAAAATGTACTCATAAATAAACGGTCAAGTGCGAGTATTACTCGCGCTCAGACTGTTCCGTACAATAAATATATTAATTATTAACTGTATTATTAAAAAAACGTTACTAAAAGGAAAATTAGACTTTGTCAAAAACTATACAACGTAGGGTTTGGTATAGCTGTATATATACTAGAAAAGTATGAATGAGTATACTGAAAAAGTTCAAAGAGATATGAAGCCTAAATAAATGTAGTGGATATTTAAAGTTCATTTGGAATTTCATTTAAATTCAGCGTAGTAATAATCTTTTCTTTTTACAGTGTAGCTAAAACAAAACCTTTGTTCAAAGTTTAAACTTGGCATTTTGCTAAGTGCGCTTCGAAAGGAGGTCGCAAAGTAGCAACGCCGCCTTGGTCCGTGCCGCGTTTCTCCAGATAGGTTTTTCTTAACTTTTAAAAACACGGGAGGTGTATTGAGAGATCTACTCAATGCAAACTAGTCACAAATCCCATAGTATTTATGTGATTCATTCTAATTAAATTAGTCTGTTTTTAACAATTTGACGTTTAATGCTTTTATACTGCTACTGGACATTTTATTACACAAATGTATCATTAAAAGTTCTGATCTAGGCTTTAAAAGTCGATGGTTACATGCAGTACGCCGCCCCTGTCATTATGTATGTCCAAACAGCCCGTGTCATTAAGGCTTGATATCTCGGCTAATTACCGACAATTTTTTTTTTAAATCATTATCAACAATGCTTTTATACTTCTGCTATGATAGGTACAGTCGTGGAAAAAAAAGTAAACACCCCCTACTAACTCCTCAACAAATTATCGTAGACGAAAGTTACTGGCACCGAACGATTGGAAATAAAGTCTACTTTTAAATGATGTATATAAAATTTGCTTAGGGTGGCATCTACATATTAAAACGAATCCAAACTTCATTTTTTTTTTCAATAGCAATACCAAATTTTAACCAGATATTTAAAATCTTCGGTTAAAACTATGCCTAGATTCCAAATTTCAAGTCATTTGAATGATAAGTTTGTGAATTACAGTGGTGGTCAAAATTATAAGGACAAGGTAAAAATCGCCAAATCTTGGCTACATTTGGCCGGAAACTTATGCAAATTTAATGGATGGAAAATAAAAGAAAAATGAAGACTATTTTTTATAAGTTTTTATGGAAATATGTGGAAAATTCACATTCATAAAATGTATAATGGATTTATACAGCCATCTGATATTGACAAAATTATAAGAACAACTTGTGTTCTAAAAAGTAAAATTTGCATGTTTTTTGCTCTGCACACGGAACTCGGCGACGATATAAATGCGTAGTAAGCGTTTGGGATCGTCATATTCTGTTTTTCAGTCATGCCGCTAGGTACAAAACTTTCGGAGTTTGAGAAAAGGAAAGTGGATGCATTTAAAAGTTCAGGACTTTCTGTACGCTAAGTTCCGTCAAAGCTTAATAGATCAAGAACGGTTATTTACAATTATCTTAAAAATCCCGGTAAATATGGACGGCCAAGACATACAGGTAGGCCATCTTCTGTTTCTGTACGGGAGAAAAGAATGATAATAAGGCGAGCTTGCTCAAAAAAAAAAAAAAAAAGTCAACAGAAATAAAGCGTGAATTGAACTTAGAATGCAGTACTCGAACTGTTCGACGTGTTTTACAAAAAGAAAAAAAGGTTCACTATGGTAAACATATGTCATGACCGCCTCTTACAAAAGTTCATAAGAGACTGGGGAAGGAGTTTGCCAAAAAATGCATTACTATGGGAAAAAAGTGGGATGATGTTGTCTTTTCAGATGAGGAAAAGTTTAATTTGGATGGACCAGATGATTTTCGCTACTTCTGGTATAATCTCCGTAGAGAGAAAGAAATTTTCTCAAAGCGTGCATTTGGAAGTGGCTCAATAATGGTCTGGGGAGGTTTCTCAACTGGTGGAACTACTCCATTCTTTTTTGTGCAGTGTAGAATGAATTCTGAGAGTTATGTTGATGTATTGGGCGATAATCTTTTACCGGAAGCACCGTTAATAACGAGTGGAGTCTATTTTTTCCAGCAGGACAATGCCTCACTACATGTTTCCCAAACTTCAAAATCGTGGATTGATACTAATTTCGTGAAACTACTTCATTGGCCGGCCAGAAGCCCTGATCTGAATCCAATGAAAAATCTGTGGGGTATACTGGCACACGAAGTATACAAAAATTCTATACAATATGAAAACAAGCAAGAACTCATGTCCTCCATCGAAAAAGCCTGATCAAAAATTTCCAAGAAAGTTCTTAAGGTCAAACTCCATGTCGTCAAGAGTGATCAAAGTAATTGAGAAGAAGGGGGGGGGGATTATTAATTATTAGTGTGTTTAAGGCAAAAACATTCATTGTCCTTGTAATTTTGTCCAATTTTTACAATGACGTATTTTGTTAATTATGGCAAAACATTCATATTTTGCATTTTCCAATGTTTTGTATTCTATAATGATTTCTAGCATAAAAAATACACTTTATGTATAAATTTCACTTTATTTAGTTCAGAAATAAATTTTTTCTGTGCAATTTTCAATTGTTCTTATAATTCTGACCACCACTGTATAAAAATTCAAAATTTAATGCTGCTAATGTTAAATTACATTTTCATATTTTTATTTATTTCTCCTGAAATTATGCTCTTAATGTGCTAATTTTTGTGTAGCAATAATACTAATATACCCAAACATAAATACGTTCAATTTGCAATTTTTATAATTTTATGATATAAATTATGAAATTAATATTCGAAAAAATTATGAATTGCAACCAACAGTTTTTTTTTGATGGATTTAGTTTTATTAAGTCCTGCTTTATGGAGATCCAAAATTTCACAATTTTCTTCCAAGTAGTTTTCAAATTATGCTTAAAAAAACGGCAAAAGGATGTTTTAAGGGGCCGTCTGTGATAGAAGTTACTAGATATTTTGACATTTCTTCTGCTGTCGTTAATCTAGCAGGCTTCATTGACTGCTTGAGACTGATTGGTGCCTTGATCAAGAAGGTGGCTCTCTCGGTTAACAATCGAGTACGGAACTTCAATTTGGATACAGCCCTTAAAATGCGCTCGTTTTAAAATAATTAATTTATCGGAAACTTATGGTACGAATTGCATAAAAATTTGTATTTAGGCTAATTGAAGGGTGTAGAGTTTATTTATGCTGTCAGAATTGTGTACTGCTATTGAAAAAAACAAAGTTATGGTTTGTTTTAATAAGTAGATGGCCCCCTAAGCAAATTTTATATACATCATTTAAAAGTAGACTTTATTTCGAATCGTTCGGTACCAGTAACTTTCTCCTGCGATAATTTGTTGAGGAGTTAGTAGGGGGTGTTTACTTTTTTTTTCCACGACTGTACCTCCAGCGCTCCTCATCGCCTTTGCTGAATGCCCGCAAATCGATATTTATGTGTAACGGAAAACGGGAAAATGTGATTTTCTCAAAAACTATGTGACCTAGAGTAATCGCTATAATTTTCCTGCAAGATTTAAATTAACCTCTACTACCTCTAATTTTTTCATAATTTTAGTTTCAGTAGATTCGGAATTAGATGGGTGGGGGGGACATATTTTTTGCACTACATTTTCGACGATATCTCTGAAAATATAATACCTAAAATTAAATTAAATGTGTTTTTGAGTTCAGCGTTACGAAGGCGTTCACACGATACCCCACACGATATACAAAGAAAAGATTTTTTTTCAAATAACTTAATTAGCCCCCTCTACATTTTTCCTAAAAATATTTGTAAATGTTTAATAATCTGTAAATACGTGGGTCAATAGTCTTTATTACTTCCCCCAATTTGAACTTTCCACGTTCCATAGTTTACGAGTAAAATGTCTGCGACAGACAGACAGACAGACACAGGAGTGATCTTATAATGATTCCGTTTTTTACTTTTTAAGTACGGAACCCTAAAAACAAATTTTTTCTTTAAGTCTGTTCTCAAGTTCACTGCTCAACAAGCGCAAAACTTTCTGACACAATGGTGTATACATTTTTAAACGTAACGGTATAAAATAGGCAAACTTGACTATGGAAGCGATTGGGAATCGAAAGAATTTTTCCATTTTTTTTATAATTAAATTACCTATCGATTTATAAGCATTTCTGATCACGGTAAAAGGCGTTTTTCTCCCTTTGCTGACTGGTTTTTCTGCTTTTGTCACGGAAATTCGGTTCAAAAACGAAAGATTTTTAATCTGAAGAAAAAATATATGGTGAAGTTTTCTAATTTACAATATTGGTGCCATACTCCTTGGAAATTCAAAGGAGTGCACGCACCTTGAATTTAGCACTGAATTTTATGTTTTGTTCGCAAAACATAAAATTCAGTGCTAAAATTACGTAACGGGGCATGTATTGATTTCTGGTCTTTAATACTAGAATTATGTTTTTCAGCACATAGTGTTATATAGATCAGCTATTTTCAATTAGTATGTTTTCTTGTACCAAGAGCAACAAGATGACAAACTTGTGGTTTGGTCGTATTCCTGCTACTGTAAAATAGTGAACTTTTCAGAAAGACCCCTGGCGACCCAACTATACTATTTCCAACTCAGACAGTTTCCAGTTGTTCATCTTAGACGTATATATATGTCTTGCAGAAATTACACCAAAGTTGAAGGGGGGTCGAGAAAGAGCCACTGAGCTTCACATCGACGCCACACGGAATGGCAAACACGTTCCAATTGGCCAGAAGTCTCCCGGACACGTGCCGCCTCTTATGGGGGCTGGTCACTCAGCTTCGGAATTCTTCTCCGTAATGTTAAGTCTATAGACTTTTCATGTATTCGTATATTTAAAATATCTTCTCGGGAAATAAATATTTTTAACATCTGTTTTCTGTGTACTCTTCTTAAAGGATGTCTCTTTTTTACTTAGTTTTCAAAATATTTCTAAATTCTATGCTGAATTTTTTTATTATTTTATGTATTAAAAGCGGGCGAACTGTGAGTAAGATTTTAACACTTCATATAAAATTATGTCTATACTTTAGAAATATTTTGAGAACTAAGAAAAAAAGAGACATTTTTTTGGAAGTGTACACAAAAAAAAATGGAAGTTTAAAATATTAATTTCCCGAGGAGATATTTTAAATATACGAATGCATCCAATGCCCATAGACTTTACATTAGTGAGGGTAAATCGGAAGCTGAGTGACCAGCCCCCTTAAGCGATTAGTGCCATGGTGGTCTATGGCTGATGGAGCGGATGTATCGTACACCAGAGACTTCAGATATCCCCAGAGGTAAAAATCCAGTGGGTTTAGGTCCGAGGATCGCGGTGTCCACGGCACAGGGCCGATTGAAACGTATTCGAGATTCCATGCTACGACGATGCATCACTGTTATTAAGGCACATTTTGAGCACTTGTTATGAGTTGTAACATTTTTCAGCTGTATTTTGTACTTCGATTAAGTTTTTTGTAAAATAAAGGTATTTTGCACTGTTTGTTATCTTTTCTTTGCGTCACGGTAACGATGCAATTGCACCGTCACGATTGCGTTTCCGACCCCCAGTTCCTATGTAATTCTTGCTCCGCATGACCTGACAGACCCACACGTCCCGTTTGTTCATGACCTTTTGAACCACCCTGTATAGCCATTAATCACCGGACACTCAATTTTAGGCATTTTGTCGAATGTTTAAAGATATGCTTGCTGGATTTTTCTGGAACTTTAGGATAATGAAGCGTATGTTTGACTTCATATTTATCAACGGTGATTTGATCTGAAGGACAATTAAGGGGCCAACAAAAAAATCAAAGAAAAATAATAATGCTTGGGGTCACCCTGTAAAATAAAATCCATGAAGTGATCCATCGCTATGGCTTACGAATATGTGGATATTGTACAATATGCGTATTCATTTGTTTAAGAATAGCACGTATATTTATGGATATATATTGATTTTTTTAAAGTTAAAAAAAAAATCTTGCATGTTTTTTGTTTATATCGTGCAGGGTTTTCTAACATATTTAACGCCAGTTTCGGAAAATTTGGCAAGATGTAGTAGAAATAATATGGTGCAATTGCAGTGTAAATATATTAAACATTTGATGAACCAATGAAAAAAGGAGGGCCAGTTGTATAAAATATTTTTTATCTGCCCATGCACGCACGATAACAAATATTTTTTTTTCATACACATTTGACGCAAACCTTTGTTTCAAATCAAATTAGGAAAGATTAACTAATATTGTATTTCTCTCAGCAGGACATTCTGCTTAATCTTTCGTAATCGAGATTATTTTTTTTTTTTTTTTTTTTTTTTTTTTAAATAGAGTACAAGCTGTTACCCGTGAATTCGTTCTCGTAGCAATAAAAGAAAAATAAAAGCATTAATTAAGCAAAACCTTTTACTCTCCACAATTAAAAACATGTATAATTAACTAACTCTTTATCACATTCTATGGGAGACAATATGTATTTTTTTCTTTGTATGGCCTTGACATACCTCAGTCATAAAAGTGCGAAAATTTGTGCCAATTAATGAAAACAATTGCGAAAAATAAATTGCAACCAATGAAAAAAGGAGGGCCAAGTAAAATCATGGAAATCGACGAATCTCTATTTGTAAAACGAAAAAACAACGCTGGGAGAATACTACTGCTGCAAGTATTTTGGGTCATATTTAGTGTGAAATTTGTATAGGTATCCTATATTACATCCAATAAGACTTTACAAAAATCCATTATAACAAAAATATTTAAAAAGCTATTTTTTAAAATGACAGAATATTTTTACGATTTTAAAGCTAAAAGAAATGTGGAATGAAAATCCGGTTACCAAACTACGATTTACAAACATTTTTCCAATATACTTCAAGGTTCCGACCCTTAATTTTGATACTGGTGGAGAGAAAATTATTTACTTTGACGCAATCATATTAAAAGTTTAGGTTTTATGAACGAAAACGCATTTTTCTTAAAATAAATTAAGTTTCATTCATAATATTCTGAAATGAGGCTGCTTTAAGAATTAACACTCAACAAAAAATATTTTCTTTTTTAGTTTTTAACAATGCAAATAATTATTTCCCGATATAATGACGTCATTTTCGACATTGATAATTTTGCGATGCATAATTTTGACATTTAATATCCATTTGTTTTTCAAAAGTTCCTTTTTAATTTAAAATTTTAATTAAAAATTAAACCTTTTTGTTAACCGTGCGCAGACGATAAGCCGTAAAGTATTGATAACATTTTTTTTTTAAATAATAAGAATTAATATTATAACGTAAGTCCCTTTAATTTCAACAACAAAGCATATTCATTTCACTTTCGATATATGACATCAAATTCGCCTGCTTTCCGTACTTACTCATATTATTTCACCTTGTATTAGTAATACTTGTGAATTTCCGTTTTATTTACAATATGACGTCATATTTATCTTTTTTTACATTTTTAATCTGTTCATTTCATTTTTCCTTTTCACGTAAAAATCTTTCACATTTAAATTAACTGTTTGGGATAAATTATTATTACGGTTTTTTTCCCCTTAGAGATTGTTCGATTTTATAGAAAAATGTCAATTTACTCATTGTGAAAATAATGAACTTTTGAATTTATAAGCAAAATATTTGAATAAAATAAATAAAACAGCCTATTTTAATTTCTGGGTTAAAATAGATCTATATGCAACGATACAATGGAATGAAATTGACGTTTTGACGTTGATTTGACTTCAAACAACCGCACACATTTTCACAATTACAATATTTTTAGGTGAAATACAGTTGCTAGGTAACTGATAAAAGAAAAAGAAAAAATGAAATATGTACATTTAAAATAAGTAAATTTACAAAAGAAAATATTTTATATTATTGGAACACATGTATAAAATCCTCCATAGGTTATACACTAATTTTAAAAATCTGACAAATATATTGACAAAATTTCAAACCAAAAGGTAACCAGGTTTTGGTTTCAAACCAAAATTTAAGATACTTTTTAGGAAATTTCATCATCCATAATTTATCATTTAAACCCATTAATCATATGAATCATTTCCTTTCAACACATAAACATTTTAAAATCGTCGGAATTGCCAAAGAAAAGTATTATGGCGCAAAATAAAATATTCTATATTTTCAGAGCGAATGAACAAAACATAACAAAAAATCTATACAGCTAAATCCGGGTACCTCATTAACATGCCAGCTTAATTTCAAGCTAATTGGATGATTTTTGCGGCAGTTATCGCGGAACAGACAGACAGACAGACTGACAGACAGACAGGCGGAAACCAAAAACTTTTCATGTCTCCACAGTAAGCCTTCACTGACGTTTCGGCAATTAAACTCAAGTAACAGTCTTGAGTAAAAGCTAAGAATACTTAGTTGAAAAAGAAGAAAATGAATCTGTTTAATGTATACAGAAATAAAAACTGCGACAACTAAAATATATCTATAAAAATTAAGAATAAAGACATCCGTTAAAAGTTTCTGTTATGAATGCTTTCCCGTTGGACTTTTAACTTTATTTTTATTTTTTTGAAAGTTCTTAGATAATTACCAATTCAATGTAAGCCTCTCAATAAGAGAAATGCAATTGTTAAGATTTGAAAAAGAAAAGATGTGCGGAAAGAAAAGCTTTTAAAAGATTAAAGAAAAAGGTACGGTAATCTAAAAACAAAGAAAAGACAAAATATATATGAAGCTCAGTAGAAAAATATCAAATAGACCAAATGAAATTAACATGAATACAATGACTGTCAAAGTTATAAAAACAAGTAAAATTATAAAGTCAGATCAAGCGAAATTCTTTTTCAAGCGGAGTAGAATTAAATTTGAATTTATTAAGGTATGTAAAACATATACGCACTAAAGCACTGATAAATGTCGAGTAGCGTTTTTACGTTTTCATTCGCTAAGATAATTCAATTTTGTATTTTTTTCTAGACATAACACTTCATAAAAAATGTTTGATTGTGCTTTTACATCGGAAAAAAAATCGGCTATGGAAAAATGGTAATTTGTATTATTTAAGATAATTGAATATAAGCTAAATTTGCGCCGATTTTAGCGACATTTTTGGCATAATTTTCATCACTTAAGTAAGTTTAGAAATAATGTATATATTATTTTATGTATTACTCCACACAACCACACTGTAAAAAAAAAAAAAAAAAAAAAAAAAAAAAAAAAAAAAAAAACGGACTAAAAAACGGAAATACTAGATTAAAAACGGTATTTTTTCTGTAATTTATGGGGAAAAATTTCCGTAAAAAAAAAACTGAAATAGTACTGGCGTCTAGATTGCCAGTAGTATTTCCGTTTTTTAGTCAGTTTTTTTTTTTTTTTTTTTTTTTTCTTTACAGTGCAATGTAATTAATTAACGTAGAAGAATGGTTACTTTAAAACTTGTTTTATGCAAGATTATTCAGCATAAGCTAAATTTTCGCCAATTTTTAGCGGTATTTTTTGCATAGTTTCCATTACTTAAGTAAATTTAGAAATAACTAACTATTGAATATTTTTTGTGTTACTTGATACGGGCGATGTAATTAATTAAGTAGAAGAATGGTACTTTAAAATTTGATTTCCCTGAAATTACTCAGCATAAGCTGAATTTTTACCAATTTTTAGCGGTATTTTTTGGATAATTTTCATTACATAAGTTTCCAAATAATGTTTCCAGCTGTTGTTTATTTTTGGTGGTACTTCACACAATCACTGTAATTAATTGAGGCAGAAGAATGGTTATTTTAAAGTTTGTTTTATCTAAAATCATTTAGCGTAAGCTAAATTTTTGCGACATTTTTTGCTTAATTTTCATCACATAATTCAATTTCGAAATACCAGCTATTGATTATTTTTGGTGTTACTTGACACGATAACTGTAATTAATTGAATTAGAAGCCTGGTATTTTAAACATATTTTATCGAAAATCAATCAGCATACGCTAAATTTTCACCAATTTTTAGCGATTTTTTTTTTTGCATAATTTTCATTATATAAGTTTAGAGATATTGTAAACTGTATTGATTACTTTCGGTTTTACTTGACACGATCACTGTAATTAATTGAAGTAGTGGGAAATGCTAAAAATATAACAAAATGACAAAAAAATGTCAAATAAAATATAGAATCTGTGAAAATATTCTATTTTTTTAGACAATAAAATTGAGCTTTATCTAGGATCCGTTCCAAAAGTAACAAAAATACTTTTTATGTTACGCATCTGGCACCGAGCCAGATAACCGCAACTGCCTAGAAACTGCGTGGCCGGAGTTAGCTTTGAGGATCAATGGATGTCACTACGCGTCCAGCCATTAGAACCTTCGCAGCGGTGAAATACGTATGCTCTCGTCACGGAAGGTGTAATTTAGTAAGAGTTCGTGCCAGCAAGGTGAACAGTAAATGCGGTTTTCAACGTGGAAGTTCTGGAACGATTGAGGAAAGATGTCATCGGAGACCGATGGTAGATCGCCAGCATCCGGACAACGCGACTTCTATGGCACCGTGAGTGCTCACACTGCTTTGTTATTTAGAGTGTATCTCGCTCGAAAAAATATCACTGTGTTCCCAACCACCGTACAGACCTGACTTGTCTCCATCTGACTTCTTTCTGTTTCCA
Organism: Maratus speciosus; assembly: GCA_963932465.1. Lineage (NCBI taxonomy): Eukaryota > Metazoa > Arthropoda > Arachnida > Araneae > Salticidae > Maratus > Maratus speciosus. The sequence continues at coordinate 524,329,387 of OZ010787.1, read as the reverse complement.
AAAGTCATAAAAGACCTTAAGGTTGTTCTCAAATCCAAAGGGCCAACTTTCCGACATAAGTTTTAATTCATTTTTGTTCGCAAACACATGAAACTAGAAGGTGTTATTCAGAAACTGTGTCATCGAACTGTTTTTTTCGTTTTCTTGTAAACGCAATATATCTTTCAGAAAATACGGTCAAAGTTGGCATTTTGAACCGAACTTCCGAACGAAAGAAGAAAATTCGGCCAGTAATGGGAGAAAAATGCCGTGTCACGTGATCAAAATCGCTTATAACTTAATAGATAATTTATTGATCAAAAAATGGAAAAAACAGTTCGATTCCAAATCGCTTCCCTGGTCAGGCTTTCCAATTTCACATCTTTCCGTTAAAAAATTAATTTGTAAATGTGTCAAAACATTTTGCGCTTGTTCAGCAGAGCAGTTGAGAACAGCCTTAAGGGACATCCTTTTGGCGCACAGAAGCCGTGACACAGAAGTCCTGTTTACAGAAACATTAACGATAGTTGCATTTTTCTTTTCTCTGTTTTCTTTTACGAATTTCTTCTCTTTACTTTTGCTATAGACCCTATACATCAAAATCTTCAGTTTTTACAGGGCTACGATGTAGGGCTGTTTTTGAATATTACTTTTTTCAAACGAAAATATTTTTTTTAGACATTCTTTCAAAGGTTGTAGACACCTACCTCGAAGTTTATTTCTATTACAAACGTTGAAGGAACCTACCGCGAAACTTTTTCTCGAAAATACTGGTATTAAAAGAACTGACCATTTGAGAAGTCCATATAATATATGAAAAAGAAATTCATGTGTAGAAAACTCTTCTACTATTCACTTTTATCTTTCGCGTATTTCATTATTTAAATTACTAATTTTCGTGAGCCATTAATCGGAATTTTATATATCCCTTTTGGAAACCAAGCTACTCTAGTAATTAAAAAGGGTGATTTGGGAACACCTGATTTAAAATGCTTTGGCTTCCCAGAAAAAGCACGTGATTGAGAAAAAAATCACTTCTGAAAGCATCGATAAACATTCAGTATAAATGATAAAAGTTTTTCGATAAATTTTCCAGTGAAGGATACCTTTTATTTCTCCTTTCTTTTACTTTTTATATATGCTAGAAAGCTTGTGTTGAAATGTACAACATTTCGAAATTGTAGAAGTGATTGCTACACAGTATTACATTTCAGTTCATTAAGATGAAGATTATATAGACTCAAAGCTAAAATGTAACACGATAGAGATTTATTGATTTTTCTAGCTAAACTACGCGAACAGGGAAAATTAAAAGAACAAGTATAGAAACTAATGTAACTTGAATGGATCTGAAGAAAATAACATATAACTTGCGCAAGATTTTCATTTTTCATGTCTGACAAATCGTGAAAATGCAGAATATCGTATTAATGAAAAACATAAATTTAAATGAGAAAAACGGAAATGTGGTATAAAGTAAGGTAGGGAAAAGTTGGTGTTACAAGTTTTTAGAGATACGAAGGAAAACATAATAAGGCGTATGGTAACCCCTGATCGAAATGCAAGCTTTGCAACGATTTTCCATGTTTCGTATTAGATTGCGAGGAGTTCCTTCGTTAACTAACACACTTAACTCACGATTATTAGTGCCGTGAAACTAACGAACATAGCTTTTTGGGGTTGCAGTGATGTAAGTCGGCACCCTAGTATGTACCACACAAATATATTGAATTAAAATCTGGAGAATATTTGGGCCACTTCATCCAGTGGATTTCTTCGTCCTCAAAATAAACAGTCACAAGTGCAGCGCCATGTAGGCGAGCATTATATTCCATTAAAAGGAAGTTATTACCGACTGACTCCTTAAGCAATTTGACACAAAGATAAAAAAAAGTCGCTGTATAAATCAGCATTTATAGTTGCACTGGCAAAAATATGTAGTTTAATGTGGCCATTCAAAATGACATCAGCGTATATCATGATTCCCCCACTTTTGTAATGATGACTTTCACGGACGTTTTCAGGCTTATTGCGCATGTTTTTCTCTCTCCAGATTGTCACATGTCTGGAATACTCTTCAAAACAAAACAAAAAACAAAAAAAAAAAAGACACATCAGTGAAGATAACACGTCCCCACTCCATGGTACTCCATTGGTCACAAAGATACCAGCACCAGTGCAACTTGGAGCATTTCGCAGCCTGAGTTAATGGGGCACAAATCGTGCATTTCTTTGCATACAGCCCTCTTTTATACAGCTTGTTCCTCACGATATAGCTGAATGGTAGAATACTTGTAGCTGAAGATACGCATATCGCTTGCAATCTGTGCTGTCGTTAGTTGTCAATTTCTATTAGTAATCGTTTCCTGATAACGGTCCTGAGTGTCCGTTGTGACACGTTTTAGACCTTGACTCGGTTGTCTTCTTACATCACCAGTATCTTTAAACCGTTTCCAGATTCTTGGCATCTCACTTTTGTCTAACTTTAGATTTTTATTGACCTGTAGCAGTGTCTGCGCTCCTTCCATTCTCCCAATTAAACGGAATTTCTCACAATCCATCAAATGTTATCTTAAAGACATGTGCCACACTCTATATAGTAAATATTTTATCCAACTACTTGTACAATCTCTTGCACTTCTTCACATACGGGATGAAAGGATAAGTTCAAAAATGTGCATGTTTCTGAGTAGCATAGTTTCAGGGCCGGCGCAGCGTCACGCGGGGCCCTGGCAGTTAGTGGGGCCCAACGTATACTGCAATAATTGACTAATAAATGTATTTTTAAATTGTAAATATCATAATAATAAAATGTATGAAAAATATCACTATTTTTTTATATTTTTAATTTTGCAAAATCTTCTATCCTTTATAATATTTTAAATATTTATTTTTGTGTTCACTGTTACTTTTATGATCATCCAATCTATACATTCCCCGATAATTATATCAACATTGTTTGTAAGAAATTAAGTTAATACTCACTTTTTCTCTTGAAGAAACTTTTAAAAACAAATCAAGATCAAAAATATAATTATTTTATACAGTGAAAACATTATTTCGAATTGCATAAGGAAGGTTCTGGACCCCTAATAGTACTCCAATTGGAGCGGGCCTTGGGCGGTCGCCCCGTTTGCCCGATGGCGCCCGCCGTGCGTAGTTGAATCTCACGGCCGGATCACAAGATCATCGTTATCACTCATATACAGGATAACGATGATCTTGAACAATCAACGGACTACATTTCGTTGGACTTCACTTAATCAAATTAACATAATATTATTTTTACCACCAGTGAAAAAAAATATCAGTACAGTACGATGAGCGTAATTTAATAACATTCTGATAAAAAAAAATTTATATAATGAATGTATATAGCGAATAACAATGATTTTACTCAGGAGATCGAAACCAATATAAAATTTCAATACACTGTTATATAGGGAAAAAAGTGGCACTTGTGAATAACGCTAATTTCATCCAATTAACAGGAGGTAAAAATCTTTTAAAAATTGACAATAGTTCATATGCTATTAACAACCGAATTTTTTTTCTCATGTTAATTAGATGAAATGAACATTGTTCACTTGTGCCATATTCTTCTCTAGAGGTTAAACCGTTAAGTTGGAACATCTTCAACATTTCACATTTTATTGCATCTTTAATTATCACTACCGTTCATTGCGTAGCTTAAAGCTCGTGGAAGAACTGGATTAAACAACAAAATAATTGGAAATTCTCAAGCGCCAGAAAGCTACCAATCTGAAAACCTTCCAGTATCAGGATGCATTAATTTCCCGATAGTTCCAAAAAGTATTTTCTATTCATTAAAAAAATCTAGAAAATCTAATAATAAATCTTGTAAAGGGTCTTAAGGGGCCTAGTCACTCAGCTTCGAAATTCTCCTCCGTAATGTTAAGTCAATGGACTTTTGATGCATTCGTATATTTAAAACATCTTCTTGGGAAATTAATATTTTTAACATATTTTTTCTGTATACTCTTCTTAAAGGATGTCTGTTTTTTTCTTAGTTTTCAAAATATTTCTAAAATCTATGCTGAATTTAATATTTTATGTGTTAAAAGCTGGCGGAAAGTGAGTAAGATTTTAACACTTCATATAAAATTATGTCTATACTTTAGAAATATTTTGAGAACTAAGAAAAAAAGAGACATCTTTTGGGAAGTGTACACAAAAAATAGAAGATAAAAATATTAATTTCCAGAGGAGATATTTTAAATATACGAATGCATCCAATGCCCATAGACTTTACATTAGTGAGGGGAAAGCGGAAGCTGAGTGACCAGCCCTTTTAAGTTAGTATCTAGAGGTTAGTATCTAAGGGTCTAAAGTTAGTATCTTTCACACGATATATATATATATATATATGTATAAAGATTTTTATTTTCAAGTAACTTAATTTGAGATTAAGCACGTCTAAATGCTTCTGTCTTGTTCTTTCAAATAGGTGTTCGATAGAAGTTTCTAGTTTCAAAATTTAAGATAAACTGCCAGCATCGCAGAAACTGAGTAGCCATCGTTGCGCAAAAGGTATAATAGGCCCTGTCCACAGAGGCGAGGTTTAGTTTCATATTTGAATTTGAGTTTGGGCCACAGTAAATATGGTTCCATTTATGAACACAAAACATTTTGAAAAGTTTTCTCACGAACTTTCGATAATTGTGTGAGACAAAATCTTGAAAATATTATTTCCGATTTGTCCAAATGCCGAACAGCGGGTTTATGAATAAAAAAATATTAATTACAGATAATACAGATTAAAAATTATTAGTAATAACTTGATATTAGGGATGCGAATATACTAATTACAAAACATATTATTTACTGCGAGCTGAACTATCTGCAATCTGTATTTCTGCACTGGCTATGGAAGAACATAAAGAGAGTTATTATAGTTTTTATTCCATAGATAAAATACTTATATTTGGTAAAACATTATGATAACAATATCATATAGTTATCACGAGAACAAGGGCATAACATTTTTACTTAAGAATAATTCAATTTCCTAGAAATTCATCAATCTAATTAAATAGGGTATATTTAATGGAATTATGTTTGTTTCCTACTATAAAGATTCATATAACGTGTTCTTAAATATGTAAACAAATCTTTATACGAAGGAGATTGTCATATCTTCGTGCATAAAGCTTATGCAAGTTATTATGAGACGTCAGTTTTGGGGTTCCCCTCAACTAATGCAGTAATGATTAGGAATAACTTGCAGAATGATTAGAATATCAATGCAGAATACAGTTGCCGGCATCTCTTCAACAGGGCGTCGAACGCTATCGTAATTACTAGTCAGATGGAAACTATGAAATTCGGGCTAAATATAACATTGCGTGAAATGTTGCTTAGATTTATTTATCAAAAGAGAAGTGCTAGACTTTATAATATTCATTTAATTTTAATTTTAGTAACATACTTTCCACCTCTATACAGGATGTCCACTCTCAATGGTGCCCAATGGCTAATTCCTAAACCGTTATTCATAGACATGTAGTGCCAATTACAAAAATATTTTAATCCCTTGAAGGGGGGGGGGGGTGATGAATTTGTGCCAGGAACTTATTATCTCATGGACAAATCGGGACTTTGCCCAGGGCCCCCCGAATCATACATTAATTTATAAAATATTTACTTTTTTTCTCCAATTCCAACTCTGAAAATTTTCAAATACAAAATACAAATTTCATCTTTAAAAGAAAAATCAAAATTAATCCTTAGTGGTTGAAAATAATCAGTTCTAATTATCATGAGATAATTTTTCTTCCATATTCAAAGTTTTTTCTTTTAACTTTGAATTAAATATGAAAAACAGATCTAAAATTGCCATCTTTTTAGATTTATTGGAAAAACACTTTCTACTTGTGAAGTAGAATCTATTTGATTTCATATTATGTTGTGTGTGCTACAACTTAAAAAGATGTGGAAAAAAAATAACTTGATTAACTCATATTTACATGTTAGAGTATTTGACACTATCCCATATGTTGAAGTTATTAAATTCATCTTAAAGTAGTATAACAAGTTTCTAAAGTTATATTAAACAAAGTTTTGTTCTCTACTAAGGAAAAAAAAAAAGAGTATTTTTATTAAGGTACTTAATTTCGACAGAGCTAAGAATTTTCTCTTATTTAAAATCCAAGGTGCGAAAATATTGCTTATGTATTACACATATGACTGACCATCAGTTTTATTTGAATAACGTTGCAACGATTCGAATGAGGCCCCTTAATTTATCTTTGCCCAGGGCCCCAATTAGTCATGATCGGGGCCTGATTTGTGCACCACTTAATTTTAATGCCTAAATGCTACATTAGCACCAGAGTTTTGAAATGAAAAATTACTTTTTTATTAAATACGTGAAGAAAAACCTTTACTTATTTCCAGATAAATTTGTTTATGAATTCTTGTGTCATTCGATCTTTTCTGAATTTAGAAGTACAATGACTCTGAAAGGATTAAATGTGGTAGAGATGTGCTTTCAAAGCGATTTGGGTCAATAAAAACATCTCTTCTTCCGGATCTATAAGTTATATTTAGTAAAAATATCCTCTTACACTAAGAAGTAATACAAAAAATGGCACATTTTTCTACGATTAAAACTGACCAAGTAATAGCTGTTTAAAGTTGAAGCCTCTTTCTTGCTGCGAAATCGGTGTCATTCACAAAATTACTAGAAATATAAATAATCATCAGATATAAAACAATAATAGTTGAGAGTAAAATAACATTACAATATACATTTGAAATCTTTTTACATTCTTATATATTAAGAGGGTCCGGGACACATTTTAAAATAATTTTTATTTATTGAGTTAAAATTTTGAATTTTTTTGTGATTATTAACCATATCATTTGTAAACAAAATCACATGATAAAACTTCTAATATTTTTTTTAATTTAAAATATAAATTTTTTTTAAAAGTGGGGTAATTTAAAATCGTTATAACTCGAAATATTATTTGTAGAATGTCAATTTTTTATCATTTAGATAAACAGAAATATATAAGTTTTAATTTTGATTCAGCATTTTTAAAAATATTAATTTAAAAAAAATTAAAATATTTAAAATAAAAATTAAAGAAAAAATGATGTAACTTTAAATAAATAATCACATTTTCATAAGTAAATATTTTTTTCAAATTTTCTGAATCAAAATTAAAGTAAACTAATTGAAAAAGACATGTTCCAAGTTTTAACTATATATCTTTAACTGTTCTTGAGTTATAACAATTTAAATACGAGAAATGGTGAAAAAACTCATGATGAAGAAAAACACATTTTCACACGAAGTAGTTTGCATGACAACCATTGCCTGAAAGCTTGCTAAAACGAAAAAAATAATATGTTCTGTTCTAATAAGGATAAACATGATTTAAGCGCCATTTTAAGCAGAAAAAAGCAGAGATTTTTTTACTGCAATAAAATATTTTTAGAAAATTGAAGATTTTTGTGTCCCGGAACCCCTTAAAGCAAAATATACAACTTGTGTTAAAAATATAAGTAAAAAAATAACAGAATTTTTGTTAAATGGAATGATGAAAAGCAAGTCTCAATTCTTTACAAAATGACACACATTTTAAAATGTTATTAGGTTATATAATCTAAAACTTAAATAATAAAAAAAAGCATTATTGTAGTGTTTGTACGATGTGACTACTTTCAGTTAAGGTTGTTCTTAAATCTAAAGGAGCAATTTTATGACACAAGTTTTAATTCATTTTTGTTCGGAAACGCATGAAATTGAAAGGTGTTGTTATTCAGAAACTATGTAATCGAAAGACGTTTTCAATGTTTGGTGAGCTCAAAAGATCTTTTAGAAAATACATTTGCGAAAGTTTGCGTTTTGAACCGAATTTTTGGACAAAAGGAGAAAAAGCAGCCAAAGGACGGAGAAAGCCGGTTGCCACGTGACCTAAAGTCGCTTATAACTCGATAAGTAATTTATTTATCAAAAAATGGAAAAATCATTTCGATTCCAAATCGCTTCAATAATCAGTCCTGCCAATTTTGTGCCTTTACGTTTAAAAATTAGTTAGTAAATGTGCCAGAAAATTTCGAGCTAGTTGAGCAGTGCACTTGAGAGCCGCCTTAATGCTGCTAGCCCATCGGTAATGTTAAGGCTCCGGTCCCTGCCGGCGAAGACACTCACGAGCTAATACTAATCCTATGGGGAGGGATTTATCTAATATCTCGTTTGCATTTTTACATTTTTATTTATTTATTTATTTTATTTTATTTTGTTTTATTTTATTTTATTTTATTTTATTTTTTTGCATTGGATAGCCGAGGCCCGTCGCTACATCGCACCTTTTTTTACTTTTTCGATTTTGGTCGCAGATATTTTTTATAAAGTTACTTTCACTTTCAAAACCAGTTCTGAAAATGAAAGTGTCATCGTAAAAAATATCTGTAACCAAAATCGTAAAAGTAAAAAACGTGCGTTGTAGAGACGGATCTCGGCTATCCAATACAAAAAAAAAATATTTAAAAATGTCGAAATGCAATGGAGATATTAGATAAATTCCTCCCCATAGGATTAGCATTAGCGCGTGAGTGCCTCCGCCGGCAGGGACAGGAACTTTAAGTCTATGGGAATTTGATGCATTCTTATATTCAAAGTATCCCCTCAGGAATTTAATATTTTGAACTTCTTTTTTCTGTGTTCTCTTCTTAAAGGATGTCTCTTTTTTTCTTAGTTTTCAAAATACTTCTAAAATCTACGCTTCATTTTATGTGACGTGTTAAAATTTTACTCCCAGTTCGTCAATTTTTAAAACATGAAATATTAAATGAAGCATAGATTTTAGAAAAAAAATTGACAAATAAGAAAAAAAGTGGCGTTCTTTAAGAAGAGAACACTGAAAAAATAAGTTAAAAATATTAATTCCCCAAGGAGATATTTTAAGTATAAGAATGCATCAAACGCCCATAGACTTAACATTGCCGAGGGAATTTCGAAAGCTGAGTGATTACTATTCTTAAAGTACAGATACATGCGAAATAAATTCTTCTACTACTTTAAGCTTAAGCACTTTGAGTACACTGTTAAAAATATCGTGAAAAATTACCTCTGTTTTTAAAGACTATTTATTTTCTGACCAATGAGAACGTTCCATAGGCGTTTATGCAGCGTTCTCATTGGTTAAAAGATAGATAGTCTTTAAAAACAGAGGTAATTTTTCACGATATTTTTAACAGTGTACGATCCTTTGAAACATGGCCGAACTCATCTGTGTTCAGATGTAGAAAATTGGTATAAGTCATGTAATTCAAAGTTTCATAACACGCTCAATTTTAGTGTTAGATGAATGGAATTTTTCTTTTGTATTACTTGTTAGTGTAATAGGAAATTTTTGCTAAATATCACTTATAGGACAGGGGACCGCGCAAAAAATTAAATTTCGTTACTTTTTAAGATTTTTTTTTTTTTTTTTTTTTTTTTTTTTTTTTAATACAAACGAGTTTTAAAATAATTGTTTACATCATTTAAAACATTTTCGTAATTGGAACGTACATGAGTAACGGTTTAGGAATTAGCTATTGGACACCGTTGCAGGGCTGTCTCTGGTGATTATTTTTATTTATTCGCACCATTATTTTTTTTAAACAAATTTTCCGGTATATTTCTCTTGCCGATGTTGTCAAAGTACATGTGAATTTTTTTTGTTTTGAGAAAGGCTGCTGGGATAGAATTAAACAAGTTGGAAATTGCTCGTCAAACGTGGCAAATGAGGTGCGTTCGTAATATAACTAGTTTTATAATTATTTTTTGCACCCCATATTGTACTGAATGTATATTTTTTGCGCTTCATAAGTGCATAGTCTGTAACATCATTAAAATGCACTTACAATAATATTTTCCCCATTCCCCGTAATGTAACGGAAAAATTTTGACTGTCCCTGTAATTAAACTATACATTCGATTTTCATAAAATTTGAAATGGCTCGACAAAAGTTTGCAGCAATTATATATTTAAAATTTCAGACCATTCGGAAGGCTGTAAAATCATTAAAATGCATTTGCAATAATTTTTTCCCATTGGCCATAATGTAACGGAAAATTTTTGGGTGTCCCTGTAATTAAACTATACATCCGATTTTCATAAAATTGGAAATGGCTCAACAAAATTTTGCAGCAATTATATATTAAAAATTTCAGACCATTCGGAAGGCTGTAAAATCATTAAAATGCATTTGCTATAATTTTTTCCCTTTGGCCGTAATGTAACGGAAAACTTTTGGGTGTCCCTGTAATTAAACTATACATCCGATTTTCATAAAATTGGAAATGGCTCGACAAAATTTTGCAGCAATTATATATTAAAAATTTCAGACCATTCGGAAGTCTGTAACATCATTAAAATTCACTTGCAATAATTTTTCCCATTGGCCGGTAATGTAAAGAAAAACTTTTGACTGTCCCTGTAATTAAACTATACATCCGATTTTCATAAAATTGGAAATGGCTCGACAAAATTTTGCAACAATTATATATTAAAAATTTCAGATCATTCGGTCGGGTAGTTTTTGCTCTGTTATATGCGGACGGACAGACAGACGGACGGACAGACGGACGGACAGACAGACGGACTGAACGACGACTATAGGTGCTACGTATTTATATAATTACGAACGCACCTAAAAATAGACGCCCGTGGCAGCCCTGATGTTTTAAGTGTAGACATTCCGTATAAATTTAATTTGACTTAAAATTCAATAACAAACAAGAAACAGTTTTCTACATTACATTGCCGCGGTAAACCAGAAATTCTATATTGACTGTGTTGTTTGTATATCTATATTATATAAGACAAACGTGCCTGTGCATAACGCTGACGTCATTTTGACGGTGGAAACAGCAGACGATTAAATTTAACTTTTATGAACTTTTATAGCAATTTTTTAAACTTCTAAATACCGCACATTTTCAATTTTTACACCGTCGAATAGGGAAAAAACGTACTTTCAAGTGCAATTTGTTTGAAAACTTTATCGCAATTTATTTGAAAACTGTATCGCAATTGACTCAATTTTTATTGTTTTTTAATTAATTTTCAAGCATGGGCTTTTCTCAAATCTAACTCTATCGCGTGCAGACTATTACGAAAGATAAATCCACTTGCATTAATATAAATCACCATTATAAATCACCATTAGCTCACCATTAATATAAATCATTTGAATCCAGCTTATATTCCATAATGAAAATAAAACATTCATCATTAAATACATAAAACAATAAAACATACATAAAACACAGATTTGAGATATTTAATCGAATTTCGATTTTCGTTCCACTGAAATGAACAAAATCAAAAAGGTTGATTGTAAATAGCGATTTTTGGAGATTTCTTGGGCTTTTTTTAAATCCTGATGTGAGGCCAATATGAAAATATCGCTTTTCAAAACTTTATTTGAACGCATCATTGCTATTTTTCATATAAATATGATTTTTAGTATTGTTAGTGGACATTATAAAAAATATATTAAACGTAAAAAATCTAAGTATTATCAATAATTTAAAAAAAGCAGTAGATCCGTGCGAGGCTTTCTCACTGCAATCTTTTAGACTATTTGCTGATATGTTTTTTCATTCAGTTTTGATTAGCTACAATTATTTTTATCAAACAACGTGTTTTAACGATATATAAGTATACTATGTTAAAAACCGCTTGCAGAAGCTTTCGAAAAGTACCCCATCCATCGCTGTGCCTTTATTCTGTGAAGAGAAAAAGGGATGTCGACATCAAAAATAATATATATGATAGTTTTCACCTACTATATTCTATAACCCGGGGAGGGCCGGGTTTATCCCCTTGTACCTATCATGAATCAAGCACAATCATTTTTTAATGTTAAAGCTTATCATCGTGGAGAGGCTTTGTACAATCGACTACATTGATTTTACAAAAGAAGAAGGAAAACACTGTGAAGGAAATGTCTGTTTCTCATGAAATTAAATGTGTGTAAATTGCATACGTAGACAATACATTTTAAGAATACATTAGGACATACATTCGTAAGAAATACTACCTATTACATTCCCCCCTATGTTGGAATTTCTGAAAAATTTTTGCCGACCTGCGCCGAACATGACCTTTAGAACCCAAAACCACCCCCAATTTAAAACTTTGTATCTATCTGTCTATATATATATATATATATATATATATATATATATATCACTTTTTTATGGACACGATAACTTTCATAATTTTGCACAAATCTTTTCCAAACTGATACTTAAAATCAAGGGGCAGAAAATCTCGGTCAAGTTTGCTAATGGGCAAAATCGGACTAAGAGGGTGGGAATTGGGAGAGGTTTTGTGAAAACCGAAAAAAACCCTATACTTCTTTATTATAATACATATGAAATCAGTTTAAATGTATTATTACTTCTAGGAAATGAGCCAAAAATTTTTGTATGACAAATTTTTGATAAAATTAAAAATGGGCTCAAGAGGCGAAAAAAATAGTGTTTTAGGGAGAAAAAAATGCATAACTTCGTCAATTCTCAAGACATCAAATTCACTTAAACTTATGATAAATCTTCTTAATATCATCTACAATTTTTATACTGACAAGTTTTTTATAGGACCAACTGTTATCGCAAAAAAAAAAAAAAAATGGCGGTGGGGGTTGAAGTAGCAAAAAATTCATAACTTCTTCAATTCACAAGATACCAAATCCACTTAGCTTTATTATAAATCTTCTTAGGTTATAAATTAATTAATCTTCTTATTTGCAATATTATCTACAACTTTTATATTGACAAGTTTTTTATAGGACCAACTCTTTGAACAAATTGAAAAAAAGGGGGTTTGAAGAAAAAATTATTGTATTACACATGATTCTTATTAAACCTGTTCTTACAGAAACATGAAATTAAAAACTCCTCAAAAGCGGCCAGATAAAATTGTTAATCCGGGTTTATCTCTAATCTTGATTTAGTTTTTATTGGTAAAATTAGTACGTAACTTTGAAATCTACCTTCACGTGTAGTCCGACCCGGCAGGAATTTTTTTTACATTCTCAAGGTCCTAAAACAGTTAAAATGTTACAATTTTAAACGTAATTATCAAGAAAATATTCCCAATCCTGAAATTCCAAAATCTATGAAATTTTGAGGATTAAAAGGGCATGTATGTAACCCATATATTTTTGTTGTTCATGTTGTTGTTGCCCGAATGTACTTTAAGAAATTAAATTTTACACCAGAAATATTTTCGATTTTATTTTATTGCTCATTAATGGTGAGAGATATGGAAAAATATTCAAGATTTAGTTCTTTTTGGTAGTTGTATTGAATGTAAACAAAATTTCAATTGTTAATAGCATTTAAAAAATAACACACACACATATATATACAATTTCATATAATGCGAGATAGCTCTTATTTTATTGTTAGTGAAAATATTTTTATTTTAATTATTGATTTTTATTGTAAAACATCATGATATCCCGACATATTATGATAATGAAAACAATGTCTATAGAAATATATATAAATATCTTCATTAATATTTTTACATAATTATTATTGCTCGCAGTATATAAACGTATATGTATATATTTACTTAAATATATACATACCGTAGCTATACGTACGTCATATACACAAACAAGACTCTAACATCCTAAAAATATCCAGATTCCAGAGGTTAGTACATTATGGATAACCGATACACTCTGGATGGTTGAAATTATCCTGTGGGCAATTAGAGGTATGTCAAAACCTATAGACATCCTTCGGATGGCTTTTCATAAATTTTTGGAAAATCAGCTGATGGAGGAAGGCGACAAGAAACCAAGGAAGAAATCTAATGTTAATATATATCCGATAAGAGAATTTAAAGGTTATTATCATTAGAATACAATTGGATAATTCAATCTCCATACCAAATAGGTACCTAAGATAAGACAACTGCAGGATTTTGTAGTATCATTATAAGAAGTACGGAGGACTATTGTAATTTTATGGGTCTACTACGTTACACAGAAAGTAGGACACTAACATACATAGGAAGTGAAGCACGGTGATTAAAGAAAAACTGTGTTGTATTTTTCAAGTTAATCAGCGAGTGGACTTGTGTACACTGGCGTTACGCACATGACATCAAATTTCTGTTAAATAATGCCAATATAGATTATCTGAAGTTTCTGAAAAAAAAAAAAATCTGTAAGTCTCCTTCAAAAAGTACCTTGAAAATTTTTATTCCTGAAGTAATTGCGTTGTAATGTATATATTCGAATTGTAATTTTTAAACTGAGTGAAAGCCTAGGCCATGATTCGAACTAGGGACCTTTTGGCTTAAGTTGCCAATGCTCTGCCAACTGAGGTATGTTGGACAAATCTGGCGGACACAATTCATCTGGGGAACCCTGTTGATCTTGTTTGACATCTGAATCAACTCAGCAGAGTAAATAGCAGATAATAGAACTCCAAGAAAGTTTGGATATATAATTACACTTTATTAATTTTATCATAAGTATTTTTAATTGGTAAATAAATCACACGATTTAATAAAGTGTTACATATTTCTGTTCATCTAATTTGTTTTCGTAAGTTTGGTATTTATCTGTTTACTTATTACATCAAGAATACGCGATTATTTTTTAAACAGATTTTTTACTTTCTTCTTTCTAAAGAAAAAAGTATTATAATCAAGATTTTTTTTTTTCGATCTCCAGTTTTCGACGGATTTATACGTTTTAGAAGAGAGATACAGAAAAACAGGTTAATACAAAATGTCTGTCGGCCCATTCGTGTGTCCATACGCCTGTGTGTGTATGTCCGCTTTGTATCACTGAAAAGGGCATGGTCACACGAATTGAACCGAACAATAGAAACCATAGAAAACCATAGAATTGAACCAAATTTTGTTTTTGGTAATGGTCAGCACGTCCTCCTTGAATTTGAAAATATTCCGATAGAAGGGGCCGCTGGAAAAGCGATTTTTGCGCCATGTTTATTACTGTACCACCGAAAAATGTATGAAGTTATACATAAAATTGAACCAAATTTATTGTGTACGTTTTTGGCTATGGCCAGCACGTCCCCCTTGAATTTGGAAATATTCCACCTGAAGAGAGCGCTGTAATAGCGATTTTTGTGCCCTTTCCATTATTGTACCATCGAAAAGTGTATAAGTTTATGCATATATTTAAATGAAATTTCACGTATATATTTTTGGTTAAGGCAAGAAGCTTCTCCTTAAATTTAAAAATATTCCACCGAAAGGGAGTGCTGTCATAGCGATTTTCCTTGATTTTTCATAGTTCTGCTGTACATTGGCTGTTCATGCATCGGCTGACAATTCGCATCCAGCTAACCCGGTGATTCTCCAGCAACTGTTGTACAACAGAATAACAAACAATAGTGATTTTATTCAATATTACAATTGAGATTAACTCGTTTTTAGCCCTTTATGTTCTGAATTATAAATTGTTTAAACTAAATTAGAAAATTTACACAATCATTTAATACATTTTAGAAGAATTTTAGAAGGACTGGAGTATTTAGAAGGATTAATTAAATTTGAATTTAATGGGATTTTGTGCAAAATTTATAACCCCACTCAAATCTTTTATTTTAAATATTTTACTTAGTATGTTGTAGAATTAGGAAATGTACAAATATAATGTTCTTACAATAGAAATATATAAATATTTCCAAATTGAACGCCCCTCCCCCGTCCAACGCCAAGAAAGCTAAAAAGATGCAAAGGCAAAAGAAATCATCCTTTTAAAAATATTTTTGTTTTGTGTAACCAATAATGCTTTTGGAAAAAGATAAAGTAACGTATCTATAACTCATTCTAAATTCTATTACAACTAATCGATGTACCTTAGTACCTATAAGTATCGTCAGTAGATAAAGGGTTAATCCGATTACTAACATGAAGCAAAAACTCAAGATAAAAATCAAAGTTGGTGTAATTGAAGTAATAACACTGACGTATTAATATGTATAAAAACTTTTTGAAATATTAACATGTATGATAACGAATAAAGTTTTGAAAATTGCATATCCGACTACTAGTTATTTTAATGTACGCAAAATATTATTCATATCAGAAAAGCTACATATGAAATCTATTCATAAGTTAAATATTGATGTCAAATATAACAACAAAAACCCATGAAAGGCTCTTGTTTAAATAATTAAAAGCAAATGCTTCATTTATAATTCTAAGGTAAAACTTTCTTCCGACATCGCATAATTTATTGACGCACTTTTAAATATTTTGTGTGACTTTCAGGAAAACTCATGTTTCGAAATTACGTGATAGGTTTGAATCATTAATTTTATCGATATTTTATGGAATTTCATAGCAGGGAATCTTTTTCAGTTCGATGGAAGAAAACAAAGAATACCTATACCAATTATTTAACTTGAAATGATTTTTCTCTTATAAAATAAAAAACTGCAGAAATGGAATTCAGCTCATTTTTAACTTCAATGTTCGGTGGATCGATTTAACCATTACCCTGAGTCTCAAATGGACTAGAACTGAACCAATTTTAGCTAGAGCGTAGAATTATATAAATGACTTCAATCACATAGAATGTCTTATTCGTGATAGGTTTTTAATATGATTTCCGTGATAAGTCTACATAACTAGAAAACAGGAATTCTGCTTTTTCTGAATTTACTGTCACCCCGATGGAAAAAAAATATGTATATAAATATAGACAGTACAAAACATATTTCAGTTTTAAGACTTAAAACATACACTTTTATTTTATATAAAATGATGTCATTCGCATCCGCTGAAGAATTCCACATTTACAATTCAGTTTTAAACAACATCTGCAGAAAAGTATGCATTTGACGTCACTAAAGCGATGTCGTCATTCAAGAAAACTCGATCAAAAAAAAATCCCTGCCGGCCCGGCCTACAGGCAGAGGTAGATTTCGAAGTCAAATATACTAATTTCACAAACAAAAACTAAATCATGATTAGAGATAAATCCACTTTAACAATTTTATCTGGCCGCTTTTGACGAGTTTTTATTTCATTTTTATACAATAGCTGGTTTTATAAAAATCATGTTAGGGCGGTATTAAAAAAAATACTTTTCCATGCTCAACAACTCGACATTTTCTGGCATAATTCCAGATTCATTTTTAATATAAAAAAAATATGAGACTTGCTGACGTGATTTTTGAAGAGATTTATAAGCAACCTGTGTTTTTATTTTTTGTTCAATTAATTAAAACTTGATATATAAACAATTATTTTCTCAGAAGAACAATATTTTTCGTTTCTAACACAATCGCTTCGGGAAATTCCGTTCAAAATGCCCACTTTGACATCATTTTTTGAAATATATTCTGCCTCTATCCAAAAATCAATCATTACAGTACATTATATAGTTTCTGAATAAGCGAATCTACCAATTAAATGCGTTTGAAAGCAAAAATGAATTTAAAAATGAGTCAGAAAATAAGCAGTTTGGATTTGAGTGACAATGATTTTTCCAACACAATCCACTTCGGTAGATTCGGTTCAAATTGCCCTTTTTAACAGCATTTAAAAAAAATATATTCTGCCTCTATCAAACAATCGACCA
This sequence comes from Maratus speciosus, assembly GCA_963932465.1. Taxonomy (NCBI): domain Eukaryota; kingdom Metazoa; phylum Arthropoda; class Arachnida; order Araneae; family Salticidae; genus Maratus; species Maratus speciosus. The sequence goes on along the minus strand of OZ010787.1, from coordinate 524,311,798 downwards.
TTACGGTAATTTATATAGTTTCTGAGTAAGAAAACGTACCATTTGGAAGCCTTTGAGAGCAAAAATGAATTGTAAAATGAGTCAGAAAATAAGCAGTTTGGATTTGAATACACCCTTACTAAGATGATTTTTTTTTCGTCAACCGCTATGTATTTTTAATTTGTTTTGCTGTAAGAATTGGTCCTATCCAAAACTTGTCTATATAGATGTTGTAGACAAAATTAAGAAGATATATGATAAATTCATGGGAATTTTATATCTTTTGAATTGACGGAGTTAGGGATTTTTTTCTTCTTCAAACCCCCTTTTTGTTTTCGTTTTTAATTTTTTTTTTGCGGTACGAATTGGTCCTATCAAAAACTTGTGAGTATAAAAGTTGTAGATAATGTTAAGGAGATTTATAATAAAATTAATTGGATTTGATATCTTGAGAATTGACGAAGTTATGACTTTTTTTCTCCCAAAACCCCTTTTTTTGCGCCCCTTGAGCCCATTTTAACTTTATCAAAAATCTGTGATACATAAATTTTTGACCCTATTTTTAGAAGTAATAAAAACTTTAAACTGATTTGATATGTACAAAAATTAAGAAGTTATGGGGGGGGGGGGGGTTCTGTTTTCACAAAACCCCTCCCTATTTCCATCTTCTTGGTCCGATTGTGCCCATTAACGAACTTGACCGAGATTTTATGGCCATTGATTTTATGTATCAGTTTGGAAGAGATTGGTGCAGAATTAAGAAAGTTATCGTGTCCAGAAGAAAGTGATATATATATATAGATAGATAGATACACACACACACACACACATATATATATATATATATAGTTTTTTACTGAGGGTGGTTTTGGGTTCTAGGGGTCATGATCGGTGTAGATCTGCAAAAATTTTTCAGAAATTCTAACATAGGAACGATCCCAATAGGTAGTATTTCATACGAAATCTACCTAAAAATCGGCTATTTAATGTCTTCATTAAATATGCCTTCATTTGTTTGTAACATTAATATAGATACCTGGAATTAAATATATTTTATAATAGCGCCATTTTTCCTCAGAAATCATTCATATATATATTTTCAAAATAGCACGTATTTTAATTACATTTTTTTTCAGTTATTATGGAAAAATGGCAACAAAGAGATATAATAGTCTACTATTTTCCAACTATTTTTCTTTTATTTACTACAGAAATGGAGTACTTCAGTTGCCAACATATAAAAAAAATTGTTAAAAACTACAAAAATAAATTAATATCTCGAAAATAAATTGAGATACAGTTTTCAAACAAATTGCATTTAAAAGTATTTTTTCCCCTATTAGATGGTATAAAAATTGAAAATGTGCGATGCTTAGAAGTTAAAAAAATTGCAGTAGAATTTTACCCGTGCAATGATACATCTGCTTTGTTTTACGGTTGGCTTATACAACGGAACGTTATTTTTTAGAGACGACATTTTAATTTCTGGCCGAAAGAAATGGCATATCGGGGGCTAATAAGTCGCCGAATTTCAATTACAAGAAAAGGACCACGCATTCAGGTCACCTATTCGCCTATCGGAATGTAGGTTAGTAGAAGAACAAAGGTAAAATGTAGCCTTAAAGTAATTAGATGCAACCTCTAAAAAATGAATTTAAAATTCTTGCAAAAGCTGTTACAACTACTTAACCCTCTATGTCCCGAATTATACTTCAGAAATTCGCTTCTCTTCAATAATTGTCTACGTTAATGTCTGAAGATATTCAAAACAACTTATATACTAGGTTGAGCAAAAAGTTCTGGGAAATTTGTGAAAGTTGCGTTGTTATGCGCAAATTAACAACAAAAGCAACAAGGACTATTCTTCAAAGTACAGACATCATAGTCCACGACTTTCTGCCACCGTTCTGCCAGATTCCGGATTTGTTGGCTAAGTTTGTCACCGTTCCCATCACCTTCATTCTCATTAATCTCATCGACGGCTTTCAGAATCGTTAGGCCTTTTCTCTAATAATGCCGGGTCAGCACACGCAAATCATACTGTTCAATAGGCATTTTGGAGCCAAAGTTCCTGAACTCCTATAAATATACCGCTAGTAATCCTATATACGATAAAAATTGTGGTAACTATTAGATTAAAAATTTCCCAGAACTTTTTGCTCAACCTAATAATAAAAAAATGATTTTTAGACAGATTTTTAAATAAAACTGGTTTATTAAATCGGTAGTTAGAGTTTTTCTTCTTCTTCTTCTTTTTTTAAATATGTACAAGAATAATTAGATTAATTAACAAAAAATACTGTTATGAAAACCTCACCATTCTTACAAGAACAATGTAAATAAACGTATTATGATCCTATCTGTAACTGAGATGTGTTTTGTAGTTGCCAATCTTTCGTGAAACATTTTTCAATAGAAGAAAAGCTAAATCCATGTAAATGGTTGAGAAAATAATCACATTATAAAATATTTAGCTTCGCTTATATATATATATATATATATATATATATATACTTAGCTAATATTAATCTTCCACTGTGCTCACTGAATATGATTCAGCAAAGTATTTTGTATGAAAAGTACCATATATTATTAATAGTAGACGAATTAAATAAATTTTATATTGCATTTCCTTTAATGGAACTTAAAAGACCCGTCGGAGCATAAAGGGTTAAAGCATTTTGTTGCGCCTATCAGTTGAACGCCTTAACCGAAATGTTAGATTGCTGCGCCTCGTCTCAACTGTATGGGCTCGAAACTCAATCGCTATTTTTTTCAGATTTTTATTTTCTATTTTTAATGGCGTTTCATTAGTTTCTTCATACTTTTCACAATAAATGGAATATTTTTGTTAAAATTAAATTTTGATGTCAATAACACTTATCAGATTTTTTTAATTAAAATAAAATACTTATTTAAATAGGTTAATATGATTATCATGCTCCAATTCTATTAAAAGTTTACATTGCAGCGCTTTTAATGCTCAAGCTCAAAGTTTCATTTCAATGCAGTATTAAAAATATGTTTAACTTTCGAAGAAGATAAAAAATAAAAATTGTGTGGAAATATCTGTTTGCGCAAACGGTAATTTCTCTGGAGATTTTTTCTCATCAAGCTTTGTAATTAATAAAGCAACATTGGAATGTTGATATATTTTCTACAGAAAGGATATGTAAGTATTTCGTATACATTAACAGGATTTTTATGCATTGCTCCTAATCTCATAATTATTTGTTTCTCACAATTTTATGATGTATATTACCTTTCAGATGGTGCGTTATTAAAGCGGGCAATTATATAAAAAAAGATAAATATAAATAGAATTACAAGAAATAATGCAATTTACGCTACAAAAATTTATTCTGCTAATTAGATATTCATATCTACATATTTTATTGCGAAAAAAGATATTTGATGAAATTTGTAAAAGCCCTATTAATCACATTTTGACAGTAATTTTATTTTAATAATATAAAAAATAAATCTCGCAAGTGTCATTAATTATAGAAAAGTAGTTTTTATGTAGATGCCCAGTAGCGTAGTTGTCAGCACGCCTGTCTGCCACGCTACAGGTCGTGAGTTTGGCTCTCGGCTGGGCAAGGTTCACTCAACCTTTCATCCCTTCGGGGTCGATAAAATGAGTACCAAGCTTACTTGGGAACTAAACACCGAGGGTCTCACGTTGGGCTGACCACCTGGCCAAGACACAAGCTGAATAGCACCTCGGGGCCAAGGGTCAAGTAAACAGAGTTGGGTACTGTAGGCCCTGATTCTTCATGGATCGTATAGCCACAGGTTTAGTTTTTTAGTTTAGTTTTTATGAAGAGTATTTCATTTATCATGAAAAACATAAAGAAACTGGTGAAATATTATAAATTAACAAAAATTGAAGCGGAAAAATTCTGAAATAAGAGAAGTGTGTGGGTTTCGAACGTACACCATCCAGGTTCAAAACCTATTATTACAATCAATCGGCCACGGTGTTCGTCTCCTCGGAGATAAAAAATGCTTTAAGTAAATATAACATCTTTTGCAAGATATTTTAATTCACATTTCTTTGACTGGAATAATCAAGAATTCAAACTACCTTATGCGTCACGTATACGTGACGTTCGTCTTAAACTACTTAAGAGATTGAGCATAATTAAGTCAAGCCCATTGTCTACATTTAGGCTTCAACAAATCTACCTTATCTCAGGCAAATTGGTAACCTGGACGTCTGGTCCTCTCCTTATTACAATAAATTATAATACTTACTTTTTTTCATCATTTCCACAGTTAGTAAAATAATTTGCTAATGCAACATAGTTTGCTGAATGTAGTATCTGTTAAAGTGATTGTATTGCAACAGAATATACTCCCAAACCACCCTGATTTGCATTTGATCTAAGATTAACATATTTTGCACTGCTCGTTTTCAACATTTTGTTAATTAGCTACGCTCATGGGTGTTTTTGTAATCTGCACATTCAACGATTTCCTTTATTCATGTTTGTATTAAAAATTAGTATATTTAATGACAGTAATGCTTCTCATAGATATTAACAGGAATCGTCTATCGATATGTTTATATACACAGTGCACAAATTATATAATTATAAATATTATGTATACAGGGTGTCCATTCTCAGCGGTATCCAATGGCTAATTCCCAAACTTTTAGACATAGATATAAAGTTGAAATTGTAAAAATATATTAAATGAGGTAAGGAAGTGTTTTAAAAGCGATTTGGGTCAATAAAAACATTTCTTAAAAAATTAGGAAATTTAAACTTTTATACCCCCCCCCCCCTTCGGTCGCTAATATCCGAACCCTCAAGCATACAACACCTTGGCGAAAGACGGAGTGTGCGAAATGATTTTGGGAGAAGAGCGCTTTGCGCACGTGACATTGCTGACAGTGTATTTCAATTCATGTTAAATCAAAGGTTATTCTGTTTTCAAAAACTCTTTTACATCACTTAGAAATAGAGATTTAATGTTTAAAAAATGTATTACTCTTATAGGAATGATGACACTCATTCAGATTTATGGAAACTTATAATTTTTTCGCCTCTAATAAATGTTTTAAAATGATTTACACTATTGAAACACATGTAAAATGGAAATTGATATTTTATAAACACAAGTATAAATTGGTAAATCTGAATCTATTTATTTAAAAGTATTAGTGATCGATGAATGCTGCTACTCAATGAAAAAAGAAATCTATCTTCGGTACTAACAATATACTATGTTAATAAACAATGAATTTATCAAAATCTTTTTAATGAATGGTGAACTTTGAAAATACGTAAGAATTTCTTTTTTAAATAGAAAATGGGGTCATCAAAAATCCGTTTGATTTAATTATTTCTTTAATAAATTATCTGCATTCACCTTAATTCAGTCTGACTATTAAACCGAAAAATTGAAAACATTAAATCAATATTTAACTTTCATTAAAAGTACTCCCCTCCAACACCCCCTCCAAAAAAAATTAAATTAAAAATAAATAAATTGCTCTGAAAATCCAACATCTAAATTGCACTTGCAATGCTTCCATGTTAGGATGGTAAAGGTTCAGCATCAAATCAAACTGCTATTAGGTGCTTGTTAAAGGTAAAGAACTGTAATTTATGATAGAATTTCTAAACCTAAGCTTATATTTTAAATGTATTGACTTGAACTGAAAAATAAGGAGGAAAAAAATATGTTACTACAAAAATGTAAAAACAACAGTTAAACTTCAGCTTTTTTTTCAGTAAACATAAAAAAGGACGATATAACGAGGGGTTATTGTTGTACATATTTATGCATAATAATACATTGCATATATTTATTTATTATCCTTACAGGTACAGTTATTGCACTGGGACATTAATGTTTTTTCATATATTTATCAATAGTTTTATCTACCTAACTTTGCGACACTCTCTTGCAGCGCTTACTATTTGTACAAACTAGAAAAACATCACAAGGAAAAAACTTTAAATTCTTATATGAGGTAACTGGGTGTAGAATAGTTTTTTATGAAAGAAATTAAATATTGATAATAGTTGAAAAATTAAAATACTCAAAAATACTCAGAATGTCAGAGATATATTCATAATTTCATGGTATTGGATACATTAATTTTATATATTTCATTAATGTGATCTTAAATAATCTCTGTGAAATAGAAAAGAAAATAACCCAATTACAGTTATTTTTTGACAAAATGAACAAAAACAGTAAAAGTTCATCCTTATTATAAATAACATAATATCAAAGTTATGATATCCAAGAATTTCACCAGATTTACATATGTAAATTAGAGTGTAAAATATTCATTTGTACACTACGTTTGGAAAACGTTATATAGGGAATCTAAAAAGTCATCCACATTTGAAAGGAGGATGCCAACTGAAATATCAATTTTAATACTTGAATTTTTCAAAAATTTGAAGATAGTACTTCCTTTAAAACAGCACTTGATGACCAAATGAAGAGGAATAACATTTATAGCACAAAAAGTGTTCTTAATTTGTACCATAATGTGTAGAACTTTTAAACATTAAATTATATGATGATATATTTATTAATCTCTTAATTGGTGTTTTTGAACTATGTTAATGAAGAACTATAAACATAACTTACTGAATCACAACTCTTACCTTATTAGAAACTTTCATTCAGCCACAATGCAAAATATTTTCAATGTTTTATTATTAGTTATGTTTTATTATATTGAGGACTCATAAAACGTTCATCAAGATGAGACACATTTATAAATTTCAAAATATCGTTTCAAAAATTGCGATCTATTAATGTTGTTAATAATTCTTAATATGTAGTATTGTAAGGGGTTCAAAATAAGGTATCTTTAGAAGTACTAATTTCATGATTAAAGACAAGCTATAAAAAAGAAACTTTCGATAGTAAAAAGCATTTTAAATAATTAGAATTTTTTTAAATTTATATTTTATGAAGTTTATTATTTATTATGTGTGCATTGAAATTACTCCAAAATTATCATAAAAAACCGAGCAAATTAATAAATTGCATGTTAATAAAAATAAATTTTCAGTGAAACTTTTAAATTCTTTCTTGCTCACAAAAAGTTTGACTACAGAGGGGAAAAAACATAACAAATTCATATCTTAAATTAAACATTTTATGATTCACCGTTTTTTAAAATCATGCAATATTAAACTATTTTTTGGGTATACTTGAGGGTTCGAATATTAGCCACACGGTCCTTTAAGTTATGTTTAGTAAAAATATCCTATTACACTAACAAGTAAGACAAAAAAAAGTCCCATTCTTCTACGATTAAAACTGACCGAGTAATAGCTGTTTAAAGCTGAAACATCTCTTTTGCTACGAAATAGGGGTTATTTACAAATTTACTAGAAATATAAATAATTGTCAGATATAAAAAACAATAATAGTTGAGAGTAAAATTAACATTACAATATATATTTGAAATCTATTTTTACTCTAACATAATAAAGTAAAATATACAACTTGTATTATAAATAAAATAATAAAAGAACTGGACAATTACACCGTAAAAAGTTATATATACACTTGATAAAATATCATTAGTTTACTACACGGTGTACAAAACTGTTGTAAAGTCAAATAAACTTATACAAACATTAAAATAAAGTTAAAATATCTACATTTCGATCATCCTTCTATGACCTTCCTCAGGAACGTTGTCGTATATCTTCTAAAACTAGAGCAAAACCGTCTTGAGTTCAAAATGTTCGTTATATATTCAGTCAAAAGTCACTTTATCCAATTACAATCCAGAAAACATGCAATGGCACCATCTATTAGACAAAAAGTAGACTACAATTTTGAATGATTTTTAATATGGCGCCGTCTATGAGGTGAAAAAGGAATAAAAGACTATCAAATGAACAATTTTGGCCTGCAGTGGCCCCATCTATTGTAAGGCAATGTAAATAAATGTAGAACTTAAAATGCAAGAGGCAAACTTTGTTAAAATCAAAAATCCCTAAACTTTGGTTGCACATATTAAAATAATTTTTTTTGCAATTTAATCTATTCATCTTACATTTCCCAAAGTCAAGTATGCACTTCTATTTTTGATCAAGTGTATATATTGTATTATATTGTATTATTGAGTATTATTGTATTATAGTGTATATATTGTATTATTGATCTATTTTATCAAGTGTATATATTGTATTATAAATATAGGTGAAAAGATAACAGAATTTTTGTTATATGAAATGATGAAAAGCAACAGCCACACTTCTTTACAAAATAATACATATTTTAAAATTCATCAGATTATCTAATCTAAAACTTAATTAATAAAAATTAAAGTTATCTTAAAACTTGGTCTGTTTCTCCCTTCGGATGCAATGCAGAAACGTACACGCGAAAACCATCCCTCGAAGCAAGTCACAACTCACCTGTGTTCAGATGCAGAAAATCGGTATAAGTCATGCAATTCAAAGTTTCAAAACTTGGTTAATATTAGTGTTAGGTGAATTTGGCTTTCTTTTTTTTTTTTTTTGTCTTACTTGTTAGTGTAATAGGAAATTTTTACTAACTATGACTCACAGGACCGCGAGACCGTATAGAAAATAAAATTTCGTAACTTTTTAAGAAATGTTTTATTGATCAAAACGGCTTTTAAAATACTTTTTACCTCAAAAATTTTCGACAAAACTCTGATTTTGGCCAAAAACGAAACCGAAACCGAATTTCTGTTGATCTCTAGTCAATAAGTAATCAAATAGTTGGAGCAATGAATAAGTTTTGCAGTATTTCTCCATTGCTTTAAATGTATATTGATATTGTGAAAGAAAAAGCGACTTCTCTTTAGCTATTAAGAAAGTTACTGCTATATAATTTGCTATAAGGTGTACATTTATAGCTAAATGTACTTTCACAATCCCATTAAAAAGAACTTGAGTTACTAAGAAAATTAACGATGCATAATTTGTTAGGAAGTTGTTCACGGTACTACCTATTATAAAAATTGTTTACAATGACTAAGTCATTTTTATGATTAATTAGATTCCGTGTCATAATGGAATATTGATTATTTATAGTTACTACCGAGACTTTATTCTCCTGTTTTATAACTGAAACATACCTTTATATTATTAAATATTTATGTGTTTTTGTTATCAATTAATGGTTAATGTAATTTTTAAAAAGACTCTTATAGTTAAATAACGAAAATAATCTTATATGGAAACTTATTGTAAATATCGCCGTAGAAATTACGTAATTAAGTCTAGTATTAAATATGTAATTCTTGTATTTACAGGCATATACATTCCTATACTTCCTTGCATATATCTATATCATTATATATCTGAACTGGAGATTATTTTATTTTGAATTCTTTCATTTTATCTTATACTAAAACATCAAACGTAAAATTAGATATATTCTTACGATAATGTCCTAATATCACCATGTTAAATTCAGATATTTTTCTAGAGGGAGATATCTACTATTCTAGGGGGAAGACATAGGGGAATTCCACAGGGGATTTTAATTTTTAGACTTTTAGACTGTTAATAAATAAAAAATATAAAATTTTCCAGAGACAGACATTTTGATGTTTCAGAATAACTCGCTTATTCGGGCAGTCCATAAAATTTTACTGTTGATCATTTTCCCCCAACCTATGAGAGATATTTTTATCAATGAAAAGTAACTGAATTAACATACCTGTATAATATGACGAACTGCCTTTTGAAATATTAACACTGTCAATAAACTAACTGAAATAAAATTTTTAATGTTTATATATATAAATAATATTTAGATATGTTTACATATTCTAAGTAAGAATCCTTAGTTAGGAAATTATTTTACTCCTGCATAGCTCATATTTAAAAAGCTCTCTGTAATAATAAATGAGAAGAAATTTCACAGTAGTGGACGAAATGCAAATAGCCTCCCCCCCCCTCTTCGGTTACCACACTGTTCTATATGCCCATTATCAATATAGCCACTACAGAAACAATTATATTTTATACATGCCTAATAATTTTCTGTCTTGCTCTATTTGGAAGCTGTATACCGTTAGGTATAGTTGTTCCAAAACTTATCAAGTTGCATTTCATAGCCTCTTGTTTGGTAGCGTTGTGTTCACTTTTTACTCATAAGAGCTTAAGGGGACTTATCTGGTGGGAAAGAAATAAAGCGGAATCCTATGGGGAAAATACGTATCCTTCTTGTTCATTGAAATTTGGAAATTTCAACAATATATTTTTTTCAGCACGTCGCAGATATTTTTTTAGAATGACACTTTCATTTTCAGAACCGGTTTTGAAAATGAAAGTAACTTTATTAAAAATATCTGCGAATAAAATCAAAAAAGTAACCAAGGTGCGCTGTAGAGACGGATCTCGGCAATCCAATGCAAAAAAAAAATGATTTAAAAATGTCGAAATGCAAACGAGATATTAGAAAAATCCCTCCCCATAGGATTAGCATTAGCTCGTGAGTGTCTTCGCCGGGAGGGACAGGGCCCTTAATAGACAAGGGTTTCCAGCTTAAACGGACTCTGAATCACTAAAACTGCCCTAATCAGAAATTGGAATCAGCACCTTACAATTAGCTAATGACATCCTTAAGCAAGACAAAATTATGACTTCAAAGCACATAAAATGTAAGTTTTGATTTCAACATACCTTAATTAAACACCTCCACTGATTTTTTGTCAATAAAAATAGTAAGGAACGACCAAGATTCAGAATAAAATAATGTCTATAGCTCAGTATCTCGGTAGCTCAATAGTGAGAGCAATCTGTTGAGAAAAGCCATCCCGACCTCTATTGCCAATCGGAGTTGAAATGTTACAGTAGCGCCCGAGGTTTGAAATGAAGAAACGGCATTAAAACTTTCAACTGCGGTGGTACGTTTATTAAACCACTTAATTTTAATTCTCAAATGCCACAATGGCACCAAAATTTGGGTAAAAAATTCCCGTTCATTATGTATGTGAACTATAGCTTTTTCATATTTCCAAATAAATTTGTTCGATAATTCCAATGTCATTCATTCATTTCAACATGAAATGAACACAATGAAAGTGCTTCTTCCTTGAAAGGGTTAAGAAAAACAAGAATGGTTAGTGTAAGGAGTCATCTACTAATTACGTCATGCACATTTCGTGAATTTTTATCCTCTCTCCCCAAGTTACACGCGAGTGAAGCCCTCACCTGTTGTGATGTCAGATATTTGCTACTGTTAATCAAAGTTAATTTCCATTTAAATAAACGGTCAAGTGCGAGTATGGAGACCGGCTAACTGCGCCGATGCCGACCCTTCTTTGCCTCCCCTGTATGAACTGCGCTCGGCGTCACGTTGGACCGGATATCATTGTCAACCCCCTCTCTTATACTTATGGGCACGAAATGACAGCTTTTTTTGTTAGAAAGACTCTTTTCTGTTGGCGTTGATTTGCTAAATTGGGCACTTTATCGATAATTTCGGCTATCAATAATGCTTTTCTTAAACTCGCAAAAAAACTTATACACATATATTTTATGTATGTGTATAATAATTTTTTTTTTGTTGTTGTTGTTAATAATAACTATTAAATCACAGAAAAATTGACACTATAAAAATGTATATTCCGTTAATATAATATGCACAAATTGAAAAAAAAAAGGAAATAAATAAAAGTATGATGATAAAAAAATCCATATATAACCATTATAGAACATTACAAATCATCATCAATTTCAAATATTTACATAAGAAATTTAAACGTTGAAGAATTTTTTTTAATTACTTTAGAAGAGAAAATTTTATGAAGAAATAAAACTTGTTGCCTAATAATGCCATTTTTTTCTCCAAGCATATTATTTTTCGTTCAATAATATAATATTTGACATGGGCCAATTATGTATGGAAACAAATATTTTCGCAAGGTTTAAACTAATATCTCATTCACTTTGCCTTTAGATGTTTCATTCTAAGATTCTTCAAGAACCTTAAACATTATTAACATTTATATACAGATATTTACAGATATTTCATAATTCAATTAATATGCTAGAAATAAATTCACTTTAATATTATTCTCTGTAGTATTTTGAAAGAAAGATGCTGGGGAAAAAGAACAACATTCTAAATGGAAGAATATTCTTGCTGCTGAAATATTCCTATGAACGCTAATTTGTATTTCTTTTATTGCTCTTAATATTATTGTTTTTACTATTATTATTATTAACTTATTTAGAATAAGTTTTATTTAGAATAACTTATTTAGTATATAAATAATCATTTTTTATTTTCTTTCAAAACTTAATTTTTTCCAAGTTCTAAAGTAAATTTTAAAATTCCAAAGCGGTTGCACGATGTTTTATAAGTAAAACTTAAATATGTATTTCTTGATAAAGTTTAATTTTTACTGAATATATAATTCTTATAATCACGCACGATTCTCTTATGCACAGGCTAATAAATTAATAATAATAATAAGAAGAGCATTAAATTCTCATGAATTCAAAACTGAGAAGTGCATTATCATTTGAAAAATATGCATTCAAAAGTGGTGTAAAGAAACTTAATTCCTTAAGGGTGTTCTCAAATCCAAAAGGGAAGCTTTCTGACATAATTTTTAATTTATTTTTTGTTCGAAAATGCATGAAAATAGCTGGTGTTGTTGTTCAGAAACTATGTCATTGAGCTATTTTTTCCTTTTATTTTTATTTTTTTTTTTTTCATTTTTTTTTTTTTTTTTTTTGCAAACGCAATAGATCTTTCAGGAAAGAGTGTCCAAGTGGACGTTTGGAACCGAATTTCTTCGCGAAGGAGGAAAGAGCCCTCAAGAGCGGGCGAAAAACGTGTTTGTCACGTAATCAAATTCGCTTCTAACTCAATAAGTAATGGATGGATCAAAAAATGGAAAAAACCGTTCCATTCCAAATCGTTTCCATGGCCAGGCTGTCCCATTTTATACCTTTCCGTTAAAAATGAATTTGTAACTGTGTCAAAACGTTTTGCGCTTGTTGAGCAGAGCAGTTAAGAACAGCTTAAGGTGCTTCACAAATTCCCTGCTCGCAACACAAAATTTTGTTACACATTGTCTGATTCATTTTTATACTTAAAGAAATAAAATTAACAAGCCTAAGAGATTTTTGAATAGCGTATTCCATTTCCAGATAAATAAATTACTTAAACAGTTATAACCCATTCTTGTTATGTGACGAGAAGTTTTTATACTTTCTCGCACTGCTGCTTCGTGAATTTGGTTCAAAACGCCAACTTTTACAGTATTTTCTGTAAAATTATATGCTTTTTCCACAAAATGGAAAAGTCATTCGATTACATAGTTTCTTAATAAGAACATCTTCTAATTTAATGTGTTTTCAAGCATTCAGAAATGTGTCAGAAAATAGCTTCTTTGAATTTGAGAGCAGTTTTAAGACTGTTTTCAAATGCAAACTGGTTACTTTCTAGAATTCATATTTGTTTGTATTTACATGAGAGTGACATATCTGTTATTTAGAATCTGTGAAATCGAAAGGTTTTTCCAATTTTCATTAAAGGCAATCTTTTACAAAATGCTGTTAAAAGCATTTAGGATTTGAACTGTATTTCCACAATGCGTTCTAAACTGAATTTCCAGACGTGACAGTCCGATAAATTTTTATCAAACAACAATTGCTTATAATTCAATATGTAATTCAGTTATCTGAAAATGAAAGATTAATAGATTCTAAATCCATTCAATAGTCATGTCTGCTAGTAACATGCTTTTGCGTTTAAAAGCAAGTTTGTAAGTTAGAAAATTTTGAGGGAAACTCTTTAAGGGAACTCTTTAAGGGGTTCTCTCTCTGAGGGAAACCCTTAAATCTAAAAAAAAAAAAAAAAAAAAAAAAAAAACCTTTATACACATAAGATTATGATTTTCTAATTTCTTATTAAATCAACACATCTTCTCCAAATATAGTAATTTCACACATTAGATTATGATTTCCTAATTTCGCATTAAATCAACGCATCTTCTCAAAATATAATTTCAAGGTTTCATTTATCTATAAAGATAAAGTATCCTTTTTTAAATAATAGATGACTTCCTATAAAAGAAAAATACACTTTAAATAATAGATTATAGTTGACTTTATGATTTTGATCCTCAAAATATTTTTAAATTAAATTTTTGCTGACTTTTAAAGGCCAAATTTTTAAGTAAAACTGATGAATTAGTTATTTGGTATCTGAAAGAGAATATAAATACATGAATGGATGAGAATTATGCTGTGATAGAAAAATTTAACATATTAATGATTATTAAAATAATCCTAAATTAGACCATTTCCCATTCTGCCTCATTTAAAAAATAATACTAGTAATAATAATAGTAATACTACAACTTATATATAGTAATAATCTTGTTAATTTAAACATGCTGCTGACAGATTTGGTATTATTTGAGGAAAATAATTATGAAAAGTTCAAGTCCATTATTTTAATCTTTCGAAAATAAGAATTTTCACTGTATATTAAAAATCATAATAGCTTTGGAAATGATGTTTATGATTATCTGTTACAGGTTATCTCGCGATTTATTTCGGACGCAAAAATTTTCCCACCACAGAATAAACATTTATTTTATATTACTACCTATAGTTCTTGAAAAATGAATACCATTTTAATCTTTTTTTTAAAATGGTATTCATTCGAATGGTATTAATCGAAATCTATTTAACCATTCAATAGATTTCGATTAAAATAAATAAAATATTCCGTTTTAAACATCATTAGCGCAAAATAAGGTAAGGGGGCAGGGGATTCTACGTCAAATTCCTCCAAGAGTATAAACTAATAACATGCATATAGAACTCATTGTGTTAAATAAATACATTATATGTAAAACCAACGTAAAGAAAAGTATAAACAGTCAAAATTTTTAGCATACAACTGTTTCGTGGCTCCATAATGAGAGCCTTTATTAAAAAAGAAAAAAAATTTAAAGAAAGAAAAAGAATGCAGCAATAGCAGCAAAGTTGTAATGTTATTGCTATACTGCTGTTTCTCTGTCTGTCTTTTCTGAAGATTAAGCCTTTAAGCACATAAATGCTCAATTTATATAATGGATGTTGGTGCTTTTCGTTAGTCTTTGGAATGGATCATTTTCTTCTGATGGACTGATGGCTTCCATTATTATGAAACAGCCATAAAAATGAAGTGTTAGGTGAAGATGAAAGAGCAGTCGTAAAAAGTTAGAAGTTCTTAGTTGATTTTCTGGTCAGAATGGGAAAGAAAAATGGCCATAATTAAAATAAAAATGTATATGGGCATTTCCCCCCCCCCCCCCCCACATTCTGACCAGAAAATCTGAGTTCTAACTTTTTACGGCTGCTCTTTCATCTTCACCTAACACTTCCTTTATGATGGCTGTTTCATAATAATGGAAGCCATCAGCCCATCAGAAGAAAATAACTCGGTTAAGGCGGAAACTTGGTTAAGCGGGACTCGGATAATCGGGACTCTACTGTATATTTCATTTAAAAAATGGTCTTTAGAATATTTTTGTTGGTGATCAGAAGGGGGTCATGACCCCCGTGACCTCCCCCTTGGACGCGTCATTGTAGATTGCATAGTTCAGTATTACATATATTATGATTACATATTTTAAATTTTAAAATAAGTCGGCTATTAGAAAATTAGTAAAATTCTCTTTGTAAATATACTTTCCGGAAGAGAGGGGGGGGGGCGGCAAAATCCATGTTTGCCCCGGGTGCAAAAAAGGCTAGTTTCGGTTCTGTTTAAAAGGTGGCTTGATAAAGCAGCATTGAAACGATGCAAAGTTAAAAAACAAAAGAAAATCACAACATATTTTGTAAAAAAAGATGAAGTGTCGTACGTGTCTATCTAATAAAGTGCCCGAAATTACGCAATTGAAAAAAAAAGTAAGTTGACTCTGTTTATTATTTTCATAAAGAACATGCTTTTTTAACACTATTTCTACCCACATCCAATAACACCTTTCAAAGTTTTGATTTTTATTTATTTTCCTTTTAATTTTTAAAGATAATAAGTATTAAAACAACTCTTCAATGTACTAAAAATGATTCGGAATTGTTTGATCTAAAACTTACAAATCAAATATTAATCATAAATCAAAATATGTTAAAAGTTGTCATTTGACATCGGTCAAAATAGTGTTGGCAATAAAATTTTTCACATTTAAAAAGGACTTGTTATTTTTAAAATTTACGGAAATTTAATTTTTTTACGGGATTTAAATACTATATATTTAGTAAAACTTTCTTCGAGTACTAATAATTAAACAATAAAAGTTTCATTTTTGTACAAATAAAACTTACCGAGTTTTGATAACTTGAATTTTATGTATTTTCAGCATTTTTTGTCATTGAAAAAGGAAAAACACCTTTTATCCAAATGTTACAAGTCAAAATAAAAATTTTCTTAACAATGGTGTTTTTTTTTTTTTTAAATTAACATTAGATATTTCTTGAAATACCTTGAAAGAGCTAACAAACTTTGGGGCGGCAGTTTGCACCACGCCATTTAACTTTCGTAGTAAATATTAGTAAGTATCCTCTAGTAATATTTTATTTGTATTCATTACGTTGAATATCTCATAAGATATAATGCAATGCTAGATGAATACAGACCTTAAGTATTGTGATTATTGTCGCCAAGATTTACCATGGCCGGATTTGCATCCAGAAGACTTTTTTGGGAAAAAGAACTCTTTAAGGCAACCCTCAATACAATGATGAATTGCTTATCTCACCCCTTCGAGCGCAGTTCATACAGAAGGGGCCGAAGCTGTAGGCGCAATTTATGATCTCCTCCCACCGTAGGCGCAATTGATGTACACCCGCGAGTATTACTCGCGCACAGAGGGCTCCCTCCGTAGAATAAATATATAAATTTGTAATTGTATTATTAAAAAAATACCGTTGCTAAAAGAATACTAAGACTTTGTAAAAAACTATACAACGTAGGGTTGGGTATAAAAGCATATATTAGAAAAGTGTAAATGGATATATCGTGAATATTCAAAGAGATATGGAACCTAAATAATATCAAATATAGCTATTCTGTATAACTCTTTTTTTATATTATACTAATCTGTTTATGATGAACTTAATTCGGTACTGACAATAAAAGCAGTACATATTTAAACTTCATTTGTCATTTCATAAAAATAAATGCAGCCTAGTAATAACCTTTATTTCTACAGTGAAGCTAAAGCAAAACCTTTGTTCAAAGTTTAAATTTGGCATTGGGCTAAATGCGCTTCGAAAAGAGGTCTCAAAGTTGCAACGACGCCATGGCCAGTGCCGCGTTTTTCCAGATAGGTTTTTAATTAATTTTTAAAATCACTCGATGCGTATTGAGAGATACACTCAATGCAAACTAGTCGCGAATCCCACAGTATTTATGTGATTCATTCTAATTAAACCTTTCGAGGGCGGTGTCCTTAAAAAAGGACACCTAATTTTAATTCCAAAGCAGACAAAAGGCACCAAGAATATTTAATTAAAATTTTCCTTTTATCATGTACGTGAAAATAAGCAAGTTCGTATTTTCTGATAAATTCGTTTATAAATTCTGGTGTCAGTCATTATTTCATAAGTTTATAAACAGAATTACTCCGCGCCGGAAAGGGTTAAGGGGTCGCAGGACTCTTAAAGCTTCAAAATTTTAGAAATTTAAATTTTTTTGATATGTTAAACTTCTATTTTTTCTGAAAATTTTGATATAATTGTTTCCTTGAAATTCCCATTAGAACAGAAATTACGGCTTTTAGAATTATACCCGCTCAATAGCTGAAGCGGCGTTTCCGAAACTTTGAAGACATTTTTCTCCAGATGTTGTTTTTGGGAATAACGCGCAGAAGACCTCAAAAACTTCCGAATAATTTTTCATGAAATTTTCAAAACATATATTTCATGTTAGTCTGTATAAACTGAACCTAAAATTTCCTTTTTATTGTTCAAAAAAATATTTTTTTAGGTGATTATACAGTTGAAATTTTCAAAATTTTTTATTAGCTAAATACCACATTGCATTAAAAAAAATAATAATGCTGTAAATAGAAATTTATTTAAGTTCTGGGTAATTATTACAATCTGAAGTATAAGTAAGCGCAAAAATTTTCATTCTACTAGTTGCAATATCGATTTTGTAATCCTGCAAACTGTTTTCCCAATTTTCTCTTCGACAAATGTCTAGCAGTTTCGAGCCCCCTATAAATAATATTTCAGCATCTTGCAATTTTTTAAATACATGAAATGAAAGAACATACTTATATCTTTAATCGCAATTAAAATTGTGTTTTAAAATAATGTTTTAAAATTGTGTTTTAAATTACATTTTAAAACATTAAATGTTGAATATAGTCCTTTTTTCCAATTTTTAGAGCACTGAGACCCCTGAAATTAGTATGTTTTTAACAATTTGACATTTATTGCTTTTATACTGTTACTGGACGTTATGTTACACATATATATAATTTAAAAAAATTAACTAGGCATAGAGTATGCCGCCCCTGTTATTGTGTATGTCCAAACTGGCCGTATCTTTAAGGGTTAATATCTAGGCTAATTACCGATGATTTTTTTCGAAATTCATTATCAACAATGCTTTTATACTCCTGCTACGATAGGTACATCCAGCGATGATCAACAATTTTTCTGAATGTCCGTAAATCGAAATTTGTGTTTAACAGAAAAATGCGAATTTCTCAAAAACTATGTGACCTAGGGTAATCGCTATAATTTTCCGGCAAGGTTTATATCAACGTCTACTACCATTAATTTTTTCATAATTTTAGTTTCAGTAGATTCGAATTAGATGGGAGGGGACATATTTTTGCGCTACATTTTCGACAATATCTTTGAAAATATAATACCTAAAATTAAAAGGAATGTATTTTTGAGTTCAACGTTACGAAAGCTTTCACACGATACCCCACACGATATGCGAAGAAAAGAGTTTTTTTTCAAGTACCATAATTAGCCCCCCTACATTTTTACTAAATATATTTATGAATGTTTATTAATCTGAAAATATGTGAGTCAATGGACTTTATTATTTCCCCGAATTTGAACTTTCCACGCTCATTAGTTTACGAATAAAATGACTGTGACAGACAGACAGACGGACAGACACAGGAGTTATCTTATAATGGTTCCGTTTTTACTTTTTAAGTACGGAACCCTAAAAATGTGCTTTTTTAGATGCTCTTTATTAACTGAAATAAAAACCATAAAACCGTCAAGATTTTGCCTGCTTTTGCTAATTTTGATCTTTGTAGCTTTTGCATTTAAAAAGAAAAATATGTCTAATACTTCTCGATTTAAAATATACATATTTTTTACGAACTTAATATATACTGCTTGCAAGCAATTTATAACCGTTTTCATATTATAGATGTGGCGTCACAACGTGTCAACCCACGCCCCTCCTCTGTATCATACTTTGTAAAACCCCTACACTTGAAGTGTGATGTAATTAATGGGTGATCCCTAAGGAGTGATAATGATTCAGGAGAGAACCTCAGTAATCCTGTAGATTCAAACTTTGATCATATTTCTAAAAAGAAGCTATTCCGCGTTCGATTCTGTATTGGGGCAGAAACGTTACAAATTCCAAAATATTTCGCTAAGAAAAACAAATATATCTTTTCATTTTAACCCTTCATCTACTGATGATACTTATAAGTACCATGAAAATAACTTGTTATAAAATTCATTTAATACATTGATAAGTAGTAATACAGTTTAGAATGAGTTATAGGAGCATTACTTTATCTTGTTCCAAAAGTATTATTGGTTACACAACACAAAAATATTTTTAAAAGGATGATTTATTTTGCCTTTGCATCTTTTCAGCTTTCTTGGCGTTGAGAGGGGGAGGGTGATTTTTCAATTCGGAAATATTTCTGTATTTATATTGTAATAATATTTGTACATTTCCTAATTCTACAAAATACTAAGAAAAATATTTAAAACAAAAGATTTGAGTGGCCTTATAAATATTGCACAAAATCCCTATACATTCAAATTTAATTAATCCTTCTAAAATTTATTAAATGATTATGTAAATCTTCTAATGTACTTTCAAAAAGTCACGAAAAATGCTTTAGAATAAAATAAACATGAATTCATAATTCAGTAAATAAAGGGTTAAGCGTAAATTGTTTGGTTAATAATCAAGAAATTCATATTATAGATAAATTGTTTCTCATTGAATCTATCATATTAACAGATTTAAAATTAAATCGTGCTGTTTTTTAACCCCCTGACTACCAATTTTTTTTTTTTTTTTTGTGGGATATTTTAAATCAAATTTAACATCTACCGAGCAAACGGTCAACTACGATCCCAAATGAACGTGAGAGACCAGTGGGACAAGTAGACATGGTTTTCCAAGCGTTTCAGGGACTGCTGTGTCCAGTGGTAATGTTTGAAATTGCACTGGGGTATAGTGTCCCACTGGGAGTCTAAGGGTTAAATGAATCTTGATTCTTAAGGTCTTAAAATTAATTAATGTTCAATAAAATTCTGATATTGATTAATTTGAAAGAGATTCGTTATTCAAAAATATTATTCCAAATTCAGGTTTCCCTGTAAAGGTTCGTACACTGTTCAAAATTTATAGCAAATTATCCAGTCATTACACCGTTTTTAACACTAGAATACTAGACGCTCGTAATTATCACGACTACAGTATTTTAACGTTAACGCTATACTAGCTATGTCTAATATTCTAATGTTAAAGATAACGGTCACTTAACCATAATTTTAATTGATACTGACTATAATATGGTCAATAATATGGTCATAATACCTTCATAATATGGTCAAGTAACCACCGTTATTTTCAAAAAACGGTGGGGTGACTGGACAGTTTGCTGCTGATTTTTGACAGTGTATATGAACCAATTCCAATAATTTATTTTCTCTCAAAGTATTAAATTTTTAGCAAAAATATATTAGTCAAATAATTAGTGAACTTTAATGATGCAGACAATAAGTTCAAATTACATTAATTAATTATTATTCACATCGCGCTAAATTGTGTAAATGCAACTGCATTGGAAACATTAACAGTATAAGGCAAAAATTATGATAATAATGCCATTTTATTGGAAATATTTTTAATTTAATCAAAGTATATGACTACTACTACTACTATTGGCACTTGGAGTAAAATATTTCCAGTGTTATGGCAATAAATCCACAATATTGGGAAAATAATGGTAATTAATTTGCTATGCATACGTAAAACTTCTAATACTCACTCGGCAATGTAAATCCTGTTTAGTCGAATATTTAGACAACCTTTAGCTAATACTGCATGACTATGTGTTTTTTATTTTTAAATTTTTGTCAGTTCTGTGAAAACACTTTCTCAGATTGTTAATGATAAAGAAAATGAAGAAATATAGTTCGGTATTTTTTTAAATTCCTTTCTCAGATGACATACAAGTGAAGTCAATGCTTTGTTCCCATTGTTTTGTCTACTTTTCAGTGATTGATGAATCATTTTGTGAAAACTACTTAACAGAATGGAAATACGTGAACGATTTTGTAGAATTTTTTTCCCATGAAGCTTTCGTTTTAGCCTCAGACACCTCCATAAAAATTTATTTTAACGAAACAAGTTTACGAATATATATGTTTTGGTGAGTTAGTGATTTTTAGATGGCACCGTGAAGAAGTTAAGAGGAATAAAATTCATCACAGAATTTCGCGTTATTCAAGATATATATGTAGAATCAAATGAACTACTTTCCACAAATTGATTTGCTACATGCTTTGAAATGTAAATTGAACAATCAAAACATTGCATATCACCATAGGAAAAATATTTTGAGAAAAAAGGCTATGCCTATATTTCTTGAATTTATATATATATATATATATATATATATATATATATATATATATACAGGGTGGTTATAATTATTAAAGTTCCACTTTGAAATGGTCATAAAAGGAAAACTACAGGATCAAATGTTATCAAATTTGGTAACAGTTTAAAGGAGGTCAAGGGAATTTATTTCCAAGACAAAAAAAAGTTCAAATACTCACCACCAGGGGCGGAAATTGCGCTGTATGCCATAATGTTAAACGAAGTAAGACATGAAAACATCGGTTTAAAATGTGTTTAATCGTTTCTGAAACGCGTTACAAAGCATGTTCAATGTGGCGTCCACCATTTTCCGGAAGCAAGTGAAATCGTATTACTGCATTCTCAACAGTAGCTCTTAGCATATCAGGAGGAACGTTACGGGCATGTCGGTTTATCACATCTTTCAATTCTGGCCAAATTATTTAGATTATCACCATAAACAGCGCTTTTGAGATAACCCCATAGCCAAAAGTAACAGGGGTTGAGGTCTGGTGACCGGGGTGGCCAAGAAGTGGGGAATTTTCGGCCTATAATACGTTCATTCGTGAAATGTTGCTTAAATAACTGTGTGACGCATGTACCAATGTACGGTGAGGCCATGTCCTGCATACAAATCGTAGAGTCTAAAATGCCACGTTTCTGGAGTTCAGGTATGACGAAACGTCTTAACATTGACGCTAAGTGAGCTGCAATCACAGTGCATGTAACAGGTCCAGCAGTCGACTGCTCTTCAAAGAAAAATGGTCCAGTTATGAAACTTGCTGTCATACCACACCAAACGGTGACTTTAGGGGAATACAATGGATCTGGGTACACAACATGAGGGATTTGTTTGGCCCAAATCCTGCAATTATGGGTGTTGACATTGCAATGTAGGTAAAAATGGGCTTCATCTGTCCACAAAATGTTCCATGGCCAACGTTTGTCCACTTCCATCAGTTTCAAGGAATTCCAAAGCGAAAGGTTTTCTTTCAGTAGGATCGTTACGTTGAAGTTCTTGAACATGTTTGATTTTGTATGGGTAGAACTGCAGCACTTTACTGACAGCACCGTTCTTCATGGTTCATCCATTCGACGTGCGACAGCACGTACCGTGTGTGCTTTGCATTGTTGCTTTCTCTACTGCTAATGCAACAACCACCTCGGTTTCCACAGAAGCAGGTTTCCTTCCCCTTCCAGGTGCAACAGATAACAAACCCGTGGCTTCAAACTTTGCCATCATTTTCCTCAAACCCTGCAGTGTCACTGGCCCTCGGCGTATTCCTCTTACTGAACGATACCTTTGCAAAGCACGCCGTTCATTTTCATCGCATTCATAATAACATTTAACAAGAAAAGCACGGTTTTGCATGGTTAGAGATGTTGTCGATTCGTAACAATGAGAACTCTGACAAAGAGGCTCAGTTTTATCTGATAAATCAAATGACGTGTCAAGCGCATTTACATAAATCTAATTTTCTTCTTCCTGCCGTAAGCCAATTACAAGACATTGCGGTTTTGCATAACCGCACAAATAGTTTCGTTTTAGAAACGATTAAAATCATTTTAAACCGATATCTTCGTGTCTTAAGGCTGAATTCAGGCTTCAAAAATCACAAATTAGTGATCTATAAAAAACGATTTCTGGAATGCGCACACATTTGCGAGTGATTTGCGATCTCAAATCTTGTGATCGTTAATTTGTGGTTCGAACTTTTAAGAGCACGAACTGATTTTATTACACGGAAGGCGCACTCGACTTTATCGCCTTTAACGCCTTTTATTAGACAGATGAAGCACTCGACTTTTGTCGCCTTTAACGCCTTTAAATGGTAATTTTGTTTAGGTCAATGTTTCTTAAGGGTACAAAAAATGTTAAACCCGTGTAACAAATGTTTAAGTTTGATTCCGACCCTTATTTCATTTAAAAATATTGCATACAGCTGTATTTCAAAAAGTGGAAGAATTAAATATAAGAGTATAGTGACAAAAGGAATGTAAAAACATGACTAAAAGAAAAAGGAAATATGTATAGGGGAGACTAGGGAGGGTTGACCCACTTTTTACAAAATGATTTTTTATTTTTTAGATATTGAACGTAGAATAAAGTTTTATATATCATTTTATTGTTATACAATCAGTTATGAAAATAAAATTGCTACATAAGTGTAATATATAAGAAATTTGAAAATGATTGATTTTAATCATGAGAAAATAATGGGTCAAAGCTCCCCACATACGGGAGGCTTGACCCACTTTGTTTTATATTGAAATATTTGTGAAGAGAAATAAAATCAGATTAAAACAAGGTAAAATAACTTTATGCTACACAATTTAATTATTATAAAAAAAAATATTTTTGAAAATACGAGGCTTCAACAAACTTGTAATAGCATGTCAAAGAGGTAATTTTGTTTTATGCAGGATTTTGTCTGAGCAGGTATAATTCTGCAACAGGGAAAATAAAATTTTAATATTTAAGACATTATTCCGTTAGAGACAGGTTCTGTTTTCATAGGGTTTCATATATTATTAAGTCTGGTAGAAGCAATTGTCGCGCTTTTTATTTGTCTCCTTGGCCTGCTTTCTGTGACATGCGATCTGACAACTCTGGTTCTCACATAGTTTGGCCTCATCTCGCTCTATACATTGTGTTGAAATTTGTCTAGATACCTTCCAATAGTTTTTCGATTCTTGCTATGTTCTTTTGCACGTACTTATCATTCACATCTTTTAACCCTTCCAGAGGCAAAGTATTTTCAGTACTAAAATGTTGAAATAAATGACTGGCACCAGAATATACAAACAAGGTTATTTGGAAATATGAAACAGGCTATATTTCACATACATATTAAATTGAAAAGATTTTAGCAAAATTCTGATGCCATTGTGGAATTTGGGAATTAAAATAAAGTGGTTTCATAAACATACCACTGACGCTGATACAGTTAAGACTGCTGCTTTCGTACTTTCTAGTATTTTCCACTGTTTCTATTTACCTATTGGAAGTAATATTGAAATGGAAAAAAAGTTCCTATCAACTTTCCCATTTATATTTCATTAATTTTTTTCGGGCGGTACAAATAGTAAATTTTTACATCTTTCTTTAATCAGTTTTAAATGTTTTCTTTTTCATCACCCCATTTTACTGTAACTTTGCAGAATAAATTTACATTCATTTTCATATATAACCATTAATCTTTCATTATGCACAGTACATAATAAAAAGATTTCCAAAACCCATTAATTGACACATAGCCGACGGACAATTTTTATCAACAGTAGAAGCTCCTCCCTGTTCTGAAAGTCTTTTGTAAATTGGTGTTCTAGATAGGCTTCCCAAGTTTATGCATCGGTAAAGGTCTTTTAATGAACGATCTTAATAAAAAATCTCTTACAATCTAAAAAAATATAGACAACATGATATAAATTCATTTTCTGTAAGATAGAAGCTACGCCCTTAGTCAATGATGTTTTTTGAATGAAAACGAGAATTCTCGTTTCCCGCCGTGAATGTGTTAAGGGAGCCTTGAACATGTGGTCAACCCTCCCTCACATTGGCTGGGTCAAGCCTCCCCACATAGCCTTTTTCTAAAAAATAGCACATTGTTATGTTAAGCCTAACTTACTGTATAATCTTTATGCCTGGAATGAAAGCTCCATATTTCTGCATTAGTTTAAACCTACTTACTTAAATTCCTGTGATATATTTTATTTGAAAAAAAGCTTACAATATATTTCTAAAAAACACAACTTTTAGGTTGAAAACGCCTCACAATTGATTTTTTCCACACCTAACTCGATAGTCTATATGAAACAGAGACTGTTGTGTGAGCATTCCGGTAGCTTTGGTTGACACCTATTGATAAAACTCTGAAACTCTTTTAAATATGAAAACTGATGGGTGGGTCAAGCCTCCCGTATGGTCAACCCTCCCTAGTCTCCCCTATATAGTATATATAAAACCATTATAAAACAAAACAATACAAATTATCATTTACAAATGTGAACATGAAAATCAAATATCAAAATTTTACCTTTATAAAAACATCCAAAATATTGTAATTATATATATATATATATATATATAATTTAAAAACTTAATTATAAATCTGTATTTTTTTTTGCAGGTGGTTACGATACTTATTGTTTATATATACAGGGTGTCCATAATTAAACGACCCTACTTTAAAGTTGTCTACAGACAAAACTATTGTTCATAAAGTTGTGAAATTTGGTGAAATACATAATAAAGGGATGAGAATTTGTTTAAAAAAAAAAGTTCAAAATTCAGACAGCAAAGGTCGATTTTTAATAAATAACACGTTTAGCATTACGATAGTTTAGAAATTTTATTTATTAACTTAACCTGATTCTAAAAACAGCATTTCACGACATGTTCCTAGCATTTCCCAGAACACACTGCGGTCAACTGTGGAACATGCTACCTTACAATTCCAGATGGTATCTGAAAATGATGACCGTCATGCGGAACATGTTTGGTTATAACAAAATTTGTTAAACTATCATAAACGTATGCTAAATGTGTAATTCGTTAAAAAACGGCCTCCTAATTTTTTTCGCTCAAACAAATTCCCATACCTTTATTATGTCCTCCACAAAATTTCACGAGATTCTGAACAATAGTTTCGTCTGTAGACAACTTTAATATAGGGTCGTTTAGTTATGGATACCCTATAAATGAAATTTCTAAACTATCGCAATGTTAAATGTGTAATTTATTAAAAACCGCGCCCTCTGGTGGCGATTTTTTTTTTTTTTTTTTGCTGAAACAAATTCCCATCCTTTTATAATGTTTTTCACCAAATTTCACAGCTTTATGAAAAATAGTTTTGTCTGTAGACAACTTTAAAGTAGGGTCGTTTAATTATGGAAACCCTGTATATATATATTTATATATATATAATTTTACTCTCATGTTCTACAGACCATGCTTTGTACCTTTTCATTTCTCTTTATTTATTATTTTCTTTGTATTTCTCAGACTGATATTTTTTTTTCTTTCACAGGAATCGAAAGATGTCAAATGGGTTGTGACATCTTATAATGCTCGCAACTCAGAGGAACTAACGGTTGATTGTGGTGATCAGTTGCATACAGTTGAAACAAGCGAGAAAAGACCGGGCATGTCTTTGGTACGAAGAATTATGGACGATGCGCAAGGATGGATACCAAGTACATGTCTTCGTTCAGCTCCAGTATTTTCGCTTTCAGCTCTAAATGTGGAACAGAATGCTCGACGAGGTAAGTAAAATTCAATCGATAAGTTACGAGTGGTCAGCAGAGCATAGTCGTTCTAAATATCTAAAACTGGGGAAGATTTCTATAAAAATACCATGACATGCTGATGATATGTATTTTCATCCGATAGCGTAATCGCTGATTTATGTTATACATTCATATTGATTGAAGCATGTTGAAATCTTTGTGAAGAATATTTCGCAGATATGGCTCACAAGTGATACTCATTTTTGCAAGTAAATTTTTGTTTATTTTCAGCACTGAAAAAACCTATGAATGACAAATGAAATATATAGTCTGTCTCAAAAGTTTAAGCACAAGCATAAAATGTTGATTTTTCATGAATAATAAAAGCTTAAAATAAATAGCATTTTTTTTTATATGTGTATTTCGCGACTTCATTTAAATAAATGATATCAAAAGTAGAAAAATTTAAATTACATATTTGTGGAGCAAACATGCAAACGATGCTTTCTCCTTTAGATACAATTTTTCAAAAAACACAAAAAACTGATAAATTGGAAAATAACTTGTATTTAATTCTAATTTTTACTGTGTATTTTTATTACTGGTTATTAGAAAGAATTGCAAGCATGCATAAGATATTAAACATACAACGAATTAATAAAATGCATTTAATATTTAGAGAAATCACGTTTTGACCGAATTCAGAGGAGGAAACATGTTTTGATTGTTTGACAAGGGGATAAAACGCTTTTTGAATTAAATAAGTCCTAACTCACAAATAATACAAAAGCTTATTTAGCTTATTATTACTTGAGCAAATACAGAACTTCAGTTGATTATTGATAAAATAAAATGACTGATTATGGTACCCAGTAGTATTCATTAAATATTTACTAAATAAATACTCGTTTGCCAAAAATCCACTTCAAATTTTAAAACCAATGTCTTCATCTAGATAGTCACACACTTCCCCATTTTCTTCATTGCTGGCTTGTAAATCATAAATAATGTGGTTGTATCATTTAAAGACATCATCAGGTTCATTTTGCCACTGTTCACCATACATTACCTTCAAAAGTTTGCCAAGATCCTTTTTTCTTTTCAACTGATATGGCGTGGCTAAGAGTGCGATTCTAAAACAACCCTTTGAACACGCGCAACAGTAACTCTCTTTTTAAGAAGATTTACATCATATTCTTCACTTAGATCTTGAAATCTATAATTCTGGGAGCATTTAATCTTAACAGTTATCTTATTTTTCTCTAAAACAATTCGTTTCAATTGTGATATGTATGGTAGGTTTCGAAAGTACGCATTAAGTGACAACTCTGATTGGCAGACAGGAGAAATTACTGTTTGACTGAATGCAGGCTTTGGAGGAAACACTCTTTGATTGAAACGTCAAGTTTTAAAATTGGTTCATGATCCGAGAAAAAAAAAATTTGGTTAAAAATACCGTTTATTTCTGTGCAATTTAACACAGAGTTCATAAAACTAACAATAACTGATTTTTTATTTTTTTGTGAGAAAACACGGTTTGAATGTTTGCTCCTCATTTCTAAAAAATAGGATTTAAAATTTTTTTAAACACAATTGCCTCAAAAGTTTATGCACAATGGCAAAAACAACTACATTTATCATAAGAAAAACTTGAACTTACGCTGTCAAAATTTAATAATTAAAAACTCTTCAGATACTCATCAGCGTACATATAAATAAAAACTATATTAAAAACACATTAAAAATTAATCCCAACGTTTCATGCTCTTTCTAATGAGCCTGTTAAACTGTTTTCGAAAATTTATTTCAAAAAATAGATATCTAAATATATATATATATATATATATATATATATATATGTGTGTGTGTGTGTGTGTGTGTGTGTGTGTGTGATTTGTAATCTATGAATATTTTTTAACAGAAATCGATTTCTAAAATTCTAAAAGCTTCAAATATACGAATCGAAAACTTGGTAGTTGAGTTATGTTTAAAAAACTGCCGCATTGCAATGTTTTTTGCAACGATTACAAATTAATTTAACCCTTAACTGCTGTGACAGAAATTGTCGCATAGCTACTGTAAAGCGATCTCTGAAACCGCTTGATCGATAGAGGGACAAAAGCCTCGATTAACTCATGGGATACTATTTGTGTACTAAACTTTATCTACAGGATTACTATAATTAAAATTTACCTATTTAGAAGACCCTAGCTCATTATACCAGGCCTCCAAACGAAACAAAATTTCATTAGTATCTATAGTTAAGCTGAAAATTGCATGTCAAACTGTGAAATTTGAAAAAAGCAGTGGTCTGTGAGAGGGGGGGGGGGGAGGTAAATCCGAGCCGTAGTTCCAAGCTGCAAGCCTGATGGAGTGTTACCGCTAGCAGCAGTTAATGGTTAACATTAGGACCTCCAAACTTTAAACATCCATAAATTCTAAACTAATTGACCGAGTGACTTCCCGTTTGGTAGCCAAAGGTAAAATGTGACAAAAATCTGAATGTAACGTTAAAATTAGGAGTTCGTACTGAAACTTTTAAATTTGTCATAATTTTTCTCGACTCCCTAAGCTAATTTTTTAACATGAAATAAAAGAAGACTAATTTCCAGTCGAACGGCTATTTTAATTTTTTCCTGGGAAAATTTGGTGATTAACATGGGGTTTACTCTCTTTTTTTTTGTTAGTCGGCCGTACCTTCTGTTCGTTTACTGCTGTAGGCAACAGGGGCGCGCCGACCCAGTGTGCAAAGTGTGCACCGCACACAGGCGCCAGAATAGTAAAGGCGCCAAATAGTTTAGGCGAAGCTCAAAAAATTTGAAAAACTTTTATCCAATTTAAATTTATTAAAGCGGTATTTAAAATCGATAGTGTGTCATTTCTGATGATACATTTATGAGTTCATTTTTACTTTTAAAATATATGAAATTTGCAGATGCTCGTCAGCGGCGTAGCGTTAGGGTAGGGGGGGGGGTCTCAAACCGAAAGGCGCCACTGTGTCGAAAGGTCACGGTCGTAAGGCGCCTCGGAAGGCTTAAGGGCGCCGTCATGCGCCTAAAATAAATTTTAAAAAAGCGCTAGAAGCATAAAAAAAATCGGAAGGGCGACCACGAATGCCCCTTTTGACATCCCTGCTCTAGATCAGACCTGTCCAACTTTTCAGAAAACAGGGCGCACTGCAGCTGGGGGCAAACATGGAAGGCTCCTTTGTTCAAATAATTGAAAATATATAACACTTCTATCTCACTGTAGTATTGGTAGTGATACACATACTGACGACATAAAAACGAGTAGTATATTAAATGTCACAATGATACAGCAGCATAAGCCCCCAGGTTATGCACGGTTCCCATGTAAAAGTAAATTGCCAAAAAAAGCACAAATCAATCACAGCAATCGGCTACATTATAACAAAAACAATAAATAAATAAAACAGGATGGAGCTCAAAATGCAATGCATTTAAAAAAAAGAAATGAAAAACGTCATTCGATTCCAACGCAATTTGATAGCCATGCCTAACATTGTGTGCTTTTACGCATAAAAACGCGCCCATGACCATGAGCATGTAAGGAAGTTTCATGTCATTTACAGTAGGGATAACTGTTTTTGAGAACAACCTCAAAATGAATTACGTTTTATGGAAATTTTAATTGAATATTTTATAGATTTGCTTCGAACAAACTATAGCAGATCAAGCGCTAGTTTCACTCGCGTACAGAGAGTTCATACAATAAATTTATTAATTTCTAACTACAATCTTACAAAATATAGTTGTTAAACGAATAATAAGACTTTGCAAATAACTCGGAATTATTTTATTAAATATTTTTCAATTTATTGCCTTCAATAATTGAATTCAATTGGAATGAAAAATGCTGACTATTAATCATTGTGATATTACAACCTAAAATAGGGGGGCACAACCTTTTTAATAGAAGGGCCACTTATGAAAATTTCTGGGTTGTGGAAGGCCACATCAGAAACACGGGGAGAATTCTATTTCTGGGAGGTGATCTGTGGCCTATAATCAGATAAGAAATAGGATTTCAGAGGGGAGGAGGGTTAGTTTACGCCTCTAGTTTCCCCTACCCGGTCAACATATCCAATTCAGTTGGCAACGATATATCAAGAGTTTACGTGTGTATATATAACAGAGATATAGCAAGTATTATTTAGAAGGACTGATAATATTCCTTGACTTTATTCAGGGAAGTAAATTTTGTTTATTTAAAAGGGCTAAAAAACAAACATAGGCACGAAGGCTAGCATGAACAAACATAGGCTAGTGCCGAAAACAAATATGAACTTTATGAACGAAGGGGGATGAGGAGCCGATCAACGAAATTTGCGATTTTTCCGAGCCCGTTCAACGAAATTTGCGATTTTTTTTGCACCTGATTGACAAAATTCACAA